>OW240924.1:94983350-95034444 GCA_933207985.1 Pelobates cultripes | reverse complement strand
ACACTATGGGACAGGGGAGGGAGAAAAGAACACTATGGGAAAGGGGAGGGAGAAAAGAACACTATGAGACAGGGGAGGGAGAAAAGAACACTATGGGACAGGGGAGGGAGAAAAGAACACTATGGGACAGGGGAGGGAGAAAAGAACACTATGGGACAGGGGAGGGAGAAAAGAACACTATGAGACAAGGGAGGGAGAAAAAAGAACACTATATGGGACAGGGGAGGGGGAGAAAAGAACACTATATGGGACTGGGGAGGGGAGAAAAAGAACACACTATGGGACAGGGGCGGGGGGAGAAAAGAACACTATGGGACAGGGGAGGGGGGGAAAGAACACTATGGGACAGGGGAGGGGGAAGAAATGAACACTATGGGGGAGGGGAGGTTCCCTCACGTACCCTCAAAAAGAATAGAAAAACAAGGAGTGGTAAATAGGTCGCGCTACAGAAACAGAGAAGTAATATATAAGGATAATATATTTACATAAAATTAAAAAGGCAAGAAAATGTATTAATAATAGTCCCAATATTAAGTAGACTTATGTCTGGTTCAATTAACCTGTAAAGGCTTGAATATGTAATAAGTCCAATAGGGTACTGGATCTTCAGATGCTGGAGGTGTCTTGACTCAGTTTTGGATATGTGGATATAAAAAGACAAAAAATACTCCGATAGTGCAGACTGCAGGTTGACAAGTAAAAAAAAAAAAAAAAAATTCTTGCCTTTTTCATTTTATGTAAATATATTATCCTTATATATTATTTCTCTGTTTCTGTAGCGCGACCTATTTACCATTCCTTATGACTGATTACAGCTCGTTGTGTCGTTGCAGCTCATTTTATGATTGATTACAGCTCCTTGTATGATTACAGCTGGTTGTGTCGTTGCAGGTTGTTGTCGTTGCAGCTCATTCTATGATTGATTACAGCTCGTTGTGTTGTTGCAGCTCATTCTATGATTGATTACAGCACGTTGTGTCGTTGCAGGTTGTTGTCGTTGTAGCTCATTCTATGATTGATTACAGCTCGTTGTGTGGTTGCAGCTCATTGTATGATTACAGCTCGTTGTCATTGCATATCATTATTATTACAGATTTCATTATGTTATTTTATTATCTAACCTGGTGTATTGTTACAGGTTATTTTATTTAGTTCTGAGTGTTATTTACAGTATTTCGAGTATCCTATTCTTTATAGACTAATGCCTCATTTGATTTTAGCGTCACTTTATTTTATTTTTTCTCTCTCTCTGTTTCTTAAAAGTTGACAGTCTACTCTACATTGTATTTGACTTGGTGCCTATAGCATTATTCAGACACATTTCTTTAAATCTCTATTACCTTTTGTGGTTCTTGTATATTATGTACTAACATTGGAAAAACCCAGCTTTCCATTAATCTACATCCCCTGAGCACAGCAATGTCCCATGTGCATTGGTTTCCTTAGTCACGTACAGTAGGAGTAAACGGCATAACACGTTGACAGTCCATGATCATTGTTGCTGGCTGTCACGTCTTGTGATCCTTCATCATTGGTTCTTACTGTGAGTGGCTGGTCAGCTACATCAATGGTTCTTACTGTGAGTGGCTGGTCAGCTACATCAATGGTCCTTACTGTGAGTGGCTGGTGAGCTACATCAATGGTCCTTACTGTGAGTGGCTGGTCAGCTACATCAATGGTCCTTACTGTGAGTGGCTGGTGAGCTACATCAATGGTCCTTACTGTGAGTGGCTGGTCAGCTACATCAATGGTCCTTACTGTGAGTGGCTGGTGAGCTACATCAATGGTCCTTACTGTGAGTGGCTGGTCAGCTACATCAATGGTCCTTACTGTGAGTGGCTGGTGAGCTACATCAATGGTCCTTACTGTGAGTGGCTGGTCAGCTACATCACCTTTTTGGAGTAATAATCAATGAGCTGACAGTTTGATTAAAAACCTTGAAGGGACACTATAGTCACCAGTGCAACTACATGTATTCCTGACCCTATAGTGTTAACACTGCCATCTAGCCCCCTGGGCCCCTCATGCCTCCATAAATATAGTAAAAAATCTTACTATATTCAAGCCAGAAGCGGTAGATCTGCATGCTGTTAGACTCAGGAAAAACAAGCAGTCTGCTAAAATGTGATAGCCTGATCCAATCACAGTGCTTTCCCATAGCTGGCTGAGACTGACAAGGAGGCAGATCAGGGGCAGAGCCAGCATGATTCAAACACAGCCCTGGCCAATCAGCATCTCCCCATAGAGATGAATTGAATCAATGAATCTCTATGAGGAAAGTTCAGTGTCTGCATGATGGGGAGGAGATACTGAATCACAGGATGCTGTGCACAGTGCTGCCCTGTGCTCTGCTGACAGCAGATCTGAGTGCATGGAGGCATATTTGTAAACACTGTATTTTCTCAGAACATACAGTGTTTACATGAGAGAGGCTGCAGGGAGCTATAGTTCTCACCTGAACAACCTCATTAAGCTGAAGTTGTTCAGGTGACTATAGTGTCCCTTTGAGTAATTGGTGCTGTTTATTTAGTTTATTGTGATCTCAATTTAAGTGTCATTTTTGGCTTCTAAAATAATCGTCCTGAAAACTGGGTACCGAATTATCATAAACCACAGTGTAAAACCTCTATGCCCTCTAAGAACAGATGAGCTGTTTTCAAACTTTGTCAGTTTGTATAAATATTGATGCTCTAAACAACATACAAAGCTTGGCAGCTGTAGGTAGGTCGTGCTCCGTGCCTCCGACAAGGTTGTTACATCCGGAATTATAGTATAGACTTAGCAGTCCTGACGCTCTATGTGTGAGGCTACCTGAAACTCCAGGTATACAATGCAT
Source organism: Pelobates cultripes (assembly GCA_933207985.1). Classification (NCBI taxonomy): domain Eukaryota; kingdom Metazoa; phylum Chordata; class Amphibia; order Anura; family Pelobatidae; genus Pelobates; species Pelobates cultripes. The sequence goes on along the minus strand of OW240924.1, from coordinate 95,031,608 downwards.
GCGCGGAATGTACAGATAGACTTCCTCGTTTTTGTTTTCTTCGAACTGCCTTAAAACAGTTTGACAGAAATGGAATATCTGCTCCATATTCACCCAGCAAGATGTTGGAATATTACGCTTGTCTATTTCCGTTAATTAACTAGTGCACGTTGCTGTTTATGGCCTATTTATCTGTTTGTTTTCCTTCCATGTTGCAGAGACGGATAAAATCCCAGTCATGCGTGGCCAGTGGTTTATCGACGGCACCTGGCAGCCATTAGACGAGGAGGAAAGCAATCTCATTGAACAGGAACATTTGAATTGTTTTAGGGGTCAGCAGATGCACAACAATTTTGACTTGGAAATAGCGAAGCCTGTTGACCACAAAGACGGTGAGGTTCATTTCTCTTTTTTGGTTAATTTCTATGATTTTTGGAAAAACGTGCATGAAAATGGATTTGTGTGTAAAATGAACAGTATAGAGTTTAACTCTTTAAGGACACGTGACATGTCATGATTCCCTTTTATTCCAGACGTTTGGTCCTTAAGGGGTTAAAGCCATGCTTCAATTAAAAAATATATACGAAGGTGCAGCCTGCAGTTGTGGGAGCAGTTACCCTGCCGATAAATACACAGATCTCCCCTTTCCTCTGGGCCAATACTACCTGGTTCAGTACAGAACCATTTACTTCCGGGTTCAAAGTTTGTCAATACAGACTGCCTAAACTCCAAACAAGCTGGTCTTGGCCTAGTGCGGCCCACGCAAGTATGCAAGTTTGTTCGTTCGTTCGGCCTACTTTGGGCCGTGCTATCACTGATATTCAACATGTATTCGCTCCATATTCTGCCTTTCACTAACTATGGTGGCATTCGCATTTCAGTCGGTATTCTGCCCTCATTCGGATATGGCGAGTTTACTACTAACACGAATTCAGCCTATTTCAATCATACATAACATCTCACTGATACCTCGATTCGGATTATGTATTCTGCTTACTGTATTCTGCCCTCATTCGGATATGGCGAGTTTCACTACTAACACGAATTCAGCCTATTTCAATCATACATAGCGTCACAGTGATACCTCAATTCGGTTCATGTATTCTGCTTACTGCATTCTGCCCTCATTTGGATATGGCGAGTTTCACTACTAATGTGAATTCAGTCTATTTCAATCATACATGGCGTCACAGTGATACCTCGCTCTGCACGTTGCAAGCGGCCCCCGCTCCGCACGTTGAACGCAGCACCTGCTTTGCACGCGGCCCCCGCTCCGCGTGTTGCACGCGGCCCTCTGCAACACAATGTCATCCTATCATATCAGCAAACATTACATACAACATTTACAGCTTTACAATGGTCAACTATTACCCTTTCATACTACGGTTGACTAGCTTTGTTAGACCCACGCAATTCCATTCCTGAGAACCTAGAACCCCTCAAAACACATTTAACCATATTCAAACCTCCTTGGTCAGTCACGTTATTGCCTAAGCCTTGTATAATCCACAACTCCTGTCACAGGCACTTACTAGATCGCACTGATTTTGCTTCCTGATAGTTAACTAGAGAGGTACTACTACAGGTCCTTCTTGTGGAAGGACACACAGTGGGAACTCCTAAATAGATGCAGCACTACTACCGTAGGTACCTCTAGGTTTATGCTCATAATCATAAGTTCCTTAATATCTTATTTTATACTTCTCATCCTGTTGTTGTTGTTTTAATCCTTAACCACAACACAGGTACTTTATACCCTTACCTCAATAAGCACTTACACCAGCCTGGATATATTCACATTAACTTTCCCATTGTGTCTTTAGGTTCCTCTCTGTGATGATCCATTCTAAAGCTCAACCACACACTAGTTGGGCAAAATAAGTACGTTTCAACATACTTTTCTATCAGTTCATTATATTTCCATTCCCCTACATTCCTTAGGAGTAGATCAACTGTCTGTAAAGAATATTGATGCGGATAATATTCTAGTATAATTGTAATTCAGTCCTGCAAGGCCAACTCCCATCCTCACACAGAGGTTAAAACCCCTTCAACCACTTACCTTAATCCAGCATCGGGCTCCCTCGGCGCTGGTGACCTCTCCTCCCCCCCCGTCAGCTCCCGAGTGGAGCGAAATGCGCATGCGCGGCAAGAACCGTGCGCACATTCAAACAGTCTATAGGAAAGCATTTTTCTCAATCACCACAACCGACTTACACCACCACTACTATAACTCGCTGACCACAAATTGGAGGGACTATAAAGTATTGAGGAGTCGGGAGAGAGTTTAAAAAAAAAAACACCACAGATGCGGCCATAATAGTGCCTCTTTAATCTTCACATTGTCTCTAAATTTTAATTTTGCATACAAATCATTTTAATTTTATTTATTTATTCTAATTTATATTATATTGAGATGATAGTATGTTACACATGCTTAAATTTCCAGTGTACAGCTGAAAATCAGTAAGGCTTGTACAGAAAAAATCACAGTAGCCAAACTGATACCATTTCATTTTTGAAAAGTAAAATAAAAGAATAACATGGTAGCTTTGACAAACCGTTATACAGCCCTTGGAGCAGCGTGAAGATAAAACCATTTGGTCAGCGGAATATGCCAACTATGTTTCAATCATAGATAGGATAAGACACAGAGTTTCAATAGCTCTGGCTTAAATCTTATATTTTTTTGTGCAAATAGTAACATACGCGCTTATTGCGCCAAAATAGCAGGACAAGCACAAAAACACAGTATAAGATTATAACATGGCATATAGATCAATTGCACAAATGTTATATTTATGGCGTTTTAGCAGGCAAGCTGAGTACCGTAAATTAAGTGTAGAACAAGCCTAATAAACACGTCAGAGAATGTCATTGGTATACAAACATACTTATAAGATCATGTCAGCAAGAGTGTGTAGGGAAAAAGAGAAAGGAAATAGAGGGCGTATAAATAACACGACACGATGAAAATGCTGCATTTCTCCTTTCCATTAAATAAACAGTACAGGCTACGCAATCATGTCTAATATGTCATGCTAGAGTAATGTAAAGCTAATAGGCAGCCCACCTTCTCTAAACGGTAAATATGCAATATTTGATTTAAGGAATGGGCTTTGACTAGTACAAGAGAATATAAGTGGTAAATTATTGGGTAAGACACGGCTTATAGGATTAAGCTGAGGAGAAATCCCTGGGTATCACTGGGTTGTGCAGGTTAGGGAAGGGGAGTGTCCTGTTTGTGCGGTTATGAGCAATCGCACCTAGACACATAGTGTCAGTTAGACATAATCAAAATAAACTTAAACATAGGTAATCTTTGAACCAATCGGTGAAGGCAATCCCCGTCTTGGAGTGGTTTGAAGGCAGAAGGCGCAAGGACGCTAGTCTCAAGGACGCTAGTCTCAAGTGTCCGAGAGGGCCCTCCGTGGCGTAAACGACTGGATGTTCGCTGAGTCCCATATTGGTGGTTCTGCGATCCTGGGGTGTCCAGGTTGTAACGCAGTGCCCACTGGTAGCCCCAATATTCCCAGGAGGGTCTGTGCTTCTTGCAGGTCGTGCACAGTGTAGGTGGTCTCTCCTTGCTGGATCTGTAGGGACCGTGGCGAGCGCCAGCGGTATTGCTGGCTGTTGGCCCGGAGTAGTGCTGTAAAGGGCGGCATAGATTTGCGCCATACCAGGGTTTCTCCAGAGAGATCCTGGTAAAACGTGAGTGTCATGTTTTCAAACGTGAACGGGGCTTTACCCCTCAGTGCGGCTTGGACCGCCATGTTGTGGAATCGCACCACTAAGTCTTTAGGTGCTGCTGTCGGTGCTCGTCAGGCTTTTGGGATTCAGAAGACCCCATCGAAGGTGAGGTGCTTAGCTTGTTTGGGTGCCAGCAAGGCCCCCATCATCCGTCTCAGTAGGTGTGGGAGTTCCGCCTCAGGAGTTTCCCTCGGTATGCCCCTGAGCTTTAAATTATGCTTTCGACGTATCTCCTCCAGGTTGGAAAAGCGCTGGTCAGTGAGTGCCTGTTGTTTCTTCAGGACTGGTACTTCCAGCTGAAGCTCTGCCATCAAAACGGCTTATTTCTCTGCAGCGGTCTCAACCTCCTCCAGGCGGCCTACCAGGCCCGTCAGGTGAGAGCAGAGTTGGGCCACATCCAATTGGAGGGTTTTTTGAAAGGCTACCAACATTTCCTTCAGGATCCCCGCGGTCATCAGGGCAGAGTCTGCCCTCTCAAAGACCAAGGCTGGCTGCATGGGTGTCTGCATCCCCAGGCCCCTGCTATCTAGGGCCAGATGCTCGGCGGAATCCGAAAAATCCCAGAGATCGGCGGCCATCTTGGGCCCATAGGGACTTTGAGCCTGTCGGAACACGTCTCCTATATGCATGCCCGGTCCAGGCTTGTCCGCCCTTGGTTTTTTCGTCTTGCGACCCATTTTGGTCTGGAGAGCATTTACCGCCGTTTCTAGGCTCAGGAGTTAGTGTATTTTTAGGTTCAAACGTGCCAAAGTACGGAACCCATATGTAGTATGCGTCTTGCTCATTCAACCGCTTTCATTTATTCTCTGGCTTAAATCTTCATATCCGTTGGCTCCTAGTTTTTGGGTAGGCCTCTTCATGCCTGCCCTTACTTCCTTTAATCCAACACGATTGAAGAGGGGAACTAAGGTGGCCCCTTCCTCGGGGTCTAATGGGATCCAGAACTTTGAACATGTGCCCTCAAAGGCTCGGTCGAAGCACTCTACCTCTCATTTCTTACCCATTTCTTACTTTTGGAGAAGATCATAAATCCCATTTTCCTTTTTCTGAAGCTAAGAAACAGACAAGACCTAACTCTAGTGTCTGTTCCTGTAAATCAATAGTCTGTGCGTTAAAAATAAGAACAAACTCATAAAGCGACAAACTCTGAATTGTCAGTTGTGCTGTATGGTGTAATACTGTTGTGGCAAACCTAGCCACCAAGAGACTGAGAAAGGACTTTCGCGATTCGAATGAACTTGGATTAAAATGGCCGTATTGCTATTAGGACGGTTATCTTCAGGCAATCAGTTCACGAACTATATCCACGAAAACATTGTAAAATACCGAATGAGGGACCACCCCGGTGTAGTCGTGTGTCCCTCATTACCGAAGGCAACAATGTTGCAATGGCTTTTTAATTGAGGTTCGTGTGCGGCCGCCATTCGCATGCCGAACACGTGGCGGCGGCCATCTTACGCACGAACAGCGGTGTTTGGTCGTCGAGTGTCTGGAACTCAAATCGGACACTCGACTAACCTAGCACCGCTAAGACCTGCAGCACTCTGGAAAGTGGCGAATAAAACGCACGAACAGCCCAGCATTCGGTAGGATGAATCCCGCAAACCAGGGGATTCATCCGAATGCAAAGTCAAGCATGGATGGCAAAGACTTTCGGGACTTTTTATACGTGAATTGAGACCGATCGCAGGGCCAGAACTCATGGAACTATTTTCGGCTACTGTGCCCGTGCGGTCGATAAAATCTTTGCCCTGCAATAACTCCCGAACCCCTGGTCCGATCTGGGTGATTTTTTAGTATGTTTCTCACCCAGATCAGGGCTACCAGGGGATACCTCATTTAAGGGTGTACCCCCCGTATTTGGGGTACATCCAATAATTGGGGGAAAGTGTGGACATTTTAATAAGTTTAACTGTTAAGCTAAGGGGAGGAGATGTGGGGGAGGCACCGACTATGTGATTGGATACTGTAATAATTATGGAAGTTGCCTCCCTTGCATGGGAAAAACACATAAAAGCAGAGCTTGCGCATTAAAGGCCAGTTGACTCCCAGGCTACGTGTCGTCTAGTCCTTGGGGAGAGGGATTATGCTGTGTTCTGTACTTCTGTATGCTGAATCTTTGTTTCCAGCGGAGAACCCTTGGATTAACCCCTGCTACTCCGCTACAACTGTACGTTTGTACGTTTTATTTTACAATGAAATACTTTTACTGCCATGGAATTTGTTTTACTGGCTCGCCACAAGCTGATAAATAATGGGACATTCTAGGCTGAAGTATCTTTATAATCGTATAAATAATGCATTCAAAATAATAGGGTAAACAGATCTCAAATGTTCTGATTTCACGTTCTTGCTTTGCTGTAAACCCACTGTTTGTTCATTGAGCTCAGTTGGCTTCCTATGGCCGAACAGACCGTCCACCCTAAGCCACTGCACAGGCTTGCATTATGGACGTCCAGGAGTTATCATATTTCTCACTGGAAATCACTGCTATTAATGATGGCTTCCTCTGTTTGGAAGGAATGGGCTCAAAGGGTGGATCAGTAAAACAGATAATTTAAAAGCAAAAGTTAAATAAGATTAAAGGGACACTCTATGCACCAACACCACTACAACATAACAAAGTCCTGCACGTTGTTATATGTAAGCATTGCCGTTTGTTATAAATTGCAATGTTTACCTTTTGTCACGAACGATACCTCTCCTGGCTGTCAATCAAATAATACATTGTTTGTCTATGAAAAGCTCCCAATTAGACAGCGGCAATTGCTACGCATTCACTTCATAATCAGTGGGGCTTGGCAACCTAAACATGCTCAGAGATGCTAACCTTGTTAAAATATAGCAGCAACCGTGTCCCTTTAATAATATAAACCCACCCAGTATAACTAACTGTAACCTAACCTACACAGTGCACCTAACGTGTGTGGGAGCCTGGAGTGTCCCTTTAATAATATAAACCCACCCAGTATAACTGTAACCTAACCTACACAGTGCACCTAATGTGTGTGGGAGCCTGGAGTGTCCCTTTAATAATATAAACCCACCCAGTATAACTAACTGTAACCTAACCTACACAGTGCATCTAACGTGTGTGGGAGCCTGGAGTGTCCCTTTAATAATATAAACCCACCCAGTATAGCTAACTGTAACCTAACCTACACAGTGCATCTAACGTGTGTGGGAGCCTGGAGTGTCCCTTTAATAATATAAACCCACCCAGTATAACTAACTGTAACCTAACCTACACAGTGCATCTAATGTGTGTCAGAGCCTGGAGTGTCCCTTTAATAATATAAACCCACCCAGTATAACTAACTGTAACCTAACCTACACAGTGCACCTAACATGTGTGGGAGCCTGGAGTGTCCCTTTAATAATATAAACCCACCCAGTATAACTGTAACCTAACCTACACAGTGCACCTAACGTGTGTGGGAGCCTGGAGTGTCCCTTTAATAATATTAACCTACACAGTGCATCTAACGTGTGTGGGAGCCTGGAGTGTCCCTTTAATAATATAAACCCACCAAGTATAACTAACTGTAACCTAACCTACACAGTGCACCTAACGTGTGTCAGAGCCTGGAGTGTCCCTTTAATATTATAAACCCACCCAGTATAACTAACTGTAACCTAACCTACACAGTGCACCTTACGTGTGGGAGGCTGGAGTGTCCCTTTAATAATATAAACACACCCAGTATAACTAACTGTAACCTAACCTACACAGTGCATCTAACGTGTGTGGGAGCCTGGAGTGTCCCTTTAATAATATAAACCCACCCAGTATAACTAACTGTAACCTAACCTACACAGTGCACCTAACGTGTGTGGGAGCCTGGAGTGTCCCTTTAATAATATAAACCCACCCAGTATAACTAACTGTAACCTAACCTACACAGTGCATCTAACGTGTGTGGGAGCCTGGAGTGTCCCTTTAATAATATAAACCCACCCAGTATAACTAACTGTAACCTAACCTACACAGTGCACCTAACGTGTGTGGGAGCCTGGAGTGTCCCTTTAATAATATAAACCCACCCAGTATAACTAACTGTAACCTAACCTACACAGTGCATCTAACGTGTGTGGGAGCCTGGAGTGTCCCTTTAATAATATAAACCCACCCAGTATAACTAACTGTAACCTAACCTACACAGTGCATCTAACGTGTGTGGGAGCCTGGAGTGTCCCTTTAATAATATAAACCCACCCAGTATAACTAACTGTAACCTAACCTACACAGTGCACCTAACGTGTGTGGGAGCCTGGAGTGTCCCTTTAATAATATAAACCCACCCAGTATAACTAACTGTAACCTAACCTACACAGTGCATCTAACGTGTGTGGGAGCCTGGAGTGTCCCTTTAATAATATAAACCCACCCAGTATAACTAACTGTAACTATCTAACGTGTGTGGGAGCCTGGAGTGTCCTTTAATTAATATAAACCCACCCAGTATAACTAACTGTAACCTTACCTACACAGTGCATCTAACGTGTGTGGGAGCCTGGAGTGTCCCTTTAATAATATAAACCCACCCAGTATAACTAACTGTAACCTAACCTACACAGTGCACCTAACGTGTGTGGGAGCCTGGAGTGTCCCTTTAATAATATAAACCCACCCAGTATAAAAAACTGTAACCTAACCTACACAGTGCATCTAATGTGTGTGGAGCCTGGAGTGTCCCTTTAATATATAAACCCACCCGGTATAACTAACTGTAACCTAACCTACACAGTGCATCTAATGTGTGTGGGAGCCTGGAGTGTCCCTTTAATAATATAAACCCACCCAGTATAACTAACTGTAACCTAACCTACACAGTGCACCTAACATGTGGGAGCCTGGAGTGTCCCTTTAATAATATAAACCCACCCAGTATAACTGTAACCTAACCTACACAGTGCACCTAACGCGGTGTGGGAGCCTGGAGTGTCCCTTTAATAATATTAACCTACACAGTGCATCTAACGCGGTGTGGAGCCTGGAGTGTCCCTTTAATAATATAAAACCTACCTCAAGTATAACTAACTGTAACCCAACCTACACAGTGCACCTAACGGTGTCAGAGCCTGAGTGTCCCTTTAATATTATAAAACCCACCCAGTATAACTAACTGTAACCCAACCTACACAGTGCATCTAACGCGGTGGGAGCCTGAGTGTCCCTTTAATAATAATATAAACCCACCCAGTATAACTAACTGTAACCTAACCTACACAGTGCACCTAACATGTGTGGGAGCCTGGAGTGTCCCTTTAATAATATAAACCCACCCAGTATAACTGTAACCTAACCTACACAGTGCACCTAACGTGTGTGGGAGCCTGGAGTGTCCCTTTAATAATATTAACCCACCAAGTATAACTAACTGTAACCTAACCTACACAGTGCACCTAACGTGTGTCAGAGCCTGGAGTGTCCCTTTAATATTATAAACCCACCCAGTATAACTAACTGTAACCTAACCTACACAGTGCACCTTACGTGTGGGAGGCTGGAGTGTCCCTTTAATAATATAAACCCACCCAGTATAACTAACTGTAACCTAACCTACACAGTGCATCTAACGTGTGTGGGAGCCTGGAGTGTCCCTTTAATAATATAAACCCACCAAGTATAACTAACTGTAACCTAACCTACACAGTGACCTAACGTGTGTCAGAGCCTGGAGTGTCCCTTTAATATTATAAACCCACCCAGTATAACTAACTGTAACCTAACCTACACAGTGCACCTTACGTGTGGGAGGCTGGAGTGTCCCTTTAATAATATAAACCCACCCAGTATAGCTAACTGTAACCTAACCTACACAGTGCATCTAATGTGTATGGGAGCCTGGAGTGCCCCATTAATAATATAAACCCACCCAGTATAACTAACTGTAATCTAACCTACACAGTGCATCTAACGTGTGTGGGAGCCTGGAGTGTCCCTTTAGTAATATAAACCCACCCAGTATAACTAACTGTAATCTAACCTACACAGTGCATCTAACGTTTGTCAGAGCCTGGAGTGTCCCTTTAATAATATAAACCCACCCAGTATAACTGTAACCTACCCTATACAGTGCATCTAACGTGTGTGGGAGCCTGGAGTGTCCCTTTAATACTATAAACCCACCCAGTATAACTAACTGTAACCTAACCTACACAGTGCATCTAATGTGTGTGGGAGCCTGGAGTGTCCCTTTAATAATATAAACCCACCCAGTATAACTAACTGTAACCTAACCTACACAGTGCACCTACCGTATGTGGGAGCCTGGAGAGTCCCTTTAATAATATAAACCCACCCAGTATAACTAACTGTAATCTAACCTACACAGTGCATCTAACGTGTGTGGGAGCCTGGAGTGTCCCTTTAATAATATAAACCCACCCAGTATAACTAACTGTAACCTAACCTACACAGTGCATCTAACATGTGTGGGAGCCTGGAGTGTCCCTTTAATAATATAAACCCACCCAGTATAACTAACTGTAACCTAACCTACACAGTGCATCTAACGTGTGTGGGAGCCTGGAGTGTCCCTTTAATAATATAAACCCACCCAGTATAACTAACTGTAACCTAACCTACACAGTGCACCTAACGTGTGTGGGAGCCTGGAGTGTCCCTTTAATAATATAAACCCACCCAGTATAACTGTAACCTAACCTACACAGTGCATCTAACGTGTGTGGGAGCCTGGAGTGTCCCTTTAATAATATAAACCCACCCAGTATAGCTAACTGTAACCTAACGTACACAGTGCATCTAACGTTTGTGGGAGCCTGGAGTGTCCCTTTAATAATATAAACCCACCCAGTATAACTAACTGTAACCTAACCTACACAGTGCATCTAATGTGTGTGGGAGCCTGGAGTGTCCCTTTAATAATATAAACCCACCCAGTATAACTAACTGTAACCTAACCTACACAGTGCATCTAACGTGTGTGGGAGCCTGGAGTGTCCCTTTAATAATATAAACCCACCCAGTATAACTAACTGTAACCTAACGTACACAGTGCATCTAACGTGTGTGGGAGCCTGGAGTGTCCCTTTAATAATATAAACCCACCCAGTATAACTAACTGTAAGCTAACCTACACCGTGCATCTAATGTGTGTAGGAGCATGGAGTGTCCCTTTAATAATATAAACCCACCCAATATAACTAACTGTAACCTAACCTACACAGTGCATCTAACGTGTGTGGGAGCCTGGAGTGTCCGTTTAATAATATAAACCCACCCAGTATAACTAACTGTAACCTAACCTACACAGTGCATCTAACGTGTGTGGGAGCCTGGAGGGTACCATTAATAATAAAGATTATAGGAACATATATTTTTCCTTTTGATTTTCCATGTGACCTCGTTGATACATTTAGATTTACGTTTTTGTGATAGATCTTATTGTCCTGTTTCAGCCGATGGAATAAATCTTGAAATGTCTTATTGTGCCAGGTAATACTTGCTTCTTAGTAACTGGGAGTGATGGAACATTGCTTTTTCATTGTGCAGATTTAAGAGATGTTACCAGTTTAGAGCCCAGCGTTAAATTCGTTTCTTTACTTTGTTAGTTACCTACCACCTTGCCCCCTTCTCCCTCCCTTTCTTGTTCAATTGGAGTGGAATTAAGGATAACACGGAGGGTCCAAGTGCTAAAAGAACGCGTTATGAAGGTACAGTAACCACGAGGTTTGATCCAATTTATTTAGAACGCTTACCGGCTTCTAGTAACTGCTTTAGGTAGAAAAATCTCCATTTTATAGAACCTTTAGAGCTCTCAGATTGTTTAGTATTCTGTCACTTTTTCTCCCTTTCTATCTGCACTTTATTCATTCTCTAGAATTAGAATATAATGAAAATAATTAAGTAAATATGATTTAAATGTGTGGTGTTTTTTAAAATATTAAATTCTGCAAAAGAGGCATTTAAATCCCCTGTGGGCTAAAGTAAAGCATGTTCTCTCTATTATTGTATTATATTATTATTATATCTCACTGTGTGTCTGAGACCCGTACCATGTACAATAAATAGTCAATCTATTATTATTATATGTCGTCATGTGTCGGAGCCCCGTACCATGTACAATGTGTAGTCTATTATTATTATTATTATAATATGTCACTGTGTGTCGGAGCCCGTACCATGTGTAGTCTATTATTATTATTATTATTATTATTATTATTCTTCACTGTCGGAGTCCCGTACCATGTACAATAAATAGTCTATTATTCACGGTGTCTGAGCCCTGTACCATGTACAATGTATAGTCTATTATTATTATGTCACTGTGTGTCGTAGAACCGTACCACGTACAATGTGTAGTCTATTATTATTATTATTATTCACTGTCAGAGCCCTGTACCATATACAATAAATAGTCTATTATTATTATTATTATTATTATTATTATTATTATTCACGGTGTCTGAGCCCTGTACCATGTACAATGTATAGTCTATTATTATTATTCACGGTGTCGGAGCCCTGTACCACGTACAATGTATAGTGTGTTGTTATTATTATTATTCACGGTGTCTGAGCCCTGTACCATGTACAATGTATAGTTTATTATTATTATTATTATTCACGGTGTCGGAGTCCCGTACCACGTACAATATATAGTCTAATATTATTCATGGTGTCGGAGCCCCGTACCACGTACAATGTATAGTCTATTATTATTATTATTATTATTATTATTCATGGTGTCGGAGCCCCATACCACGTACAATGTATAGTCTATTATTATTATTATTATTATTCATGGTGTCGGAGCCCCGTACCAAATACAATGTATAGTCTATTATTATTATTATTATTCACGGTGTCGGAGCCCCGTACCATGTATAATGTATAGTCTATTATTATTTTTATTATTCATGGTGTCGGAGCCCCGTACCACGTACAATGTATAGTCTATTATTATTACTCACGGTTTCGAGCCGCGTACAATGTATAGTCTATTATTATTATTATTATTATTATTATTATTATTATTCATGGTGTCGGAGCCCCGTACCACATACAATGTATAGTCTATTATTATTATTATTATTCACGGTGTCGGAGCCCCGTACCATGTATAATGTATAGTCTATTATTATTATTTTTATTATTATTATTCATGGTGTCGGAGCCCCGTACCATGTACAATGTGTAGTCTATTATTATTATTATTATTATTATTATATGTCACTGTGTGTCGGAGCCCGTACCATGTGTAGTCTATTATTATTATTATTATTATTATTATTATTATTATTATTCACTGTCGGAGTCCCGTACCATGTACAATAAATAGTCTATTATTATTATTATTCACGGTATCGGAGCCCCGTACCACGTACAATGTATAGTCTACTATTATCATTATATGTCACTGTGTGTCGGAGCCCCGTACCATGTATAGTCTATTATTATTATGTCACTGTGTGTCGTAGAACCGTACCACGTACAATGTGTAGTCTATTATTATTATTATTATTATTATTCACTGTCAGAGCCCTGTACCATATACAATAAATAGTCTATTATTATTATTATTATTATTCACGGTGTCTGAGCCCTGTACCATGTACAATGTATAGTCTATTATTATTATTCACGGTGTCGGAGCCCCGTACCACGTACAATGTATAGTCTATTATTATTATTCACGGTGTCGGAGCCCCGTACCACGTACAATGTATAGTGTGTTATTATTATTATTATTCACGGTGTCTGAGCCCTGTACCATGTACAATGTATAGTTTATTATTATTATTATTCACGGTGTCGGAGTCCCGTACCACGTACAATATATAGTCTAATATTATTCATGGTGTCGGAGCCCCGTACCACGTACAATGTATAGTCTATTATTATTATTATTATTATTATTATTATTATTATTCATGGTGTCGGAGCCCCGTACCACGTACAATGTATAGTCTATTATTATTATTATTATTATTATTATTATTCATGGTGTCGGAGCCCCGTACCACATACAATGTATAGTCTATTATTATTATTATTATTCACGGTGTCGGAGCCCCGTACCATGTATAATGTATAGTCTATTATTATTATTTTTATTATTATTATTCATGGTGTCGGAGCCCCGTACCACGTACAATGTATAGTCTATTATTATTACTCACGGTTTCGAGCCGCGTACAACGTATAGTCTATTATTATTATTCACGTGTTAGTACCACGTCTATTATTTTTATTCACTGTGTCGGACTCACATACAATGTATAGTCTATTATAATTATTATTATTCACGGTGTCGTAGCCCCGTACCACATACAATGTATAGTCTATTATTATTATTCACGGTTTCGGAGTCCCGTACCACGTACAATGTATAGTCTATTATTATTCATGGTGTCGGAGCCCCGTACAATGTATAGTCTATTATTATTATTCACGTGTCTGTACCACGTACATTGTATAGTCTATTATTATTATTATTCACGGTGTCGGAGCCCCGTACCACGTACAATGTATAGTGTGTTATTATTATTATTATTATTATTCTTCACGGTGTCGGAGCCCCGTACCACGTACAATGTATAGTCTATTATTATTATTATTATTCACGGTTTCGGAGTCCCGTACCACGTACAATGTATAGTCTATTATTATTCATGGTGTCGGAGCCCCGTACAATGTATAGTCTATTATTATTATTATTCTTCACGGTGTCGGAGCCTCGTACCACATACAATGTATAGTCTATTATTATTATTATTATTATTATTATTATTATTATTCATGGTGTCGGAGCCCCGTACCACGTACAATGTATAGGCTATTATTATTATTATTATTCACGGTTTCGGAGTCCCGTACCACGTACAATGTATAGTGTGTTATTATTATTATTATTCACGTGTCGGAGCCCTGTACCACGTACAATGTATAGTCTATTATTATTATTCTTCACGGTGTCGGAGCCCCGTACCACGTACAAAGTATAGTCTATTATTATTATTATTATTATTATTATTCACGGTTTCGGAGCCCCGTACCACGTACAATGTATAGTCTATTATTATTCACGGTGTCGGCCCCCCGTACCACGTACAATGTATAGTCTATTATTATTATTATTATTATTCACGGTTTCGGAGCCCCGTACCACGTACAATGTATAGTCTATTATTATTATTATTATTATTATTATTATTATTATTATTATTATTCACCGTCGGAGCCCCGTACCATGTACAATGTATAGTTTATTATTATATGTCGCTGTGTGTACCATGTACAATGTGTAGTCTGGTAATTCAGCTATTTGGATGTTGCTTTGAAGCAGGGGGGCCCAAAAGGTGATCCCCCAGATGTTGTAGAACTACAACTCCATAAAACTCTGCATGGCTTCAGAATTACAGGCATCATGGAAGCTGTAGTTTTTAAACATCTGGGGATCTACCTTTTCCTTTGTAGAGTTAGTCCAACCCTTTTTAAAAATATTCTTTAAAAAAAAAAAAAAATTAATTTAAAAAGCCCTATTGGCCATTGCTAATTAGGCGCCTTGTTATAAGGAAGCAAATGAAGCTAAATTTGTCTTGAATTCCCACCTCATCTGACATTACGGCCTCCTCGTGCACTCCAATCACCGAGAAGCTTTAGATCTTTCTCGCTGGCTCGGAGTGTTGTGTGCTGTTTGCAGCTTTTTACAACACGTTAAAGGTGCAATTCACTTTATGGCTGCTGCATGTACTGTATACGTAAAGAGACACTGCAATAGCCCACAAGAAAGCATTGTACACATATGGCACATATATTATGGATCTCCAATTAATATCAATAATGGATGAAAGGGTCTTTGTTACGTGGTTTCTTTGCCTAATCAAGATCATCATGGCAAATCAGCAGTGGCCAATATTGTCAATACTACAATAGAATCAGCCCTGATTGTGTTTAAAAAGTCTGCAGTCTCTTTCATAGTTTAATCATCCTTTGGAATCAGAAATAAAACGTGTGATTTTCAAGCTGTTTAACGTTGTTTTAGAATTTCTATCCCTAGAAAGCATTCTGTCTGTCCCCTGATTGCGGTCTTGTTTTGCAGCAGTTCATAGTTTAAAGTTAAGTCGTTCCCATGTTGATTGGCACAGTGTGGACGAAGTGTATCTGTATAGCGATGCAACAACGTCGAAAATTGCACGGACTGTTACACAGAAGCTGGGCTTCTCAAAAGGTGGGTATTATTGCTTTGTGTTTAGCTGTTCACAGAGTGTAAATCTAGAACAAGACTCCAAAAACTGTAAGGGTTTCCATTCATAAGCTTCCTATATGTCACTCTCCACCTATAAAGTCTATTTGTATCCCTCTCCATCTGTAGTGTCTCTATCTGTAGGGTCCCTCTTTGTTCCTTTCCATCTCTAGGATCCCTCTCTATCTATGGGGTCTCTGTCTCTCTACATCTATAGGTCTCTTTGTATCATAGTCCATCTATAGGGTCTCTATGTCTCTCTCCTTCTATAGGACTCTTTGTATCATAGTCCATCTATGGGGTCTCTATGTCTCTCTCCTTCTATGGGTCTCTTTGTATCATAGTCCATCTATAGGGTCTCTATGTCTCTCTCCTTCTATAGGTCTCTTTATATCATAGTCCATCTATAGGGTCTCTGTCTCTCTCCTTCTATAGGTCTCTTTGTATCATAGTCCATCTATAGGGTCTCTGTCTCTCTCCTTCTATAGGTCTCTTTGTATCATAGTCCATCTATAGGGTCTCTGTCTCTCTCCTTCTATGGGTCTCTTTGTATCATAGTCCATCTATGGGGTCTCCGTCTCTCTCCTTCTATAGGTCTCTTTGTATCATAGTCCATCTATGGGGTCTCTGTCTCTCTACATCTATAGGTCTCTTTGTATCATAGTCCATCTATGGGGTCTCTATGTCTCTCTCCTTCTATAGGTCTCTTTGTATTATAGTCCATCTATAGGGTCTCTATGTCTCTCTCCTTCTATAGGTCTCTTTGTATCATAGTCCATCTATAGGGTCTCTATGTCTCTCTCCTTCTATAGGTCTCTTTGTATCATAGTCCATCTATGGGGTCTCTGTCTCTCTCCTTCTATAGGTCTCTTTGTATCATAGTCCATCTATGGGGTCCCTCTATGTCTCATTCCTTCTATAGGTCTCTTTGTATCATAGTCCATCTATAGGGTCTCTATGTCTCATTCCTTCCATGGGTCTCTTTGTATCATAGTCCATCTATAGGGTCTCTATGTCTCTCTCCTTCTATAGGTCTCTTTGTATCATGGTCCATCTATAGGGTCTCTGTCTCTCTCCTTCTATAGGTCTCTTTGTATCATAGTCCATCTATAGGGTCTCTATGTCTCTCTCCTTCTATAGGTCTCTTTGTATCATAGTCCATCTATAGGGTCTCTATGTCTCTCTCCTTCTATAGGTCTCTTTGTATCGTAGTCCATCTATAGAGTTCCTTGTTTGTGTTTTATTTCTGCTTATTTGTATTGATTTATTTTATAACTGTCAGATGATACATGAACAGTGTGCAGTTGTCTGTGCACTTAGTGTCACATCCTGAGGCTATGGGTCATCACCAGGGCGCTGGGCTACTAAAAGGCATTTCTGCAGCAATGTCTGCGTGGTGGCTCTGCGCATGACATTGTGGGGACAGCTGTAGATTACATGTATCAAACACTGTGCGAAAACAGCATATTACTTCAATGTCATCATGGTACAGACTGTATAAAAGCACATGCAGTGTTTATGGTGTCTTCCTCTGTGAAACGTTACCCCCCCCCCTCCCAAGTATTTTATTGAAACAATGTCTGTAATAGCAACACTGCTGACCACAGAGCAACGGGAAGATTAATATTACACTCTGAGTTCGAGTGCTCATTGACACGTGATATGTCTGAATTCAAGGTAAATGCAAATTTCATTTTACATTGCAGGACAAAATTGCTGTTTTGGTGTTCCATTCATTCATTCTGTAAATAACCCTGTGTCTATGTAATGTTTCTGTTAGCTTGTGTGTGTGTGTGTGTGTATTGATATTTAGAGGGTGTGATAACAGAACATTTATTTAGTTTATTACGTTAAATCCCAGACTGTAACTGCAATGAGTTTAATGTCACGAGCCATTTTCTACAACAAGTTTAAATCTTTGGGTGTCTGTTTCTGATTATGTTAAAGGGACATTCAATGATTTAGGCCAATGATCATGTAATATACAAATGTTCTACTGTCCTGCAGCTTCGAGTAGTGGAACAAGACTTCATCGAGGCTACGTCGAAGAAGCTACTTATGAAGATAAACCAGTAGAAACCACTCATATTGTTTTTGTTGTTCATGGGATTGGACAGAAAATGGACCAAGGAAGAATTATCAAAAACACTGCCATGTGAGTGGCATATATGTATTATTTATATATGCAAAATGCCAGATTTACTATTCAAATGTAAAGGTTCACCTAATGAAGCGGTATTGGTGTCACTGCTCAATTCTCTGATCTAATGTTTAAATATCCTTTTATAGAGCCAGCGGAGGTGGGCTAAGGGTGTATCAACAGAAATAATAGTGATTTAACTCCTAAATGGTTGACTTTAGTTATCTCCCAGGAACCATATGGTTCAGATGGCTACCCTACAGGACTGTGAATGGTGTCTTTGCTCATTAAAAATTGAAGGTTTTATGCAGCAAAGAACTAGCAGCCTGGGCTCATCAAGAAAATGTCAAGACTACCCCAATACACAAATTAGAGTAAATATATAATAGATAAAGTATGTTTTATCAGACCCTAGAGTGGCTGGGCTTAACTTAAGGAGCAAAGAATACAGTCCTAATATAGAACAGGGATAACCGGAGACGGGTCAAGGATAGGAGAAGGTAGAATAATTAATAATAATTAAGGAACACAAAGCCAAGGTCAATTAATCCAGAGGTAAAAAAGTCAAACCAGAAAGATCCACTATCACTTTAAAATTAGGACAGAAGCAGGGATCGTGTAATCAGGGCAGCGTGCGCACACGCATGCGGTGTCAGTCATATGCCAGGGCATAGTGTTGAACGGAGGAGGTTTGGTGTCGGCTGAGGGAAGAGGTGTGGTGAGGGCCCAGATGAGGTATTAAAGATTAGGGGAAGATTTGTACCTCAGTGTTTAAACTACCTACGTGTACACATTCACCAACCCCTAGGTCTAACTGGAGTCTGTGTTCAGCCTGTGGATCTAAGCAATGTTAGTGTTGGTAAAAGCTCTTTCACTGTATGGCTGACATCCGAAGACACCCCATATATAGATAATGCATTTAGGGTGTAAATAGTGCTGCTATGGCTCTATGTACTCTCCTTGTCAACCACTCTTTCCTTGGATCCAACCCCTTTTTTAGCCAAATGTTTAACATAAACAAAGTGAGTGTAGCAAGTTTTTATTCTTTTTTCTGTGGGTAGATGTGATATAGTAAAGGTTTTCTTTTTAGAATTGGTGAAAAATCATCTTTACTTTTACCTGCGTTCTTCGGGATCGTGTAATCTTACATGCTTTTGTCATTTATATTTAAGGATGAGAGAGACGGCAAGAAAAATGGAAGAAAAACACTTTTGCAACCTGACAACAGAACATGTAGAATTCCTTCCTGTGGAGTGGAGGTCGAAGCTCGCGCTTGATGGAGGTAAATTCTCGTGTGTTCGGTTTGTGCCGGAAATCTGAAGTCAAGTAAAGTATCTTTACAGACTGAGCTAGCGAAGTAATATCTTCAATTGTTTCTCTAGCAATAAAGAAGCATCGAATAACCCAGTAATTCACATGCATTTTATAGTTTTTTTTCATTGAGGGTAAATCAGCTTGTAAAAGCTGCAAATCTCTTGTCTACAGTCTTTACAAGCCCTCCCCTTCTAACCCCGCCCAGACTTTCTGTGACTGTCCAATCACAGACTTCCCAATGCAGCTCAATGAGAAGTCTTTGCAAGGCAGGTGCCCTGAGCAATTGTTCCCTCTTGGGTTTATCTATACTGAGCTAAACAAACCAGGAAGTAACAAGACCGGGTGTCTGATTGAAAGCCACAGGGGTGTAAAAAGGTTCATTTTTAAATATTACCATTTCTATAGAAATCTGCACTTTTGGTAAAATAAAAAAAGAGGACACACACTTCACACATAAAGCAGTTCAGCAACATAAAGTACTTTAGTGGACCCAAGTGTCCCTTTAAAGTAAAATTATATTCCCCTTCAAAGACACTGAGGGATGGTTTGTAGCAGGGGTAGGCAACCAGATGTTGTGGACTACATCCCTCATAATGCGTTTATACCCACAATGCCGGCAAAGCATCATGGGAGGTGTAGTCCAAAACATCTGGAGGGCCAAAGGTTGCCTATGCCTGGTCTATAGCTTCGGGCGAACTCTTCTTGACCAGGAAAAGGTTTCTCTCATTCTATATAAGGTGTTGCATCACAAGTTTATGGGATAAGTAGTGTGTGTATCCCAGCTGCAATTCAGTCAACACGTGGGATGAGTGGAACGGTTATAAATGGATAGCAGGCATACCACGAATACCATGGCTGCCATCAATTTATTCACTGTGTAAACCAGGCTGTATGCAGGGACCCCCTGAGGCTCGGCTCCGGGGTATCTTTCCTGTCTACAGAAACTGGAGGAAACTGACAAAGCAAGTAAGCGATCTTCTAGCTATGATTTATACCAGTTACCTCACCCATGCCCACGGCTATTTGCTATGTTCATACCGGAGATCGCTCATTGCTTTTACAGCCTATGACGGACCGCCTGGCACCCCGACCGGGTACCTCCGTCAATCGCTGCTTCCTAGTAATCCTTGAGTACCATAAGCACTGCACTGGAACACCATAACCACCGTAGACCCCACGAACTGCCACAGCTTGGTTGGGGTCTCGCTGTCCTCCTCCCACCCTGGACCCAAGACCAGGAACCAACTTCCAGTGGGTAAACCTCTCCTAGTCCAGAGAGCGTAGCAGGAACAGCTCTTATAAGAGCTAGTGATTATACTCAGGGGTGTATTGTGATATAGCAACCCCCAGAGTGTAGTTCCCCAATCCCTCAAACATGAGCCAAGACTTCACGAAGGGGTAAACAAATCTCAGTTTAATGGGAGCCACACTTGGCCTTATATGACAATCCCTATGCAAGGGGTACTCCCACAGGGACCTTGTTGGGGACAAAGACACAAACTTACACACCAATAATAACACATTTACAATGTAGGCACTCCCACACATAGCACACAATCCCTCCCCTCTGCTTGGGAGATAATTGGATCAGTAACTGTACTAATTCTAATCCAATTATCTCCAAGTACAGAACAAAAGTACACTAAAAATACATAAAACCCCACAATGTTACATCCCCTGATCGCCCTGATCTGGGTGACCAACATATTCAAAAAGCACCCAGATCAGTTCAGGGGTTCAGGAATTTCCTGGAAGTCTTATTTTTGACCAGCCATGCACATGGTCCCATGCCCAAAACAGAGAATTAGTGCTAACTGTCGGTCTCTCTGTCTGGAGTACAAAAGTACATACTTCACATGAACAGAGCCTTTTAACCCCTTAAGGACCAAAGTTCTGGAATAAAAGGGATTCATGACATGTCACACATGTCATGTGTCCTTAAGGGGTTAAAGTATTTTAGCCAGGTCTATTGCAGGGGCCATAGTCACAGGGTAAGAGGCTGGTCAGCAGGCTTTTCCAAGAACCAGTGACGAGGTTCAGATTTTTACACAGCCTCTTACTTGTCATTGCTGATTGAGCAGGAATAAGGAAAAGAGACACAAAAAGGCTCTGTGCTGGTATTTGTTTGTACATCAGTGCTTTCAGTGACTCCGTGATAGCTTGGGTGAAGAGTTAGTCTACCAAGGCAGGGTGGGTGGGCTGTCGGTGTCTCCCGTGGCAGGGTGGGTGGGCTGTCGGTGTCTCCCGTGGCAGGGAGGGCGGGCTGTCGGTGTCTCCCGTGGCAGGGAGGGCGGGCTGTCGGTGTCTCCCGTGGCAGGGAGGGCGGGCTGTCTGTGTCTCCCGTGGCAGGGTGGGCGGGCTGTCTGTGTCTCCCGTGGCAGGGTGGGCGGGCTGTCTGTCTCCCGTGGCAGGGTGAGGGCCTGTCTGTGTGTCTCCCGTGGCAGGGTGGGCGGGCTGTCTGTGTCTCCGTGGCAGGGGTGGGCGGGCTGTCTGTGTCTCCCCGTGGCAGGGTGGGCGGGCTGTCTGTGTCTCCCGTGGCAGGGTGGGTGGGCTGTCTGTGTCTCCCGTGGCAGGGTGGGTGGGCTGTCTGTGTCTCCCGTGGCAGGGTGGGTGGGCTGTCGGTGTCTCCCGTGGCAGGGTGGGTGGGCTGTCGGTGTCTCCCGTGGTAGGGTGGGTGGGCTGTCGGTGTCTCCCACGGCAGGTTGGGTGGGGTGTCAGTGTTGCCTCTTTTTATTTATTTGTTTGCCAGCTGTCAGAATATATCACTTATTGACGTCTGCTGGGACACTAAAAAAAAAATCAATTAAAACAAGCTAATATCGTTGCTTCTGTGAATGTCATTAAAACAAGAGTTTTGCTTGAAACCTATGACAAGAAAGACTAGAGGTAGGCCCTGTTCATAGCAAAGATCCATGTGGAGAAATTCTAATTTTCCTGATTTTCGGTAGTGATTGTTAAATGATTGATGGTAGCCAGGTGTATTTTGTTTGGTGAGGTTAGCATCCGCTCCCCTAGGATATGTTTTACAAGAAGTCTCTTGTCCCATCCACAGACACTGTTGATTCCATTACCCCAGATAAGGTGCGAGGTATTCGGGACATACTGAACAGCAGTGCTATGGACATCATGTACTACACCAGCCCTCTATACAGAGATGAGGTAAGTGTGAACGGAAAGAATGATGTTTGGCTCATGTCTGGATGTCTTTCTGGGGTAGATCAGCTTTTATGGAACACCCAGGCTCATTCATTGCAGACAATTTTCGGAAGTTTAGTCCAACGTTTTACCAGACAAATCTTGGAATACCCCAGTCACTAGGGACATATGTAAGGATATAGAGCTCGTCTAAAGCCGTGGGCTTTGCCAGTATAAATGACCTTTTCCATACACAAAATACTAGTAAATTAGGATAAAATGTTGTATGGGGCTTTCGTTTGCTGAAGGGAATGGTTGTCCAAGTTTTTTTATGAAACAGTGTTTGATTAAACCCCAAAGAGTTAAATTTTTATCTTCAATACTGAAAGAAAAAGACTGGTTTCACTTTAAATGTGGATAAATCCGTTTCACGCAGTTTCAAGTAATCTCAGTGGTTGCCAGTTTTGTCACTTGCAGTGCGATATTGATCTTACTGGGAAACAAAACTGAACGAGAATCATTAATATCCTGAAATATATTTTGACAGTTCTTTAATGTGAACTTTTCCACAAATTGTGTTATTTGGTGGTGAGGCTGATCGCAATGGGAAAGCAATAAACCCCATCAGGGTCAGTGTATATATATCACATACTATAACATTGTTGTTCCATACACTCGCTAGCAGTTAGATGTAGAGATGTTGCACTGTGCTCTTTAAAGTGACCCCAATTCAGGCGCCCTTTAACTAGCATACCTGCGAGAATCTGTTCCCTTTGGGAATGTCCGGGCCGTCATGCTCATTGTCTCCTTGCTGGCACAGCCTTGTAAGACTGCTTGCTGCTCCATTCTTCCTGAATAATTTATATGGTACAAGTCCGGCTTCAAAGACTGCACAGGGATACTTCTACTCGTTAATAAGAAATTAGATTGTTTTCTGTTTAGCTTGCAGAATACAAGTGCACACAACACTGACAAAGGGTTCTCGCTTCATTTGTTGGAACAAATGTCAAGAGTGCTAAAATGTCATCTGCATGAAACTCTCCTAAGACACAGCATGACCTTCATTCTCACCAAAAACAGACCCTGCAATCATTCTATCCTTTCCTTTTTAGATAGATGCCATGCCATTCAGTAGAAAGTCATTTTATTTGCTAGTTGTGAAATTTAAAGGAGAACTGTGAACTGTCATTGTTTTTTTACTTATTAAAAATAATCTATTCTGTGTGTTGTAGCCTGTTTGTGTGTGTTTTACTGGAGTGCACACATATTGATAAATACTTATTTACAGAGCTTGTCCTCTCTTACCCTGACTCTATGGGGCGGCCATCTTTGGCCCTCCCACCTTCCCAGGCCAAGCAGTTTGAATGGCCGAGCTCTGAGCACATTGCTGAGATAGCTGGTGTCTGTGCATGAGATCAGGGTTTGGGAACGCACACTAGCGCTCGGTTTGTTACTCTGGGTTTTGGTTGTGTGAACTGCACTTCCAACCAGTGAGGGCTAAAAGATGGCCGCCCCCATGGAGTAAACACTGACAGTGTTGCAAAATAATACACTGAGAGGCTATAATACATGTAAGTTTTTATTTTACATTAAAAAACATAATGGCAGGTTTTAGTCAACATAAGTCAATTCCCATGTATTCTTAGCAATTTACTGTAGGGAGATGATTTGCCATTATAATTGTAAGCTCTAAGACCCCACCTTTATGCAGATCGACATGTTGATATGATTTATTTATTGTTCGTGGTTATTTACTAAATAGAGGATGTTACACATTAATCCAGAGTGTGTCTAATTATTGGGAAATTCATACAATGATAGTAAATTTATCGTAGAAAAACGTCATGCTTTTATTAAAATATACAAATCAATAAAATAGATAAGTAAACCTTATATTTAGTGATTACTAAACAAAGTGGATCGCTATAAATGTAACTAATATAAAACTAGCATTCAGTATCTACCTGCTATACACAAAGTGGATCTCTATAAATGTATCTAATATAAAACTAGCATTCAGCATCTACCTGCTATACACAAAGTGGATCGCTATAAATGTATCTAATATAAAACTAGCATTCAGTATCTACCTGCTATACACAAAGTGGATCTCTATAAATGTATCTAATATAAATCTAGCATTCAGTATCTACCTGCTATACACAAAGTGGATCGCTATAAATGTAACTAATATAAAACTAGCATTCAGTATCTACCTGCTATACACAAAGTGGATCGCTATAAATGTATCTAATATAAAACTAGCATTCAGCATCTACCTGCTATTCACAAAGTGGATCGCTATAAATGTATCTAATATAAATCTAGCATTCAGCATCTACCTGCTATACACAAAGTGGATCGCTATAAATGTGTCTAATATAAAACTAGCATTCAGTATCTACCTGCTATACACAAAGTGGATCGCTATAAATGTATCTAATATAAATCTAGCATTCAGTATCTACCTGCTATACACAAAGTGGATCTCTATAAATGTATCTAATATAAAACTAGCATTCAGCATCTACCTGCTATACACAAAGTGGATCGCTATAAATGTATCTAATATAAAACTAGCATTCAGTATCTACCTGCTATACACAAAGTGGATCGCTATAAATGTATCTAATATAAATCTAGCATTCAGTATCTACCTGCTATACACAAAGTGGATCTCTATAAATGTATCTAATATAAAACTAGCATTCAGTATCTACCTGCTATACACAAAGTGGATCGCTATAAATGTATCTAATATAAATCTAGCATTCAGTATCTACCTGCTATACACAAAGTGGATCTCTATAAATGTATCTAATATAAAACTAGCATTCAGCATCTACCTGCTATACACAAAGTGGATCGCTATAAATGTATCTAATATAAAACTAGCATTCAGCATCTACCTGCTATACACAAAGTGGATCGCTATAAATGTATCTAATATAAAACTAGCATTCAGTATCTACCTGCTATACACAAAGTGAATCGCTATAAATGTATCTAATATAAAACTAGTATTCAGCATCTACCTGCTATACACAAAGTGGATCGCTATAAATGTGTCTAATATAAAACTAGTATTTAGCATCTACCTGCTATACACAAAGTGGATCGCTATAAATGTATCTAATATAAAACTAGTATTCAGCATCTACCTGCTATACACAAAGTGGATCGCTATAAATGTGTCTAATATAAAACTAGTATTCAGCATCTACCTGCTATACACAAAGTGGATCGCTATAAATGTGTCTAATATAAAACTAGTATTCAGCATCTACCTGCTATACACAAAGTGGATCGCTATAAATGTATCTAATATAAAACTAGCATTCAGCATCTACCTGCTATTCACAAAGTGGATCGCTATAAATGTATCTAATATAAAACTAGCATTCAGCATCTACCTGCTATACACAAAGTGGATCTCTATAAATGTATCTAATATAAAACTAGCATTCAGCATCTACCTGCTATACACAAAGTGGATCGCTATAAATGTATCTAATATAAAACTAGCATTCAGTATCTACCTGCTATACACAAAGTGGATCTCTATAAATGTAACTAATATAAAACTAGCATTCAGCATCTACCTGCTATACACAAAGTGGATCGCTATAAATGTATCTAATATAAAACTAGCATTCAGTATCTACCTGCTATACACAAAGTGGATCGCTATAAATGTATCTAATATAAAACTAGCATTCAGTATCTACCTGCTATACACAAAGTGGATCGCTATAAATGTATCTAATATAAAACTAGCATTCAGCATCTACCTGCTATACACAAAGTGGATCTCTATAAATGTATCTAATATAAAACTAGCATTCAGCATCTACCTGCTATACACAAAGTGGATCGCTATAAATGTATCTAATATAAAACTAGCATTCAGTATCTACCTGCTATACACAAAGTGGATCGCTATAAATGTATCTAATATAAAACTAGCATTCAGCATCTACCTGCTATTCACAAAGTGGATCTCTATAAATGTAACTAATATAAAACTAGCATTCAGCATCTACCTGCTATACACAAAGTGGATCGCTATAAATGTATCTAATATAAATCTAGCATTCAGCATCTACCTGCTATAATACATTTAAGACGGACAGTAAGGCTCCTTGATGTAACAATCTAGCAATAAATGTTGCAATCAGGCGGCAATGGACAGATGTATATACCAATGCAGTCCTCATTTCTTCCTTTCTAGCCTATAGTGAAACATGCAGAATTAGGGAGTCAATGGGCAGATGTATATACCAATGCAGTCCTCATTCCTTCCTTTCTAGGCTCTTGTGCAACCTTTGGCACTTCAGATGTTTTGGACTACACCTCTCATGATGCTTTGCCAGCATTATAGGTGTAAGAGTATTATAGGGGATGTAGTCCACAACATCTGGAGTGCCGAAGGTTGCCTATCCCTGCTATAGTGAAACATGCAGAATTAGGGAGTCAATGGGCAGATGTATATACCAATGCGGTCCTCATTCCTTCCTTTCTAGGCTCTTGTGCAACCTTTGGCACTTCAGATGTTTTGGACTACACCTCTCATGATGCTTTGCCAGCATTATAGGTGTAAGAGTATTATAGGGGATGTAGTCCACAACATCTGGAGTGCCGAAGGTTGCCTATCCCTGCTATAGTGAAACATGCAGAATTAGGGAGTCAATGGGCAGATGTATATACCAATGCGGTCCTCATTCCTTCCTTTCTAGGCTCTTGTGCAACCTTTGGCACTTCAGATGTTTTGGACTACACCTCTCATGATGCTTTGCCAGCATTATAGGTGTAAGAGTATTATAGGGGATGTAGTCCACAACATCTGGAGTGCCGAAGGTTGCCTATCCCTGCTATAGTGAAACATGCAGAATTAGGGAGTCAATGGGCAGATGTATATACCAATGCGGTCCTCATTCCTTCCTTTCTAGGCTATACAAGTGAAACATGCAGAATTAGGGAGGCAGTGGTTGCAGTCTCTTCCAAGCCTCCCAACGCTGCAATATCTTATGTAGCTCTGCTGTAACTTGCCGAAAATCCGTCTGAATGGAGGTACAGAGGGCCTGGAGCATGGTATGCAGGCACTTCTCAGTGACTGGTCCATCCTCTGTCGGGAGGTTGAGAGACGTTGACTCTGGTGTTTCCAAGAAGGGAGAGGGAGCCTCGTGGCATCCGCCATCTTGTGCTTACTTGTGGCGCTCTCTCTTCCCCGAGTGGATTGGGTCTGCTAATAACTGCTTTGAGGGAGCCATCAGGTAGGTCAGTATCTATCTAGACCAGGGCTTTCACAAATTTGTTTGAACCTAAGAGCCAGCTAAAAAAGTTAGGAGTCATGTTTTTTTTTCTGTGGCAGAAAAGTACACTTCTTAAAGGGATACTATAGTCACCAGAACCGCTACACCTTAATGTATTGTATACAGCTTAACTTTCACGTATTCATCTGCACATTTACCGTCCTGACAGGAAAAGTTGTGCTGAGCAGCATTACCGTCCTGACAGGAAAAGTTTTGCCGAGCAGCAATCATACACATGGAAACCTGGTAATTGCTTTTGGGGTCAAAGGCCGGTCATGGCCAATCAGATCCACAGGAGGGGTATTTAATCCCAATTCTCCTTTTGCTCATTGCCCTGTCGTGGTTTCATCCTGATGGTAATCCGAGAGTGCGTTCCTGATCTTTATTTTCTGGTATTTGACTTTGGCTTAGTGTTGACTTACCTGAATTCTGGTATCCTTGACTTTTGTCTTTCCCTCCTCGTTGTGTCTGATTCTGTGTTCCTGACCTCTGCTAGTATTTTGACTATTCTTGGATACGTTAAGTCCGGCCATTCTAAGGTCCGGTTATACGTTATCCTTGGTTCTAGGTGTGACACAGTTCTGCGTGCTGGATCAACTTGTAATCCTGACATTAACATAGTGGTTCTGGTGTCTATAGCCTGTCCATGCAGGGTTTTCAATTTCCATACTGCCTTTTAGAGAAAATGCATTGTTTACATTGCTGGCCAGTAACATCTCCAGTGATAGTCACTCCATCGGCCACTAGAGATGCTTCTTAGTCCAGTGCTGCACAGTGTGGAGCACCTACATTCCCTATGGGAAAGCATTGGGTTGGTTGAGATCATAAAGCCGTGGAGGTGTGGCAGCCACAGCAAGACCAGCACAGTATGGGTTACCTGTATATCTCATCCAATGAATGTTCATTACCTTTATTACTCACCCAGTGAATGTCTGTTACCTGTATTTCTCATCCAATAAATCTCCATTACTTGTGTTTTTGCTACAGTTGGTAAAAGGCCTCCAGCAAGAATTGAATCGATTGTACAGCCTTTTTTGCTCTCGGAATCCAGAGTTTGAAGAAAAGGGAGGCAAGGTGTCCATCGTGTCCCATTCTCTTGGGTGCGTGATTACCTATGACATAATGACTGGATGGAACCCTGTTCGACTCTACGAACAACTGGAACAGCATGAAGATGAATATACTGAAGACCACTGGCCGAGTTACGAAGAGCAACATGTTCTTCGCGAGCTTCTGTTGACCAAACAGAGGTAAGTAGAATGCTGCTATGTATAGGTAAGTGTGCATGCTGCTGTTTAGAGTTGGTTAAATATATCCTAATGATAGTTTGATGGTGAGTCTACTGACAATTGTATGTAGAGGCGTGCATGGTGCTGTGTGGAGGCAGGTTGTGTGTGTGTGGTGCTGTGTGGAGGCAGGTTGTGCGTGCGTGGTGCTTTGTGGAGGCAGGTTGTGCGTGCGTGGTGCTTTGTGGAGGCAGGCGTGCGTGGTGTGGGGCTGTGTGGAGGCAGGCGTGCAGTTTCAGCAGAATGTGGTAAGCAGTAGAAAGTATGTAGAATGTGTTGTCAGTATATATATATACTGGCAGACATTTTGTGTTAAGACAGAAATTAAAAGTGTATGCTGTAAGTCATCATCAGAACAGAGGTGACTTCATTTTGTTTCACAATGCAAAGACAGACACATTTTTACTTCTCTGTAACTCTATTCATTCAAGCCTGAGCTAAGGAATGTGACTAATGTAAACAGAGATAAGACATGATGTCTTCAGCAAAGGGGGTTGAACTCAACAACCCAGAGACAAATATATATACACACACACACACACACACACACAATATCCACATATAACTAATTATATTAATCATATATAAATAGTACTAAGTTAATAATATAGAATATTCATGGATATAGTGTCAATGAAGAAATCTCATTATTTACTAACTTTCGTGGAATATGTGTAATATAAATCACATTACTAGGTGCAGCACACAGGATCACCAATTTTACGTTTTCAAAACTAACGGAATCTTACAAAGTTTCATTGTATTAAAAGGG
Organism: Pelobates cultripes; assembly: GCA_933207985.1. Classification (NCBI taxonomy): domain Eukaryota; kingdom Metazoa; phylum Chordata; class Amphibia; order Anura; family Pelobatidae; genus Pelobates; species Pelobates cultripes. The sequence continues at coordinate 95,001,705 of OW240924.1, read as the reverse complement.
TGAAACTAAGGCTAAGATGTGTCAAAATCTAATGTAATGGCAAAATTGCAGACACAAGTCTGGTTGAATCCAACCAAAACAGATCGACATGTTTTTGACGTATAGTTATCCAAAAGATAACCAAGATGATATCAAACGCATTACGAAATTCAGTTAACCCATTATACAAAAAGGTAAATGGACCCCCTGACAAGAATTTTATGTGACGTAATTGCGCCATCTACTGACCAAAATCTAGATGATCGTCTGTAGGGAAGACATGCCCACCTTACTCTATTGGTCACTGTCAACTAGTGACGTATAGAGAACGTCTCCTTTAAAAATTAAGGACAAAGGGGAGAGAGAGACACTCACACACACTAATTCTGAGGATGGACTCACACCTAACATCTAAGATCTGACATCTGGAGCCAAGGCTGGACACAGCTAATTCTTTGTATCTTTTCCAACTAACACTTAAACTTCTTTAAAATTCAGAACTCTGAAAACTTTTCTATTTTCCCACAATTCTCATCATACTCGCATTCACCATTTATGGGATACATATCCAAACCTGAGCAGAATAAATTCTACCAAGAGCTGGTAATTATACTGGTTTTATGAAATTAATTTAAATTAATTCATTTTACTAAAAGGCAGAATATACTTGGATAAAAGCTGGCGATTCCAACATTATGGAGTCATGATTCGCTAATAATATATTGAATTCGTAATTCCATTCCTTCAGGTGGACCAATTAACTCTATATTACTTTTAACTTTAAAAAATAGAACACCAGGCAATTATCCAGATATATTATGTTACTTATTATTATTATTGTGACAATAAATTATATTTTTATAATTAATTTGTGATTGTGTAAAATAAATCCTCTAATGAAACGTACTCCAGGATCTATGAGAATTAAAATAGTGGGTAATTTTCAGCTTTAAATTATTATTATCAGGGAAGCAGTGCCAATATATAAATATTTTATATAATAAAAATTATTAAATTAAATTTTGATCATTTTTATGAAAATATTATTTTTAATATTTATCACCCCATAAATATCCTCACAGTAGGGCTAATGTGTTGAGATGTAGAGTACATGTTTAGAATGTTTTCAGGATGTAGAACATTGGGATATGGAATGCATTGGGCTGTAGGATGCATGTAGAATGTGTTGGAATGTAGAATGCGTGTTAGAAATTGATGTGTAGAATGTATTGAGATGAAGAGTACATGTTTAGAATGTCTCGGGATGTAGAGTGTTGGAATATGGTATGTGTTGGGGTGTAGAATGCTTGTTAGAATGTGTTGGATGGCATCTGGGACTTTTGAGACAAAGTACTTACTCCATAATACTATGACTTTAACCCCATGCTAGTAAAACACAGGGAAGAATACTCTATTATGAACCGCATATGTTACCTGCTGGTGTAAGAACCAGTTGAATATCCCTATTTAATTTTCATACTCCCTCTTCAGATTAAAAGAACTGGAAGACAGACTACATGGTATTAAAACTGCATTATCCAACTCCCCTGCCTTAAAATTTAAGGTAAGTAATATTACCAGAAACAGGTTCCCACCAGTAGATTCATTCAGTATCCGTAAATGTTAAGTCGTCTGAACTTATCAATTTTATCCAATGTAGGTCCCTAATACCGTGCACAATGCATTTAGTGTCTGGACATTGCTAAGAACATAACAACAAAATGTTACCTATAATGCCACCAACCTCTACCATTGAGAAAGATATTTCTGTTCATTTTCTTCTCTAAGCAAGGGGGCACAGAATGCTAGCTGCCCTCCTTCACAATGTTCAGCAGCCATGCCCACAATGTCTTGGCTGAGATAGGGGCCTGTGTTTACTGCAGACATTCTTTACAGAATGCAAATCCAGCCTGAAATACCATATACTGTTTGAGTATTATTAGTCATCTTTACTGTGTGTGAGAAAAAAAGTATGTATTTTCCTGTCTTGTAGCGGCAGTACCTGTGGGATGTTTTTATGGCTGACGAGTACCTCTGTAATTAATATAAATCAAATAAGCCGACTCCTCCCCCTTATACCTTAAATGCCGACAAGTCACCCAGAGTCCCCGGTTCCAACTTGTCCAACTAGCAAGACGGACAGGTCCTCTGTTTTTCAGGAAACTTGGTGAACCACGTGGGTTGCTGCTTGTGGGATGTTTGGCCAGATAACGTCCCAGCAAGCAGCATGGCCTTTGCATCCAAACGAGGTTACGGAGCGCTGGGTGGGGTTCTGTTTTTTTATGGTCAATCCACACTCGAATCTGAACATACACCCGGGCAGTTTTGTGTTTCACTGAAGTTCTGATTGTGTTTCTGTGTAATCGAAATTTCAGATTTTGCCACAAAATTTTAATTAATTCTTTGCTAGCCTGTGGGTGCTTACCAGAACAGGTCTTTGGTGTCATCAGCCCCCTCTCAGTCCTGAAGTCTTTAAGGTGGGATAAATTGTCTTTTCCTTAAAGGCTTATAGCATATTTATATATCACTGGATTCTTCTATTTTTTACACAATATTCTTATGTCTTGTTTTTTATAGATGTCTGGTCCTGCTTCATCAGATATTTTGGATATAGCAGACAAAATCCCCACTGCTGCTCCGAAATTTAAGGCATTGTGTAAATCTATGCTGCAGAGAGGGCGCTACCCAACTGCCAGATGGGTATTAGAAGAAAACATGTAAGCAATGCTCTGCAGAATCACTGGAAAAGGCTAAACAGAAAGAAATCCAGTAATTCTTTAGCTAGTTTCAAGGAAATCTCTCACAAACATTTGCAGCATCTAAATCAGCCTTGTGCGAGCTGACCTTTTTCAAGGAATCAGCAGTTAAAACAAAGGAGGCTGGACAGAACTATTAAAAGAAGGAAAAACAGCAGGTCTTGCTCTCAGTCTGAACTGGTGAATGTTCCCCTTCCTCCTTATCCGAGTTATGTCAATTACACAAGAGGGAGATTCTACAAAGAAACTCATGGAGCTGGTTTAGTGGGAATGAAAAATCCAGAGAAAATGGCTTTTATTTCCTAATATTTTAAGCAAATATTTTAGTCATAAAATGCTGAGAATTAGGAGGGTCTACCTAGGGTAGATATGCAAATAGTGCAACTCTCTAAGAAAACCACCATTCCTGTTGTTGAAGTGGTGGGTCTTAAAGATCCAATGGACAAATGGGCTGAGACATCTTGCAGAAGATTATTCCAAACTGTAACTTTGTAGTGTAAAGCTTCTATTGCCGGAGCTTCAGTGGCGAGAGATCAGAATTGGTGGTTACAATCATTAGAAGATTGTATATTGGAAGGATCAGATAAAGAATTGTTATCGTCTCAGAAACATCAGACTGGCTAATGATATTTTGTGTGACATGTCCGAGGAAATTTTAAAGCTGTCTTCACTTAACATGGAATTATCATCAGTGGCCAGAAGGACACTCCGATCTTGGACAGGAATAAACTGTTTGGTTCTCCATTAGAAGAACTCCTAAAGCAAAAATCCGAAACTAAAATGGCATTTCCTCAAGACAGGAGATATAAATGGAACAGAAGGTTCCATTTCAATATAATGATCGGTTTCGCAACATTCGTACAGGCTTATTGACAAAGCAAGAGACCGGACAAGAGGTGGAAGTTATGACTCCAGAATGAAGGTTGGAAGAAGATCACAAGTATTCATTAAAACATGGAAACTTACTGCACAAAATCTGTGGATATTAAACATAATCAGAAACAGATACATAATCAGGTTTCTAGAAAAACACGCTCCAATATCCCTACTAATCTCAGTTAAAAGCATTATTCTCGCCTATCTGAAGCATTCATTCTACTAAGGAAAGGCGTCATTGAGAAGGTTCCAAAGTGACAAGAATTCCAAGGGGTTTATTCAAGGCCTTTTCTTGTACCAAAACAAGATCAAGCTTTTTATCCTGTCCTGGATTTAAAGGGTGAACAGGTGTATTCAGTATCAAAGGTTCTGGATGAAAATTATTCTATCAATCACTCATATGCTACTCAAAGAAGACTTAATGACAACCATGGATTTAAAAGATGGCTATCAACATGTCCCCATGGCAGTCGAGTCAAGAAAATATCTCAGATTTGCTATTAAATCAGGAAAAAGGACATTTCATTTTCGATTCAAGGCCCTTTGTTTCAGTCTATCCACAACTCCAAGAGTTTTTAACTAAGATTCTTCTCCCTTTGGCAGCCAATCTTTGAGAAAAGGGTATTTCCATCGTTCCCTGTTTAGACAATTGGTTCCTCAAAGCCGACTCTAATATCCAAACCACAATCCAGATGTTTCAAGCTCACAGATGGTTTGATAAACTGGGAAATGTTGTTTTATCCCCCACAACATGTATTTTGTTTCTGGGTCTCGTAGTGGATCACTTCACCTTCCGCTCCAAAAAAAATCAGAAAACAAGTTTCTGCTCTGCAGACAGATGCAACATTTTCCATCAGAATGGCCATGAGTGCACTGGAGATTTCCCCTTATTATAATCTTGCTGTGAAATGGTCAGAAGCAAGGATGAGGCCTCTCTAGGTGTCAGTTTTCACTTCCCTATTCTGGAAAGCCTATAAGCAGTTTTAGAACAGGCTCTATGTAAAATGGGATTTAAGAATGGCATATGTGTCATGTTCCCCCTTATTGCTCTGATATCGTGCATTCTGCAAAAGATTAGAACAGACAGGACTAAGATGCTAGCCATCATCCCATATTGGCCAACAGCGGTTGATTTTCAGAATTAAAACAGATGGCCCTGGCATCTCAGGAACTTCCACTGTTGAATCCAATTCTGGTAAACCAAGAACTTTCAAACGACACTTTCCTGATGTTCAGGTTGACAACTTGGCTACTGAAAGGCTAATCCTCAGAAACAAGGGTGTTGGACCTACTCCTGAATTCCACTAGAAAGTCTACATCCAAAATCTGAGGATTTGGAAAAATCCCTCATCTGGTGCAAGGATCATAGTTGCCTGAATCTTGCTCCACTATACAAGTCATTATAAGTTTCCTACAACACGATTTATCAACAGGTCTTCGTATCGCTACCCTAAAAGATCAGATTTCCGCACCTAATAATTTCCCATTGTTAATTTGGCTTCCATTGTGCTTATCATAAGACTTTTTTTTTATTTTTTATTTAAGCCATTCTGATTCGACAACCTTGTTGCCAGTCTTTCTTTCTACCTTGGGATCTGTTATTTCTCAAGGCTATCTGTGAACCTCCCTGTGAACATCTGGAGAAAGTATCCTTTAAGTCCTTGCCATTAAAAACTACCTTTCTGGTGGCAATCACGTCTGCCAGAAGAATAGGAGAAATGCAAACTCTCTTGTTCTAAGAACCTTACTACCTTCTATCAGGACAAAGTAGTTCTTCATACAAAATCATTTTATTGCCTAAGGTTCTGGCCAAGACCGATATCAACAAACCCATCATCCTTCATACTTTCTGCCAGTCTACTATGGAAACAAAATTGCACCTCTTAGACTTAAAAAGAGCTCTGGAGAGTTACCTCAAGGTCCTCCAACCACCTGTTTGTCAATTTCGAGGGAAAATTCCAGGGTAAAGAAACATCTAAACCTACAATTGCGTGCTGGTTGATAGAAACCATTAAAATGGCATACAAGGTTAATAGGCTTATTCTTCCTTCTCCAGTGAAGGCAACTCTTCTAGAGCTTTGACGAAATACTGGTCAGCAAATGCTGCAGCGTCTACAGAAGATATTTGCAAAGCAGCTTTAACATGGTCCTCTTCTAAAACCTTTATTAGGCATTACAGGGTAGAAATCTTTTCATCCTCTGAAGCTTCTTTAAAGCTTAAGGGGCTCCAAGCTTTTGTCATCTAGTTTATCCCACAGGTACTCCCACTAAAGGACAGGAAAAACTGAAATTTTACTTACCATAAATTTTTTTTCCTTACTATAGTGGCAGGACAGATTTCCCCCCTTTTGTAATAAAGTTTTTTTATATTTTTGCAGCATTTGGTCTCAGTGTTATTTGTTGTTATGACTGGGGACTTTGGGTGACTTGCCGGCATTTAAGGTATGAGGGGGAGGAGTTGGTTTAATTGTTTTATATTAATTTCAGAGGTACTCGTCCAACCATAGAAAGAACATCCCACAGGTACTGCCGCTATACTAAGGAAAAAAGTATTTATGGTGAGTGAAGTTTCTGTATTCTGCTTGTACGCAAATATATGAGACTCAGTCAGAAGTATTATTGCAAGATTAGGGATACTATATATTTTCTAAATAAATTTATTCTCTCAATATTTATGTTAAAGGAAGAATGTAAATTGTGTAAATGTAAATCATTTTAACAACTTTAGCTTAGTAAAGCAGTTTAGGTGTATAGAACATGCCCCTACAGTCTCACTGCTCAATTCTCTGCCATTTTGGAGTTAAATCACTTTTGTTTCTGTTTATGTAGACCTAACCACACCTACCCTAGCTGTGGCTGACACAGCCTGCATGGATACAGAATGGTTTCATTTTCAATCAGATGTTAACTTTTTAAAACTTTTATCTCCTGCTCTGTAAATTGAACAGTAATCCTTCTAAATGAAACACAATTTGCAATAAAGGAAGTGTAAACATTAGATGACTCTTTGCAGGAAGTGTTTAGGAAGGCTGTGTAAGTCACATGCAGGGAGGTGTGGCTAGAGTTGTGATTTAACTCCTTAATTGAGCAGTGAGACTGCAGCGGCATGATCTATACACCCAAACTTCTTCATTAAGATCTTTTGGTGATTATAGTGCCTCTGTAAGTATCAATGAACAGGAATCTGTACACTAAATTGGTGTTTAATGTTTGTCATGTATATCAAATGTGTTTTACTAATATTTTATTCATTAGAAATATTTTTACGATAATAATGTTAAATGTTACAGCTCTTTGATAGTCTGTATTCTGTTGATGAAATTGATGTCTGCTTTGTTTGCTGTGTTGTTAGAATAGTCTCTTTGAATGTCTTGGCTTGGTGTCAAGAGGTTTGGGGTTTTTTTTGGTTTTTTTTATGTTCTGTTTGTAGCAGGGTATTCCTGCTAGTCAGTCTGTGTGTCAGGCAATGCTGGATCAGAAGGCAGTATTATATTCCCAATGTTAGATGTTTTTCCCGAGTACATTGAGCGTGTAGAATCTTCCTGGAGTAACATTGTGTATATACTCGGATATAGAATGAAGGTCTATGTGCTGTATGATGCCCTATAGATGGAGTTAGGTAACCATCTATTATTTAAAAGTATAATGTGTTTCTGATGTTGCAATTAAAGGTACTCCTTCCCTCCCCGTCAGATTGGGATATTTCCACTTGCAGTTCCTCCTCGTATTCTTACAGCTTGTTACCCCCACTTTCATGGCCCCTGTTATGAGATGTGTTTGATGCTGAATATTACACCATCTGAGGAATGAAATTCCTGTGGTGCAGAACTCGGTGAACGTACTTCATGGGTTACTGATCATTTATCCATTTTATTCTGTCCATGAAAGCCCTGCACACCACGAGGATGAGTCCTTTTGTGTAAAGCAGATCCCATACTGACTGAACAGGTTCTCTTACAGATTGAAAGGAATTCTCCACGCCTCGGCCGTGTCTGTTATGACAGTTGTGGTTAAGCAGAGACCTCCTCCTGATAAGCAGATTGAGAAAGCTTTCCAGCCCTGTCAAAAGCCACACGTCTAACAGACTGTGCCCTGTGGCTTGACAGACCGCAGTGAACGAACAACGCAGGCACTGATGATGTCATGTGCTATGACATCGCAGGCAGCTGTACACAGTGACCACAGAAGCCACTGTCCCTTGGGGACATGACTAGGGAATAATTAATTTCATGGTTCATTTCAATAATGAATACATACCCCTCTCCCAGCCCAGATACTTTACTGGCCCAGTACGAATAAAATGAAAATCCCTGTTTAGTAGATATATCCTCATATAAAAACATTCATGCATTTAATTATTTGTTTTTTCATTGGTAGTATATATATATAAAAACAGCTTGTAAAAGCTGCAGATCTCTTATCTGCAGAATTTGCATGCCCTCCCCTCTAGCCCCGCCACACTTTCTGTGGCTGTCCAATCACAGGCTCTCCAATGCAGCTTAATGAGAAGTCTTTGCAAGGCAGATGCTCTGGGCAATTGCTGCCCCTTGAGTTTATCTCCAATGAGCTAACCAAACCAGGAAGTAAAAGGACCGGATGTCTGATTGACAGTCAGGGGGGTGTATCGAGGTTAATTTATAAATGTGACAATTTCTATGAAAACCTGCACTTTTTGTAAAATGAAAAAAAAGAGGACACGCTGTTCACACATAAAGCAGTTCAGCAAGATAAAGAAATTTAGCGGCTCATTAATAATGTTACTCTAGACTCATTTCATTACATACTCTGAGTGAGAATTTTGAAAACAATACCGGTTCCTGTATTTGTAAACACATTGCTGACGCCTTCTGCAGTTAACATGGGCTGCCACCAATTCACAGCCACTCAATCTCAATTTATGAAACTGACAGAAATATCTGAACCATTCCATACAATGTAATCCTCAAAATAAAATCTAAATATCGATATATAAATTCACACATGCAATATATACATTATAAATACAGGTATACATTATATACAGTACAAACACGTGTGTGTGTATATATATATATATGTATGTTAAGGCGGAGCCTGTAGTTGTGGGAGGGGTTAAAAATCCTATTTAAACCCAGACTTACCTCTATTCAGGGCCGACATGGACCCAGACTCCTTTGCGTTTACTTCCGGTTCCGGTCCCCCCAGCAGTGGACCTATATCTTTACAAATTGGTAGACCTAGGCAACTACTCCTTCTATGACTATCATAGATCGCTCTTAGCTAAGGCGGCGGCGGCAGCAGCAGCACTGATTCAATTTAATTTACACTCAGATTGAAGCCAACTTGACATGGAGCTGTTCTGCTGCCACTTCGCTGGCCTCAAGCCTTCGTCCTGTGCCAAATGTGCTTCAACTACCATTCTGTGCCCCACCAAACTCAACCTCTCTACTAACAGCCAAGCCGAGTCCACTCCCAACAAATCAGACAGGGTACTCAAAGACAAACTTGGCAAGCCCATCATCTTCCTAGGCAAGGCACAGATATACAACAACTTCAATGCTGGAGGTTGTAGCTACAGCGCATGTCGGCTGTTGCATGCCTGTTCCCTTTGCTTCAGAGCACACACAAAGACCATGTGCCCCAACCGGCTATTCCCTAAGCAGCGACTCACCGAAATTAACATTAGGAACCTCACTCACTATCTCTCTAGTCACCTCTCCCGACGGTCAATTTCCAATCAGCCACCTTAGACCCTGACACCACGGACATACTGCTTGCTGCAGAACACAACCACGGGTTCATCATAGGTCCCTTCAAACAACCCCAATCGACATTGCAACTGGGAAATTTATTAATAAGCATTTGATCATTGCCTTCTCTGCTTGGTTGCTACATCTAAGTGCTGCTTCTGAGTGTGTGGTTGGAGATATTCTGGAGTTTTACAGAAGCTTCAACTGTCTAAGAGTTTTATTTTTTACTGTTACAGGTAAGATTCATCTGTAGGAAAAGGTTACTGATTGCCCAAGGTTTGAATTCCTGTTGGTAATTATAAGGCATTTGATTTGATTAAGCTAGTTACTTGCTGTTGATTGCTGGTTAATTAGCTATTGTTTGCAAATAAGCAGAGGCCTACCCAGGTGTTAAACATTCCTAGTGGGCGGTGATTTTAGGAGTTATATAAGGCCTGGTTCCATTAGCTTGTCTAATATAGCTTGGTGCTACTTCTAAGTGCTGCTTCTAAGTGTGTAGTTGGAGATATTCTGGAGAACAAAAAAAACTTTAAGATTTGTTTGATTTAAATTATTCTCCTAATTGGAATGGCAGACTTAGTTCAGTGTAATAGTTGCTATGCATTTGTTTCACGTTCCACTTTTTGGAGGTTTGGTTGTTGTCTAATCTGTAGACAGTTCTCTGTCTTGCGGCAGGAGATTGTATTTTTGAAGTCTGAGATTTGTAAATTATCTGGTGAACAAACTCAGACTGGAACTGCTGCAAAGCCACTGCCGCAGAGAGATACTAGGAAAGGCAAATGGATTACTGTAGGATCTGGTAGACTTAGAGTTGTGGATAAAAGGCATTTTGCACAGTCTGTGGCTCTACATAATTCATTTTCTGCACTTTCAGAGTGTAATGGTGTTATGGAGACATTCTCAGACACCAGGTGTAGTGGTGTTATAAAGATAGGCTCAGGCACTGAGGGTAGTGGTGTTGTGGAGACAGGCTCAGGCACCGAGTGTCCATTTGGGTTACATTAGAATTTGCTAATCACACAGTAACTCGTGTAGGGGTGATTTATAGGCCCCCAGGACAAATAGAAGAGTTAGATAATCTACTAGTTGAGGAAATAGCTAAAATGACCATGAAGGGGGAAGTTATCATCATGGGTGACTTTAATCTTCCTGATGTAAATTGGAAAACAAAATTAGCTACTTGTGCCAGGAGCACACATATTCTAAACTCCCTACTGGGATTGTCTCTAAAACAAGTAATTGAGGAGCCAACTAGTAAGGAGGCCATACTAGATTTAGTGTTAACAAATGGAGATTTGGGATCAGATATTACTGTAGGTGAAAGTTTAGGATCCAGTGATCATCAGTCAGTGTGGTTTAATATAAGAACAGTGACTGAGTCACACCACACAAAAACAAAAGTTTTAGACTTTAGAAAAACAGACCTTTCTAAAATTAGAATATGTGTAAAGGAGTCATTATCAGACTGGAGCAATTTAAATGGAGTCCAAGAGAAATGGGATTATTTAAAAGTTGCACTAATGAAAGCAACAGAAAATTGCATTAGGCTTGTCAGTAAAAGCAAAAAATTCAAGAAACCACTGTGGTACTCCGCAATGTGGCCAAAATAGTTAAAAACAAAAACTTAGCATTTAGTAATTATAAAAAAAAAAAACAGAGTGAGGAAGACAAAATGATCTATAAGATTAGGCAGAAAGAGGCTAAGCAAGTTATAAGAGCTTCCAAATCACACACAGAAGAGAAAATAGCACAGTCAGTAAAAAAGGGGATAAAACATTTTTTAGATACATAAATGAGAAAAGAAAAGTAAAACAAGGATTAGTTAGATTAAAAACAAAAGAAGGAAGGTATGTAGAAGAGGATAAAGGTCTAGCTGACTGCCTCAATTAATATTTTTGTTCTGTATTTACAGATGAAAATGAAGGAAAAAGGAAAAAGGATAAATGAGTCATTTATTACACGTGAGTTTACAGAGGAAGAGGTTCTATTTCAACTGTCAAAAGTAAAGACAAATAAGTCAATGGGACCTGATGGAATACACCCAAAGCTATTAAAAGAGCTTAGTGGTGTACTAGCAAAACCATGAACAGATTTATTTAACCAATCATTGTTAACAGGAGTAGTCCCAGAAGATTGGAAGTTAGCGAATGTTGTGCCCATTTACAAGAAAGGTAATAGGGAGGAGTCGGGTAACTATAGGCCAGTAAGCCTTACTTCAGTAGTGGGGAAAGTGATGGAAACCATGTTAAAGGATAGGAGTGTTGAACATTTAAAAACACATGGATTTCAAGATCAGAGACAACATGGGTTTACTTCAGGGAGATCATGCCAAACTAATCTTATTGATTTTTTTGATTGGGTAACTAAAATTGTAGATCAGGGTGGTGCAGTAGACATTGCTTACCTACATTTCAGTAAGGATTTTGACACTGTTGCACATAGAAGGCTTATCAATAAACTGCAATCTTTAAGTTTGGATTCCAATATTGTTGAATGGGTAAGGCATTGGCTGAGTGACAGGCAACAGAGGGTTGTAGTTAATGGAGTATATTCGAAGCTTGGACTTGTCACCAGTGGGGTACCTCAGGGATCTGTACTTGGACCCATTCTCTTTAATATTTTTATTAGTGATATTGCAGAAGGTCTTGATGGTAAGCTATGTCTTGTTGCTGATGATACTAAGATATGTTACATAGTTACATAGCTGAAGAGTCCATTAAGTTCAGCCTTCCTCACAAATGTTTTTGCTGTTGATTCAAAAGAAGGCAAAAAACCCAGTCTGAAGCTTCCAATTTTGCAACAAACTAGGAAATAATTCCTTCTTGACCCCAAAATAGCAGTCAGATGTCTCCTTGGATCAAGCAGCTATTACCTAACTAATTAGAAATTATATCCCTGTATGTTGTGTTTTTGCAAGTATTTATCTAATTGCAGTTTAAACATCTGTATTAGGGATCGACCGATATTGATTTTTTTAGAGCCGATACCGATATTCCGTGAACTTTCAGGCCGATAGCCGATATAATTTGCCGATATTCTGTACATTTACCATTTTGGAAAATAAAAACTATTTCTAAAGGTAAATGCACAAAATATACATGCCACGTGTAGTGGATACAGTGTGTTTAGACAGGGGAGCTGTATGTGTTTGTGTAGTGGATGCAGTGTATGTTTGTGTAGTGTGTGTAGTGGATGCAGTGTGTATTTGTCTAGTGTGTAGTGGATGCAGTGTGTATTTGTCTAGTGTGTAGTGGATGCAGTGTGTATTAGTGTAGTGTGTGTATATAATGAAAGCAGAGTGATTGTGTAGTGTGTGTAAAGTGAATGCAGTATATACTAAATGCAAAGTGTGTGTGTTTATGTAGTGTATATAACAAATGTAGTGTGTTTATATAATGCAGAGTGTGTGTGTTTGTATAGTGTGTGTGTATATATAATGCAGTGTTTGTGTAGTGTGCATTATATAAACACACTATGCAAACACACACTGCATTAATTATATACACACACTACACACACTGCATTATATACGCACACTACACACACTGCATTATACACACACTACACAAACACTGCATTGTATACACGCACTGCATTATACACACACTGCATTATATACACACACTACACAAACACTGAATTGTATACACACACTACACAAACACTGCATTGTATACACACTGCATTATATACACAGTGTGTTTGTGTAGTGTGTGTGTGTATATAATGCAGTGTGTAGTGTGTTTGTGTAGTGTGCATTATATAAACACACTACACAAACACTACATTATATACACACACTATACAAACACACTGCATTATATACACAGTGTGTTTGTGTAGTGTATGTGTATATAATGGAGTGTGTGTGTGAGGGGGGGCATTTTTTATTAAATTTTTTTTATATATATATTTAATATTTATTTTTGTTGTCCCTCCTCCCTGTTTCATACCTGGCCAGGGAGGGGGATATAGCAGTCCCTGGTGGTCCAGTGGTTGAGCTCTGGGGGGGAGCAGGCATCAAGTGCTTACTCACCTCCCAGCAGCTCCTCCAGCTCCCCAGTGCAACTCTCGCGGCCAGCGTGTCGCACGGAGCGTTGCCATGGTGACCCATGGCAACGCTCGGACGGCCGCGGGTCTCGCGAGAGTTACACTGGGGAGCTGCTGGGAGGTGAGTAAGCGCTTGATGCCCGCTCCCCCCCCCCCAGGACCGCCGGGCTTGTAATGAGCCTGGCGGTCCTAGGAGGTATTATCAGCAATATCGGTATCTGAATTGACCGATACCGATATTGCCGAAAATACTGAATATCGGCCGATTATATCGGTAAAACCGATAATCGGTCGATCCCTAATCTGTATAGACTCTGACAGAGAATTCCATATCCTTATTGCTCTTACTGTAAAAAAAAAATTTCTTTGCCTTTGATGAAATCTCCTTTCGTCCAGCCTAAATGTGTGACCTCGTGTCATATGCATAGCCCTGTTTATGAATAGATTTCCAGATAAAGATTTGTACTGGCCCTGAATGTATTTGTATAATGTTATCATATTCCCTCTCAGGCGCCATTTTTCCAAACTAAACAGATTTACATTTTTTAAGCTTTCTTCGTAACTAAAATGCTCCATTCCTTTTATGTAACAGGGTTGATGTTCCAGAAGGGATAAGCCAAATAGCAAATGATTTAGGTAAACTAGAAAAATGGTCAGAGTTGTGGCAACTGACATTTAATGTGGATAAGTGCAAGATAATGCATCTTGGACGTAAACCCCAAGGACAGAGTACAGAATATTTGATAGAATCCTATACTCAACGTGAGGAAAGGGATTTAGGGGTGATTATTTCTGATGACTTAAAGGTAGGCAGACAATGTAATAGAGCAGCAGGAAATGCTAGCAGAATGCTTGGTTGTATAGGGAGAGGTATTAGCAGTAGAAAGAGGGAAGTGCTCATGCCATTGTACAGAACACTGGTGAGACCTCACTTGGAGTATTGTACACAGTACTGGAGACCGTATCTTCAGAAGGATATTGATACCTTAGAGAGGGTTCAGAGAAGGACTACTAAACTGGTTCATGGATTGCGGGATAAAACTTACCAGAAAAGGTTAAAAGATCTTAACATGTATAGCTTGGAGGAAAGACGAGACAGGGGGGATATGGTAGAAACATTTAAATATATAAAGGGAATCAACACAGTAAAGGAGGAGACTATATTTAAAAGAAGAAAAACTACCACAACAAGAGGACATAGTCTTAAATTAGAGGGACAATGGTTTAAAAATATCAGGAAGTATTACTTTACTGAGAGGGTAGTGGATGCATGGAATAGCCTTCCGGCTGAAGTGGTAGAGGTTAACACAGTAAAGGAGTTTAAGCATGCGTGGGATAGGCATACCGGTATCCTAACTATAAGATAAGACTAGGGACTAATGAGAGGATTTAGAAAATTGGTCAGACTAGATGGGCCAAAGGGGTTTTTATCTGCCATTACATTCTATGTACCTCATTCCTCTGTTGTTTCTAGCCTTAATTCACTCATACCATGAATTACAGTACAGCTACAGTATGCCACAGTGGACAATGCTATGGGAGCAATCTGGAAAGCTGGGTATGGCGCTTGGCTAGGGAAAACAGATATCTCAAATGCTTTCAAGTTGCTACCCATACATCCGTCCCTGTGGCATGTACATGGTGTCAAATGGAGGGGCCAGTACTATTTTGCCACGCGTCTGATATTCGGGGCCAAGAGCAGCCCCAAACTCTTCAACACGTTTGCCAAAACACTATGTTGGCTGCTCTTAAACGTGTGCTGCTGCCCAGCAGCAATACATTACCTGGACGACTTCCTTATGGTCGAGGAGCCAAACAAAATTCCCCACATCATCAACAAAACAGTGGCACTATTCTCCACATTCGGGAGTCCCCTATCAGTAGAAAAAACAATACTTCTGTCTACCGCTCTAACCTTTCTAGGTATCCACCTAGACTCGGCAACCATGATGGCCAGCCAGTCTGCCAGACGAGAAAGTTCATTGCATCAGAGACGAAGTCACAGGGTTTCTTCACAAGAGTAGTTGCTCCCGCAGAGAGCTACAATCACTGCTCGGCTCCCTTAATTTTGCAATTCACATAATACCATAAGGCCGCGCATTCATATCACACCTACTGCACCTCCTAACTGAGGCCCCTTACGACAATACCACCATTCATATCGACCATCACACAAAAGCAGATCTACTCGTGTGGGGTAGACTTCTCTCATCTTGGAATGGGAAATCAATGTTCATACCCCCTCTAGACAAGAATTCTCCGGTCATATTGACCGACGCAGCAGCCCACTCAGGGTTCACTGCCATATACTAAAACCGGTGGTTCCGAGACTCATGGCCCCCTCACCCCGAGACCTCCACAATACAGGCTTTTCAGCACCACATCCTCTCACTTTGAACTTTACCCAATAGTAGCAGTGGCCCACACCTGGGGTTAGTTATGGGAAGGCAAAGCAGTCAAATGACTGTGCAATAACGAAGTTGTCTGCAAAATCATAAACAGAGGGAGATCCTCCTTACTAGTGATAATGAGACTCACGTGGTTGGCAGCATCATATAACTTTCACCTGGTTTAGCATACACGTGCCAGGAAAACATCGCTGCTGACGCTCTCTGTCATTCCAACTTTCAGGCATTTTTCAAACACCACCCCACAGCGGCCAGCACACCCGAGGTGACCCCCGCCTTCCATGAGCTTATAATGGACTGATCCTTCTAAAGCAAACCGGCCAAACTTTGACGATATCTGCTTTTTCAGACAACACCTGGAAATTCTACGACAGAGCACCAACTATATTTACTAGGTGCACGTCCGAACACCACATCACCGACACTTTCTCGATTGACACGATCATTGCATTCACCGCTCACTGTCACTTATGCCTAAAGTTGGCTCACACCACCATCAAACTGTACCTGACGGGGGTGCAATACCACCTACTCACCTCATTCCCCACTCACAGACCTTTCATGTCATCCTATCTCTTAAAAAAAAAAAAAACTTACTGAAAGGCATACTATCCCATTTTCACAACAGCATGTGAAATTGATTGTCACTCAGTGCTGCTTCCTACGTGGACAGTTTGATTTCACAGAAGTGTGATTGACTTGGAGTTACATTGTGTTGTTTAAGTGTTCCCTTTTGTTTTTTGAGCAGTGTATATATAAACACAGGTATACACTATATACAATGTTAACACAGGTATACACTATATACAATGTTAACACAGGTATACACTATATACAATGTTAAAGCGGCACTGTCATGCCGAACTTACCTTTCCTCAATCTCTTCCTCTTCTCCCCCTCTCTCGGGATCTGTTATTCTTTTCTTCCTGTCTTCTTTAGTTTTCTTTAAAATCATAAGACAAAGTAGGGACTCTTTGCCTTATGGAGGATTCCTCCGCTTGACCAGCTCTGACCAGCGGAGGAGCAAAGTGTGCTTCATTTCCGCTGGTCAGAGCAATTTTCCCATGATCCTTACCTTCCCTCTGTGTTCCCACGATGCTTCCTGTCACTTTACACAAAACTGCCGAATTGCGTTCTAACTGAATGAGAACAGTATGTTCGTTTCTTTTAGAACGCAATTCGGCACTTTATTCGGATCGGAATTTCATTCTAATGAATGAAACTCCGATCCTATTCATTGCTCTGGCTGCATCTTGCAGCCGCTTAGTAGATAACTCCCTAATTCCCACGGTATCAGGGAGTTATCTACTAAAAGGCTGAAAGACCTAAATTGGTCTTTCAGCCACATTTACTAATACTGAGTAAAGATTACTTAGTATTAGTAAATTAAATGCCCCTTCTCGCTATACCGCGAGTAGGGGCATGTGTAGTAAGCAGTCACTGTAAAAAAAAAAAAAACCTAACTAATAAACCCCCCCCCCATGCCCGTGGGGGCCCTAAATAAAGATGGGGGGGACCTATTGGCCCCCCCTGGCCCCCACCCCTGAGCGGTGGGTGGGGGCCCTAAATAAAGATATGGGGGGGGGGGACTTCTGTCCTCCCCCTGGCCCCCACCCCTGCGCGGTGAGTGGGGCCCTAATAAAACAATAAGGGGGGGGACACCTACTGTCCTCCCCCCCCTGGCCCCCACCCCTGAGCGGTGGGTGGGGGCCCTAATAACAATAAGTGGGAGGGACCACTGTCCTCCCTCTCTGGCCCCTACACCCCTGAGAGCCGTGTGTGGGGCCCCAAATGAAACACCCCCCCCCCAATCAAGGTGACTAGGGGTCCCAAGCCCCTAGTCACCAACCCCCCACCCAAAAAAACCTATCCCCTACCTACCCCCCTCACCCTACAAATAGTGAGGGGGGAATAAAATAACTAACCTGTAAAAAAAAAAAAAATTAAACTTACCATTTGACATCTTCTTTTTTCTAAAATCTTCTTTCTTCAGCCCCCAAAAAGGCCAAATAAAAATCCATTACACCCGTCGCACTTTAAAAAAAAACAAAAAAAAAACCGACCGCAAAAAATAATAATCCATGTTCGCCCTTCGAGGGCACGCCGCATACTGAGCTCCGCAGGGCTGGTCAAGGCTTATAAAGCCTTGCCCTCACTTGCATTGAAAGTTTAGAACACTCTGATTGGTGGGTTGGGCCAATCAGAGTGCTCTGAGTCATTTCACAGCTTGGGAAAATTCAAAGAACTTTGAACCTTGAAGAGGGGGGGGCCAGGGGGGGAGGACAGTAGGTCCGTCCCCCCCCCTTATTGTTTTATTGGGGCCCCCACCCACCGCTCAGGGGTGGGGGCCAGGGGGGGGAGGACAGTAGGTCCCCCCCCTTATTGTTTTATTGGGGCCCCCACCCACCCACCGCGCAGGGGTGGGGGCCAGGGGGGGAGGACAGTAGGTCCCACCCCTTATTGTTTTACTGGGGCCCCCACCCACCGCTCAGGGGTGGGGGCCAGGGGGGGAGGACAGTAGGTCCCCCCCCTTATTGTTTTACTGGGGCCCCCACCC
>OW240924.1:94959387-94983250 GCA_933207985.1 Pelobates cultripes | reverse complement strand
TGGCTTCCTATTATCAATTCTGTGCAAGAAGTATGCCTGACATCTGTGAGCACTGTGTGCTGGCGGCAGACATTATCAGCCTCTACAAGGTGGAGCTTTAATGTGTCCACACTCCCTTCTCTATTGTAGTCTTCCATGCCTCTCTGCAATAGTGATTTAAGTGGTCATGGTGCCTGGACTATGTATGTGTTTCACTTGGAAACACTGAGCATACAAAGATGAACTCCTTATCTGACTGAGGTGTAACTCCACTTCTGGCAGTGTCATAAGAGTGTCAGCAGCCAAGTTAAAGGACCACTATAGTGCCAGGAAAACATACTCGTTTTCCTGGCACTATAGTGCCCTGAGGGTGCCCCCACCCTCAGGGACCCCCTCCCGCCCGGCTCTGGAAAGGGGAAAGGGGTAAAACTTACCTTTTTCCAGCGCTGGGCGGAGAGCTCTCCTCCTCCTCCTCCTCCTCCGCCCGTCGGCTGAATGCGCACGCGCGGCAAGAGCTGCGCGCGCATTCAGCCCGGTCGCATAGGAAAGCATTTACAATGCTTTCCTATGGACGCTGGCGTGCTCTCACTGTGAAAATCACAGTGAGAAGCACGCAAGCGCCTCTAGTGGCTGTCAATGAGACAGCCACTAGAGGCTTTAGGGGGAAGGCTTAACCCATTAATAAACATAGCAGTTTCTCTGAAACTGCTATGTTTATTAAAAAATGGGTTAACCCTAGCTGGACCTGGCACCCAGACCACTTCATTAAGCTGAAGTGGTCTGGGTGCCTAGAGTGGTCCTTTAATGTCAATTCTGTGCAACTTTCATTCTCTCTCTCTAAAATATATCTATATAAAAAATAATAATAATTAGAGCGAGAGAGAGAGAGGCTCACTGCTCAATTATCTGCCATTTAGAAGTTAGATCACTCTGCCCAGAACTGCATGTCCCTATTCAACGTGTATTATTTTTCTGTGTAGCAGTTTCATCCTCTAAATGTAGGGTTATTTACTAAAATTAGGATTAAAGGAAATTAAATGTGAATTTCAAATTTAAGGTCAAAATTGCTGATCTGGAAAAATTCACCCAACCAACTAAATTTTAGTTTGGCTACTTTGGCTTCCAAGTTTAAATTCTCTTTGAATTCCTTGCAATTCTCATTTTAACCCTGTAGCTGTTTTCTAAAATTTCTCAGTCCTCATGCACTTCTGATATAAATAAGGATAAGAACGATTCAAATGCATTATCTGTGGTGATAAATTTCAGCTTTTAGTCTGTGTAAGCTAGTTTGTTGCATGGCAAGAGAGAGATGGAGCCAGATACCATATACAGTTTCTCTTAAATACAACCTAATTCTCTTGCATTGTTTTTTTTATGTTGTTTTGCTTTATACAACCATGATAATGCATTTACTGACCTGAAAAGTTAAAAAATAAACACTATGGACCATAACCACTACAGTCCACTTTTACATAATTGTTCTTTGAATCTGTTTATTGCTACAGTTCTCCTCCAGTATGTAAATTTGCATACAGTACCAGTAACCTATTTTTGTTCACTCCTCCCCAGTACCATATTACCATTTATTATTTTTTGGTTTAATTTGTATATCTTTTTCTACTACTCTCCAAAAAAACATTTTCAATAACAGTCATAGAGATGATCCTCTGCATGTATCCATCAACTGTTGCTGCAATGGACTGCAGTTGCAATTTGTTTTGTTTCTAATCTCTTGTGCAGTTACTCAGTCATGTATTTCTTTATTTCCAGAGTCCCTCCATCTTCCCCTCCCTTCGGTACAGCCATGCATCGAACTATGCGGATAAAAATGACGGAGCTAAACCCGCACCTGATGTGTGCGTTATGTGGGGGGTACTTTATTGACGCGGCCACCATTGTAGAATGTCTGCATTCATGTAAGAGTTTCCAAATATAACTGCCTGACTGTGTTTTACCCAGTGGCGTAAAATTCTCTTTCCAAAAAAGCTTGAAAACTATGTCTGTTCTAATTGTTTATCCTTCAAACTCTGAGTTACAGAGCTTTGTGTTGTTTCCCATATACTGTACATATAGTACAGATATATAATATGCACCTCTGTAGACTGACCATACTCAATGCATGTCTAATCATTGAACTCTTAACACAAGGCTCTCACCAAAGGAATCCGTTTGTTTCGAAACACCACAAATAAATGTCTTGATTTTTAAAACAAAATATCTGACCTATCTTTGATTGTGTCATACTGAATGTGATCCATCTTTCTCTTATTATGCCATACAAAGTCATTGACAGTTTCTGCAAATATTTTATGCAACTCAAAATCTTTATCTATATCAATATGTTTCATCTAATTAACTCAGTAGAAGGCTTTCATATATCTTCACCCTGTAATCTTGGTTTCATGTTCTTGGTTTCCTGATTATCTTTCTCTCTTTCCACAGTTTGTAAGACTTGTATCTTGCGCTATCTGGAAGCTCACAAATTTTGTCCTATGTGTGACTCTCAGGTTCACAAAGGGCGCCCACTCCTGAGCATCAGGTATGAACTAAACTGCAAATACAGAAAGTGGTGTTGGTCTGCTCATTTTAAAATCCATAGGTATTTCTATATTAACTGGATGTGTCAATATGTAAAAAAGAATAACTGGTTTTAACTGTTAATATTCTTAATATTTTGAATGTATAGTTATTTAACATAGATAAATTGCACTTATCCAAAGCAAATTAATATACTACTGATGCTACATGAAAGATCAGATAAAGCATACAAATGAGGTGATATACATATCTTATATCCATATATATAAAAGCTACAAGAGTCGGACATGGGTGTGAAAACGACCTGGGATGTGGGGTTGGCTTAAAAACACACACTCATTTTGAGTGTTATGGGGGCACCTTAGGAAAGAAATTGTTGCATTTGAGGAGACATATCTCCACTTAAAGTGGAACTGTCACAGTCAAGATTAAATGCCAAGCCTTGACAGTGGGAGTGTGGGTAGGAAACTGACAAAGAATCTCTGAAGGAACTTCCATATTGCTTCTTCTGACTTTTTTTTTGTCCTGAGACCCAATCCTGATCTGTAACAAATACATTTTGTCTGACTTTTGGGTAGTGTTTTACTGCTAGTAATACCAACCAAAGTTTTTATCAAGGGCTTTGTCGAGCTCAAGCAAAACTATTATATTTTTAAACGTATTGTACAATACAAACAGTTTTAATGTTACACAAATGTTATAATTTCCGATCTACTTTTCACAAAGGTAATACTATTGAATGCACAATTATGATGTTACGATTCCTTAGACCTCAAACACGACTACTTTATTAATTAATGATTTTGATATTATTTGTTTTGCTCATTATTCTATTAATATTATGTTTTTATATTCTATATCTATTATAGTCAGAGAATTAGATTTAGATATTTTTTTTTATTTGATTGTTGATTTAAAATAATTAGCTTTAGTGACCTTGCCATGATCCAAGTTAAAAATATCAGCTGATCTGTTGAGGCACTGTTTCTCTCTGAGGTCTGGCAATATTAAGGTTTTTAATGTTTATAGCAGGGATTTTGTCTGTTTGTAACCTTGGGCAACACATCAGGGTACAATGAATGGCAACCAGGAATGCCATTTGTCACTAACACCCAGACACACAGTGGTCCTTTTTCTGAAAAACCAAAGTGATTTAAGCCTTTGCCATTTTGGAGGAAATAAGAACTTGAACCCTTCTTGGAGAAAATATAATCTTATGGTTTACATGATAGAATCCCTCAAACAATAAGTCACTTCTTTTGGATGTATGATAGTTGGACAGGAGACTTTCCCCAGGATAACTATTGCTGTATCGCTTCGTGATATTATAACCATGCTGTAACTATACTAACAGAAACCTATAGGTATGGAAAACAATAAACATTGTCTCCAAAACAATATTAACCGCATTTGTTGTCCATTCTGAAACCCTTTAAAAGCAGTAGTTTCAGTGCAGATGTGGTGTTAATTTGTAATCACCACTAAGTAGCTTGGCATATAGAATTAGGTATGCTGCTTGTTTAGTGTAAAATAATTAAGGTGACAATTTCAGGTTCACATACCTCAACCTCAACACAAACTTCTGTAGCAACTCGAACAGGCTTATTTACTAACGTGAGTATTGCGTGGAATTCAAAGCAAATTTCAAATTTAAGGCAAAAATAGCCAAACTGAAAGCAGAATTGACAGGGAAAATTTATTGAATTAAACTATTTTAGCCTAAGTTTTGAAATTCACTTTCCTGGCAATTCTCATTTCCTGGCACTATTCGTTGTGCCTGGGAAATGACCAATCAGAGGCTTCACATTGAGAAACCTCTAATTCTCATCTGCAATCACGTGAGGTGGGGAGCTGAAGAGGATGCAGGAGCCGGGGACTCTGAGCTACAGTGAGCTCTGTGCATGCACGCAGGTTAATTATGACTTTGGAGAGGCAGTGCCTGGGGCGTTCAAGTGCACCTGCCAATTCTGTTAGTTTAGTGGAGCTATCGGAAGAGGAAGAAAATCTCCAGAGGGTTTGATAGCCGGGAGACATTTAATTGATTTATAAAAGTTTTATAAAGTCCAATCAAGATGAGATACTCAGTATTTGTGGGTAGTCGCCCTTTTCGTAAATAATCCTAAAATTGTTTGGTTCCTTAGGATGATATGTGATTTCAGTACTCCCACACTGGGATAAACTAATCACTTACCATATCCATTCAGTTAATTTCCTTGCTCTATGTAACATACTTAAATGGGCACTCTAAGCAACATAAGTTCACTGTAATGGTTAGTTTGCCTAGTATTCTCTGGCACCATCCTCTAGATTAATGTAAATCATTAAAGAACAGTTTGATTTAAAGAAAGGGTCTACCCAGCACCGAAGGATTATCCCCTTCTCGATCATATTGACAGTTTGGAGTGAACACATTTCTGCATTGCCAGTGTCCATTTTATCCAGCCTGGATGAAATTGATTGGCTTAGAACATTTGCTCATTCACCCCCAGCATTCACAGACAGTCACTGCATAATTGACATAGAAATTATTGCTAGCTGGTACATTTGAGTGTCTTGTTTCTATCTCAGATGTTGGCCTTTTTGAACCAAAGCACACTTCAATAAGAGAGAAATTTCCAAGGCACACCAATTGTTATTATCATCTGCAGCTTATACACATCACATTAATGGAGCTTTACTAGGAAGATGTACATACTGCTAGCCAAATTAACATATTCAGTGTAGTTAATTGCCAGACGAGAATCCCAGTTTTAATCCTGGGAAAAAACTTATTATTATGTGGAATGCATTCAACCTATTACATCCAGTTTTGCAGCAAACTATCTGGGCTATTTACTGAAGTGATGATTTTTGGCAATTCAAAGGGAATTTCAAGTTTTAAACCAAAGTAGGTGAACTAAAAGTATAGATGAATTGGATCATTTTGGCAATTCCGGTATGTTGGTCTAAATTTGAAATGCACTTTAGTAAATAACGCTGTTTATGTGTGTTGGGCAGTGGTGGCTTATAGAAAATTATATTGTTTACAGAACAATTGATTATAGTTTTATATTATTCCATTTCATGTTGTTTTGTAGGTCGGACAAAACACTGCAGGACATTGTATATAAACTTGTCCCGGGACTCTTCAGAGGTGAGTAGAGAGTGCAGTCTGTAGTTCATGAAGAATAAAAATAAACTATCAACAACCCTGTGAGGTTTCTTTTCTGACAGCATGCATGGTCACAAAACTGTTACATTATGTGTAATTATTTTGCATAAACCTCTTGGCTCGATTAAAATATTTTAATCATCCACCATTCTGTTTTGAGGGGGAATCATTAAAGGGATCCTATAGTGCCGTTTTCCTGGCACTATAGGTCCCTACAGGGCCCCCCTCCTGCGGTGCTGAAGGTGTTAAAACCCCTTCAGCCACTTATCTGAATCCAGCACCAATGTTCCTCGGTGCTGGGTCAGGCTCCGCCCACGCTTCTCTTTCAAAAACCTACCATTCCCTCCCCCCCCCGTCAGACGGCAGGGTGACCTAATGTGCATGTTCAATGCTTTCCTGTGGGGAAAATCTGATGCTGGAGGTCCTCCTGTAGAGCGTGAGGATGTCCAGCGTCAGATAACGGACCAGTGGTCTGTTTGGATTCTGGAAGCACCACCAGTGGCTGTCTGGTACAGCCACTGAGAGCAGACTTAGAGCTGCAATGTAAACATTGCAGTTCTCAGGTACTGCAATGTTTTACATTGCAGCACTAAGTGCAATAGGGACATGGCACCCAGACCACTTCAATTAGCTGAAGTGGTCTGGGTGCCTACAGTGTCCCTTTAAAGTGCTTCTGTCACCTCAGTGTTTTCCCTTATTGGTTCCTCTGCTCTTCCTTTTCCAGAATATTTTCTTCATTTCTAATCTATTTCCTTTAAAGCATAAGGTCAAGTAGATACTACTTTGTCTTATGTATTTTTCATTCGCTTGATTGTCTTGACAAAGGGTGGAGCTTAAAGCGGCACTGTCATGCCGAACTTACCTTTCCTCAATCTCTTCCTCTTCTCCCCCTCACTCAGGATCTGTTCTTCTTTTCTTCCTGTCTTCTTTAGTTTTCTTTAAAATCATAAGACAAAGTAGGGACTCTTTGCCTTATGGAGGATTCCTCTGCTTGACCAGCTCTGACCAGCGGAGGAGCAAAGTGTGCTTTATTTCCGCTGGTCAGAGCAATTTTCCCATAATTCTTACCTTCCCTCTGTGATCCCACAATGCTTCCTGTCACTTTACACGAAACTGCCGAATTGCGTTCTAACTGAATGACAACAGTCTGTTCGTTTCTTTTAGAACGCAATTCGGCACTTTATTCGGATCGGAATTTCATTCTAATGAATGAAACTCTGATCCTATTCATTGCTGTGGCTGCATTTTGCAGCCGCTTAGTAGATAACTCCCTAATTCCCACGGTATCAGGGAGCTATCTACTAAAAGGCTGAAAGACCTAAATTGGTCTAACAGCCAACTTTACTAATACTAAGTAAAGATTACTTAGTATTAGTAAATAATATGCCCCTACTCGCTATATCGCGAGTAGGGGCATGTGTAGTAAGCAGTGAGCAGCTTATAGCTGCTCACTGTAAAAAAAACAAAAAAAAAAACTAATAAACCCCCCCATGCCCGTGGGGGCCCTAAATAAAGATAGGGGGGAACCTACTGTCCCCCCCCTGGCCCCCACCCCTGCGCAGTGGGTGGGGGCCCTAATAAAACAATAAGGGGGGGACCTACTGTCCTCCCCCCCCGGCCCCCACCCCTGCGCGGTGGGTGGGGGCCCTAAATAAAACAATAAGGGGGGGGACCTACTGTCCTCCCCCCTGGCCCCCACCCCTGAGCGGTGGGTGGGGGCCCTAAATGAAACACCCCCCCAATCAAGGTGACTAGGGGTCCCAAGCCCCTAGTCACCCCCCCACCCAAAAAAAACTATCCCCTACCTACCCCCCTCACCCTAAAAATAGTGAGGGGGGGAATAAAATAACTAACCTGTAAAAAAAAATTAAACTTACCATTTGACGTCTTCTTTTTTCTAAAATCTTCTTTCTTCAGCCCCCAAAAAGGCCAAATAAAAATCCATTACACCCGTCGCACTTTAAAAAAAAAAAAAAATAAAAAAAATAAAAAATTAATCCATGTTCGCCCTTTGAGGGCACGCCGCATACTGAGCTCCACAGGGCGGGTCAAGGCTTATAAAGCCTTGCCCCGCCCTGCAATTAGGCTTAGAACACTCTGATTGGTGGGTTTAAGCCAATCAGAGTGCTCTGAGTCATTTTACACAGCGTGGGAAAATTCAAAAGAACTTTGAACTTTGAAGAGGGGTGGGGGCCAGGGGGGGAGGACAGTAGGTCCGTCCCCCCCCCTTATTGTTTTATTGGGGCCCCCACCCACCGCTCAGGGGTGGGGGCCAGGGGGGGGAGGACAGTAGGTCCCCCCCCTTATTGTTTTATTGGGGCCCCCACCCACCCACCGCGCAGGGGTGGGGGCCAGGGGGGGAGGACAGTAGGTCCCACCCCTTATTGTTTTACTGGGGCCCCCACCCACCGCTCAGGGGTGGGGGCCAGGGGGGGAGGACAGTAGGTCCCCCCCCTTATTGTTTTACTGGGGCCCCCACCCACCGCTCAGGGGGGGAGGACAGTAGGTCCCCCCCCCTTATTGTTTTATTGGGGCCCCCTTATTGTTTTATTGGGGCCCCCACCCACCCACCGCGCAGGGGTGGGGGCCAGGGGGGGAGGACAGTAGGTCCCCCCCCCCTTATTGTTTTACTGGGGTCCCCACCCACCGCTCAGGGGTGGGGGCCAGGGGGGGAGGACAGTAGGTCCCCCCCCTTATTGTTTTATTAGGGCCCCCACCCACCGCTCAGGGGTGGGGGCCGGGGGGGAGGACAGTAGGTCCCCCCCCCCTCATTATCTTCATGGCCCCCAATAGGTCCGCCCCCCCTTATTGTAATTTATGTCTTTTTTTTTCAACAGTGAGCAGCTCACTGTTTAGTAGACATACCCCTACTCGCGGTATAGCGAGTAGGGGCATTTGGGAGATTTTAATCTCCCTTGTGCTATTATGGGGGTCATATTGACCTCCATAGAGTGAGAGGGGGACCTGGGGGGCTTATGAAGTGGTGGGGAGCACTGCTCCCTGCCGCTTCTATAGTTACATATTACAAGGAGGGAGCTGCACGCCGGTAGCTCCCTCCTTGTAATAACCTGCACGAACAAACATACACTGATACTCAGATACACTGATACATAGTGTTAGTTTGTTCGGCTAATATTTCTATTCACTCATTCGTCTGTCTGATGAATGAATGAATAGATGAAATTCCCGTTCGCATGTCCAGGTGTTTCACTGGGCATGTGCGGGAATCTCAGTGTCTGCCTAGTGTGGGCTGATGACGTGTCCCACAGGGACTTCATCTACCCACACAAAGATGGCGGCGCCCTGAATCAAGATCGGGGCAGAAAATAAGGAATAAAAAATAGGTAATGTTGGGAACTTAGGGGCATTTGAGGGTGACTAGTGGGTCAATTGGATGTAGTGGAGGCGGGAGGGGGGTTAAAAAAAAAAACGGGATTCGGCATGACAGTGCCGCTTTAACACAGGTATACACTATATACAATGTAAACACTATATATATATATATTATAAACACGGGTATACACAATATACACTGCTCAAAAAAATAAAGGGAACACAAAAATAACACATCCTAGATCTGAATGAATTAAATATTCTTCTGAAATACTTTGTTCTTTACATAGTTGAATGTGCTGACAACAAATTCACACAAAAAATAAAAAATGGAAATCAAATTTTTCAACCCATGGAGGTCTGGATTTGGAGTCACACTCAAAATTAAAGTGGAAAAACACACTACAGGCTGATCCAACTTTGATGTAATGTCC
Source organism: Pelobates cultripes (assembly GCA_933207985.1). Classification (NCBI taxonomy): domain Eukaryota; kingdom Metazoa; phylum Chordata; class Amphibia; order Anura; family Pelobatidae; genus Pelobates; species Pelobates cultripes. The sequence goes on along the minus strand of OW240924.1, from coordinate 94,973,815 downwards.
TGAAAACAAGTCAAAATGAGGCTCATTAGTGTGTGTGGCCTCAGTAGTGTGTGTGGCCAGTCTGTGGTGCAACGTGACGTTGGTGGATGGAGCGAGATATGATGTCCCAGATGTGCTCAGTTGGATTCAGGTCTGGGGAACGGGCGGGCCAGTCCACAGCATCAATGCCTTCGTCTTGCAGGAACTGCTGACACACTCCAGTCACATGAGGCCTAGCATTGTCTTGCATTAGGAGGAACCCAGGGCCAACCGTACCAGCATATGGTCTCACAAGGGGTCTGAGGATCTCATCTCTACCAAATGGCAGTCAGGCTTCCTCTGGCGAGCACATGGAGGGCTATGCGGCCCCCCAAAGAAATGCCACCCCACACCATTACTGACCCACTGCCAAACCGGTCATGCTGGAGGATGTTGCAGGCAGCAGAACGTTCTCCACGGCGTCTCCAGACTCTGTCACGTCTGTCACATGTTTCATCTGTGAAGAGCACAGGGCGCCAGTGGCGAATTTGCCAATCTTGGTGTTCTCTGGCAAATGCCAAACGTCCTGCACGGTGTTGGGCTGTAAGCACAACCCCCACCCTCATGGAGTCTGTTTCTGACCGTTTGAGCAGACACATGCACATTTGTGGCCTGCTGGAGGTCATTTTGCAGGGCCCTGGCAGTGTTCCTCCTGTTCCTCCTTGTACAAAGGCAGAGGTAGCGGTCCTGCTGCTGGGTTGTTGCCCTCCTACGGCCTCCTCCACGTCTCCTGATGTACTGGCCTGTGTCCTGGTAGCGCCTCCATGCTCTGGACACTCTACGCTGACAGACACAGCAAACTTTCTTGCCACAGCTCGCATTGATGTGCCATCCTGGATGAGCTGCACTACCTGAGCCACTTGTGTGGGTTGTAGACTCCGTCTCATGCTACCACTAGAGTGAAAGCACCGCCAGCATTCAAAAGTGACCAAAACATCAGCCAGGAAGCATAGGAACTGAGAAGTGGTCTGTGGTCACCACCTGCAGAACCACTCCTTTATTGGGGGTGTCTTGCTAATTGCCTATAATTTCCACCTGTTGTCTATCCCATTTTCACAACAGCATGTGAAATTGATTGTCACTCAGTGTTGCTTCCTACGTGGACAGTTTGATTTCACAGAAGTGTGATTGACTTGGAGTTACATTGTGTTGTTTAAGTGTTCCCTTTATTTTTTTGAGCAGTGTACAATATAAACACAGGTATACACGATATATATTATAAACACAGGTATACACGATATATATTATAAACACAGGTATACACGATATATATTATAAACACAGGTATTTAATAAACACACACATTCGGAATATCTTCTCACTTGATAAATTGTTTATTCAGAAGTTCTGCTACACATTTCCATCCATAAACATAGTGTGTGATGGGCTGGGCCTCAGGCAGCTTGGGGACCCTTTGTATCAAACAGATATTTGGACATAAAACCAGATTATGGTGCTAGGGACATGCTGACACTATAGCCACTACAGCCGACGTTCGTGGTTATGGTGCTTAGAATGTCCCATTACAATGGACGCAGCACTAAAAATGGCTTAATAAAGAACACCGAATAATGTTAGAATGCCTTTGGGTAAAACCAGCAGTAACATGGCTGAGCACTGCCCACTCTCTTAGTCTGTGTAATAAAACATCTATTGCCTTTTATGTGTGATTTAACAGCCTGTACTAATCACTGATACTTTCCATTTCTTTAGGTTGAAAATTTCTTCTGTATGGGATCGCCCTTAGCGGTCTTCTTGGCGTTACGTGGTATCCGGCCCGGAAACCGTGGCAGTCAAGATCATATTTTGCCCAAGGCTATTTGTAATCGTTTGTTTAATATTTTCCACCCGGCGGACCCAGTGGTAAGTGCGAACGTTAAAAGTGAATGTAATCATTTCTGCTTCTTCTTCATCTGTGTCTTTCTCCAGTTGATTGATATATACGTCTTTTGTATATATAGTCTTGGCTCAAATGCTCGCAACATTAATATAAGTCTATTAATGAAAAGTACTATTGCTTAATCTGACTTAAGGTTTCTTCAGGTTTATGCTTAGCGTTATGGATACAAAATAAAACAACAAAGGATGTTACATGATCATGGATGTTCAACAGCAGATGGTAATTGCTGGACTCCTGGAGGGAGAGTTATGTCGTTCCATAGCTGTACAGGAAGAGAAGCCGAGAGAGAGAGAGACCTTGTGTCCCTTTGTTAAGTTACTATATAGATGTGCCCATAATGACGTCAGACTATAACTCTAGCCATAGAAGGACAAGACCCCCAATTCACATTCCAGAGTTCTCAGACAAAGAAAGCCTTGTGACTTATTGATACCATCTGTTACTTATGTCAATCCAGACATCCATGCCTAATCAATAGAAACATAGAATATGCAATATTCTACAGTCTCCCCTAAGTTCTACCTAGATCACGAGGCTCCCATAGGCAGAGCACGGCATGGGAAGATATGGGCAGGAAGGTGGGTTTTGCATGACCTATCCAAGTTGAATTTTTTGGCAATGCATCTCCCCCCATGTAGGCAGCAATCTGTGTGGGACCTGCACTAACTCAGCAGATAATGGTCCATACTGATGATACATATATACAACTGTCGTGTTATGTTTTTGGGGTGACGTGTAAAATTAAGTTTAGATTGATGAATGGTTTACAATGCTGTTTCTCTATATCTTATTTCATACACCCATATACCGTCTCCTTGGTATCACAAAGCTCTTTCAGGAACTGGCTCCTGATGACAGGGCAGTCCTTTACCCTGTAATCTGTGAAATATTTATTTCCTATATAACAATCAGAAGCATTGAAAGGTGAAATCATGTCCCCATTTTCACGCTCTGAGAGAACAGGGTTACTAAAAACAAATAAATAGGAACCCCCAGTCCGCATGTTCGAGTTCACATGTTTTGACCTCCAATAGACCTACATTTCCTATAATATGCACAACTAAACTTAAAGCTGTTCTGTTGGTTGTGATGTGAGAAGTACCCTAACCCAGATACACAGTGATTGGGCAAACCATTTTTCACCCGCTTACCTGGGTCGCTGCTGGGTGGCGCACTTCTGCAGAGATGTGGGAGTCAATCCAGTCGACTTTCATTGCCTTTGAGTGAAGTGAGGGCATCACTTCTGCCAACCTAATGCTTCTTGGTGCCTACTGCACATGGCAGCCATCACCGTGATTCGCCCAATCCAATGTTTCACATATTGGGGAACGTGTGAGGCAAACACGGTGATCCGTCCAATCCAATGCTTCACGTATTTGGGAACGTGTGAGGAAAACACGGTGATCCGTCCAATCCAATGCTTCACGTATTTGGGAACGTGTGAGGCAAACACTGTGATCTGTCCAATCCAATGCTTCATGTATTTGGGAACGTGTGAGGCAAACACTGTGATCCGTCCAATCCAATGCTTCACGTATTGGGGAACGTGTGAGGAAAACACGGTGATCCGTCCAATCCAATGCTTCACGTATTTGGGAACGTGTGAGGCAAACACTGTGATCCGACCTATCCAATGCTTCACGTATTGGGGAACATGTGAGGATCTCCAACCAGAAACATCTTGGAGATCCTCATTGGACAGACAATTATAGTGAGTGAGACAGTGATTGACACCTGGGGGAGACCTTTTAGTGTTTTTAGTAGAAAACATTGGTAAGTATGGATTTATCGGCTGCCATGTTTCCTGGCACGATGTGTACATGTTACTACATATTTATCACACATTGATGTTTTTATTATTATATTTGAGACGCTGTTCTGTGTTTTTATTTACAGGCCTATAGACTTGAGCCCTTAATCCTGAAGCACTACAGCAATATCTCACCCGTACAGATTCATTCATCGAACACCACCAACCCCACGTCATACAAGCATATGAAACTTTGCCTCATCAACCCTTCCAAAGAAACTACCTCAATTTCTGATACCGAAAGCATCCCAAGCCCAAGCACCTCACCAGTTCTGCCTCGACGACACTATGGAGAGTCTATCACCAACATAGGCAAAGCCAGCATATTGGGTAACGTTTCGCTTTGCTGGGGGGATTATAGGGAGCTAGCTGGCTGTCACATTTTAATAGGGAAACATGAACTTTTAGAACAGTTATGCCACTTGATTGATTGTTTTTATTTTAATTAAAAAACAATTTTATTGGATCGAACATCTGTCATCATGCACTACATCATAACACCAAATGCATCCGATGCTCTCTGTGGTGGAGTGCTCGAAGTCCGCAAAGCAATGGATTAGACGGAGATCATAGAGTTTGATCATCGTCCGTCTAAACGTGTAGACTGCAAGGCCGGCTAATGGGCTGTACAATCTCCTGTGGTCTGCAAAGAATAAGAGCTGGGTTATTCTGTACACCAATCAGTTTATAGATTAGCACGGTGTAATCTCACCAGATCCTGTCATCCACATTTTGTGATGCATACCACGCAGGATCAAAATTGCCACGGAACCATTAGGGGCAGAGTCTCATTTCATCACCTACATTTCTAATCTTCACTACTGTGGAGCTCTGTGTTAAACTCGTACACACTGCACCTTTCTGTGAGTTTTATTGCTGTGGAGCTCTGTGATACCCTCATACACATTGCACATTACTGTGAGTTTTATTGCTGTGGAGCTCTGTGATGCACTCATACACACTGCACATTACTGTGAGTTTTATTGCTGTGGAGCTCTGTGATGCACTCATACACACTGCACATTACTGTGAGTTTTATTTCTGTGGAGCTCTGTGATGCACTCATACAAACTGCACATTACTGTGAGTTTTATTGCCATGGAACTCTGTGATACATTTAAACACTTAATATATACAGTATGAGAGCTCCAAAGCTATCGGTATATCAAGGAAGACAGAAAACACTGCCTCTAAAAAAGATCAATGTGCCACCCTCTGTGTAAAATAAAGGATGACTGGCCAATTCAATGCTCCTCAAAGAGAATCATTGGGGAACGTAGGTGCATGAGCGGTAATCTCTGCGCTGCGCCTATGATTCCTCCATAGGAGAATCGTTGTATTCAATGATGGACTGTGACGGCGATGCGCATGCGTAGATAATATTCCCAGCTCTTGTACCCTGAAGGCTTGGTGGCGTGACTTGAATTGGAGCTTCCAAACCCTGTAATTAGTGAAATAAATGGTTTGGGGGGTACGACTGCGGACAGTACTGCAGGCACTATAACAACTTCAAAAAGAGCCCGGTCTTTAGAATTTTGTTACACTGAATGTTTTAACATTGAAAATCACGTATTATGTGTTAACTCAATGGCAAGGTCTGAGTGCCGTGGTGCTACAGATTTAACCCTGTAATGTAAAACATTGCAATGTTAGCAATTCTATGTCAGGTTAAACACATGCTTATTCCCCTGTGAGAACTTGTCCTTTTATGGCTTGATGGCAAATGTAAGATTGAATTGTTTAAGATCAGATCCTCAGGCGTGTTGTGATGAAATGTTCTAACCACAAGGGGCACTCAAGGTTACAGTATTTAGTTTTGTGTTTATCTCCTGTCTCTTGGTACAGGTGCTGCAAGCATTGGAAAAGGCATTGGGGGAATGTTGTTCTCACGATTTGCACGTTCTAGTGCAACGGCTGCACAAGGCTACGAAATCAAAGAGTCGGCAGAAGGCGAAGATAAGAAATCCGCCCCCATTCAGGGCACCCCGGGATCCCAAACCATTCCACATAGCATCTCCGGCTGCCTGGATTCCACATGTTAGTGTTTGCGGTCGATTGGTTCTTATTAAATGTCTATTATCTGTTTCCTTTATACCGAGTCACCGTATGTCTCCTGGGTATTCTTTAATTACACTGAGCACAGGGCTGTCTACTATCCGAGAATGCTTTGCACATAGCGCTATATGCTGTGACATTATTCCGTATCCCAGAATGCTGTGCAGATAGCGCTATATGCTGTGACATTAGTCCGTATCCCAGAATGCTGTGCACATAGCGCTATATGCTGTGAGATTAGTCCGTATCCCAGAATGCTGTGCACACAGCGCTATATGCTGTGAGATTAGTCCGTATCCCAGAATGCTGTGCACACAGCGCTATATGCTGTGAGATTAGTCCGTATCCCAGAATGCTGTGCACACAGCGCTATATGCTGTGAGATTAACCGTATCCCAGTATGCTGTGCACATACCGCTATATGTTGTGAGATTAGCCGTATCCCAGAATGCTTTGCATATAGCGCTATATGCCGTGAGATTAGCCGTATCCCAGAATGCTTTGCACATAGCGCTATATGCCGTGAGATTAGCCGTATCCCAGAATGCTGTGAACACAGCGGTATATGCTGTGAGATTAGTCCGTATCCCAGAATGCTGTGCACATAGTGCTATATGCTGTGAGATTAGCCGTATCCCAGAATTCTGTGCACATAACGCTATATGCTGTGAGATTAGCCGTATCCCAGAATTCTGTGCACATAACGCTATATGCTGTGAGATTAGTCCATATCCCAGAATTCTGTGCACATACCGCTATATGCTGTGAGATTAGTCCGTATCCCAGAATGCTGTGCACACGGCGCTATATGCTGTGAGATTAGTCCGTATCCCAGAATGCTGTGCACACAGCGCTATATGCTGTGAGATTAGCCGTATCCCAGAATGCTGTGCACATAGCGCCATATCCTGCGAGATTAGCCGTATCCCAGAATACTATGCACATAGCTCTGTATGCTGTGAGATTAGCCGTATCACAGAATGCTGTGCACATAGCGCTATATGCTGTGAGATTAGTCCGTATCCCAGAATGCTGTGCACATAGCGCTATATGCTGTGAGATTAGTCCGTATCCCAGAATGCTGTGCACATAGCGCTATATGCTGTGAGGTTAGTCCGTATCACAGAATGCTGTGCACATAGCGCTGTATGCTGTGAGATTAGCCGTATCCCAGAATGCTGTGCACATAGTGCTATATGCTGTGAGATTAGCCGTATCCCAGAATACTATGCACATAGCGCTGTATGCTGTGAGATTAGCCGTATCACAGAATGCTGTGCACATAGCGCTATATGCTGTGTGGTTAGTCCGTATCACAGAAGGCTTTGCACACAGCGCTATATGCTGTGAGATTAGTCCGTATCCCAGAATGCTGTGCACATAGCGCTATACGCTGTGAGATTAGTCCGTATCCCAGAATGCTGTGCACATAGCGCTATATGCTGTGAGATTAGTCCGTATCCCAGAATGCTGTGCACATAGCGCTATATGCTGTGAGATTAGCCGTATCCCAGAATGCTGTGCACATAGTGCTATATGCTGTGAGGTTAACCGTATCCCAGAATGCTGTGCACATATCGCTATATGCTGTGAGATTAGTCCGTATCCCAGAATGCTTTGCACATAACGCTATATGCTGTGAGATTAGCCGTATCCCAGAATGCTGTGCACATAGCGCGATATGCTGTGAGATTAGCCGTATCCCAGAATGCTTTGCACATAACGCTATATGCTGTGAGATCAGTCCGTATCCCAGAATTCTGTGCACATAGCGCTATATGCTGTGAGATTAGCCGTATCCCAGAATGCTTTGCACATAGTGCTATATGCCGTGAGATTAGTCCATATCCCAGAATGCTTTGCACATAGCGCAATATGCTGTGAGATTAGTCCGTATCCCAGAATGCTGTGCACGTAGCGCTATATGCTGTGAGATTAGCCGTATCCCAGAATGTTGTGCACATAGCGCTATATGCTGTGAGGTTAGTCTGTATCCCAGAATGCTTTGCACATAGCGCAATATGCTGTGAGATTAGCTGTATCCCAGAATGCTTTGCACATAGCGCTATATGCCGTGAGATTAGTCCGTATCCCAGAATGCTGTGCACATAGCGCTATATGATGTGAGATTAGCCGTATCCCAGAATGCTGTGCATATAGCGCTATATGATGTGTGATTAGCCGTATCCCAGAATGCTTTGCACATAGCGCTATATGCCGTGAGATTAGCTGTATCCCAGAATGCTTTGCACATAGCGCTATATGCCGTGAGATTAGTCCATATCCCAGAATTCTGTGCACATAGCGCTATATGCCGTGAGATTAGTCTGAATCCCAGAATACTATGCACATAGCGCTATATGCCGTGAGATTAGTCCGTATCCCAGAATGCTTTGCACATAGCGCTATATGCCGTGAGATTAGTCCGTATCCCAGAATGCTGTGCACATAGCGCTATATGCCGTGAGATTAGTCCATATCCCAGAATGCTGTGCATATAGCGCTATATGCCGTGAGATTAGCCGTATCCCAGAATGCTGTGCACATACTGCTATATCCTGCGAGATTAGTCCGTATCCCAGAATGCTGTGCACATAGCGCTATATGCTGTGAGGTTAGTCCATATCCCTGAATGCTGTGCACATAGCGCTATATGCTGTGAGATTAGCCGTATCCCAGAATGCTTTGCACATAGCTCTATATGCTGTGAGATTAGTCCGTATCCCAGAATGCTGTGCACATAGCGCTATATGCTGTGAGATTAGCCGTATCCCAGAATGCTTTGCACATAGCGCTATATGCTGTGAGGTTAGTCCATATCCCAGAATGCTGTGCACATAGCGCTATATGCTGTGAGGTTAGTCCATATCCCAGAATGCTTTGCACATAGCGCTATATGCTGTGAGGTTAGTCCATATCCCAGAATGCTTTGCACATAGCTCTATATGCTGTGAGATTAGTCCGTATCCCAGAATGCTGTGCACATAGCGCTATATGCTGTGAGATTAGCCGTATCCCAGAATGCTTTGCACATAGCGCTATATGCTGTGAGGTTAGTCCATATCCCAGAATGCTGTGCACATAGCGCTATATGCTGTGAGGTTAGTCCATATCCCAGAATGCTTTGCACATAGCGCTATATGCTGTGAGGTTAGTCCGTATCCCAGAATGCTGTGCACATAGCGCTATATGCTGTGAGGTTAGTCCATATCCCAGAATGCTTTGCACATAGCTCTATATGCTGTGAGATTAGTCCGTATCCCAGAATGCTGTGCACATAGCGCTATATGCTGTGAGATTAGCCGTATCCCAGAATGCTTTGCACATAGCGCTATATGCTGTGAGGTTAGTCCATATCCCAGAATGCTGTGCACATAGCGCTATATGCTGTGAGGTTAGTCCATATCCCAGAATGCTGTGCACATAGCGCTATATGCTGTGAGATTAGCCGTATCCCAGAATGCTTTGCACATAGCGCTATATGCTGTGAGGTTAGTCCATATCCCAGAATGCTTTGCACATAGCGCTATATGCTGTGAGGTTAGTCCATATCCCAGAATGCTTTGCACATAGCTCTATATGCTGTGAGGTTAGTCCATATCCCAGAATGCTTTGCACATAGCTCTATATGCTGTGAGATTAGTCCGTATCCCAGAATGCTGTGCACATAGCGCTATATGCTGTGAGATTAGCCGTATCCCAGAATGCTGTGCACATAGCGCTATATGCTGTGAGATTAGCCGTATCCCAGAATGCTGTGCACATAGCGCTATATGCCCATTAACATGCATGCACATCCTATGAATAAACTTGCCATTCACAAACACTAGCAATATGTATTCACATCAGTCGTGAAGACGCTAACTGCACTCTGAAATGCAACGTTCCATGTTTATTTTGATAGTATTGTAGTTTGAACAATATTAGGTTCATGGTTGTCCAGCCATTAATAATGAGGGAATAACTGCTCACAGTTATCCATTCTTGATGTAAAGTGTAGATCTTCGTTTAGACAGATGTCAGTAGCTCACATTAAAACCTCCACCATCACGGCTCGTTCACTGCAAATCCCATTGTTCTTTTCAGCCGGTTCCTGTATGGAAGGAAATGAGCTCGACATCTGGACTCAGACCAGTATCTGCTCATTAAGATCCTCTTCAGAAACCAGAGTCATTTGGCTGAAGGCATTTAGTAGAGCTAAGTGCTTTTACTGCAATGACTTGAGTGCTTAGTAAGGGGGGTAGAAAATAGCCAGCTTTTATCTCCAAATTACTGAAGTTCCTGCTGCTGTACTTTGGACGGGATACGCTTCTGCCGTCTTGGTGAGTAGTGCTGGTTCCCACTCAGATATGTTCTGTATTTGTCACCAAACTGAGGGATACTGACCGTATAACTATGCTAGTCTTAGCAGTTTTAGGTCCTATTTAATCTGCCAGCAGGTTCCTGTATTTTGTTAATATGGAAACCCTATATTTTGCTTTGCAGTGGACCTGGAGGACAGGATTGACTTCGAATTGAGAGAAGGCCTCGTGGAGAGCAGATACTGGTCAGCAATGACGTCGCACACCGCCTACTGGTCCTCCATGGACGTAGCCCTCTTTCTTCTGACTTTTTTGTACAGAGAAAGCCAGGAAGAAGATGAAGAAAGCCCAGACATGGAGGCCCCTCATTGATGTGTGACCCTGTGGGTGAAGGCTTGGTGTCTGCTCCTGTCTGTGACACGCTGACATTTCAGGGTTTCGGTTTAAGTGCATGTTTGGATGTTTTTGTCCATAAAGGGCGGCACTTTTTTTTTTGTTTTTTTTGGTTTTTTTTAACGTTACATAAAATTTTAGTTTTATTTACAGATTTAATTTTATTTCTCAGTAAAATTTCCTTCAGTTCCACAAGACATTACAAGGGAACTACTTGTGGGCAAAGTGAGTGCGCCTGGATGTATGTCTGTGTGTGTTTCCGAATCTCATAATGTCTGCTTAGGTTATGGTCACCCAATTCTGCAGTAACATGGACTGTTACTTTCCAATGCTCATTCAGAAAAAAACTGGAGATATACAAATGTGAAAGAATAACCTTCTATCAGACCGTGACATTTTACATATATAATATAGAATAATAAGTTGTTTTCTGCATATACAATGCCACTGTAATTGGATATAGAAGGAATATTGCACACAATATAGACACACCAGGAAACGCTGTTAGTGAGGTCATATAGTTGGACTCCAGCAGGTAACGGAATTCTTCATTTCAATGGATTGCTTGTTTCAGTCTTGGCGTTTGGCGGAGTCTTTAATAACAAGTAGGAAGTCGCTTTTCTTTTGCGGTTTTTGTGCATGATTGGAGAAATCATGTAAATGCACAAAAAATCGATATCTAATGGCATCGTCAGCAGTTGAATTCTGAAACGATGCAGTCGTAGATTATTTGGTGGTGAAGCTGGTGGCTCAGAGTGTAAATGCTTTCATTCAGGGATTAAGCACAGTATAAACACTTTAAGGCAGGTGCGCTCCTTTCATAAGCTAGCAAACAGTTTTCCGATGTTACTGATAGAATTGATCAATTAATCACACTGCCAGATTGTTGCTAAATGTATAGGCAAAACGTTAACAGGATGTATGCATCTCACAGACTAAGAAGCCAGAGTTCTGCACATATACAGTTTGCTCTATACATTGATTAGCTCCGTCTATAGATCTTAAGCCAACCATTCCTCAACTACTTCCACATGAGTATATTTCACTATTCTTTACAGACCTAACACCACGGGAAACGAAAGTAAAAAAACTGCATCCTAAGCAGCCTTAATGAATGCCTGGATCCATTTCTGTGTCTGATTAATATATGAAATATTTATAGCTTAATGTTACCTCTCATAGATCTATTTCATTTTCATTGTAAGAACAAGAATTATTTTGTACATATTTTTGTTGGCCTAAAAACCACTTTAATTTTCTACATTTTTCTGAGTTTATTTCCCAAAAAATACTTATCTTTGTATTAAAATGACACTAGCACTTTCTCCGTACTATTTTCATTACGAAAAATTAATTCTTTGTGGTTTCACATTAAAAGAAAAAGCGTTAAAATAATTTAAAGATTACAAAGCTGAAGGTTTTGCAAGTGGGTGTAGTTTGGAGGATGTTGAGACTGATAGTTTAAAATATTACACATATTATTAATTATAAACATGTTTGTCAAACAGTTTAAAAATACAGACTACTCACCAGTATGAGAGAATAAAGGATAGACACTAGGATTGAGAGCGATGTTTAGGTTGAATATTATAGGGAAAATCCAATCCGGTTCGGCAACAGCAAATCGGTCCATAGGAATATCCAAGAGAAGGTCAATATCCAGTCCGGTTCGGCAACGCTTAATAAGCAAAGTAAGGAGAGTCCAAGAGAAGTGTCAGTCCAATCCGGGTCGGTAATAAGCAAATCATTTTAACTGGGAATGAACTTTGAAGGAATTGGAAGAGTCACTGGGACTTGGTAGAAAGGTACCTGTTGCAGAGTAAATAGGTGTCAACTGCACACGGGTAGAGACACATTAATTGTGCACTGAGACCTTGAAGGTTTAAATCGGTGAATCCATGAACTTCAATTAGACTCTTAAAGTGATAGAATGGAAAGTGAGGTGAACCATTTAATGGAACCGTTACAATATTCAAACATACATTCTCACTAATAAGCTGTGATCATGGATTCCGATGACATATCAGGTCTGTCACCTTCCCATAATCCTTCACCTTAACTGAATGTTAATAATCTACTGTTTTCTGATCCAGCTTGTTAGTTTACTGCATGGAAGCTGTTTGGTTCTGGGAGCTGTGGGGAAAAGAAAGAAGACTGTTTGGATCTGGCGGCTGTGGGAGAAGGAAGGGGGCTGTTCGGTTCTGGCATCTGTGGGAGAAGGAAGGAGGGTGTTCGGTTCTGGCGGCTATAGGAGAAAGAGGCTGTTTGGTTCTGGTGGCTGTGGGAGAAGGAAGGAGGGTGCTCGGTTCTGGCGGCTATAGGAGAAAGAGGCTGTTTGGTTCTGGCGGCTGTGAAAGAAGGAAGGAGGGTGTTCGGTTCTGGCGGCTGTGGGATATGCAAGGAGGGTGTTTGGTTCTGGCGGCTGTGGGAGAAAGAGGCTGTTTGGTTCTGGCGGCTGTGGGAGAAGGAAGGAGGGTGTTCGGTTCTGGCGGCTATGGGAGAAAGATGCTGTTTGGTTCTGGCGGCTGTGGGAGAAGGAAGGAGGGTGTTCGGTTCTGGCGGCTGTGGGAGAAGGAAGGAGGGTGTTCGGTTCTGGCGGCTATAGGAGAAAGAGGCTGTTTGGTTCTGGCGGCTATGGGAGAAAGATGCTGTTTGGTTCTGGCGGCTGTGGGAGAAGGAAGGAGGGTGTTCGGTTCTGGCAGCTATGGGAGAAAGATGCTGTTTGGTTCTGGCGGCTGTGGGAGAAGGAAGTAGGGTGTTCGGTTCTGGCGGCTGTGGGAGAAGGAAGGAGGGTGTTCGGTTCTGGCGGCTATAGGAGAAAGAGGCTGTTTGGTTCTGGCGGCTGTGGGAGAAGGAAGGAGGGTGTTCGGTTCTGGCGGCTATAGGAGAAAGAGGCTGTTTGGTTCTGGTGGCTGTGGGAGAAGGAAGGAGGGTGTTCGGTTCTGGCGGCTGTGGGATATGGAAGGAGGGTGTTCGGTTCTGGCGGCTGTGGGAGAAAGAGGCTGTTTGGTTCTGGTGGCTCTGGGAGAAGGAAGGAGGGTGTTCGCTTCTGGTGGCTCTGGGAGAAGGAAGGAGGGTGTTCGCTTCTGGTGGCTGTGGGAGAAGGAAGGAGGGTGTTCGGTTCTGGCGGCTGTGGGAGAAGGAAGGAGGGTGTTCGGTTCTCATGGGCTGCTGTGGGGAGAAAGAGGCTGTTTGGTCTCTGGCGGCTGTGGAGAAGGAAGGAAGGAGGGGGTGTTCAGTTCCATGGGCTATGGGAGAAAGAGGCTGTTTGGTTCCTGGCTGGCCGTGGAAGAGTGGCGTTCGGTTCCCATGGGCTGTGGGATATGGAAGGAGGGTGTTTGGTCTCTACGGCTGGGAGAAAAGAGGCTGGGTTTGGTTCTGGCGTGGCTGTGGGAGAAAGAGGCTGTTTGGTCTCACATGGCTGTGGGAGAAGGAAGGAAGGAGGGTGTCTTAGTTCATGCCATGGGAGAAAGAGGGGTTGTTTGTCTCTGGCTGGCTGTGGGAGAAGGAAGGAGGTCTGGTTCCATGGCTGTGGGGAGAGGCTGAAGGAGGGTAATGGAGCCCCATGGCTGTGGGATAGTGGAAGGAGGGTGTCTGGTTCCCCATGGGCTACAAGTGGGAGAAAGAGGCTGTTTGGTTCTGGCGGCTATGGGAGAAAGATGCTGTTTGGTTCTGGCGGCTGTTGGAGAAGGAAGGAGGGTGTTCGGTTCTGGCGGCTGTGGGAGAAGGAAGGAGGGTGTTCGGTTCTGGCGGCTGTGGGAGAAGGAAGGAGGGTGTTCGGTTCTGGCGGCTGTGGGAGAAAGAGGGTGTTTGGTTCTGGCGGCTGTGGGAGAAGGAAGGAGGGTGTTCGGTTCTGGCGGCTGTGGGATATGGAAGGAGGGTGTTCGGTTCTGGCGGCTGTGGGAGAAAGAGGCTGTTTGGTTCTGGTGGCTGTGGGAGAAGGAAGGAGGG
>OW240924.1:94895617-94958790 GCA_933207985.1 Pelobates cultripes | reverse complement strand
GATCATAGGAACTATGTCAGTGGCCAGATATAACTTTGCCTGCTGTGAAAGAGAAGGTACTCTAATTGCAATACTGCAATAACTAAGGATTGTCATTAAGCTAATTGGTAACTGCATCCTGTAATGTATGCAAACCTATAAATACTGCACACACTTCACGATTTCCTCTGTTATTATATCAATCTACACTTATTGTGTAAAAATCACTGTCTAACCAAGACTGCACTGTCTCTTTTTAGGACTTATCTATGTGGTTGGTGGTGTCAGCCATGAAGGGATAGAATTGACCACTGCCGAGGTATATGACCCCATTGCCAGGCGTTGGACCTCTTTACCGCCAATGCGTTACTGTAGGGCCTACCTGGGGGTTGCGGCTTTAGATGACTGTCTATATGCCGTGGGTGGCTGGAACGAGAGACAGGACGCGCTCAATATTGTGGAGAGGTTCTCATTTGAAGAGGTATTATGGTTCGGTGTATTTATTCTGTATTTTACATTTAAGAAGTTCTAACTTCCCCTTTCCAGAAATGTGGGATTATTCAAATACTTTAGAACAGGGTTCTTAAAACGAGGTTGTCCCCCGATGATGATGTACTAGAACTCCCATAATTCCTTTGTCAGAGATTAGTGGGGGGTTTACGCAAGCATCAGTACCCCTTAATACTCTACGGATGCCGACAAAGTGTGTGATCTCTTAAAATATACTGAATATCCAAAGTAAAACCGTGCATGCCAGCCTTAGTTGGGGTTTTACCAATAGTAAGGGTAAATTTTCCCATTTACTAAAAATCTACAGTTTCTGCAAAGGCCAGAATAAGGTCAGCTATAAACCATATTCAGCTGAGGCTTGAGGGATGTGTAGTACATCATTGCCAGCAGTTTGCTCAGTGAAAAGATGCAAGCTACCGAAAAGCTTCACTATGGCTTCTGTTAGTTTGCCAAAAAGTTAATTTCTGTATTTTTTTTTTTTTTTAATATATCTATATCTCCATAATGGTTAGAGAGAGCACGCTTTGCATGACCCTCTGCAGTAATAAGGACCAAATTAAAGTGAGACTGACCATGGCCTCCATGCTAGGTGTGTAGGTGGTTATGGTGCTTTCATGATAACGTTAACGAAGTCAGAAGAAATTCATTTCCGTTTTCACAGTTTGTAGGCTTATGCTTGTTAACACTTCCCAACTGTGAATAAACTGAAAAAAACATTATTACGAGGCCTGACGTGCCTTCCTGCCAGGGCCTGTATAACACGGAGTGTGATTTTCTTTCCTCTCGTTTGTAGGAGCAATGGGTGGAGATTGCATCAATGAAGCAGCCCAGAGCGGGGGTATCGGTGATTAGCGTCAATGGGTTGCTGTATGCGGCAGGCGGTCGAGCCACCGTTCAGAACTTCTCGGCTCCAGTTACATCTGACTCTGTGGAGGTTTATAATCCACACACAGATTCCTGGACTGAAATCAGCAACATGATTACCAGCCGGTGTGAGGGGGGGCTGGCTGTTCTCTGACAAACATCCTGAAAGTAATATGCTTCTATTGACTTTGAAATTGCTTGTGCAAACAAAGAACACTTCCAAACACTCTGTATCTCCCAAGCTTCTCACTGGAGGCACAGACATCCTGCTTCTCAAAGCTAATGTGAGAGTCAAAATTTCCCTGATTTAAAAATGAGCTGAATACTTATTACCTGGCATATAGCAATTGGAATACGGTCTTAGACTTTGTTACAAACTACTGCAATGGTTTAACCAAGCAACAAGGCACTTTTTAATAATGTAAGCTACCTGGTAGTTACTCCTGATGGCACTTATCAACTGAAAGAAGGAAAAAAAAAAGTTAGTCTTTCATTGAGAAATTATTTATAAGACTCTATCATTGAAAAACGTGGGTGACAGGGTCCACTTTTGATAGGGACACATAAATTGAATTACCTATTTAAAGATCACTTCTACCTCCTCCAAGATGGCTGCTGTAAAAAGCAGCCAAGAGCAATGTACCTTCACAAAGGACTATTGGTGTCCTGTAACTATATTTGACGTAGAATTGCTTAATAAATGAATAGTTCAATCAATAAAATTGATAATCAATAGAATTTATTAAATGAGGGCTCGGCCCAAGTCCCTTTTAAAGTTGTCTGCCAATAATGTACATGTAAGAGGTACGACTTTTTCCCAGTCGTGGTATTTGGCGTTTAGCACAGGAACGTCTAGAAGGCATTTTCAAAAAAGGGGGAATTGCTGGTCTTGATGAAGGCACTTTTAAAAAGTCTCAAACAATAGCAGAAACTCTGTAAAACTGAAGCTTCCAGCATTCCATGCTGCACAATATAACAGCATCGTTTACAAGGAATATCCACGGTTTTAATTGTAAATTAATTATTTTTTTTGTGGAGGGTTGGGTTGAATGTGCTCCATTTGTTGCCGAAATATATATTTTAGTAGTTTTGAATAAAATTGTGTTATTTTATTGATTGCAATTGAGTAATGTTTGTTGTAAATACAAAACACAGGAATATTTGTTTTAGATCTGCGGTACTAGACTTCCAATAAAATTTTTTATTTATAAATCAGTCTTTTAACATGAAATGGATTTGGTGTGTTTTCCAGGCTGCAGTTTAAGGGGAACGTTCACTTTACTGAATATTACACTAGTCGAATAAAATACCATGTATCTTGTACACAAACACAGTAAAAACAAATAAATAGTGTGGTGCTACAAAACCATAACTTCTCTGCTTCAATAAATACAGACACCAGGAATGATCCCTTACAAAAGAAACACAAGACTCATAAGTATGTATGTATGTACTAAGGAACCCTATAGGGTTAGGATTAAAAACCCAATGCTATAGTGTCCCAGTCCCTATCTAGAGTAGTGGCCGCCGCCTCCTGTTTGCCATAAAGCAAAGGGTTGTACTCCTCTTTTTTTTTTTTTCAGCATCGGGGCTCAAACCCTCAGTCACCTCTTTGTACATGCAGCATAGAAAATCTATGCACACAGCATAAAACCTAGATCCAGCCTCCTGTATAATATGTTAGTTGTGGAGTCCTATTTCAGTGTGTGCCTGTGGTTGTCCTACCCATATTAAACCGTTTGTCTGGATTTTATCGTTCCATGCAACAATCATGCAAAAACATGGTTTCCCCTACAGATAAATATTGTACTTTTACATCTGCTAGTCCATAGTAGCCAGGGTTTCAGCTCAGTCACACTTCTCTTAATCCTTAAAGGGACACTATAGGCAGCATTAAGGGTCACTGCAGTGAGTGGGTGCTGTGACCCTTAACCCTGCAATGTTAATTATTGTAGTTTCTGCAAAACAGCAATACATAATTACATTGCAGGTTTAAGACTGCCTTTAGTGGCTGTCAATCAGCCACTAGAGGCACTTCCTGGTGGTTCTGCATAACTGACACTGGACATACTCCCACTCTGCATAAGTACACCCAGCGTCTGTTAAATCCGTATAGGAAAGCATTGCAGCAATTATTTCCTATGAGGAGGGCTTAATGCACTTGTGTCGTTTACTGTGCTTGCACATTAGTGCCCACCTGGTCGGAGGAGACGCTGGAATCAGGTAAGTAAAGTAAAGGTTTACTAACCTTTACACTGCAAGGGGGAGAGGGCGTAAGGGAGCTTTAGTGCTAGGAATACAACTTTGTATTCCTAGCCCTATACTATCACTTTAAACAATGGGATGACCTGTGTTTTACCATAATGCACACCCCTTCTGTATCTGTAACATACAGCCCTGTTACTGCACAGTTCCCATCATCCATTAACTATTAATCAGTTGACAAATTGTGTAAAAATTTACAATCTAGCAAGTGCAATTGGCAGTTTCTCTCTGTCTAACATAATCCAGAAAATTGTTTGACAGGCTATTTACTAAACAAAGAATTGCTCTGACCTTAAAACCCAATGGCAAAACTATGGCTAAAAAATTGAAATAGAAAAATTCTCCAACTGCGCACTAGTCACAGCATGGCTATATTCACTACAATTTGGAGTTTAGTAAATAACCCTGTCCGTATCCTCGGGTTCTCCTAATTGGGTCCATAAAATATCTCTGCAGGCACTGTAACTATTTCATCTCACTGAATTTGTTATAGTGCCTGGAGACTGCTGGCTCTTCCCTCCTTTCTGTATTAAAACATTTTTAAACAGTTTATTGCTGAATGAGGGTACACCCATTTTGTGGCCCTGACTGTTGGTATGACTAAGCCAGTGCTTACACAATTCCTTAGCCATACCCATTCATACCAGCAATGGATGCAGTGATAGGCAGACAGCGGCCAGATTACAATCACAGTCTCCCAGTGCTGCTCAAGATAATGCTTCCTCATTGGTAGCAGGGAGAGTATAGGTTACTGATGACGTTTAAAACAATATAACTCAGAATGGAAGGATGACTCCTGCCACTATAACCACTTCAGTGAAATGAAGCACTTGAGTGCCTACAGTGTCCCTTTAAGGCAGCCACCAGCAAGCTGTAAAGGAAGCTTTTATAGTAATTTATGAGTTCAATATCAAACTTACAGCATTTAAAAAGCTGCCAATTCTCACATTGATAGTTTTTAAATCTGTTCAGCTTTTTTTTTTTTTTTTATTGGAAAGTGAAGAAAAGCTTACAAACAAAATGTGGGAACACAGAATCACAAGAGTTCAAAGAACGTTTCGTTTATTACAGAGTGAGTTCAGGTTTGAGAGGAAATGCTGGTGATGATTGTTGGTCTGATCTTTGATGAGAATAATAACCCCTGTTCATGCAGACTCAGTGAGAAAACCTGTTTATATCAGGCAAAAATAGATTTGCGTGTATCGCGTTTAAACTTTCAAAATGATATATTTATCGCTAAAGGATGATCCTAAGCATCACTGCAAAGCTTACTGAGCAAACCGTAGTCTTCACTCGCTCTCCGCTCTCTCAGGGCCATTTGTTGTGTCTGCTGTGCAAGGGCTGTAAGATCATTAGAACATTAAGAAAGCTGAAAGGTATTTTTATTTATTTTGACAATGATTTTGAATCACGTTTTTGTCATTTTGACAACCGATGCTGATAATATGGGTGAATACATTATTGATCCAATGTATTTTATTCAGAATACAACGGAAGTATTTGACCATTTTTAACGTGTTCTTCCATTTTGGCATAGAAATGTACGTTTCTGTATGAATGAGTATATAAAATATACATAATACAATCTATTTGTTGACTGTTGTGAGCTTTGATATGCGTGATTAAACCTGGCCTGGAGGATTCATTGTGTCAAACTATAATCTACTTGTTCAAGCAGTTAGTTTTTTGGCACCTCATAAACCTGCTGCATTGTGGAAGAAGGTATCAGAAGTCAGGTGGTCCTTTAACCAATGTTTTGTGTGGATAGAGCCCTGAAATCGTTAAAGTAGCTATTAGCGATAAGATTGCTACGAACGTTAGCACAGCTCTCAATCCTTTGAACCACGAAGGGTAAGTAGGGAGCAGGGCAAGGTCATAGTGTAATGCAATCCCTAATCCCATGATAACAAGTAATGCAGACTCTGTTGGGGTATCCTTGAAGAGAAGAGCTATCCACGCAAAGATTGCTGGAACCGTGCTGTTAGCCAGATTCATCCAGTCGGGCTTGGCAGGGCTGCCTTCCGGAATGGCAAAACCCCAGCGAACACCACCAAGGAAGGAAAGTATGGTGGCACCGTATGCTATCTGCGCGTAGCCCAACTCTGGGTAGTAGCATGATGATGCAATCATTACAACAGGGGGAGCAACAAAGGGGATCAAACCTCCCAACCCAAGGTAAAGAGCAGGCTTGGGCACATTTTTAAGAGACAACAGGTCGTATCTCAGTAAACCTAAATTCTTTCGATCATCTTCCTCCTGGACTTTCCTCTTTTTCATGTGGGAGCTAAACCTGCAGGATCCACATCTGGAGTTTAGGAAGCAGGTAGCAGCATGCAGGGCTGGATTGCAGGGTGACAACAAGGTCCTGCTGCTGATGTAAACCGTCTGGGCTGGTGTTGACAATAGGTGTTGTTTACACATCTGATAAACTGGTGGTGTCTTCTGATAAAACTGAAAGGAAATAAAATATTTCAAACTTCAGTGGTTAATCTTGTTTGTTTTAATCACAAAGCCTGATTTGTTAAAAGATACAGATTCTACGAATAATGGTGTTACTAGTGTATTTTTCCAGATATATATTTCAGGAGCCTTTAAAGTCTCAGGAATCGGACCATAAATACCAAAAGGTTGGCAGGGACTGACGAAGGCAGCCAACACACAGTTTAAGCCACCCCACTTCCTTATACTACAATTCATCACAACCAACGTTTTCATAGTTAATTCTATTTTCCATTCCACATTGCACCATCTATTTTAGGACATATAACATTTCTCACAGCCATTGTCTCCCTCCAGTTTTTTTATGGTCCCTCTGAAAATGTACCAAAATAATATAACTTTCAAGATTCTGCCAACATTTTTACTACTATAAGCACATTATATTTTATAATAAAAAAATACCTGCAAAGTCAGAGGGAATCCCCTCCAGGCAAGACGAGGCAGCATTTCTTAAACGTGAAAGAAAATAAAGAAGGAATTAGTTCATTTACAGAAGTAAATTAATGTTATACTAAATGATAATAAATATATTCTATTATATTACTGCAGCCCAGAACTTGTCCTTTAACCCCTTGATTCCCTAAAGGTTCAGCAATGAATTGCATGTCGCCCAAAGAGTTAAGCGTTAAGTCACTATGACGTCTACATGGAAGTTAGTTGTCCAAGCTATATGAAACCCATTCTGCCTTGCACAAAAGCCAGATTGGGTGGCTTTCAGTTAGCTGTTATAATTAGCTGAACCTCTACATACATTTGCTAACTCAGCTGTTCATGTACAATCAGATTGCCGTACAGCAACCAAATCCACTAAATTCTTTCAATTCAGTAATTTCCGTAATAAAGAATGTCATTCATAACGTGCTGAAACTACTATAACTACCTCCAACCTCCCTCCTTCCCGGATAGTTAGCAGGTTCCATTTTAAAACTAGTCTCATTGTTGCCATGAGATCCATTTGAAAACTAAATTGTGCGAATTGCTAAAGTAAATAAATTCCTTAATGCAGAGACCACCTAATACTCTTACACTGTTTGGATATGTCAGCACCCCTCTCTCTAACTGGCTCCTATGCTGTGCTCCCACAGGTAATGCATTGTGTGTCTGCGCAGTGAACCAAATCATGATTGGTTCAATGATCCACAGGATGAAATGTTTACTGTCCCTTTAAGGTTCAAGGAAGGAAGGAGGCAAGTTTAATAGAACACTAATCATTAGATTGGAATTGCTCCATCAGAGCATGGCCACATTACAGAGGTGTTCCCCAAACTGAGTCCACAGAGTGGGGGTACAGCAGTGTGTCACTTCTTTGGATAGTCTCCTAACATGGGGATTACCTGGACTGCAACTCCCATCATTCTCAGGCAGCTCTGCCATGCTGAAAATGAAGGAACATAAGATTGACAGCTTCTTGCTAACCAATTGTTTTAATGCACCCTGCCTGAGTGTGATCAGATTTATACACTTTCACTCTGACTCTCACAGTGTGTGAGCCTGAAGCAGCCAGTAAGCCTGTATTCTTACATTCACCCCATGTTCCCCCAATGCTGCTCCCCATTCTCCAATCTGATTTATTGGGGAATTATGATAACACAGGGACAGACCATATTAATTCATTAACACAAAGCATTAATTAAAATGCCAAGAATTAATTAGTAGCACACCCTATAATGTATTCACTTAATTCAATAAATGCTGAATGGTGTTCTATAGCAATTACAGACAATGTAAAACATGCTCATACCCAATGTGCAGAGAGGTCAGGCAGAAACCCGGAAGTCAGTGGTAGCTGTGACGTACTTCCTGTGGGCAGTGAAGCCATCCAACTGAGGGCAAGCTGAGTGTGTTTGTACCATAGACATAGAATAATGTGTTCTGTGTCTATGGTTATTACAGTGTGAGCAAGCCCATTATCCAGGGAGGGAATTAAAAGTTTATTTTACATTTTAGGACAAAATAGACAAATTCTCAAAAGTTTTCAGGTCACATATTTATTTTTTTCAAATAACTTTTATTAAAGTTTTAAAATTGTGTATAACAAGTAATAATAATACAAACATTGTATTAGGGGTAGGAGAGAGGAAGGGGAACTTGGAAATGGGAAGGGGTATCCATCCATCATTGAAATAAGCATAACAATGTATATGGCAAAAATTCTGTACATCAATACACTTTAACAATAAATATAGCAAAGATTTTTTCTTCCCATTTGTCCCAATTATATTTAATATTGGGAAACCATGCATATTAACTCTATGTGACAATTTGTGTGCTTTGTTTTCTAGATGGCACATTTTGGGACTTCCAATGTCTAGGTAAACAGGAAGTAGCAGCGATCAGAATGTGGCCTATGATTATATTATTTTATCTGATCTATTAACGGACTCCGGGAGTTCTTTAAATAAGGCTAGTTCCGAAGTTAAAATGCTAATGGTTCTGTTCACTTTAATAATTAGATCATGAATAATTTTCCAATAATTAGTTAATTTGGGGCAGAAACACCAGATATGGGCCATATTGCCCACTCCCCCACGGTCTCTCCAACACCGGTCAGAATACATATTGTTCATGTTGTGCGATCTAGACAGAGCCAGGTACCAGCGATATAACATTTTATAATGATTTTCAAAATGCTCGGTGCAATACGAAATACCTTTTAAAGCTTTAAAAAAAAACACGAACCATTCTTCTAAATCGTACTGGGCACCCAACTCCGTCTCCCATGACAACATATGTTTTAATTTAATTAAGGGCTTGGCATTATAAAGCAAATAACATAAGGATATCATACCTTTACTAGCAGGGCTGTATAAAAAAACTTTCTCTAAAGGAGATAACTCAAGTGAATTATAGTTTTTATCTGTTTCAGGTACCTGGTATAGTTCTTTCAATTTGTCAATGATTAGCATACATTCCAGTTCACATACATTTGATAATCCATACTTATGCTTCAATTTTTCCAAATAAAGAATAACATTGCCATAAAAAAAATTATCCAGATTAGTTATAGAGCAATCCTTCAATAATTCTATTTTTAAGGATGGTATATAATCTTTCCATAACTCAATAGGCATTGCTCTATATAACTGGGAGACTGGTCATTTTTAAAAACAATGTCCCAGGCCTTAAGCGTAGTCTTGGTAGATAAAAATAATTTTGTAATTCCAGGTCTTTTCTTAGGATTTAACCAAGGTAATTCTGATAATCTAACCTGTAAAATTTTTGATTCTTCTATTTCCATCCATCTGGGTTTATCAACCTGGTTGTTAAAGCTCACAGCCACTGCAGCGTTAGTGGCGAAATAATATTTGCGGATATCGGGGACACCTATACCGCCATTCGATTTATGGTGCTGCAGGGAAGTGAGCCTTACTCGGGCAGGCTTGTTCCCCCAGATAAACTTCATCATTGTCAAGTGAACTTTATTAAAAAATGATAATGGGATGGACAGAGGAATGGTCCTAAAAAAATATAAAATTTTTGGGAATATCGTCATTTTTTTTAATTTTTTTTAAATTCTTTATTTTTGTTGTGCGGGGGGTTACAGACATATCAATAGGCGCCACAACAGCGTCTCAGGATTCACATAGATTAGACAATGGCATGGTAATTCGCACATTTTTATAGTTTACATGCTTGACTAAATCGTTAATGCTACAGAGTGAGATTTAGCTAACGTAGCTAACTTATAGAGAAACAACAAAACATAAAACATTAATTATTGATAACATTGTGTGTACGGTTAGTCGATTATCATCAGAGGGAGTCAGCCAGTGGCACAAGGTATAGGTCTAGCTCGCTGCGCTGCTTATAAAACCTCCAGTAATAAACCATAGGTAGTCGTAACTTAAGTCTTGGTTCTATCTGGTTCTATTAACAGTGTTTGAATGGTTCCGCAACTAGCTTTTCGCCTAAGAAGTATGAGTTCAACTTACACCTTAGCTGTCTGTTTCCCTTCTCTCCCCCCATCTCCCTCCCCCTCCCCCGTCAAACGTTTGCATATATCAGACCCTTGGTGTTTAGCTTGCGAGGGGGAGTATAAACAGTGGGTTAGCGTAACTTAATATCCGCTTCTATCCAATAGTCAATAATAGAATGGCTGAGCACCTAGTTATAACAGGTTAGAAACATAAGCATATGACGTAAAGCAACCCAAGCTTTTTGTGGTGCCGGGGTTGCTATAATCCTTTATACAAAATCTATATGTATCAATATTGTTATCGATGGGCTACTGCTATTCTGTTTTCATGACAGGTATAGTGCATGAGTGGACAATACAGTATGCTTAGGATATGAATAGGTACCCACGATGCGTTATGCCGCTAGGCCAATAGTCCCGTATCAGAGTCTCTGAAAAACAGAAGAAGAGAGGAGGGGGGGAAGGGAGAGGAAAAAAAAAAATAAGAGGAAAAGAAAAGAGGGGGGGGAGGGATTGTGAGTCCTGGGTGTTACTTGTTGCCCCCATCAGGCATGGTAAACCACTGTAGTCAGGTGCCGGCCTGTGTCGCTGCTCCACTTAGGTGGTGACCGCCGCATAGGTGATTGGTGTTGGGTTTCGAGGCACAAATGGTGCGCTGTTCGCCGGGTCCCAACTGGTAGTCGGTGTGTAGGGAGCCCGGAGGCCCGTTTGGAGGAGTGAGTCCCAGGTTAGGCCCAAGTCCCGTAATAGCTCTGTTGCGTCTGGTGGGTCATGAATTTGGTGGGTGGTCTCGCCCCTTTGCACGATGAGTGTGTGAGGGGACCTCCAGCGGTACGGGATCTGTCGGTGTTGGAGTGTGGCGGTGAGAGGTCGGAGCGATCGGCGCCACGCCAATGTTCCCCCTGACAAGTCATTATAAAAAGTGAGTGTTGCGTTCCCGAATTTCACGGGAGTTTTCCCCCGGAGGGCGTTGAGGACCGTTGCTTTGTCTCTGCCGTTCTTAAAGGTCAGGATTGTGTCCCTCGTGCTAGTCGCTGGGGCCCCAGTGGGCTTCGGGATCCTGTAGAGATCTGTGGGTTCGATAGACGCGTTTGGACCTGGGGGAAGTATGGTGGCCAAGAGGTTTCGGATTGTGTGTGGGAGCTCTGCCTCTGGTGGTCCCTCCGGGATCCCCCTGACCTTAATATTATGTCTCCTCCTCTTGTCTTCTTGGACATCCAAGCGCCGTTCTAGCAGTGTGTGTTTGCTGTGCAGCTCATGCACTTCGCCCTGCAGTGCGGTGATGGCGCGCTGGTGTTTTTGAGAGGAGTCTTCCAGCACGGTAGTACGGCCTGTCAGGCCCTGCAGCTCTCCTCTAAGTGCAGAGATGTCTGTGAGAATATTGTTCTGCAGGTCTGCCAGTAAGGCTTTCAACACTCCGGTGGTGACTGGGTCTGCGTCGGGGTCCGACCTTGGTTTGCCCGGTGTGTGTTTCACTATTGGGGTTGGTGTGAGGGGATATTCCTCGTCCACGTCCTCTGAGCATTCATCAGAGAAATCTGTGCAGCCCCCGTGGAGCGCCGCCATATTAGCTTCGCTCGGACCTCGTGCTTGCCTCCACATGTCCCCGATTGTGAGCCCCGGGGCTGGATTGTCCGGTGATCTTTTCTTATTTTTGCGCCCCATGGAGCCTGCTGGGATCTTGCGTGGAGTCTGCCCGCAGTTGGGGTAAGTTTGGTATAGATTAGGCTTAATTTCTTCGTTTGTAGTACGGAGCTCCAGGGTTGTGCGACCGTTCGCCTCTGCTGCTTGGCTCCGCCTCTCGGCACACAGTGTATTATAACTGCAGCTTTAAGGTTATGGTATAAGGAGGTCCCCTGTCTCCCCGCCCACAGTGTATTATAACTGCAGCTATAAGATTATGGTGTAAGGAGGTCCCCTGTCTCCCTGCACACGGTGTATTATAACTGCAGCTATAAGGTTATGGTGTAAGGAGGTCCCCTGTCTCCCTGCACACAGTGTATTATAACTGCAGCTATAAGGTTATGGTGTAAGGAGGTCCCTTGTATCCCAGCACACAGTGTATTATAACTGCAGCTATAAGGTTATGGCGTAAGGAGGTCCCCTGTCTCCCCGCACACAGTGTATTATAACTGCAGCTATAAGGTTATGGTGTAAGGAGGTCCCCTGTCTCCCCGCACACAGTGTATTATAACTGCAGCTATAAGGTTATGGTGTAAGGAGGTCTCCTGTCTCCCCACACACAGTGTATTATAACTGCAGCTATAAGGTTATGGTGTAAGGAGGTCCCCTGTCTCCCCGCACACAGTGTATTATAACTGCAGCTATAAGGTTATGGTGTAAGGAGGTCCCCTGTCTCCCCGCACACAGTGTATTATAACTGCAGCTATAAGTTTATGGTGTAAGGAGGTCCCCTGTCTCCCCGCACACAGTGTATTATAACTGCAGCTATAAGGTTATGGTGTAAGGAGGTCCCCTGTCTCCCCGCACACAGTGTATTATAACTGCAGCTATAAGGTTATGGTGTAAGGAGGTCCCCTGTCTCCCCGCGCACAGTGTATTATAACTGCAGCTATAGGGTTATGGTGTAAGGAGGTCCCCTGTCTCCCCGCACATAGTGTATTATAACTGCAGCTATAAGGTTATGGTGTAAGGAGGTCCCCTGTCTCCCTGCACACAGTGTATTATAACTGCAACTATAAGGTTATGGTGTAAGGAGGTCCTCTGTCTCCCCGCACACAGTGTATTATAACTGCAGCTATAAGGTTATGGTGTAAGGAGGTCCCCTGTCTCCCCACACACCGTGTATTATAACTGCAGCTATAAGGTTATGGTGTAAGGAGATCCCCTGTCTCCCCGCATACAGTGTATTATAACTGCAGCTATAAGGTTATGGTGTAAGGAGATCCCCTGTCTCCCCGCACACAGTGTATTATAACGGCAGCTATAAGGTTATGGTGTAAGGAGGTCCCCTGTCTCCCCGCGCACAGTGTATTATAACTGCAGCTATAAGGTTATGGTGTAAGGAGGTCCCCTGTCTCCCCGCACACAGTGCATTATAACTGCAGCTATAAGGTTATGGTGTAAGGAGGTCCCCTGTCTCCCCGCACACAGTGTATTATAACTGCAGCTATTAGGTTATGGTGTAAGGAGGTCCCCTGTCTCCCCGCACACAGTGTATTATAACTGCAGCTATAAGGTTATGGTGTAAAGAGGTCCCCTGTCTCCCCGCACACAGTGTATTATAACTGTAGCTATAAGGTTATGGTGTAAGGAGGTCCCCTGTCTCCCCGCACACAGTGTATTATAACTGCAGCTATAAGGTTATGGTATAAGGAGGTCCCCTGTCTCCCCGCACACAGTGTATTATAACTGCAGCTATAAGGTTATGGTGTAAGGAGATCACTCCTCGCACACAGTGTATTATAACTGTAGCTATAAGGTTATGGTAATTAATAAAACTGTTTAATTTTTGTTGTTATTGTGTTCATATTGTACAGTGATACAGAACATGTTGGTGCCTTCTTTACTATAAAATAATAGCAGAGTTTTGCAGTTGTCCAGTTCATGAATGGGGTATTTGTCTTTTTTGTTGTAATCATTTTCCCTGGTGGGTGGCAGTTTAGGGAAGGGCTGTTCCAGTTGTCCCCTCTCCCAGCATGGAAGGGGTGCAGTGAATGCCAGAAGGGGGGTGGGGTGTATTATAACGGGACACAGTCAGTATGAGCCTCCAGCCCTCCCCCAGCCTCCCTGAGTCCCGGATGTTGGATCCAATCCTGGTTTTGATTCACATCCATAAAAGGGCTGTGGCTGGGAGACTCCTCAGGCCCCCCTCCCCCTCCATGTGGACACAGCATCCTTGAGCTGATACTTTGTTGCATTAGAAAGTGTTATTAACCCTCTCCTGGCCGGGGCTGCAGTTGTAGGTCTCAATCAGTAAAGTATACAGGGAGGGGGCCAGAGTGAGTGCTCAGAGCCTGGACAGGGGGGGCTTGGGGGAGTGTGAGACCCATTGCTGAGATTGTACAGCTTGAGGCAGGCTGCCCTCACCTACCCCTCCCTCCAACCCCTGGGGTAACTTACTGCAAGAAGAGGGGAGGGCAAAAGGTAAGTGTGCATGCTTTCCTGGACTTACATTCAACTCCCCCCATTCCCATCTATTCCCCACACCCCTCCCCTCTCTCTGCTGCCTCTTCCCTCCACAGCTTAAAAAGTTAATATTACACAAGGACTGGGAGCTGCAGGACCGGTTAGGTAACTTTCTACAAACAGGTGAAAACAACGGTTTGTGGAGACAGAGACACAGAGACACAGACAGACAGATGTATGTAAATCTCAGGGAATGACTGGCAGCACACAGCTCACTGGGTCTATGGAGAAAACTCAGGATTAGGAAATTACTAACCCCCCCCCTCCCCCCCCCTGACAGCTGTATTAACCAGTTCCCTGCCGGGTGAGTTTTGCAGTAAATGTTGGGGGTCACATGGCTGCAGGGATCACACCCTGTTGCTCTGAGTTAAACTGAGCCATGATCTCAATCTGTGCTGCTTCCTTTTACTGAGCGATCATTTCTATTTGTGGTGTAAATAACATTTTTAACTAATTTCCCTTTTTTTTGTCATTTTCCAGTGAGCTGTGATCGGGGTGGAATATCCCTGATGGGCTATGTGAGTGCTGGGTGGGGGCTGCTGATTGAAACCCCCCTAGTTTAGGATGGGGTTAGTTTACTGCCAGCTGGGAGTTGCTTTGTTTGTAGAATCTTCAGTTACATTTTGTTTGGTGTTTACAAACAGTAAACATTGTATCTGTATTGCTGCAGCTCATTCAGATTTATCATCTATTAACCCTTTGCAGATTTGGATGAAATCCCCCAGTTTGACATTTCTCCAGTTAATAGAGCTGTAATTTCCTCTCCTCACAGGAAGAAAAGATGGCTCTGGATGGGATCCGAATGCCAGATGGCTGCTATGCAGATGGAACCTGGGAATTAAATGTCCATATCACCGACCTAAGCCGGGATGTCACCTTGAGGGTCACCGGGGAGGTCCACATTGGCGGTGTGATGCTGAAACTGGTGGAGAAACTTGGTAAGTTTCCAGTGACACTCGCCATCCAATTGCTCGCCCTTATTCGTAGTGTAAAGAACAAGGATTTGATTTTATTTAACGTGTCCTTGGGGGAGGCACCCATTCTCAATCACTTTATTGTTTTATGGTGGCTGGCTCAGTGGCCCTTGTTTCCAGGTCCCCGTTAGCTCTGTGGACAGCCTGTCTTGTCATTGCGTTTACTGGTGACGTGTGTGTTTGCTGTTCTGTATGTCTCGATATAAGATTTTTTTATATAGTCCATGACCCTTATTGGGTTAATAGGGTTTAGCTGCCTTTTTGGGGGGTTATGTTCTGGGGAAATGAATAACTCTGGATTATTAATCCTTTATGGCAGTTTTCTGGTCCCAGTAACAGGACTTTTGCATTCCATTGGTTCTGTAGAATTTATTTATAAGAAATCCATAATCTATTACAGACAGATGTGTTAAATTGCTGCAGCCCATGTACGATATAGAATTGACATGGGTTTATAGAACAAACCCACTGCTAAAAGCTGGCTGAGCTTCATGGGAGGTATAGTTCAAACATCTACGGTGCCAAAGGAAGCTGTAAGTTCTTTTTGTTTGGGCAGTGCTCTCTTCACTTACTGTTCCCGTGTGACAAATCTGATTTTGTTTTGTTAGAATTTTGTCTTGTTTACATCTTGTACAGCACTGTGGAATATGGTGGTGCTATATAATAGAAATTGGGAAGTTGACTTCCATATACTCGCTGGCCCTGGAGGTAAGCGATTATCGCTGCTCACGTTCGAAGCACTGAGCCAAATCCATTTACAATGTAGCCAAACCTGACCTGTTATTGGGGTGTCCTCTGCGAAGTATTGGTAGCGCCCAAAGTTGCCTTATTGCTGTTACTGGACTGAACGGGCGTGATCCGCTCTGGCTGTCTGCATACTATCACCCCGTCCATTTAACACCCTTTTTGGACAGCTTTCAGGATTCTGGCAATGGCTTCACACTGTATTTGGGCCCCTTTACTTCTTTCCCTGGTTAGAAAGCCGGACCAGGTCTGTAGCTGTAATATGACTGGGTACCAGTGCTGGATTCGTGGAGCTGGACCCCACTGGGCGTCTGTGCTGTGTTATCAGTCTGCACAGATATTGGATAAGATGGTAAAAAAGCGACAAACTTCCAAGAAGAAGGTTTAACCCTGTCTTAATCCCATATTAATAAATCCAAGGGTTATATGAACTCCTGGACTCGATTGGTTTGAATCCTTTTTAATAAGATTGGTGAATGCAGGCTGCCTGTGTACCAGTCCCTGACTGGTTCTAATCATTCTGCAACCAATTCTTTCTTTCTGCCGTCTATGGGACAGTTTCCTTGACCGGCTCATCTCATTTTTGTAAAGGTCAATCGATCCAGTCAGACAAAACCAGTAATTCTGCAAATGTCGTGTTATATTTTTTTTTAATCTAGAATTTGACGTTCCTCCCGCAGGAGCTCCAGCTGTTAATTAAAAATCCCTCCAGCCTCCTCACTTCCCTTTAGTAGATGCATTCCTCTGTAAGGTGGCACCAAAGTCTGAATAAAATATGCCAAATTAGCAGATTTGCCAACAATTCTCCAACTTGCTAATAACAGCTTGAATGTTATAAATAGTTTTTCTGTTTACATGAATGAACCCGGCAGTGAACCACACATCTTTACAGCCCTCGCTGTATTTATGTATTACGCCAGCAAGTTCCAAAGCACTGTATGGCTTGTAATTCTTTACCAATACGTTGCACCTTATTAAAATGTGTTAAGGAGTTTGTGAATTCTAAGTCGGCAGAATTAAGGGAAATATAATCTAGCTGCTGGACTGCGGATCGTGCTTGTCCTTTGTGGTGCTTATGATGTGGCCGTGGGATTGGTGGTTCTTTACACACCTTGTTACAATGTAACTTATTCAGCTGATAACCAATTGTTCCTCGGTCAGAGGGTGGTGTCCGTGGTCCTCTCTGCCTGTCCACCAGTGTCTAGTGGCACCGTTTAGGTA
Source organism: Pelobates cultripes (assembly GCA_933207985.1). Lineage (NCBI taxonomy): Eukaryota > Metazoa > Chordata > Amphibia > Anura > Pelobatidae > Pelobates > Pelobates cultripes. Next base: position 94,941,669 of record OW240924.1, on the reverse strand, counting down.
CATTGATGGAAGCTCTGTGTATTGGGGGTTTTTTTTTTTGTTTTGTTTTTTGTCTATTGGGAGATATTGGGGGGGGGGGTGCACAGCTGACATTCCACTTACTAAGAACATAAGACAAGCAGGGATGGGGAGTAAGGGGCTGCATTCCGTTAAGCCACTGCTTCCAGGAGCAAAGGTCAACCTCTGCTTTCAGAGCCTCCCATCCATGCGTTCCTTTGGGGGCTGTAACTTCAGAGTTCTAGGTGTGGGGGGAGGAGGTGCTATGGCTTAGATTTGTCGCTGATGCCACCCGACCTTCCTCCTGGTAAGGTGCTTGTGTAACAACTTTATTTTGGTTTAAGCAGTAATATTCTGTAGTTGGGTTTTAATGCCACAATTCAGACTGTCAGACAAGGTTTGTTCGACCTGGTTCTATCACAGAGCATGCCAGAACTGCGTGTTAGCTGTATAAAGAGAGCAATCGTCATGCAATCCAGTAGAATATTGCTCCAGTTTTAGCACTCGGTAGGCTTTATTGGTGTCTTACTCTGCAGACCCCCTTTTCTCCTCTAATTCAGAATGTCCGTCCTGTGGAGGGACACTCTATAGCAGGGGTGCCAAGAAGGTAGATCGCCAGATGTTTTACAACTACAGTTTCCATGATTTGTCATTCTAAAGCCATTTAAAGAATCATGGGAGTTGTAGTTCTCAATAATCTGGGGATCTACCCTTCGGGCACCACTGCTCTGTAGGTTCCTCTTGGCCTCTATGCTCAGGCTGAACGCAGACTCTGTCTCCTGCTAGGAAAGGCTTATTCTGTGTTTTATTAGATAAAAAGGGCCTATGCAGCTCAATTCTGCAAATCATGTTCTAATCCACCGCAGCTCCTGAGGCTCTGAGACGACGAGGTAGAGAAATGGCTCACCAGTTGCTTGTGTTTAACAAAAAAGCGCTATATCTGGCGGTTATTTTTACCCTGTGTGAGAATCGGTCAAGGTGACTTCTCTACAGACGCTCTAAATAACATCATTAGTCTGAGCTCACTGCAGCTTTTTGTATTTTGAGTAATTGATTTTTCCAGGAGATTGTTTCTCTCGATGTCTTGGAATTCATAACTTGGCTCCAGCTGTTAATTTCGATATTAACATTTTCGCTTCTTTGGGCGTCTGGAAGGACAAATAAGGTGAATTGATTTTAGCCGATCTGTCCAGATGACCATACTGTGTGGATTTCATAGGACGTGATGGTTAAATTCTACCATGACGCAGGTATTTGTAGGTGGGTGCGGTTGTGAAGGGCCCTGTGGCTCGTGGAGATCTGGAATCCTCTGACCTCATTTACTACCCTTAGAAAGAATCTCAGAGATCTGATCTCTCTTCCTTCCTTCACAAAAGGATCTGGGACTTCTGTCCGTAAAGTGTTGTAGGTCAAAGCGGATTATTTTTAGATGATTGGGGTCCCTTTATTACCAACACCAGAACGAGGCGAGCCGTGTTTTTTATTTTTTATTTTTTATTTTTTTTTTTTTGTGGACCAGTAATCCAAATGAAACACCCCAGCTATAAAACTATAAGTGTGTGTTCCTTTAAACTATGCTTGTGACATAATCACACAAATAACTCCATAAAATGACATAGATGGTGTCTCTACATCCACTTTCAGGCTGTAATGACTTGATCAGGTCTCTTCAAACGCTGACCTTGCACACAGCTGTTTTGATCAGTTTGTCAATTCCTCTAAAGTCGTCACCCGCATGTGATCGTTCCTGCTAATCAGCTGAATCTTGTGCGAACCAATAGCACTGGTTGTACAGTTCTCCAGAAGTGCTGTGTAATGTAACAAATACATCTTCTTGTCTGTCACTCAAAATAACTTGAATTAGGAAAGTAATTGGGTGTAAGGACAGGGCTATAATCCCTGGTGGGTCAGTGGGGGTTCTGTATTCAGTGGTCCCTAATCACTTATTCCAGTTCGGCACTTGATGGGAAATACAGAAGCTGCAGTCAATCATTCAGTGGGGGCCAGGATTGCAAGGGAGAACTTTAAAGCAATCTGCACCTCCCGTATATGCAGACCGCACACTCCCTGCCTGCAGCTTTGCAAGGGGTGTATGCGGGGAGGACCTGGATCACAATATCACGGCTATGGGGCAATAGGAAGATTAAACCGTGCTTACAAGATGTAGATTGCAGAGGATACCTGCACTCGAAGCTGCTCATTATAACTGCCCTTTACAGATTTCCCCAGTTCTCTCTTTTGATATACAACACCCAAATTCTCAAGGACCCAATTGGAGAAACTGCTTGGGGCTGTTCCAGGATATTTCAGGGGAGTTCGTAACCGACAGTAAGATGGCCTATATGCTGTAAGTTAAAGGATAAAGAGGGGCTCTCCCTCCAATGACGAACACATCGTTCAGCCTCCAACTGTTTTGAATTGTTGCCCATTTTTATATCACATTCTGGTTATTTGGGGGGAGGTTGGAATTCCTGGCCCGAAATAGTGAAACGTGTAGGTCAAATAGTTGTATTAAAAGTAAAATCTTTCCTTTTCTTTCTCTGTAATATTTCTCAAGAACATACAAAGATCGACCTTTCTGCTCACTATATTGAGATGTTTTAAGATGATTCCTGCGGTGGTGGTGGTGGTACGGGGAGGGGGGGTGGTTTTTGTAATCTTTACTGATGAGTAAACTACCTCCCGGCTTTGAGACTCACTCACACTCTGTCAGTGGAAGCTTTAATATCTGCGTTTTCTTGAAATGAGAGCAGGACGGTGTCCTCTCGCTGATACAGGGCAGAGACCCAGCAGTATGTTTGGTAAGTTTCACACCCCGTGACCCAACTCCCAGGCTGTCTGTGTACATGGCGCTCTCATTTTGGAAGACTAGGAGTGTGTATCGGTTTGTGTTCTTGGAATAGTATTTCATTCTGTAAATGTGGGAAACTCTCTCTCTTCTTCCTGTGATTGTGGAATAGAAATGCCACTTTCACTGTGACTTTGTAACACGCTGACCTTCGAAATCTTCATCTCATACAGAGCAGACAGCACTAGAGACTGTTTGACGAGTTTCCTTCAATCAAACAAAGTTCCTTAATGTGGAGCGCGCACTGTGCTATTACACATCGTGGGAGAGACCGTGAGATGTGATGTCCTGGGAGACCTCTATCTTGGCTCCCTTTCAATCATTATATATTTATTTATTTATTTATTTTTTAAATAAGCTCTGTCCTTTTTTATAGGGAGAGAATATGGAGAGGAGGAGACATGAAACAAAGGAGAATAATCACAAACACATTTTATATTTTCTGTGAGAGTCACTTTTTAGAATGAACCCTTTTTTTTTTTCTTAAGCGCCTCAATGTTTCATTAGCATCGTATGCCCTGGTTGTGCCTTGCCTGAACTGGGTTTTGATGTCATTTGCCAAATATTAAAAAAATATAATGAAAATCGCAGTTAAAGAAGGCAAAAAGTTTTAGGTACAATTGACCTTCTTTTAGGCTGCTGGTTAATACAATGTAACCTTTGAAATGCTTGTGTAACAACTTTATTTTGGTTTAAGCAGTAATATTCTGTAATTGGGTTTTCATGTCTTAAGTTATTTTAGGGCTGGAGTTGTGTGGTCATGGGGAGAGGAAGCTGGTTACATGTTTAGAGTGAGTGGTTATGTCAGATTGGCGGAGGGTGGTTTGCTAGCAGGGAGGGGATAGGTGTGAGGGATGGTTTGCTGGCTGGGAGGGGATAGGTGTGAGGGATGGTTTGCTGGCTGGGAGGGGATGGGTGTGAGGGATGGTTTGCTGGCAGGGAGGGGATGGGTGTGAGGGATGGTTTGCTAGCTGGGAGGGGATGGGTGTGAGGGATGGTTTGCTGTCTGGGAGGGGATGGGTGTGAGGGATGGTTTGCTGTCTGGGAGGGGATGGGTGTGAGGGATGGTTTGCTGTCTGGGAGGGATGGGTGTGAGGGATGGTTTGCTGGCTGGGAGGGGATGGGTGTGAGGGATGGTTTGCTGGCTGGGAGGGGATGGGTGTGAGGGATGGTTTGCTGGCTGGGAGGGGATGGGTGTGAGGGATGGTTTGCTAGCTGGGAGGGGATGGGGCGGAGTTTGGTTTGCTAGCTGGGAGGGATGGGGTGAGGGATGGTTTGCTAGCTGGAGGGGATGGGTGTGAGGGATGGTTTGCTAGCTGGGAGGGGATGGGTGTGAGGGATGGTTTGCTAGCTGGGAGGGGATGGGTGTGAGGGATGGTTTGCTGGCTGGGAGGGATTGGGAGGGTGGTTTGCTGGCTGGGAGGGATGGGGTGTGAGGGATGGTTTGCTGGCTGGGAGGGGATGGGTGTGAGGGATGGTTTGCTGGCTGGGAGGGGATGGGTGTGAGGGATGGTTTGCTGGCTGGGAGGGGATGGGTGTGAGGGATGGTTTGCTGGCTGGGATTACGTAGGCGGTTCACGGAAACATGGGGACAAGGATAATGAAATCCAGATGTTTTCTTTCTCCGTTTGGAAGCCTCCGGTGGGCTTGTTTGCTTTTTGGACTTTGTTGCTTAACATTGTGTGGGGGGGGGGTGTTTGTTTATTTTTTTTCCTCCCCCTCTTACAACCAGTGGGAACTAAATTCTCTGTTTGCATCCCATTTCCTGCTGTTTTACGGCCTCCTCCTGCTATCAGTAGGAGACCATGCTTCTTTCCAGGTGGTAGGTTTAAAACCAAAACTGGTGTTCTTGATGTCCTGAGTCACGGGATATATTCAGCTTGCTGAATTGTTTTGTTTTTCTTTGATTAGCCGGCCCACAGAAGAGAGCACGATTCCTTAGATTTAATTTCACTTCCATTCTCAAAAAATCTAGGACTTGGTCTAATGCTTTTATACACTTTGTTATTCACATGCTGGCAAGTGGTTGCCTATCCCATTGGGTCAGATGTATATTTTTTTAACTCCCACTGTTCTCAACCAGAATCTCACTGAGCATGATGGGAGTTGAAGTCTAGCAGGTGTGGGCAAGTTCCTACATTCCCAACACGGGGACTTGTATTAATTTATTGGGGGGGAATAAACTGCTTATTTGTCTTGTCTATGCACACGGTCTGCCGATTCTATCCAGGTGTTGCGTATTTGACCCCTCCATCCCTATTAATTCATGACTTTATTCTCATACCATCAGACATTGGGAGTTTATATGATGAATCTCACCAGGTGAATGAAGAAATGCCTGTCTCCGCCATAGTGAAATATTGTAGATGGAGGTCTGAGATTGTTTTAGATTGGCCGGCATCCAGGGAAAACTAGTTGTTCGTTGCAGCGCCATATTTCGCCATCACTGAATTAATGTCTTTACTAACAAAGGCCTGACCTGTTTTGGGTCCGTGGTACCCAGATATTGGTGTTTACGAATTGTTATAAACCGGTTTCTCCTGCACAAAGTATCCTTTATATTGGTAAATGTTTGGCTTTCAGCCTCTCTCTGGTATATTAGGTGGTATGGGCAAACTGTTTTTGGTAAATTGCCATCAATGACCTCATTAAAACCAATTAAAAAAAATAAAATATATTTTGACAGTTCTGAACATTGTGCAATAATTGACAATCTTAAGGTTTGGGCCACCTCAGACAGTGGGTTAAGTTGCACATTTTTCTGCTGTGGATTTTTGCCAGGATGACGTGGTAGAAAATCCCATGTTTTTTCTTTTTCGTTCCTTTAGACCACTACCTCGCATCATCAGTCTCTTCTCCTGCTGTTACTGCCATTCTGGTACTACGCGGTGGGGAATTAAGTATTTGTCCCCCTCTTCTCCCACCCACTCATCTACCTGGGTCCTAATCCCTGAAGGCTGTGTATGCTCCGGTTGTCATTCCATCACCGGCACAAAGTGGACTTTTCAAGCTGTTCAGGTGCACCAAGATTTTTGTGAAACGCTCTGCCCCGTATCTGTCCTCTAGTGCAACATGAACGAATCTCTTCAAATAAGGCAGTAAACGTCACAATGCACAGAGAGCGTGCCAAGCTCCCATTATGGAATAACATTCCATAGCCACATGCCAAGGCTCTTTATAATGAAAGCAGTGTCAGCGTGCTGGCACCAACTCTGTGACATGGACTTTAGATAGAATGTATCTCCTGCTGTCCTGCTCAGATATTACATGCACATCTGCTTCCGATACAGATTCCTGCATTTGCAAGCGTTTTGCCAATTCCATGCTTTCTGTGTTGGAATATGTGGAGTCCAATGAGTGTCTTGATTCACGATACACACGTATGTGATGAGTTCCATTATGTTCTAGCTCGATGGAATGCAATCTGGTTATAAACCCATTTGAGGTTGGTTTGGTTTTTTTTTTTTTTTTTTTAAACCAGGTTTAGATCACTGGCTGAATATTTTCTTCAATCCCTCTTCTGGTTAATTGATGTTAAATGTTTAGTAACCAGCCTGTGATGTGTGTGTTCTTTATTTCAGACATTTAGAGTTCTTTCTGTCTGATTTCTAGTAATGGAAGATGTGCATTTTCTATGAGCAGTAATTGTGGAAATCTTGGTGGCTCATTCTTTACACTCAGTGACTGAACATTACTTAAACTGGCAACTTAGAGGGCTACCGGAGAATCATGTTGATGTAGCAAATCTAGGTTTAGTGCATAAACCCCATGATAACCAATTCTTAATGACCAAAATCTAATTATTTTAGCATCAGCGAATTCCTGGCTGTTAGATGATTTCCTTGACTCCGCAGAGCCGTCAGACTGGGACTCCATGTGTGATCTTTGTTTATCTGGGATTCCTTGAAGTGTTATCAGGTGTAGAGAGGAGATTGATAGCGAGCTGGGGCCTACAGATTGCTATCTGGGTTAGCACGATCGTGCACTTTAATAAAAGCCGCCTGGTAGGAACTTTGTAGCATTCGACTGATTATATAATGCCCATTCTTGACTATCTGTGAAGATGTCCAAATATTGCATGCCGGAGGGCACTGTGTACAGGTGCCCACTGTGAGTGCCATGCATGTGATAAGACTCAATGCCAACATTTCGGGATAATGTTAATGACACAATACACCAAACACTACATGTGAAGTGCTAACTGAAGCCCTCGGCATGATTTTTTTTTTTTTTTCTGAATTCTGGGTGGTGTCCTTAAACATTTGGGGGTGGGGGAGGTGCAGTTTGACCCCTGTGTGGGTGTTTTTTTTTTTTTTTGTTTTTTTTTTAAATCAAGTGGAGCACCTGATATTTAAAGGGATACTCTAGCGCAAGGAATACAAAGCTGTATTCTTGTACTGTTGCTCCCTCATGCATCTCCCCCACCCCGACACTCCCGCCCTGCCAAAATAAGGGTTTAAAAACCCTTTTACTCACCTGGTGTCCCTTAGCGCTGGGTCGGAGCCAAGTCCAGTGCTGACCAAAAGTCTGTTAGCAACCAGGAAGTGCCTGTAGTGGCTGTCTGATGGCCATTTGAGGCTGTCTTAGTCTTGCAATATAATTACAGTACTGTAGATTCTCAAACATGTTTGACATTGTACCGAGACCACTTCAATGAGATTGACGTAGTCTGGGTGCCTGTAAAGTCCATTTAATGTATTGTGGATGTCGTTTCTCTACTAGTTGGGATATTTTTGTTTCCTCATTACAGACCATCTTGTCTTAGTCTAAGGGCGGGGATTGCAGGATCACAAACTGGTATTTGATTTTTCAAATATATTTTTATTTTTCTACTATGCAGATGTGAAGAAAGACTGGTCAGACCATGCTTTGTGGTGGGAGAAGAAGAAAACTTGGCTTCTAAAGACCCATTGGACGTTGGACAAGTATGGAATCCAAGCGGACGCAAGGCTTCAATTTACCCCGCAGCACAAAGTTCTCAGACTGCAGCTTCCTAACATGAAATATGTAAAAGTCAAGGTGAACTTCTCAGACAGAGTCTTCAAAGCCGTCTCCGACATCTGCAAGACCTTCAGTAAGTAACCCTCCTTCTCCATGAGGCCTATCTGTTTGGGCCCTGTATCGCTAGATGAGTTTTAATTTCCGTTTAATTTGTGCTGTTAGGCTGTGGTTCCCACGCCAGTCCTCATGGCACACCCGCAGTCTAGGATTTCAACATTTCCTAATTTTCAGTGGGGGAAATTCATGGACTCCAGTCGGGCCTTGGGCAAAGATTGAAACCACATCTATCCAAAGCTTCTGATTGTACTTGAAAAGTTGAGATTGAAGTTGTTTTTGTGTTGGTGCAAGAACTTTTTTTTTTTTTTTTTTTTATCTGGTACATTGAAAGGTCTGAAAGAAAGAGTCAGGACTTTCATTAAGCTATAAGATAATGACTGTCCTTCGGAAGTCGCTATGCTGTGTTGCCACATTTGGACATGTTAAAAATGACCGCAATGTTGTGGGTGTTCTTTTGCTTTTAGTTTTTTGCGAGTCTGAACATATTACTCTTTGTTTAGACATTTTGATGGTCAATTTATGAAAGGAAAGATTGATTTCTAAATCCAGGTTAAAATAATTTCTGTTCTATTCAAGGGATGTAGTGTGACCACGACTTTCTTCTTTCTAAGGGTCTCTTCTACGGGGGATTGGGGTGGTAATGATGACTGGACACACACACCATGAGATCCAGGTTGATGGAGAAGGATGACAAAACTTTTTTTCTTTTTTTTTTATGGAAGGGATTAATCTGAGAGTGAAACTGGGGAGAAATCAGCCAGGAATTCTGTGTTAGTGGGTAAAGGGGAGAGCGAGTTGAAAATGGGCAGACGTGAAAGAGAAAAGCCATAGCCTTGGGAAGTTGCAAACAGAATAGGGAAGGAAGACTGTCTGGTGGTAGATTGGGAAATAAGTTGTGGAAGGAGATGAACATTGAGGTAGAGTGGTGTGATGTTCGTTGGGCGAATTACATGTTGATTGATAGAGGTAGGTTGTAGTAGAGCGGAGGTATTGCCTAGTGTGGTGGTCAGTGGCGTTAGCGGGGTGACGTAATTGAAGAGGGATAGAGCGGAGGGATGGGTGGTGTGGTGGTCAGTGACGTGAGGTACTTGTAGTAGAGCGGAGGTGTAACGGATCACCTGGCACCCTGAGTGGGTACCTTCCGTTGACTGATGCTCTAAGCACTCCACTAGACCCCATAACCACCACAGACCCCACGAACCGCCGCGGCTTGGTTGGGGTCTGTCCACCTTACACCCATTCTGGACCCAAGACCAGGGACCAGCTTCTAGTGGGTAGAGCTCTCTTGTAATCCAGAAAGCAGGAACAGGTACAGCTCTTACAAGAGCTAGTGATTATACTTTGGGGAGTATAGTTATTATAGCAATCCCCAGAGTGAGGTTCTCCAATCCCCCAAACATGAGCCAAGACTTCATGAAGGGTAGAACAGGTCTGTTTAATGCAAGCCAGCACTCACAATTTATACAATTCCTCAGACCAGAGGCACACAAATTAATCAGAATACAACAATGTCCAACACTCCCATATACAGCACACAAGCCCTCCCCTCTGCCTGTGATACAATTAACAAAGACAATGGGCTAACTAAATTAACTCTGAGCAGAAAAAAACCCATACATTTTTACAAACCCCAAAAAGTACTACAAAATACAACATATCCCCTGATAGCCCCGATCTGGGTGAACAACATATCCAAAAATCGCCAAATCGGTTCAGGGGTACAGGAATTTCCAGAAAGTCTAATTTTTGCCCCAGCGTGCACATGGTCCCATGCCCAAAACCGTTCCATACACTCGACAACAACACACTGCTGGACAATTTAAGATGGCCGCCGCCACAGATTTGAATCTGTTCCAGTTAAAAGTCCAAGGGGCAGAAACAGTGCCTTTAAAATCCAATATGCCCAAATAGTGTTTTTAAAGGGCAATATATCCCAGGGGCCATAGTCACAGGACAAGAGGCTGGCAAGCAGGCCTCTCCAAATCCCAGTGACGAAGGTGCTTTCGTCACAGGAGGGATAGATGGTGTGGTGGTCAGTGACATTCACTGGGCGAGGTACTTGTAGAGTACCAGACAGTCTTCCTTCCCTATTCTGTTTGCAAGGCCAGTTTCTCTCCAAGGTTACAGGTTTTCTTTTACGTCTGCCCATTTTCCACTCGCTCTCCCCTTTACCCACTAACACAGAATCCCTGGCTGATTCCTCCCTAATTTCACTTTCTCAGATGAATCCCTTCCATTTTAAAAGTTTCTTCATCCTTCTCCATCAACCTGGATCTCATGGTGTGTGTCCTCTGTGCATGTCCGGTATATTGATCTGGGGAGGTTGGCACTATTAAAGGGAAAGTTCATTATGTTTAAAGTCTGTGAGCTAATCAATGGCTGCCTAATGAGCTGCTTTCAATACGGCTAATTGTCTGGAAGTGTCCTGTGATATAGTAGTCACTTTGTTTTGGTTCCTCAGACTCCACTTTGAGAGGACAGTATGAATGCCAGAAGGACAATTGTGGATTGTTGGCCACAATACCCGCTCTGTGAACGGGTTTTACTTTGTAATCTGGGGAACAGTGAGCTGCTTATCTTTACTTTCATTTTATAGTTTATTTTAACACCGCTTTTTTATTTTTATTTTTATTTTTTTTAAGCTACAGTGTTTACCCATTATAAAGCATTCATTTTTTTTTTTTTTTTTTTTTTTTTTTTTTTTTTTTTTTTTTTTTTTTTTTTTTTTTTTTTTGCGTGTCGTTGCAATACATTCTGGTGGGAATAGCTGTATAGCATAGTACATACATGGCACAATCGAGTATAAAAATACATTGTGTAGTGCGGTTCGTACCTTATTGTCTACATTGTAACAAGCTGAAATGTACTGTTATTGATGACACTTTTTGACATTGTCACATTATCACATTAAACCATTAACCAGTTAACTGCGCTGAGCAGCGGGGGCCCCGGCCCGACGCCTCGTTGATTTTGTCGCTTTCCGCTTGTGGTGAATGGCGTCGACACGAGGCCCCAGCCCCCCGACAGCATGAGAGAAAAGAGAGTAGTGGATAGGGGGGTGGGGGGAAGGGGGAGGTCAGAGACCGGAGTTTCGCCCAGATCACGCCCAGGGTCGACCAGGGGCAGCGCTGCCCTCTGCCCCGCTCTAGTTTCATTCGTCTCTATGCGTGGCCTTCCAGGGTTCCCACACCCTTTCATATGCTTTCATGGTGCCTCTCACCAGTGCCGTGAGATGGTCCATGGCTTGGATGTCTCTTATTTTGTGTTTCACCATACAGATCTGTGGGATGTCGGGTTTAAGCCATGCCTGTGCCATAGTGAGCCTAGCTGCCAGGGTGATTTTACGTAGGAGTTTTTGCTCCCATCCTGTCCAGTCTTCCATTGGTCTGGATAACAGGCACACCCATGGGTCTATGCCTACCCTCCTCTGGAACACTCTGTCTAGTAGATTCCCCACTTCCCTCCAGAAGGCCTGCGCCTTCGGGCAGTCCCACCACATGTGCTTATACGTTCCTTTGTGTCCGCAGCCCCTCCAGCACAGGCCATCTGGGGTTTTGTGCATGTGGTGTAGCTTCACTGGGGTAGTATACCATCTAAACATGGTTTTGTATGCCTGTTCCTGTTGTGTAACACATATTAAGGTGGTCTTATTTGCCTCCCATATGTCTCTCCAGTCTGTGCCCTCCAGGACCTCTTCCAGATCTGATTCCCACTGGGTCGTGTAATGTGGAGCCCCCCAGTCAGTGTTATTGGAGCTAAGGTGTGCATAAAGTGATGAAACTAGCCCTTTCGGGGGGTTTTCTTTTAGGCACATTTTCTCGAAGCCTGTGGGTGTAGTCTGCGCTACAGCTTTTGCTAGGTTGTGTTGTGCAAAATCCCTGATCTGGATGTATCGAAAGAAGTCTGAGGGTGTTAGCCTGGTCTTTGCTGCCAGGGCTTCAAACATTAGTAGCTGGTCGCCCGCTGTAGGCCCGCCCTCTCTCTATAGTCTTAAAGTCTCTGGTATAAAGCATTCTTAAATGTTAAAGATTTCCGATTCTTTTTCTTGCAAATTTCCCTGCATTCTAGTGACTTCCTGTTCAAGACCTTCAAATCGAGATTACATTCCTCCATTTTACTGTTTTGGGGGGTTTTTTTTAAATGAGAAAACAGCTGATTAAGATGAGATCCTTGTGACATGGTACTTTATTTTTATTTTATTTTTTTTCTGGATGGTAATCCTTCATAAACTCCAGAAATGCAGCATGCCCGCCATCTACCCTGGGCCCAATTTTTAGCACCATCACAAGTTCCACTTAATGCAGCTCTTCTGGTGTCTGGAGTCTGCCATCTTCCACATTCCTAGACCATTTTTAAAAAAAAAAAAAAATCTTTAAATCCTGGTCTCTCCCCCAAAGCTAGGTGACTCTGCAGCCTGCGGACAGTGTGACATGTTCGTTCTCACATTGTATCTAAATAACATGATTGGCTGCAAGCACAGGGGCCGCTTATCCCAGAACGCACAGCCGAGCACTAATGTCTAGTAATGCTGAAGGAACGTTTCCGAATTATTGTGTTGTGTGGGCTTTGGGTGCCAGGAAATGTTGGTGTGAAGCAGCTTTAACAAAATCTGAGCAGAAATTCCAGTTACCAGAAGCACTAAAACGTGATGTAAAGGAGCGATGAGCTGCAGTTCTAATGGTGGAGACACCATCCCTTTCCAGTGGTGCAGGGGGTCCTTCTTGTCGCTGAAGTTTCTTTGAGAGTTTTACAATTTTTCAGGGTTTGAAATTGCCTCTCTCCATTGGCAATTGAATATTCAGCCCATGTGAGTGCGATCCTCCAGTCTTGCCGTGACTAGTAACATTTAAGACTTGGCTAGTTGTTGGCTAACAGATTTTAAGCCCTGATTGTTCCATATTGTACCAGTGGCAGACTGTTTATCGTGATTACTTTGATCTTGAGAACATGCCCCCATTCAATCTAAAGTCTTTTAAGAGATCTATGGCAATATACCTCAATACAGAATGCACCTGTCATGGTTGAATATATTTATTACCCATTATGTGTTAAATTTGTGTGTGTGTGTGTGTGTGTGTGTGTGTGTGTGTGTTGTTTGTATATTGTATTTTTTTTTTTGTAATCGTGTAACAATGCAATGTTTTGTGGACCCAGGACATACTAGAGAATGAGAGCAATTTCAATGTAACCTTCCTGGTAAAATATTTTATAAATACATTTTTTGACACCCTCTCCCCCTATGCCATTGGGGATGCTCCCATTTCTTGCTGTTGAAGCCCCTTGGGTATTCTCCCGTACGGGATTTCTGCTGATTCTGTCCGTAATCTGTTACTGAGTCACTTGGCCTTGTTTCCTGACAGTCAGTCTCTCGTGGATGGCTTCCTCTAATATCAGAATTAGCAGAGTGATTAAAGCTATCTTAGATGGATTGATCCATGGGTATGCAAGATGTTCCGGATTATTCTAGTGATGCACTTCAGTTGGTGTTGGGAAATTGCCAGAAGTGAATCTAAACCCGGTTAGCACTAAATTAATTCAAATCTAGCATTACGTAGTGGGGTATTTCAATTGGTTAATACCCCAGCTTCGGAACTGGTTTATTAGATTTGTATTCAGTGTGACTGGCAGGATTACCCTAGTGTTTGTCACGTGAGCCGCAATTGGTTAACACAAGGCTGAATGATGGCGTCTGCATCGCATGCTGATTTAGAATTCCTACCGTTTGCAGGTCCTTCAACGGTCTTGTCTGTGACCCATGGTGATCGCTGACCTGAAACCACCAAATACATGTTATATTCTTTTTATAACTTGGTAATAACTGGTTTTATCATTTCTAGCTTGTTTTGGCCAGTTATGTGATGGGCAATACATTACAAAACTTAAAGACTTTGTGTCTGTAATTGTCTTGACATGCGTGCATAAAAGGTGACTTTAAAAAATAAAATAGAAAACCCCTGATTATTGGATGTTTATATACTCTCAGCTGTGCTAAATACACTGTACGTTTACCAATTCCATAAGAGAAGCCGATCTAACTTGTTACCGGATGGATCAGAAAGTGGTGGTACACGTTTGGGTAGGTAGCTATGTAGCTTATATGTAGGCGTTGGAAACTTTGGCTGTGGTGTGCAATGTATTATCCAAAGTACGCCTGGACTCAGACTGATGGATCTTCTCTGTAATACGTAAATGTGATCCACGTTTTCATTAACTTTCATCATCCGGTTTGTTGTGCCTCCTTTGGCCCTGGAAAGGTTAGGTACATGGTAGGAAGACCGGTCACTTATCTCTTATTCTGATAAATCATTGAATGGTTTACTAGCTTGTAACTGTTATCTTTGTATCTACTTGAGATCCTAAAACTCCACCCTTGGCATTCCCATCTCGACTCTAGCTCTGAGTCTATTCTAATCCAGCCTCCCCATCTCTGCCCTAGCTCTGAGTCTATTCTAATCCAGCCTCCCCATCTCTGCCCTAGCTCTGAGTCTATTCTAATCCAGCCTCCCCATCTCTGCCCTAGCTCTGAGTCTATTCTAATCCAGCCTCCCCATCTCTGCCCTAGCTCTGAGTCTATTCTAATCCAGCCTCCCCAGCTCTGCCCTAGATCGGAGTCTATTTTAATCCAGCTCTGGGTAACTTTGCTCTCAGCATGTACAATACGATGAAAGGAAATTCCATATTGACTTCCTTATCACCGCTTTATGTAACAAGCAAGCTTTCTAAAACTACTTTTCTTTAATATAACGTTAAAATGGGGGAGAGGGGTGAAAAACATAAGATGGTAATTGGTGTGGCGGGGGGGAATTGTTCTGGTTTTCCTGATTTCAGTAAATGCGATCTGTTTCCCCTAGAATCTCCCATGTGGTGAAAAGAGGGCTCAGTCGGTTAGTACACAAACTGTAGAATTGTCAGCTCCGCTTTTTGTTACCCGCAAGGCTTGTGAAAGTTAAATCCACTAATCTGCTGGCAGAAGGTTTTGTGTCGTCCCTAATAATGTGCCATAAATTGGTTTACCCAGAGTCTCTCTGTGATCCACCTTATTCCGTTAAAACCTTCTTACTGAGTGCTTATTAGAAGCCAGCGATGCCTTCGTGTTAAAGTTCAGAATGTGGTGTTTTTAAAATCGATTCCACTCTTCTCTGACTCCAGCAGGCACCGAGCCTCGTGCGGTCTGTATGTCCCAAGGCCTGAATACCTCCTCCTCTGTCAAGTATTGCACAAGCGTTTGTAAATCCACTTTCCCCATAAAAGGAGGTGAAATGTTTTCTCTATTTGTAATGTTTGTTGTTTCTAGACTTTGGAAAATGGAAAGTTACTGCCAGTTTAAATACACAACCTCTTAATACTTGTCCATTGACCTCACACCGGCGATATTTTCTTTATATAGTCTTTGGTTTGTCAGAGGTGGAAAGCGTCAAAAAAAATCCCCCTCCCCCAACTGTCACTGAAAACCATTAAATAATCCAACCTCCTGCTAGGAAAAATGTCTGTCTGTTGTAAGAGTGTCTTCTAAACTACATAGAATTCTCCTCTCACACAGTTACTGCATGAACGAAGACTGTAGTAGGGCGGTGAGTGGGTCGGCATCTCTTCTTCCTGATTAATTATGTTAATGCCAGTATTGAAATTCATGTGTCGGCATGGTCACATGAAACTAGCTTTGTGAGACGGCTATTACTACATGTCAGGGTTCTTACCGGAGATGGGAGTCTGTAGCGTAAATAGTTTGCAATGGTGAGCAGATACAGTCCAAGGTGACCAGATAAGACACCTGGACTGTGCAGGAAAGGTGATTCCAAGGCAGTACCGACAAGGACTCAAAGTGACACGTGAAGAAAGAGACCGGAGGAGAAGACCGGGCCTGTTTCTACTGTGGAGAAAGAGGGCATTTTAGCACACTTTGCCCTGTTCGTCCTCCAACGCCTCCTGCTCTTCGACTGGATACTGCCTTTCTACGTCCTATAAGAAGCCGTCATGTTTTGCCTCCATGAGAAAACCTCCGTCTCATGCTCTAGTAGCCTGCATCTGCTCCTTAAGTTACTTCCAGTAAAACATCACTACCTCCTGCCATCCCAAAGATCTACCTTCGGAACGCCACCTGTGACACTGTTATCGAGGGATATGACGAAATTGGGGACTGGGCAGCCAGCGGCAGATGAGATTCAAAAACTCCTTTTTAAGGGTTAGCCACGTATGCTCTTTCACTCTTTATAAATGTGCAGATTTTCAAGACAAAGGCAATATGTGTGCAATATAAATAAAGTCCTACGTAGTTCATCTTTGCCATAAAAGGCTTCCTCTTGGTACTTTTGCATGAAAGCCTCAATCAAAATTTATGAAACCCTCTTGCCCATTGTCCATTTAAAGCGATTTGTATTTATGCAAAATTAATAAAACCTTTTTGTTTTATTACTCCCCAGATATCAGACATCCAGAGGAACTTTCACTTCTTCGAAAACCAAGAGATCCCTCTAAGAAGAGAAAGAAAAAGATTGAAGAACAATGTGAAGATAACATTCTCGAACTTGAGGGGCCTTTACTGACCCCCGGTTCTGGTGAGTACATCATCTGACTAGTTTGTGGAGAGACTAGGACCTCATATGGGCCACTCTTAATCATGGCTGACCCCAGATAATTTGTGGCCTTGATTTGGGTGAACTTCCAGCAGGTTTAGTGTGCCAGGTCCAACCGTTCATCATACCATGTGCGTGGTTTCATAGACACTATGGTGGAACAGATCATTTTGTGTTCTGGAACACTGACCTTGTCCTGTGTACCCCCTGAGGCACTCTATACTTTGTTACTGTTCCGATGTTCTGTCCTGTCTTCTCACTGTCCTCTGCGGTTTTACTTTCATTCTTTCCTATCTTCTCCAGGCACTGAGGTTCTTTATATTGGGCCGGTGAAAGGTGAGTTCAGGGTTCCTTCTGATCTGCTGTACTTTTACTGTCTGTTTCAAGCCTGTGTTTTTGGTTTTACATTTTACTTTGGTGACACTGTCGCATGCAGAAACTGTCTTGTCATGGATTGTGCTCTGTGACAAGTGACTCTTGTCAAGAATAAAATGTGTGGTTTGTCTTTCTTTCCTAAATTAGGAAGTATATATTCCAGTCCTGGCTTGTACAGTAAAACCATGACTCCCACATACGACGCGCGTGACGGAAGTCCCCTTTCCCCAACGTCTGCTTGGTTTGGAGACAGTGCCTTGTCTGAAGGAAATCCCGGCATACTTGCCGTCAGCCAACCGATCACCTCTCCTGACATTTTGGCCAAACTCTACAAGCCTCAGTCCCTTCTTGACAAAGCAAAAATAAACCAAGGGTACCTTTACATTTTATTATTTGTTTGTTCTAGTCCCACCTACAACTTGACAATCTATTTCGAGACGTGCGTTAAACTTGTTGTGGAGGGATTAACAACAACCTGTTTTGCAGATGGCTGGATTCCTCAAGATCATTAATGGAACAGGATGTTAAGGAAAATGAAGCCTTACTACTTCGATTTAAGTACTACAGCTTTTTTGACTTGAATCCAAAGGTAAAGTACATCTCCTTATGACTTGCCTCTCATCCATTCTTGGGGGGAGGGTGTAACTGTATTATAGGGGAGTGAGGGCTGCCTACGTGGTAACTGGTGTCGTGTTTTGTTTTGTCTCAGTACGACGCCATCCGGATCAACCAGTTATACGAACAAGCCAAATGGGCGATCCTACTGGAGGAGATAGACTGCACAGAGGAGGAGATGATGATGTTTGCAGCGCTGCAGGTATAGCGCAGGGAGTGGGGAGATGTTTAATATTTTTATTTTCTGATACTATAACATAGTCTGTTTCCTCCTGTAATTGGAGGATTATCTGACGTCCGCACAGAGACAGCTGTTGAAATTTTGGCAAAGTTTGTTCTCCACATCTGTATGTAATCCGCAGCGGTTGGATTCCCCGACTTTCCTGAAATGTGTGCCTGCCGGTTACGGTGCGGGCAGGATCATGCTTTGACAGAGAATGCAATGCCTTTATCACCAGCTGCCGAGATTTGTGTTTACAGGAGCTTCTCGCTAGGCGGCTTGCTCGCTCGCAGGTTCTCTCTCATCAAATTCATCAGGAATTGGGTTTCACCCTAAAAAACTTTGTAAAGTAATAAAGTGAGCAGGATATTGCTTTGCTGCAGAGTGATTTGGATAGATTGGGGTGCTGAGCACTCAAATGGCAGAAGAAGTTTAATGTTGAAAAATGCAAAGTTATGCACTTTGGTGTAAAGAATGGACAAGCAACTTACACCCTAAATGGTAGTGAATGAGGGATAACCACACACGAGAAGGATTTGGGAATTGTTATAGACAACAAACTATGCAACAATGTGCAATGTCAATCTGCAGTTGCTAAGGCCAGTAAGGTTTTGTCATGTATAAATAGGGGCATAAATTCTCGGACTGAAAATATAATTTTGCCTCTTTATAAATCGCTGGTAAAACCACACCTTGAATATGCTGTGTAATTTTGGGCGCATGTTCTAAAGAAAGATACATCATGGCACTAGAAAAAGTCCAGAGACGAGCTAAAAAATTGATAAAAGGAATGGAGCATTTTAGTTATGAAGAAAGGCTAAAAAAATGTAAATCTCTCTATTTTGGGAAAAATTGTGCCTGAGAGGGGATATGATAACTTTATACAAATATATTTGGGGCCAGTACAAACCTTTATCTGGAAATCTATTCATAAACCGGGCTATACATAGGACACGAGGTCACACATTTAGGCTGGAAGAAAGGAGATTTCATCTAAGGCAAAGAAAAGGTGGTTTTTTTTTGTTTTGTTTTTTTACAGTAAGCGCAATAGAGATATATAAAAATGGATAAAATATTTCTCCTTTTAGGATTAGTTTAGGGTGTAACCCTGAACTCTATCATGGTTGTGTATAAGTGGGCACATGCGGGTGTTTGGGATGACAAACTGGGTGGGTTTGAGTAGACTTATGAATCGGAATACAAAGTCTCACATGTTCCAATAGCAAGTAGTGGTGTCTGGGAATGTAAGCCGGTCATCGCTGTTAACCATACAGCTGACTCACTGGGTTTCATTAACGATCCCCTCCACTGTGCGAAATGTGATCCTGGAGATGAATCAGCCTGCCGCCATTTCACATACTCCAGGTTTCTTCATAGGCTGCGGAGTTGAACCGTAACAAGATAAACAAGGACTTTCTTGCAGACACCACACAGCTGGCCGCCTTTAAAAACCCCAAACCGTTTGACGAGTTAATATTTTGCATATTCTTTCCAGAACAGCGTTTTACAGTATTTCCAAAATGTGAACTCTAGGCAATAACCCTTCAGTCACAACATTTCGAAGTACAATTTTATATTTTTGTTGGATTTGTTTTTTTTGCCTGTATGCCAACTCTATTACTCTGCACCATAGACAATGTTGGTGCCATATAAACATTTAGAAGACTCTAATCATGTGCTAAATGATGGGTTGGCACAGTCACTGCTCGGTCCACCTGTATCTAGTAACTAGCTGGATGTCTCATTGGCTCAGCCTGACGTTCAAGGTTACAATTCGCGTTCGTTACGTTAGAAGGCAAACTAAGGTTTTTGAATCGCAAACTGCATGGTGCGTGATGCAATCGGTGCAGTTTTTCATAATGTGTGGTTTAAGGGTGTCTGCATTACTGGGGCCAGTAATCTGTGATTAGTGGGGGTTATAATCTTGCATATATGGAGCCATTCTGAGCCTGTGTCTGCAGATAACCCGGTTTCTTCCAGGACTTTGTAGTTCTGGCCAATGGCTGGCTGAGAGTTTTGTGAAATGTAGTCGAAGAGCTCTCTGCCAATGGTTGGACTCTGCTGGTCAAATCTCTTTTCAGAGCAGCCATGACTTCCAGTTTATAGATCACTGTTTCAGCAAAGAGGACATAGTCTTAAATTAGAGGGGCAAAGGTTTAAAAATAATATCAGGAAGTATTACTTTACTGAGAGGGTAGTGGATGCATGGAATAGCCTTCCAGCTGAAGTGGTAGAGGTTAACACAGTAAAGGAGTTTAAGCATGCGTGGGATAGGCATAAGGCTATCCTAACTATAAGATAAGGCTAGAGACTAATGAAAGTATTTAGAAAATTGGGCAGACTAGATGGGCCGAATGGTTCTTATCTGCCGTCACATTCTATGTTTCTATGTAAATTCTTTATTTTCAACCTAGAATTAATTGTAAATATATAAAAATCCAAATAATTTAAGGTGTAATCCCTGTGATGTCTGTCACATTGCTTTCTGTGCTGTTTGCGTTACTCTGCTGGGGATTTGATGCAAATGTCTTTGGGTAGATGGTGGATAAGCGGTGGGATTCACAAATCTCCTGTAACTGGTGGAGGGTCTCTCTAGCTGAGAAAGCACTGGGCCGGGGGAGGCCAAAGCACCAGGAAAACGTTGTTCGTTAATGAAATACTCTTCATATTACATGGGGGAGAAAGAGAGGAGGGTGGGTGTTGCTGTTACACTCCCTCACACTCTTGTGCCTCTGTGTCTGATTAAGATCTTTAAAGACCCAGTAATAAGTAAATTTCGACCCTTTTCGCACATGACCAGCATCTCCTGCTGCAGCTCACATTGCGCCAACCTGACCATTTATTTTGTGATGTAAAAAGAGTCTCCACTGCATCCCAAAGAAAATGTTGTCTCCTGATGGGTTGTGTGACTTTACCTGGTGATAATTGTAACTTGGGAGATCAGCTGACTGGTGTGCACCCCGAACCCCCAAATCCGTAATCCTGGTTCTTCACTCTGAAAGTGCCCGTTGGCAGTGAAGAGTTACAATTTCCGGGCTCTCTAATCTCGTTGCTGAGTAGCGGTGATGGTTTTTTGTGTTTACTGACCATTAAAAAGGGGCATCTGCTATTGTGTGGGTTTACCTCCACATCGATTGGGGTGGTGGAGGGGGGAGGTGTACCTCCACATCGATGGGGGGTGTAACTTTTCAAAAAAAAAAAAAAAAAATTACAAATGTAGGACTTGTTTTAAGTTTTAACGTTAAATTTTATATATATATATATATATATAAAAAAAAATTTTTTCTTTCATCACTTTGTTTAGTATCATATAAACAAACTTTCTATGATGTCAACTGAAAATCACTACAATAACAGCGACAAAGAGGTAGATGAGGTCGATGCTGCACTCTCTGATCTGGAGATCACTTTGGAAGGAGGGAAAACCTCCACTATTCTGGTGAGCGCCTTCTAAACATTTCTTTGTGTCTCTATGTGCTACTTGTCTCCTGTCTTTGTGGCTCTGTGTGTGTGTGCTGCTTGTCTCCGTGCTTCTTGTCTCCTGTCTCTTTGTGGCTCTGTGTGTGTGTGCTTCTTGTCTCCTGTCTCTTTGTGGCTCTGTGTGTGTGTGTGCTTCTTGTCTCCTGTCTCTTTGTGGCTCTGTGTGTGTGTGTTTCGCGTCTCCTGTACATATTTTTTATTTTTTTTTCTAAAAATTCTTTTGAAAAATAGGGTAATTAAGATGTATTTGTGTAAATCTATGTACTACGGACACTAGAAAACTGGCATTATAATCTGTTACCGTTCAGTTGAGCAAGGAGTACTGTATGGTACAGAGGAAGGAGGGTGCTGTGATGTCATAGTGATGTCGGAGAACAGGATAATGGGGGTAATAACTGTTAACTGTTGGGGCAAGTAAATGGATCCTAAAAGGTGCAGGGCTCTAAACCACTCACTAAAATGTTTTTTTGCATTTTAAAATGTGAATATTTGGCTGTAATTTGCCGCCTCTTCCCTGGGTGCCGGGGCTGTTTGGTGGCACGGCACTCTGTATGATAATACAGCCTGGATATAGTGATTTAAGCTTCTCACAACCTGTCTGAATGTTCTGTATTTTTACAAAATTGACAAGTGACTTCAGCTTCTCTAAAATGTTTGTTCTTTACATGTTTTGTTTTAGGGGGACATTACCTCTATTCCAGAACTTACCGACTACTTAAAGGTCTTCAAGTAAGTAAATTCTTTAGCTGCACCCCACTTTCAACCCCTCCCACCCCCTCCCTCAAATCACTGCTTAATGATTGTATGTCGTGCCCAGCCATGAGTTACCTCCCTAATTCCTTTCTAAACCCTGTAAAAGGGCCACTATCCATGAATGGCTCCATTCTGTAGTGTTTCTCCATGTAGTGAGATAAAACCATCCCAGGTGTTCCATAGACTTGCCTGTTAGTATTGTGGTTGAATACAAAACGCCAGTAAATACACACAGGAATCGGGACGTATGAACACAGTGAAAAGGATGTATGTTCTGTATAATGCCTCCGTGCTGTCTCTCTGGCTGTCGGTATGTTCTGTATAATGCCTCCGTGCTGTCTCTCTGGCTGTCGGTATGTTCTGTATAATGCCTCCGTGCTGTCTCTCTGGCTGTCGGTATGTTCTGTATAATGCCTCCGTGCTGTCTCTCTGGCTGTCGGTATGTTCTGTATAATGCCTCCGTGCTGTCTCTCTGGCTGTCGGTATGTTCTGTATAATGCCTCCGTGCTGTCTCTCTGGCTGTCGGTATGTTCTGTATAATGCCTCCGTGCTGTCTCTCTGGCTGTCGGTATGTTCTGTATAATGCCTCCGTGCTGTCTCTCTGGCTGTCGGTATGTTCTGTATAATGCCTCCGTGCTGTCTCTCTGGCTGTCGGTATGTTCTGTATAATGCCTCCGTGCTGTCTCTCTGGCTGTCGGTATGTTCTGTATAATGCCTCCGTGCTGTCTCTCTGGCTGTCGGTATGTTCTGTATAATGCCTCCGTGCTGTCTCTCTGGCTGTCGGTATGTTCTGTATAATGCCTCCGTGCTGTCTCTCTGGCTGTCGGTATGTTCTGTATAATGCCTCCGTGCTGTCTCTCTGGCTGTCGGTATGTTCTGTATAATGCCTCCGTGCTGTCTCTCTCTGGCTGTCGGTATGTTCTGTATAATGCCTCCGTGCTGTCTCTCTCTGGCTGTCGGTATGTTCTGTATAATGCCTCCGTGCTGTCTCTCTCTGGCTGTCGGTATGTTCTGTATAATGCCTCCGTGCTGTCTCTCTCTGGCTGTCGGTATGTTCTGTATAATGCCTCCGTGCTGTCTCTCTCTGGCTGTCGGTATGTTCTGTATAATGCCTCCGTGCTGTCTCTCTGGCTGTCGGTATGTTCTGTATAATGCTTCCGTGCTGTCTCTCTAGCTGTCGGTATGTTCTGTATAATGCCTCCGTGCTGTCTCTCTGGCTGTCGGTATGTTCTGTATAATGCCACAGTTTCTGGGTGTCGGGTGCCTTTTAAGCAAATATAGTTTGTGAAATTGAACCTATAACCGTGGGAGGAACTCGCCGGAGGATTGCTTTTCTGCCAACGTCCTAGTTTGTGTTTGTATTCAGTGGTCGTTGGCTCAGAATCTGTTTTCCTCCACGGAGCTATTTTTATTCTGACATCATTCCAAGACGGAGGAAGAAGTCACTTTGACAACAATAATACGGGCTCTGTTGATGGCTGTCGTGCCATCTGCCCACTATCTATGGCTTTTAAATGGCTGGTCAGTCTGACGTGCTGAATATTTCTCCAGGAATATCTCCACAATGTTAAATATATTCAGTTTATATACTGTTTAGCTCTTAAAATTGGCACGTAGCCAAGGCACTGTATTACCCACAATATACTTGGTGGCCACTGCAATCTTCAGAAGATTTGTTACACCCCGTATAGTCTCCAGGCGTGCTGCTTGGCATTTACATGTTCCACACGGTCGTTTGATCTGTGACATGACTTGGTAAAGGATCATGGGAAGGGGTGATTAGTATGAAATGCCAGGCGTTGGGTATTGAGCTCTATGTAAAATGAATCCACAGAGTAATGGCTGCTAACAGTGGCTGTGACGGCCAATCCATCGGTTTCTGCTTGTGGTTGTGTGTTGATGTAGCATTTCCTGTGTGTCGTGTTGCTGATGCAGCTGCTGAAACGGTAAATGAATGTATTCAACTTGGTGGCGCTGATGGGGTTAACCCAGCTGGGTTCTTAAACCTAGAGCTAAAACGTTCCTTCGTCTTCGTTTAACATCCGGCTTCTGCAATCTTCTCACAGCTGTCTGCAGAGTAAACGCTTTTTGTTCCTTATAGTGCTGGTCCTATACAGTCTGACTTATGGTCTAAATATTCCCAATTGGTTTTCTGTCCACTCTACTCTTTCCCCCACCCCCCTCTCTTTTCTCTCTCTCCAGCCTTTTCTTTTCTCGCTCTCCCCCCTTCCTATTCTTTTTCTCGCTCTCCCCCCTTCCTATTCTTTTTCTCGCTCTCCCCCCTTCCTATTCTTTTTCTCGCTCTCCCCCCTTCCTATTCTTTTTCTCGCTCTCCCCCCTTCCTATTCTTTTTCTCGCTCTCCCCCCTTCCTATTCTTTTTCTCGCTCTCCCCCCTTCCTATTCTTTTTCTCGCTCTCCCAACTTCCTATTCTTTTCTGAAGCTCTCCCCTTCCTATTTTTCTCTCTTTCCCCTACCCTCCTTCGCTTTCTTTTCTCTCTTTCCCCTCCTTCCACCTTCCTTTTCTTTTCTCTTCCCCCTCCTTCCTTCCTTTTCTTTTCTCTCCCCTCCCTTCCTTCCTTTTCTTTCCCCCCTCCTTCCTTTTCTCTTTCCCCCCTCCCTTCCTTTTCTTTTCTCTTTCCCCCCTCTCCCTACTTTAAAAATATCAATATAGATTTACTGGTACTAAAAATTTATTTATTTAGGTTTCCTTATCTTTTCCATGAGAGGTGAAAATCTTCTTCAATGTCTGTGCATCCCCTTCCCCTCTTATTTGACTGTAGGCCAAAGAAGCTCACTCTGAAAGGATACAAACCGTATTGGTGTACCTTTAAAGACACCTCCATCTCCTGTTATAAGAGTAAGGAGGAATCCAGTGGAACTCCTGTCCATCAAATGAACTTGAGAGGTAAGACAGTCAGGAGCTTCATGCGTTCCAAGCTCCAGACCTACTACAGCCCACCAGGAGTGTGTCCTCCCAGGGTAATTGCTGAAACCCAGCCATAGCTCCAGACCTATTACAGCCCACCACAAATGCGTCCTTCCAGGGTAATTGGTGAAACCCAGCCATAGCTCCAGACCTACTACAGCCTACCAGGAATGCAACCTCCCTTGGCAACTACTGAAATCCAGCCGTAGCTCTAGAATAGACCTACTATAGCCCAGAAGGAGTGTGTCCTCCCAGGGTAATTGCTGAAACCCAACCATAGCTCCAGACCTACTACAGGCCACCAGGAGTGTGTCCTACTAATTAATGAAACCCACCCATAGCTCCAGGGCCTACTACAGCTCACAACAAATGCGTCCTCCCCGGATAATTGAAAAAAAAGCACTCCTAACTGGGACCTCTGTCTGAGCTGAGCTCTGAAGTGCAGGGAGCTGTTCATTGGTTGTGAACTCTCAGCTGATCACTCTCAACCTATGATCCTGTCCTGCACAGCTTAGCTTGGCTAATAAAAGCTCCATGCAGGAGCTCCTGCTCCAGTGGAGATTGGCATCAGGTGGACCTCAGGTGAATCCTAAAACAGTTTGATTACTTGCCCTCGGAGGCTAGTATCATGGTTCCCATTCGCGGGAGGGAGTTCGTGTCGAAACACTTTATTTAAAGCTGGTTTTGTTGAGGAATCTGTATCCCTGTAGATGTCATAACGACGGTATAGAATCCCGTTGGTCTGTGGAAGGTTTGTAAATGAGTAGCTCCTTGTTTAATGTTTCACTGTGCGGTAAAGCTCCAAATAGGAACGTGATGTCAGGGAGAATTTTGGTCTGGAATAGCTTTCTGTGAGATTAACTCCGCAATCCAGTGATCGACAGACTGAATGTTTGAGCTGGCCTGGCTTAGTCCATTTACTCATTTAGAATAATCTTGGTTTGGGGTATTTTTATTTTTTATTTTTTTTAAAATCCAGCTTTCACGTGACCACATTGGCTACACATCCTGGATTCTGGCTATTTATACTCCATCGTGCGCTGTCAGAATATTTCCCCTACGATGATTGATTGATCTGTTGGATATAGGGAAAGCTGTGATTTATTTTTTTTTTGGATTTTTTATTTTTTATTTTATTTTTTTTAAGTATCAATCTAAGCACAAAAACCAATACAGCTCAGTGATGTGAACCTTAAGCCTTGTACTTATTTGCCTGATGTATCCATAACTCTATAGAGAATGACATGAACTTCAGCATGGTCTTCTGTACATGTTTTAACCAGACCATCGTGTTTTATTTTTCCAATGCAGGTTGTGAGGTGACGCCAGATGTTAATATCTCTGGGCAGAAGTTTAACATTCGCCTTCTTATCCCAGTTGCTGAGGGCATGCATGAGATCTGGCTGCGCTGCGATAATGTAAGTATTTCTATTGTTCATTGCTGCGGTGGTGTGTCTATCTGGTATTCATGGTAATTTTTTCTACCCTGCAGGAGAAGCAGTATGCCAACTGGATGGCAGCCTGCAGATTGGCATCAAAGGGCAAGACCATGGCAGATAGCTCATACAGCTTGGAAGTCCAGAACATCTTATCTTTTCTAAAGATGCAACATTTAAACCCAGACCCACCACTTATCCCTGACCAAATGAACTCTGACATTAACCCGGAATGTGTGGTTTCTCCTCGCTATTTAAAGAAGTACAAAAATAAACAGGTATGGGTTCATTCAGCAGTATTCGCATCTTTAGAATGTGCCCACAGTCTCCCTGGGGTGGGGAGGGGTTTATTAAAAATAATCTGCTTGACCGCAGGACAATGTCATGTTTCACTATTGTATCTTCTTCCCGAGATTGTTGCTGTGTCCCACCTTCCACTTTTAGTAGAATTAAAGAGCAGTGCAGGTTAAGATAGAGATATAGATGTGTATATATATATATTTATTTGTAAATGTGTTTTCCAGAACATAAATTGCCTTTACTCACAATGGAATATAAAATATTGTTCTATTGGGATTAGTCACCTTTTCAATATTGTCACACCCCTCTTTGCCCCAGAGCACCCTAACTTCTTTGCAGTATGATATTAGCGAGGTTCCTTAAACATTAGTAGAGGTTCTGCAATGACTATTGATTCCACCACGTTCCAAATCTGATCTGGTGACCGCGGTGTCCATTTGAGGACAACACATTGATGTGTGTTTATTGAAATCACAAATTTTCCTAGTGGAAGTAGCCATTAGAAAATGAGTCAATTCTGGCTAGTCACAGATACACGTGGCCAGCGATAACACCATGGCAGGCTGTGGCATTTAAACAATGCTAATCTGTCCCAGGAAATTCTTCCCTCGCCAGCCAGAACTGCTGAAATAATGGGTCCATGGACACTTTGCATTCTGACCTTACCGTCAAACAGCAGAAATGTTAATAACCAAGTGATGTTTTAAGTCCTCTTCTGTTCAGTTCTGCTGCCTGTGTTCACACGCTCCCCGCAGTTTCTTGTTCTCGCTGACGGGACTGGCGAGCAGTGTGGTCATCTGCTGTTGTAGCCCATCCTTCAACAAGTGGTCAGAGACATTCCTCCATGTTAAAGCTTCCTTATTAGTTAGTTGCCTTCCTGTCAGCCAGAATCGGGCCACCCATTCTTCTCTAGCCCCTCTCTTTAACCCACAGAGCTGAAGCTCGGTGTTTGGTTTTCATACCAGTTTGTCTCTAAATTCTAAAGACTTTTCTGTTAAAATTCCAGGATATCAGCAGAGGTTGACATGCTCAGACCTCTTGCACCAGCAATCATTCCACAGTTACCCATTAACCTATTAAACCGCTTGACTGTGTCTAAACCAATTGAAGCGCTCACCCTTTCTGTGTGAATGAGTAATAACATGGAGACCACTGAAAACAGCTTGAGGAAGCTTAAAGGGACACTATAGTCACCAGAACAACTACAGCTTATTGAATTTGTTCTGGTGAGTAGAATCATTACCTTCTGGCTTTTTGCTGTAAACACTGTCTTTTCAGAGAAAATGCAAGGTTTACATTACAGCCTAGTGATAACTTCACTGGCCACTCCTCAGATGGCTGTTAGAGATCCTTCCTGGGTCATGGCTGCCTAAAATGCATCCAAACATTCAGTATCTCCTCCCTCTGCATGCAGACACTGAACTTTCCTCATAGAGATTCAATGTATCTCTCTGAGGAGATGCTGATTGGCCAGGGCTGTGTTTGAATCATGCTGGTTCTGCCTCTTTTCGAGTGTTACGGCTCCCCCGGTAGGAGAGGGGATACTGCCGTATAGGACGTTCCCATACTGAATGCAGAGGTAGCTACTGAGCACTCCAAACTGCAGACCCGCAATCACACGAACCCGTTGGTCTCCAAAAACAGCTGAACAACAATCACACGAATCAGTCTCCCAAATAGTCAAACAAGCATAATCCATACGAATAATCCCCCCCAATGATGAGACAAAGCTCCGTATTGAGGGTCAGCAGGAATCTGTTTTACTGAGGGCTACCTGCCCAGTATTTATGCAGGTCTCCCACCTGGTGGACACTCCCGTAGGGGACCAGATGGGAGACTGTGACAAGGACATTACAACAACCAATCACAGTGTTACACATGTAGCCATGCCCCTTTAATTACCCTCTGCTCTGCCCGGGAGATAATTGTGAAGAAATTCAATTATCTCCCTGGACAGAGACCAAACGCCGTTTTAAATTACTATAACAAAATGCATAAAAATATATAAATTTACAATAACTGTACATAATACAGGCATTCAACGTGCCCCCAGATAGCTGGGATCTGAGCGCACAAAAGTACCGAATAGCGCTCCGATCCTATGCACACAGTCCAATCGCCGTGGAGTCAAAGTGTTCACAAAGTCTGTTCTCCATACGAATAGACTCCATGGGATGGCCATCTAGGGTGTGGCTTATTCGTGGACAAAATACCGAATAGAGGGATTTTCAGGAGTTCTCTACCGAAGGAAAAGGGAGGTCGGCTGCTTCAGCGGTGTTCGGGCCAAAAAGTGTCTGTTTTGAGTTCCATGGGTTTACCGTCGAACACCGCTGAGCGTTCGCAGATTTAAAATGGCCGCGACCTCGTGTTCGGGATACGAATGGCGGCCACCCAGCTACAGGCATCAACTAAAAGGTGTCTGCGGTTAACCTCAACGTTCAAATGGGGCCAAGAGGTTAATCAGCAGCACACTTCTCTACTGGGTGGCCGGCCATTCGGGAGTTTATTTTTTTTCAGTAGTAAAAAAAAAAAAAAGGGAATGGTATAGAGTCCACATGAACGGCAAAAGTTGAATCGAACCAGCGAATGATCGAGAAGTCTCTGTAAGTTCAAGACAGAGAGATCTGTCACAGTCAGTCTCAGCCAATTCTATGGGGAAGCATTGTGATTGGATCAGGCTACCACTTCTGATGTCAGCAGATTGCTGTAACAGATCACCTGGCACCCCGACTGGGTACCTCCATTATTGGATGCTCCTAGCGCTTCCTGAGGGCTCCAAGCACTCCAGCCAACACCATAACCACCATAGACTCCTTCAGAGAGCAAGACCGGAACAAGCTCTTAAAAGAGCTTAGTAGTTATCCAAGGGAGCATGCAGAGCATAGCAATCCCTTGTAGTGATATAGCAATTCCCCCAATAAGAGACAAGACTCTAGATTGAGGGTGAAGTAGAACTGTCTAAAACTTTCTTTACTTGGGACTAGCCCATATGGTCATTACATTAACATTGCTGGGAAAAGTCAATAAAATGACAGTCAAATCATAGCAGGCAACATACAGTGACTTATTGTAACACAATGGCATATTTTTAAAGAGGTGGGGGAGACTATTAACAGAAAATATCTCACGTGCCTGCAGAATTAGCAATATGCAAATCTACCCGAATATGGGTAAATATGTAAATGAACCAGTCTTGCTATTCAGGTAGTGCATATTGCTGTTGCTACCAACAGAGGGCACTAGACAAGCTCCATAGCCAAATCCACCTAGTTGGTAGCAAACTTCAGCAGTACAGGAAAGCAGGCAATACATCCCAGGGGCCATAGTCACATGGCAGGAGGCTGGCAATCCGTCTTCTCCAATGCCCAGTGGCGAGGTTGGTTTCACCACAACTGCTTGGTTTTTCTGAGGCAAAGGGCATGCAGATCTACAGCTTCAGGCATGAATACAGTAAGATTTTGCTATATTTATGGAGGCATGAGGGGCCCATCGGGGGCTAGATGGTGGTGTTAACACTATAGGATTGGGAATACATGCTTGTGTTCCTGACCCTATAGTGATCCTTTAATGTACTGTTCACGGTTAAATACTCTAATAGGAATTTATTTTAATGTACTAAAACTTGGGCTCATGCAAAAACAATGACACTTTGAGCGGCAAGAAGGTGGCAGCTGGGTGTATTACAGCTTTGATGGTGGAAAAAAGTTTAAGCCTTCTAGTGTAGACCAGGACAGTGGGCAACGGTAGTTTCTCCCGTCTGTGTGTCTGTAAAAGTTTCAAGTTCCAGGATCAAACAGCAGGAGCTCTCCCTCTGGACATTTTAAAAATACTATTTTAACTTGATACCATGCTGGACGTTCACCTGCTTGTTTCACTCGGGTCAAAAGTATTCTCTCAGTCCTATTAATAACGAACACCCTGCCCTGCTACAGGAAATGACAGTGTGGCACATAAAGGGTCAACTTGAGTATGGGCACACGTCCAAAATTGTGGGATCTTCGAGGTCGGATGTGACTTCTGCATCGTTTACTATTCCATGACATAGAGTTGTACCGGAAACTCTGTGCCCAGGGAATGAATGGAATGCAGCCCGTGTGTCCCCACTGAAACATGTCCTCTGTCTATTTACCCTCCACAGCCAAGATCCAGCCATTGCAAGGACCCTGAACTTCTATACAGTCACTCTTCTTTTTTTTTTTTTTCATTTCTCAGAATCCTTTAAAAATATTTATTTTGGTAAATCTTCTACTCAATATCTCCCTGCAGTGGAATATCTATAGAGGTTAAAATGCTGAAAGTGGCGTAATCTGCAGGGACATTCCTTTCATTTCCATGATTGCTCCACGTTATGGTGCTGTTATATAAACGGGTCATGGTTAGGAGTCTCGGTGCTGTGCGATCCATTCTCATGCGCCCAGCAGTCTATATCTGGCTTTGCTGTCTGTCTTCTATTCTTTGTCATGTGATTTGCATGTTTGCGTGTAGTGCGAATACTTTATAAACCTCACTGCTTTATTTATTTTTTCTTTTCCCCTTCTGGGTTTCATTCCTGCGCCTTTTCTGCCTGCAGCTGGGCTATGTAAGAGAATTGGTAAGTCTCAATCCCATCCATCGGACTTCAATCTCGATATTCGTTTTTTTGTTAAACTTTCCTGGCTAACCACGATTTTCTGGCTGCGATCAGTGTATGGAGTAATCCTTTTCTTATCGTTTTTGGTGTGAAGTGCATGTTCTTGGTTTTTTGCTAAGGTGTTCTAAACACGTGATGAATGATCGGTCTTGCTGCTATGCATGTGTCTGACAGTGGGGTGCATTGTATAGATGATCGGGTCAAGGCTTTTTAGTTTTTGTGGCTACAACCAGAATCTCTGCACTCGCACGGAGTTAATCTGTTTTATACACGGTGTGTGCGATACAGCGAGTACGTGAAAGCACTCAGCAGTAAGTGTTCAAACCTTGGTATAAACTGACTGTTTCTCTCGGTAAGTGATTTAGAAAAGTGTAAGCAGTTTCAGTCGGAGTCTGTCAGTGGACAAAAAATCCCAAAACCACAGATCGGTAGAATCCATTGCTAAATGGAACCTCAGGCAATGTATCTAGGACCAAGACGGGCAGAGCAAACAAAGGGTTTCACACTCGCTGTGTTGCCATAACAAGGCTATTGATATCACAACAAAAATACAACATTTTTAACCTTTTTGTTTTTATGTGCATTATTTTAATATTCAAGCTTATAGACGGTGTGTCTAGAGAAAGCTGTGCATTCAGATATCCACTTGGTGTAAAAATAAAATGTTTTGTTATCTGAAAATTGTGAAAACCAATAAAAAACACATTTGATTTGAAAACCGATTCAATTTTTAATCCCAATAATTAGCGCATTGATCGGCTCCCGAGTTGCTGTGTGCTATTTTATTTATTCACTTTCTATCCTTTTTGTCTGGTTTTATTAGATCACAGCGCGGATTCTAGAGGCACATCAGAATGTCGCTCAGATGAGTCTTATAGAAGCAAAGATGAGATTTATCCAGGCCTGGCAGTCTCTTCCTGAATTTGGGATCTCTCATTTCCTTGCCAGGTGAGTCAATAGACACTCTACTGCCGAAATACAAAAATGATGCATTGTTTTCCACTGTGGATATATCTAAAAATAGCTTCAGTTCTCTTGTCGCACAGACTTCCCAATGCAGCTCAATGAGAAGTCTTTGCATGCCCTCCCCTTCAAACCCCGCCCAGACTTTCTGTGGCTGTCCAATCACAGACTTCCCAATGCAGCTCAATGACAAGTCTTTGCATGCCCTCCCCTTCAAACCCCGCCCAGACTTTCTGTGGCTGTCCAATCACAGACTTCCCAATGCAGCTCAATGACAAGTCTTTCCAAGGCAGGTGCTCTCAGCAATTTCTGCCTCTTGAGTTTCTCTACTGAGCTAAACAAACCAGGAAGTAACAGAACCGGCTGACAGCTAATTTCTATTGAAATCTATTTTTATTCCAATTATTCTAAAAGGGATGTCATGCTGTGAGTATCATAGTATTAGCCAGGAGGGCTTTTATGCTGTGAGTATCTTCGTATTAGCGGGATTATGCTGTATCGTAGTATTAGCAGGGGGCGGGATTTCATGCTGTGAATATCTTAGTATTAGTGGGGGGGGATTATGCTGTATCGTCGTATTAGCGGGGGCGGGATTTCATGCTGTGAGTATCGTAGTATTAGTGGGGGGGATTTCATGCTGTGAGTATCATAGTATTAGCCAGGGGGCCTTTTATGCAGTGTTTATTGTAATATTAGTGGGGGGAGTTTCATACTGTGAGTATCGTAGTATTAGTGGGGGATTTCATGCTGTGTGTATTGTAGTATTAGGGGGGGGATTATGCTGGGAGTATCGTAGTATTAGCGGGTGGTGGGATTTCATGCTGTGAGTATCGTAGTATTAGCGGGGGGTGGAATTTCATGCTGTGAGTATCGTAGTATTAGCGGGGGGATTATGCTGGGAGTATCGTAGTATTAGCAGGGGGCGGGATTTCATGCTGTGAGTATCGTAGTATTAGTGGGGGGCGGGATTTCATGCTGTGAGTATTGTAGTATTAGCGGGGGGATTATGCTGTGAGTATCGTATTAGCGGGGGGGATTATGCTGTATCGTATCGTATCGTAGTATTAGCGGGGGCGGGATTTCATGCTCTGAATATCGTAGCATTACAGGGGGTGGCGGGATTTCATGCTGTGAGTATCGTAGTATTACCGGGGGTGGCGGGATTTCATGCTGTGAGTATTGTATTAGTGGGGGTGCGGGATTTCATGATGTGAGTATCGTAGTATTAGCGGGTGGGGGCGGGAGGTACTCTGGGGAGTAAGTAATTATAGCAATCCCCAGAGTGTAGGTATCCCTTCCCCCAAGCATGAGCCAAGGCTTCAAGAAAGGTGCAAGTAGGTCTGGTTTATTGAGGGCTACCTGCCTGGTATTTATGCAAGTGTCCCCCAGGTGGACACTCCCCTAGGAGACCTGATGGAACAATGGGACACATACAAACAAACCAGTGACATCACAATCCCTCCTCTCTATCCTGGAGATAATTTGATTACTTCCAAATTATCTCCCAGGACAGAGGCAAGACTCCATTAACCACATGGTTACAAAAAGACATAAAATTAAACAATGTTACAATTACTACATAAAAGTATATATGCAACATATCCCCAGATAGCTTGGATCTGAGCGCACTTTATTACCGAATGGCACGCAGATAACATACATACAGTTCAATCGCCATGGAGTCAACGTCTTTTCCATAGTCTTTTGTTAGGCTCCATGGCATAGCTATCTGGGGTAGCACTACTCACATACTGAAAGTCCCGAACGCCCCGGCAGAAATACACAAATAAACCTTTCTGCAGGGGAAAATACCGCTATCAGCACAGGGGCCATAGTCGGAAGGCAGGAGGCTAGCCAGTAGTAGGCACAAGTGGTGAAGGGCACTTCGTCACAGGGGTGTTTTATGCTGTGAGTATCGTAGTATTAGAGGGGGGTTGTGTTTAAATACCTTGTTTGAATGAGAACATTTGCTGCATTTGTTGGTTTTTCTGCAGATTTCAAGGAGGTAAAAAGGAAGAATTGATTGGAATCGCTTATAACAGACTGATCCGAATGGACGCAAGCACCGGCGATGCCATTAAGACCTGGCGTTTCAGCAATATGAAACAATGGAACGTCAACTGGGAAATTAAAATGGTAACTCT
The DNA here is from genome assembly GCA_933207985.1 of Pelobates cultripes. Classification (NCBI taxonomy): domain Eukaryota; kingdom Metazoa; phylum Chordata; class Amphibia; order Anura; family Pelobatidae; genus Pelobates; species Pelobates cultripes. Next base: position 94,907,349 of record OW240924.1, on the reverse strand, counting down.
GCTAGCTCCGCGTCTGACTCCCATCACTCTCAGGGGTTCAATTCAGATCTTCACATGTTGAAAATGTATTAAGTGGAAAATCTGAAACCTTCCAAAAGCGTGGCTGCATGAACACTTAGTATTTCATGGTCAACGTTGACTCCTGGTGAAATAGAAATGCTAGGTCTGTACACAGGAGGTAAATATGCAGGAGCAGTCGGGAATCTTTAACGGATAACAAACCTGTCTCCATATATCTTGTAATAACAATGGTGCCGTTCTGCAGATCAATGACACAATGTGCGCATGTTTCCTCTGACATTAGTTGTGCTACCAGTCTGCTGGTTAAACTGCAGCTCTCCTAGAGCCAGCAGGACAGGAAGCATCTAAGGGACTGTTATCCAAAAAGAACCGCAGTGCTTCCACACAGAGCCATTTTACCATACGGTCCATAGTTACATAGTTACATAGCTGAAAAGAGACTTGCGTCCATCAAGTTCAACTTCCTCACAAATGTTGTTGCTGTTGATCCAAAAGAAGGCAAAAAACCTGATCTGAAGCGCTTCCAATTTTGCCACAAACTAGGAAAAAATTCCTTCTTGACCCCAAAATGGCAGCCCGATGTCTCCTTGGATCAAGCAGCTATTACCCCACTAATTAGAAATTATATCACTGTATGTTATGTTTTTGTAAGTATTTATCCAATTTCAGTTTAAACATCTGTATGGACTCTGACAGAGAATTCCATATCCTTATTGTTTTTACTGTAAAAAAACCTTTTCTTTGCCTTAGATGAAATCTCCTTTCTTCCAGTCTAAATGTGTGACCTCGTGTCCTATGTATAGCCCTGTTTATGAATAGATTTCAAGATAAAGGTTTGTACTGGCCCCGAATATATTTGTATAAAGTTATCATATCCCCTCTCAGGCGCGGGTTTTTCCAAACTAAACAGATTTAATTTTTTTTTAACCTTTCTTCATAACAAATGCTCCATTCCTTTTATCAATTTTGTAGCTCGTCTCTGGACCCTCTCCAGTGCCATGATATCCTTCTTTAGAACAGGCGCCCAAAATTGCACAGCATATTCAAGGTGTGGTCTTACCAGCGATTTATAAAGAGGCATTTATACATGACAAAATCTTACTGGCCTTAGCAACAGCAGATTGACATTGCATATTGCTGCCTAATTTGTGGTCTATAACAATTCCCAAATCCTTCTTGTGTGTGGTTATCCCTAATTTGCTACCATTTAGGGTGTAAGTTGTTTGTGCATTCTTGACTCCAAAGTGCATAACTTTGCATTTCTCTACGTTAAATTTAATCTGCCATTATTTTTTTTTTATCAATTCTTTATTTTTGCATTGACAGACATTGAAGGTGATAACAGTTTTGGCTTACGCAGAAGCCCATCTTTCAAATGTGCTTTAGTCGTGTTACAGAAAGGAAATCTGGGTTGTTAGTGTACATAATATACGTTTTAGACATGTTGCGTGTGGGTTGCGCAGAGGCTGTTGTCGCTTAGTTTTCGCCTGTCAAAGATTTTTTTATTTATTTGTTGTATGCACAAAAAAACATATACCCAAGAAGAAAAAAGAACAAGAGAAAATAGGAGTTAAATCCTAGAACTGCACGAGTGAGTAGCACACAGCTCAGTGGGTGCTCATTTGTCTTATGGTTTTTCATCATATTGTTCCCAAAGGGCCCATACCTTTTGAAATGTGGTGGTAGTGTTCCGAACGTTAGCTGTCATCTTGTCCATTAAGTAATTATCTCTGATTTTGGAAATTACTAGAGATATTGGGGGTGTCTCTGGTTTTATCCAGTGTTGTGCCAGTGCTCTGCGAGCTGCTAGATTGAGCATATTCAGAAGTCTTTGGTCGTGTTTGTCTAGTCCGTTTGTCGGTCGTGATAGTAGGCATGCCCAAGGGTCCAGTGTTATTTGTCGGTGTAGGATTTTAGTGTGCATGTCCACTATTTTTCCCCAAAACTCTTTTACTTTGATGCATTGCCACCACATGTGGATGTATGTGCCTTTTTCTCCACATAGTCGCCAACAGGTGTCAGTGGGGCAGAGTTGCATGTGATGTTGCTTGACTGGTGTTGTATACCACCGGAGCATTATTTTATGCTTGTTCCTGTAGGGTCGTGCATATAGACACTTTTGTGTTCGCCTCACATATGTCTTGCCACTCCGTCCCCTCTAGCGTTTCACCCAGGTCTGCTTCCCATTTGTCTGTGTATGTCTGTGGTCCCCACGTTCCTGATTCTAGGCATATGTGGTTGTATAGCAGAGAGATTAGTTTCGCTGGCATGCTTTCTTTTAGGCAGATTTGCTCAAAGAAGGTAAGAGGCTTGGCATTTGCCATTTTGACCTCATTGGTTTGTGCAAAATCCCGTAATTGTATATATCGGAAGAAGTCGCGGGTTTGTAATGGGGCTAAGGTTTGTAAGTGTTGGTATGTTACTAGTTGGTTGTCTATATATAGGTGAATATAGCGTTGTAGGTTCGTGGCTTTGATGCCTTTAAAATCTCGTCCCCTTAGGCCCGGTGGGAATGCTCTGTTACGTAGTATTGGGGACGGGAGGTTTGTGAGTTTGAATTTCTGAGCGATTTGGTCCCATAAGCTAATGGAGTTTAGGATGGCCGGGCAGTCTGTCCGTAATATTGTTCTGTGTTGTCTTGGTGTCCATATGAGGAACTGCGGGAGGTCTGCGCCTGTCATGAGGGATTCTATGTCAACCCAGCGGCGTTGATTTTTGGGGCAGTGCCAGTGAGCTATTTGGGCGACTTGGGCTGCAGTATAGTAATGGTGGAGGTGGGGCATACCCAGGCCTCCTCTCCCCCTGGGGTTATACAGTATTTTTTTGGCTATTCTTGGCCGCTTTCTCTGCCAGATAAAGGCGTCTATTGCCTGTTGTAGGCCAGCTAGGTCACTCTTGGCCACTCGAGTCGGGAGTGCTTGGAATAAGAATAGCAGTCTTGGTAAGAGGTTCATTTTTATGGAGTGTAGGCGACCTAGCCACGTGATGGGTTTGTCTGTCCAGGTTTCTAAGTCCGTCTTGAGTTTCGTGATCAGCGGAGTGTAATTATGTTTAAATAGTGTGCTGTGATCTGCTGTGAGTCTGACGCCTAGATACGTGAGTGTGTCTGTGTTGGTTTTGATATGGTAGGTGTGTCTGATGTGTTGTGCCTCCCGGTCAGGTATATGGAACGTCAGTGCCGTCGATTTAGTGAGGTTGACTTTGTATCCTGATACGTCTCCATATGTCTGCAGTAGCTTTTCTAGGTTTGCCATTGATCGGGTCGGGTCTGTGAGCGTTAGGAGTATGCAGCTACTTTGAATTGTTCATCTCCTAAGTGCACTCCTTTTATGTTTGGGTTAGCTCGGATGAGGTGTAGAAGTGGCTCAAGAACTTTCGCAAATAGGAGTGGTGACAGGGGGCAGCCCTGTCTCGTTCCATTGCTCACTTGGAATGGGGATTTTGGTGCTCCTGTAATTATGGTTTGTGCTTGTAGGTTCGTGTATAGGGCCTTTATTGCTGTGATGTAGGGTTCTGGGAAGCCTTGCATTTGAAGTAATTTGTTTTTTAAAAATATTTTTATTTTTAAGCATATTAGGAATTTAGGCATCAAACTGATTTATAACAAGGCAATTGATTGCCCACGCAGGGGCTGCAACATTAATATAACACAGTATTCCTTCGGTTGCCTGCGCAAAGGCGGGTTTGTTTTAAATGCTTCTTTTGTATTTGGCATTGCAGATACAAGCAGGTAGTCATTCATGTTTCATGGGAAGCTCATGGTTGCCTGCGCAGAGGTGTTTCAGATAAAACGTGCAGGTACATTAGGAACTAGGGTTTGCAACAGATACTAGCTCTAGGAATCCACATGACTTCGTTCAGGTTGTGGGCTTAGATTATTTTTACATTTGTCTTGTTGTTTGTCATCTAGCTGTGTGTTGCTAAGGGTACATTTGAAGTAATTTGAACAGAAAGGGCCATTGTACTCTATCGAAGGCCTTTTCCGCGTCAAGGGAGAGGACGAGGGCAGGTAGCCTAGTGTGCGATATGTGCCATATCAAATCCGCACCTCTGCGTGTATTTTCGTATAACTGGCGTCCCTAATCTGCCATTTTAGTGCCCAATCCCCCAATCTATCCAAATCCCTCTGCAGCAAAGCAATATCCTGCTCACATTTTATTACGTTACAAAGTTTTGTGTCCTCTGCAAACACTGATACATGGCTTTCAATGCCTATTTCAAGATCATTTATAAATATGTTAAATAGAAGTGGTCCCAAAACAGAACCCTGAGGGACACCACTTACCACTTTTGTCCAGCCTGAAAATTTACCATTAATTACAACGCGTTGTACTCTATCCTTAAGCCAATGTTCTACCCAAGAACAAGAATATTCATCTAGACCAATTTCTTTTAGTTTGAAGACTAATCTATTGTGAGGAACCGTATCAAATGCCTTGGCAAAATCCAAGTAGATCACATCCACTGCAACACTCTGATCTATACTTCTACTTACTTCTTCGTAGAATGCAATTAGCTTAGTTTGACATGACCTATGTTTCATAAAACCGTGCTGATTATTGCTAATAACAAAGTTCTTCCCAATGAATTCCTGAATATTATCCCTTAGTTCACAAAGAATGGGCAAAAAAAATCTAGAGAGGAGCTTGGTCAGATCTGCAGCTCAATGTTAGAACACATTGTGACCAACAAAGATAGAAAATATTAAGGAAGAGAATTAATCAATAGAACATTTTATTAAATTAAAACCAGAGGGGCTGTAATGCGGTGCACTAAGTGTGAGTGAAGTCTTCACAATATCTGTGAAAGCCATTTATGGGATCGGTCTATACACTGCTTGGCTTTTGTCCCGATAAACGCAAGGTTCTGGTGTATCTAATTATAGTCACTGTATCTCAATATTGCACTTTTTTTTTTTTTTTTTTCCTAGGTGACTGTGGAGTTTGCCGATGAAATGAGGTTGTCCTTTATCTGCACAGAAGTCGACTGCAAAACAGTCCACGAATTTATTGGCGGTTACATTTTCCTGTCTACTCGGGCAAAGGACCAGAACGAAAGTCTAGATGAAGAAATGTTCTTCAAGCTTACAAGCGGTTGGGTGTGATGGTTCCTGACCCAGCCGCCCACTGCTATGAATTCCTCAGAGCTGTTTCTCTCAATTCCCCCTCACCCCACCCCCTTAAAACTGCTTCAATTCAGACACCATAAAGTGCTTGAAATGTATCCAGTCTAATTTTACAGATTTGTGTTTAACAAGATCTGTGCACAATCAAGCACTTCAATCACCGAGTGGAGAGCGAGACAACGCTCATACCAACGCGTCTCGCATCCCCTTGGCACTCTGTCAACCATCCACCGTCTGTAGCAATTTCAGCAGTTGTCATAGTGGAAAGCCAGGATTTTTATCTTTCAGTTTTCATCAGTCCGCACAGTGGACACTGTTTGTGACCGCAAAAAAAGTTATACTAAGGAAAGCTTAAGAATTTGAAGCCATTATCTATATAAATATCCAGGGCTTAAGATATATAATATATTATTTATCAGGTGCATTGCATGTATTTTTATATTTTGAATTTCTCAAGTTGACCTCGTGATTTTTAAACTGCCTCCTGCCTTTAAGAAAGATTTTAACTTGTCTTTGCGACATGCCGGGTCAACGTGAAATCGTCTGCTACTCTATCAAATTAAAAATACCGCGGCCATTAAGAATCTGCCATGTTGGTGCCTGTGACCGGTGTCTTGTCCTGCTTTATTATTTCAGTCTACTGCAGGCCTACCCTACAATGGCCTTCTGTCTTTTGCTGGACTACAACTCTGAGGATTCTGGGAAATGTAGTCCCAGCAATGTTTCTAGAGCCATGGGTGGATTACCATATAGTATTAAAGAAATGTAGTATTTACCAGCAGATATGCAACATTTCATTATAATATGAAGTAAAGGTCTAATGAAGTATACGTTTTTGTGTAACTTATGTAAAAACACAAATTTTATAAAACTGTACAGTTTTTTTGTTTGTTTTTTTCTTCTAAACGGCTCACGCATTTCCTTTAGCTATAGTGCCTTCGTTTAAAATTTATATTTTGCATTTAAGAATGTATGCCTCCATTTTTCTAGTATTTAAAGCTATTCACTACAATATTAATATTTGTGACCCTAATGAAATGTTGAGGGTCTCTTTGGGAACCTGGTATTTGGGCTGCAGAGACCCGCTGAATTATGAAATGATGGCTTCACGCAGCTGACCTGTTAAAGGCGCCATTACCCATGATGCTTTTATCCAGTGCTGGATGTGGGCCTAATTAATCTCCTTAATGAACAATTAAGTTAACCTCTGAATTTTACATTCCCTGGTGCCAAGCTGGGCGAGTAGCCAGGTCCCCACACCCTCTACAAGCAGGGAATAACCTGCAAATCAACGGCAACACTAAATGTCTATAGTCCCAGACTGTTCTGTGTCCCACTAACCAGGCTGGCTGCCAATCAAAAAGGATGCTGAACGGTTTGATCAAACATGGTCCTGCCTCATTCAGTAGCGAGGGTTTGCGATGCATTGCTTGTACTCGCCCATATTTAAAGTATTATTGTGTTGCATTGTCAGAGTGGAATGCGTTGTCAGAATTTCTACAAATAGTGTTTAAACCTGCTTTGTTATGACATAAAACTATGTAAAAATGCTTTTTATTTTAAATAAAAGATGACCTTTATTTGTTGTTTTATTTCCCCCCACCCCCTTTAGAAATTAGTTGGTGGTTTGTTTTCAATCTGATTGGGTTCAGCTACCTCCAGCCTCTGCACATTTAGCACAATAAAGGAAACCAAACAAGTCTTTAGTGTTTTGTGTTTTGCTTTTCGTGTATGGGGTCACCGCTTTGGTGAGTACGTATGGCTGATCTCCTCAATCCTTGCTTTTGACTATTTGTTTAACAATGTGACCTTTGTGCCTTTTCTTGTCACTGGAAAAGGGAACAGTTTGTGAATGTAATGCATGGAGATCCCTTTAAAATGCAGTCATATAATTTTTTTAAAAACTTTTTTTTTTTTATTATTTTTTTTTTTTTCCTAATCTCTTACAAAAGTAAACGAATACATTGATGCTGGTCGGACACTTATTGTAATTTGTTACAAATTACTTGCCATAAAAAATTAGGGTTATCACTACGATCCCTGTGTGGTTTATTCACTAAATTGACACATTATTGACTGCAGCTGACATTTTTATTTAATTTATTTTTCTCTCCTTTCTTTAAAACCATTATTTTGGCTTGATTTGTGTCTGATCCTGCAGACCAGCTGCATTTTGTGAGTGCCACCTCGTGGTGAGGGTGTAATGCTAAGAAATAAACATGGAATGACCTAACAATTATTAGTTGTAACTAGAGCTTGAAGTTATCGCCATCATTGGCTGTGTGAACCGTAGCTCGGGATTCTCACCATCGTTGGCTGTATTAACCGGAGCTCGGGATTCTTGCCATCGTGATTCTCATCATCGTTGGCTGTATTAACCGGAGCTCGGGATTCTTGCCATCGTTGGCCGTGTTAACCGGAGCTCGGGATTCTTGCCATCGTTGGCCGTGTTAACCGGAGCTCGGGATTCTTGCCATCGTTGGCCGTGTTAACTGGAGCTCAGGATACTTGCCATCGTTGGCCGTGTTAACCGGAGCTCGGAATTCTCACCATCGTTTGCCGTTTTAACCGGAGCTCGGAATTCTCACCATCGTTGGCTGTGTTAACCAGAGCTTGGAATTAATGCAATCCAGCACCACCTGAGTTGTTAATTTTATTGGCAATCTCTTCTAGTTTACTCCTAATTAGCGATTAACTTCCGCGGTTCACACATCATTAATGTTATACTTAACCCAATGGGTCTCAAGTAAGGTATGGTGACCCATCCTCAAAAATCCACTGTACCGATGGGATTGGGGTTCACTCTGTCACCAGATCCTCCATGCCAAACTCAGCAGTTCCAGAACGACCACCCAATGTGCCGAGGAGACCCATTGGTCTGACTGCAGTCTGATGGGTTAAAAAAATTAATTATTCAAAACTGAGCAGTGTGTTGGAAGATCATTTGATTGCAGTGGAGCAGACTTTTAAGTTCAAAAGTGGCTCTTAAATATAGAATACCTTCCTGCTAATTTTCACTAGTCAATTCAACTTTTCCTAAATATTTCACCTGGTTCAACCCATGTTTTTATCTTCTGATTGTATTCCTTTTTTCAATTCGTTTATATTTTTTGTTCAACATGGTTTCATTTGGCTGCCCAGGGTTACTGCTTGGGATGTTACTGTGGATTTCGGTCTATGCCTAAAATTCTATTTAATTTTGTTACTGCTCAATCCATGTATTGCCTCTTTATTAGAGTAAGGAACACTCTAATCACAAAACACAATACATCATAATTTAGTGGTTTTAGTCCATAGTCCCTATCAGGAACGCCACCAGAAATTTTGGGGCCCCTAACTCGGCTCAGGGTCTGGGGTCCGCCTCCAGATCCCGCCCACAGGAATACACACACTGATACAAAAGGGACAGACACATGCACACACATATATTCAGACACACAGGCATACATAGTGACACACATACTAACATACATACAGACCCACATGCATGAGGACATACTGGCATATATACATGCTGACATCCACACACACAGACATACGTTCATAATGACATAGACATATATTCAGACAGACGCACGCACGCACGCGCGCGGCCGGACTGGCCCACCAGGATACTGGGAAATTTCCCGGTGGGCCGTTGGCGGCTGGGGACTTGTACTGGCGGCCGCTGGGGAGGTCTGCTGGGGATGATGTCATATTCCGGCGCCAGCCTCATTCAGCAACGCGGGAGAGCAAGCGCAGCTCCCCCAGCAGACCTCCCCAGCGGCCGCCAGCAGACCTCCCCCTGGCAGGTATTAGTAATGTGTCAGTGTGAGTTTGTCTGTTATGGTGTGTCTGTTTGTATGGTGTGTGTGTGTGTGTGTGTCCGTCATGGTGTCGTTATGGTGTGCCTGTCTGTGTCATGGGGTGTATGTGTGGGGGTCTGTCATGGTGTCTGTCTGTCGTGAGCGTTTTTAAAATGTATTTTTTTTTTTTTTTACTTTTAAAAAATAGTTTTTAAACTTTTGTTTTGCTGATTAATTTTTTTTAAACTTTCCTAAACTTTCTTAAATTTTTTTTTTACAGATTTAAAATTTTTATAAGCTTTTATTTTACCGTTAACCCCTAACTAGCAGTAAGCAGCACTAACCGTAAATTCCCCCCTTTCCCATAACTCCCACCCACCCCAGCTAGCAAAATATATAGTTATAAAATGTTTAAATTAATTAATTCAATAAATTGAACCCCTGAGGGTTAAAAAATAAATAAAAGTTAATTGTCAGGGGTTAAAAAAAATTAGATCACAGTATAATACTGTGATCTGTATTTTGATCACTGTAGGCAGTGATCGACTGGCAGGGAAGGGGATAACTTTTATTTGGACTGGCTAAAGGGGTTTTTTTTTTTTTAACTTAAATGTTATTAAAACTTTTTTAACTTAATTTTGAACTTTTTAAAGCTTATTTTAAAACTTTTTTTAACGTTAACCCCTAGTGAGCCTAACGCCAAATCCCCCAATTCCCCACTAACTTCCACCCACACCAGCTAGCTAAATTTATAATTTTAAAATACTTAAATTAATTAAAATAAATTTAACCCCTGAGGGTTAAAAAAAAAAAAAAAAATTAACCCTCAGTGGTTAAAAAAAATCAGATCATAGTAAAATGTAATCCCTGCCAATTGATCACTGTAGTCTGTGATCAATTGGCAGGGAAGGGGTTATTTTTTTTTTTTTATTAAAATGGGTAAAGGGGGGTTGGGATTTTAAATAAACTTTATTTTTTATTTATGTTTAACAGGGGGCAGGATCAGCACTGTTCTGTCTCCCTGCACTTCACACAGAACCAGGATGTGCAGGGAGGCGGAAGGTGAGTATACTGAGCACATGTGCTCGCTCTGACAGGCTATCAGAGCGAGCACATGTGCTGGGCAGCCTGATCAGGTGCTCCCAGTCTGCCTCTAATACAAAGGCAGACCGGAGCACCATTAACCCCGCGATCGCGGCGATCTGGGGTGAATTTTACTGTGTGACGGACGAGGTCCGTCACTTGTCGTTAAGGGTTTCCCTGAGTGACAGACCTTGTCCGTCACTCGTCATTAAGGGGTTAACGTCGATCTTTGTTTATCAGATAACTCTCCTATTTGCTATCCTTATGGGGGATTGCCATATTTAAGGACACCAAATAAGGATAAGGGAGATATCTGCTAAACAGCACACTAATTGGTATCTTTAAATATGGAAATCTCACATAACACCAATTTCGAGAATTATCAACTGAACAGCTAAAAGATCAATCAAAAACAAAAACTTAATTTCAGTTGTTTAGTAGATAACGCCCTTATTTGTTATCCTTATGTGGGATTGGAATATTTAAGGACACCAAATAAGGGAGCTATGTACCAAACACATACACATTTATATACACACAAATAACACAATAGGTGTATGTCTGTGTGTGTATATCTGTGATTGTGTGTATATCCAATTATGTGTGTTTGTAATTGTATGCGTGTGAGTCTGTGATTGTGTATGTCTGTGGTTGTGTGTATCTCTGTAGTTAAATGTGTGTATATACACACACACACTTAACTACAGAGATACACACATAATTGGATATACACACACAAACATCACATACATACACACATTTAATAATTAAAGGACCACTATAGTGCCAGGAAAACATACTCGTTTTCCTGGCACTATAGTGCCCTGAGGGTGCCCCCTCGCGCCTGGCTCTGGAAAGGGGTTAAAACTTACCTTTTTCCAGCGCCGGGCTCTCCTCCCCGTCGGCTGAATGCGCACGCGCGGCAAGAGCTGCGCGCGCATTCAGCCGGTCGCATAGGAAAGCATTTACAATGCTTTCCTATGGACGCTGGCGTGCTCTCACTGTGAGAAGCACGCAAGCGCCTCTAGTGGCTGTCAATGAGACAGCCACTAGAGGATTAGGGGAAGGCTTAACCCATTCATAAATATAGCAGTTTCTCTGAAACTGCTATGTTTATGAAAAAATGGGTTAACCCTAGCTGGACCTGGCACCCAGACCACTTCATTAAGCTGAAGTGGTCTGGGTGCCTAGAGTGGTCGCTTAAGAGGTCCAGGCAGCCTACCTACCTTGCTCTGGGAGGGCTAGAGTGGATCCTCAGTCCCTGGTAGTCAGTGGTTGCTGCTGGGATCTCTGTGCTCTTCATACACACGTCCCTTGCACATCCTGTAATATGACGCCAATGCTTGGATGATGTTATGTGCCGACTCACTGCAGGGCGAAGACAGTCAGATACAGTCAGATGTACACAGTTATACGCATATACTGTCAAATACAGCCACATGCACACCATACCAAACACATAGTCACTTGCACACTGTCAAACTCACAGCTGCAGGTAGACAGTAACACACAAAGTTACAGACAGTCACACACACACAATTAAAGGCAGACTGTAACATAGTTACAGGCAGCACACAGTCACACACACTCGGTGACATGCAGACATTAATACATACTGGCACAGGCAGACAGTCACACACACAGTCACGGGCAGGCATTCACACACACAGTCACAGGCAGGCATTCACACACACAGTCACGGGCAGGCATTCACACAC
>OW240924.1:94854836-94895517 GCA_933207985.1 Pelobates cultripes | reverse complement strand
CCCCCATCTGTATAGCGTGCCACCTGTATAGCGTGCGGGGGTCCCCCGCACCTGTATGGCGTGCCGGATCCCTATTGTAGCGGTTACCCTGTGTAGCAGAGGGGTTTTAACCCCTGGAGGGTGTCCTTTTCCCGATCAGTGAGGAGGATTCTCAGCATCCAGTCGTGATCCAAGTGAAGAAGCTTTTACAAGAGCTAGTGTGAATAGCTGTATAGCGGTTACCCCCAATAACAGACAGGACTCTAGATTGAGGGTGAAGTAGAACTGAGGTTTAATGGCAGGTACTCTCCTTTTATGCAGTGCTCCCCTGCAAGGGAGACGCCCACAGGCAATTAGACATTAACCAATCAGACAATGGTTACAACCCACAGATTCCCTCCCCTCTGCTTGGGAGTTAATTGAGTTTCTTACTGTATCTACTCAATTATCTCCAAGCTAAAACTTATACTTTTTTAATGCATTTTCATAACTTTATGATTTTTCATCCTACAGGAATAAACTATGAACAACACAACTTGGGGACAAACATATTCACAATTCGTACAAATCCGTTCACTGGTTCTAGAAATATTGAAAAGTCTCTTTGGACCGACTGCATGCCCAAAACAGTTCCACAGATTCAGGCTGTGTGGTCGGTCTATTTCTGCCTTGAAAAATAAAGTCCCATCCGAAGGCGGCTTTCGAATAGTCGAACACACTTCGACTTGTGTCAAAGTAAAAACGGGGTTAAGTTTTAGCGGTGGTCGTTAGTTAAGTGGCAGTCTATTTTACACGAAAAAGATGACAAAGTCCCATTCGAACGTGTGTTCGAATCTTCGAATGGGACTTAGTCTCCAGCCGCAGTGTCGAAGGGTAGGGGAGGGTACAGGTCAGCGGTGTTCGTTCAAATGTGTGGCTGATTTCCGTTCCAGGGATTTGACGGCACACACCACTGACTGAGTTCGAATGCATTAAAATGGCCGCCGCCACCACGTGTTCGATTGCCTAATGGTGGCTACTTCGGCTGTAACCAAAGTGCCATATCAAACGTTCTTTGCACAACACAGTTAAAGGGCCAGAAACGGTTTTTGTTCTTAGGTGCAGGGCAATGTTGATGATGGCAGGAAAACAAAAGGTAGGGGTTCCCAGGCAACATGGTAGGAGGCTGTTACAACATATATTACAGATCCAACGCAAAACAGGGGGATCTGTTACACCCATCTGTATAGTGTGCCATGGTCCCCATCTGTGTAGCGTGCGGGGTCCCCATCTGTGTAGCGGGCTGGCCCCCCATCCCCATCTGTGTAGCGCATCGGGGTCCCATCTGTATAGCGTGCCATCTGTGTAGCGGGCCGGGTCCCCATCTGTATAGCGTGCCATCTGTGTAGCGGGCCGGGTCCCCATCTGTATAGCGTGCCATCTGTGTAGCGGGCCGGGTCCCCATCTGTATAGCGTGCCATCTGTGTAGCGGGCCGGGTCCCCATCTGTATAGCGTGCCATCTGTGTAGCGGGCCGGGTCCCCATCTGTATAGCGTGCCATCTGTGTAGCGGGCCAGGTCCCCATCTGTATAGCGTGCCATCTGTGTAGCGGGCGCGTCAGGGTCCCATCTGTATAGCGGGCCTGGTCCCCATCTGTATAGCGCGCCATCTGTGTAGCGGGCGCGTCAGGGTCCCATCTGTATAGCGGGCCTGGTCCCCATCTGTATAGTGCGCCATCTGATATACAGATGTTGGACCCGGCCCACTATCCAATCGTTTGCGACATTAGTGTATAAATAATTACTTTCCAGCAGACATCGGTTCTTCGTAAATGGCAATTCTAAATCTGAGCTATTACCATAGAAACCAATGGAATATTTCTGATCATTACTGTATTATTTTCCATAGAATCCAATGTGTGTATTCTTGTGTAAACAACACTTTACTGAGGCTTTCATTACACACTGAATTGCAGGGAATTCAAAGCAAATTCAAGGTTATTACTTTATTTTTGTGTAAAGTTGCTGAACTGGGAAAGGCAGCTGTTTGTGAATTTGCTTTCTATCCCTGTATGGTGTCATTACGACCCCCAGATGTCTGATCAGTACGGAAGGTTGGGGGTCAGGCTGGGATTTTCCATCTGGTACTAAGACGGACTAAGTTTTATCCAAAATGTAATAGTGATCTAGCTGAAGAGATCCGTGGATGAATATTGTTCGAGGTCTGTAGGTTCATGGCAGAATGGTCCCAGCATTCCTTGTGCACGTTTAGGATGTGTATTGCTATGTGCAATAAGTTGGACAGACTGCTATTTCTATATTAAGCAGGATCTGTGACTGACGCAATGTTTGTTGTTTTTTTTAAACCATTATTTGCTTTGTAAAGAACAAAAGTCGAATGCAGGCTCAGCTCTTGCATCCAATATCTAATCCGTGCAATTTTTTCAGGATTGCCGTCATGATTCTCGATGAAGCTCCCTTATTTGATCCTGGTTTGCTGGCTGAGCTGGACTGGAGTCAGAACATGGTGTCCTTCTGTCCCGATATCTCTCCTGTACATCCTGGGGCTGGCCTTGTCCTCAGGCCGCTCTGCACATCTGACTTGGATAGAGGTATTTCCCACAAACCTTTAAAGGGTTGCTCTGCCCATCACATGTTTCTCTGCCCTTTTAAAGGCTCTTGAAATAAATGTTTGAATTGCTGAATCCATTTTTATATTAAACATTACTGTTCTTTGTAAATATTTAAATACAAACCAATACAGTTTCTGTAGATTATGACTAAGTGGGTGTCATGGTTGTCTCCTTGGGCTCAGTGTATATCACTCCCGTTCTTTTATTACAGGTTTTTACAAGGTTCTCGGTCAACTGACAAAAGTTGGAGATGTAACAACTGAGCAATTTATCAGTAAGTATTGAATTCTCTTTTATTCCTTTTTATAGAGCGCCAACATGTTCTGCAGCGCTGTACACAGACTATAAAACAAATCAAATAACTGCATTATAAAGGTGTGGGGAAAAACTAAGCCAGCACGGTTTCCTCCATCATAATCTTTTGGGCTTATTGGGGCAGTAATTGACGTATGCATTATGATTGCTGCTACATTTACTCACCACTAGCTGTTGACCAGTGAAATTCACCCCTGGTTGCTTGCAGTGGTTAGTAACTTTGAAGGCCTGGCTAGATAGAACTTTAAATGTTAAGCCCGGTACCAGAGTTACATTTCCCTCTTCCCACTAATACCTGCCAATGTACAAGGGTGAATTCTGGTGAAGACACCCTTATCTCCAGGATTCTTCTGGGTTTAGACTTGAGATGCTCCATTTGAGCTGGAGGATCTGCACATGAAGTCAGTGATTAACATTGAATGCCAAGCTGTGCCTTGTAATCCACCCATACTAGTAAATACTAATATTTCTTTAAGCTGGGAATTTACAAAGGAGGCTCTAACTAGAATTACTGATTTGTCTAATCTGTCACCTCCCAGCCAAATCCTAGCACAGTAATGGCAACGTATTCATCCACCCTCCTGAGGCAATGGCTGCTCACTAAACATAGAACTGAGTTGCTAAAATTTGCCAAAGTGTCCCACTCGATTCTAGCCGCAGTTTCCTGTTGTCAGCCATTGAATTACTGAAGGCTTAATGTGTACTTTTTATTACATTAGAACGATTTGCTTTTCAGAGAAGTTTGAGCACATGAAGCAGTCTGGAGATTACTATGCCGTCGTGGTGGAAGATCTAAACCTGGGCCAGATAGTTGCTACTGCTACTCTCATCATGGAGCATAAATTTATACATGGCTGTGCAAAGGTATACACTGTCAGCAGAGTCTGTTCTGTAACTTAAATAAAAAGAACAGCCTTGTATTTCTTTCCTTCTGGTGTCCGATTTCAGGATTATACTTTCCTAAAGCTATAGTGCGTACACCCAGTATATCTCACAGAAAACCCTTAGGACTTTCCTACGAGCCGCAGTTTTACTTGGTAAGACACCCTCAAACAATAGACCACATTATAATTTGTCATAAAGTTTCTATGTATTATAAACTGTGTATAATACCTGGATAATAAGTCTTGCCTAACAAGTTCCATGTAAATGGATTCCAGACAATAAGAAACAAAATATCCCAATAAAAAGAGCAATAGAGAAAACCCCAGAAATGAATACAATTGCTGCTGGTAAAAGTAGTAGTACCTTGGGTGTGTGATCGAGTAGCAGAAACCCAATGACTGTTTTTGTGTAAACAGGAGGATGACGTGGTGTGGGTGACCGTAGTCCTTTAATGGATTCAAGTTCTACTCTCGCCTACGGTGGATGAGTGGGGGGGTGGTGGTAAGAAAAAGGGGCATTGGAAACTTCCCCCTCCCCTCCTCTTTCTTCACCAAATGTTTAATGAACCTCATGGACCCAGGCTGTTAGAGCTAATGGATTGTTTTGGTTTATTCATGGTCACTTAACTCTGACCATGTGGCTGCCAGACAAGGGATTTTTCCTGTGGCCACCGAGGTCCGGTTAACTGACTACACTATTACAGCAACTGTTGGAACAGAGTAAAAGCCGTACGATCTGATTTTCTTACAGAGAGGCAGAATAGAAGAGGTTGTGGTCAGCGATGAATGCAGAGGGAAGCAGCTTGGAAAACTGTAAGTAACTTGGTTATTAGTATACAATAAGTACTATAACCACAACATTTTATTTTTAACAGTGGTGGAGTGGTTATGGTCCTAAATGTTGGCAGGTACCAACTTCGCTTCTACACATTTTGTGTCTGTTTAATCTCTGTGCCTGTCGCCTGGCCATTATCACTGTTTCACCTATTGCAGCAGTCAGAAATCTCTTCCCACAAGAGGGCAGCCTGCATCAATATAACTAATAGAATTATTAGAATAGTAGAATCACACATAAGGATACCAAATTACGCACTTTTTTTAATTAATATGTTCACCCAGCGTCCCTACCTGTGCTCAGGAGAGCCTTGTAGTAATGACAATGCTGGGGTGACAACCTATACTATCTGCTGGCACATTACAGCGCACCACGGGTACCCCCAAACCACATTCCGAACAGCACTTTTAACCGGTGTAAAAACCTCAAGAGTAGCACCTACACAGCTGCTTTGTACCATAGCCAATCCACTGAGTTGTAGTGGTTATGGTACTGTCAGGGAGAGCATTGACACTTCTGCCACCATAACAACATCACTGAGATGAAGTTGGGATTGGGGTAAAAGTGTTCTTGATGCATGAACATTCTAAGCACCATAACCACTACATATCACTAAGATTTATGGAGCCAGAAGTGCCCTGGAGAGTAAAGTATGTGTGCAGCCATGGCCACCTAGCAACCCTCAGTAATGTGTACATTAATTGGGACAAAATGGGGGGGGGGAACCCTCAAAAAAATGTAGAAGTCAAATATTTGAAAATTTTAAGTACCAGTCTATTTTCCTAATCTCAGTAAGAAGTGTCATAAATTAGTTTTAATTTAAAAAAAGTTTTTCAAGAACTGATTTGTTTTAAGTCCATTTTACAGAGATTTTTCATCATGAATGTTGGGTTTAAAGGGGCACTATAGTACCAAACCAACCATCTTAAGGAAGCAGGTTTGGTGCATGTGAGGCACACAGCCGTCCTAAACACTTCCAGTAAAGAGCGATGTAATGTTTACACTTTATTCACATTTTTTATTTAGTCTGCTGCTCTGTTAATAGCTTGCTAGACCCTGCAGGAGCCCCCTGTATGTGACTGAAGTTCAATGAAGAGGAGATAGAAAATTCTGAATTTGCAATAAAAGGAAATGTAAACCTCTCTCTCTTTGGAGGAAGGCTGTCTAAATAACTTGCAGGGAGGTGCGGCTAGAGCTTTAAAAACAAAGTGATTTAACTCCTAAATGGCAGAGGTATTATCTAGAATATAAAGAACCCAGGACAAAATGTGTCTTTCCTGGTAAAATATATTGAGGACTATAGTGTACCTTAAGTCCAGGCCAATCTAGCACAAGCTTTGTGCCACAATTCAAAAGCTGTCAACCTGAAATCCTCATCCGCTCCCTGTAGTACCTACTGTGGTGGCTTTGGAGATGCTGCCAACACACCTTTCTAACCTTAATAGATGGTTTTCCAGGTGTTGGGGTACAAGCTTTAACACTTTCACTGCCTTTTGCCCACCTTTAAGAAATCTACGCTGTTAAACGTCAACCCATTAAGTCTTTCTGAAGGTTTTTTTAATGCATTTTACAGTTGACAATCAAGCACCTTCAGAAAGGCTTAATTTCTACCTCACTGGGCAATGAGGCTTTAACTGTATGGTGTAGACTTCTTGAAGCGGAGTGAAAGGCAAGCGAGCTGAAATCTGACGCCTCGCAAAGTAAATGGTTGGTATGGGCTGACACAAATCTTAGACGCCTTCAAACATTTTGTCTTTCAAGTTTCACCCACCCCTGTAATTATGGGAGGGGACTAGGGCACATCTGGCACCACAACAGTGAGCTTCAATGATTAGGGTGCTTGAAGGGTTCCTTTTTCCATCAAATAGTGGGCCAAATGTTAATCCAGGGACTGGATGGTGTTCAATCAGTATGATTGTCAATACGTACATAAAACTATTTACTTTACAATGTTCTCTGTACCAATAGCACACAAACACAGGTTCTAAATAGGATTTGCCAGTACAAGGTTACCTACAGCACTCAACACAGAGCTGTGAAATGGGATCCCGGCATCATTGGAGAGAGTAGCACAGCACGTCTCCTCCTTCACTGACCGCTGGGGGGCTCAGAAATCCCATGAAGAACTATGTTAATAGCTTGCGGATGGCGTCTAGCTAGAACAAACTATTGAAGCATATAATCGTTCACCACACGATTGTATAAACTCACTCCCAAAGTCTGATAGTGTCATGGTTAGGATACAGTTTGAATAACTCTCCAAGCAATAACTCAGGATTTAATGCATTTGATTTTGCGTAGAATATGGGAAAGTGATCTCCTCGGCCGTATCTGCATTAGGAGACAGGCAGTTTGCTCAGTTGTAACACACGCACTGACCAAACATTATGGTTTGTATACATTTAACACCATGACTCCATGTGACTTATTAAATCCATGCCTACAGACAGTGATCAGCATTAATAAAATACATTGTGTTGCTGCAGCTTTCTAAACTGCTGTTTTTTTTCTCTCCCCCACCAACCCCGGCCAGGCTGTTGTCCGTACTTACCTTGTTAAGTAAAAAGTTAGGCTGCTATAAAGTTACGTTGGAATGCAAGCCCAAAAATGTCGCCTTTTATGAGAAGTTTGGCTATGTGGCGTCCGACGAAACCTACATGCAGAGAAGGTTCTCCGACTAATCCTGCTTGAAGCTTTACCAAAGAACTCAGAGCGCCACTTTACTGGAATATAAAATGTAAATAGCAATTTTACACTATTTTACAATAGTTGCGTTGTTTAAGGAAAAGTCTAAATGTTTCCTAAAAAAGACAAATCTATATTTTTATCTTTATTTGTATTTTTGTACAATGATTAGACTGCTGGGGTCTGGGTGATATTACTTGCTGTCAGAATGGAAAGATTTGAGAGATTAACCTGAAATACCTCCTGTAATAGAATGTATTTATTGTTCCCTAAAGATGTGGAACGGCGCAGAATGCCATGAAATGGTCCATAGAAACCATTGTAGAATAGCCAAAAGAACCTGATTGGTAGAAAATCTATTTACTGTGGGCTAATAGTTAAGGTTTGTGTTTTGTTCCTCCTTACCATATTTTCTAGTGATAAATGATGATAATTTATTGAAGATCTAATAAAATGATGAATTTTAAAATGTTTTTGTATATTTGAAGTAATCTTGGGCACAGGTCAGTATTTACAAAGGAAACCCCATTCTCTATTAAGAGGGAATGGTTCTGATGCTTAGTGTCCCTTTAAATGCACCAAGACAGACCGGTGTGGGCACCACGACAATTTGCTTAGTTTTTACTTAGACCAAAATTGAGCTTTCAGCCAACTTTACCATCAGCTTTTTAGTACATAACGTGGGAATTATAGGGCTATCTACTAAGCGGCTGCAATCAAATTCCAAATCTAACACGACTGGAGTAACCATACATTCGGTGAATTCGCCAGTGCCGTCTAAATGGCGAATGAAGCAACGCGAGAACACTACGGAAGGTGAATATTGTGGGAACATTTTCTTTGACCACAGGAAATAGAGCGGACTTAAGCTCCTCCTTCGGCCAATGAAAGTCAAGCTTAGGAAAAATACACAAGACAAAGTAGTCCCTAGTTTATCTTGTGTTTTAAAAAACAAAACACTAGAGCAGACAGGAAGAGCGGAAACAATAGGAGAAAGCAAGTTTGGAGTCACCAGGATTACGTAATACGAGTCCAGGCAGTCGTGGTGGCGGTGGAAAAGTACTGGTTTAAGCTGCCAGGCCCAGGAATATTTCACAATACGTCAGTTAATTTTTAAAGTGTTTATTTGGAAAACTTCAGTACAATTGGTTATGAAGGAACAAGAAAAATCTGTATTCAGGCAAAAGCCACAATATAAATCTTCTAATAAAAAGCACTCCGTTATAGTAGGGAAACTTAGCAGAAATGTGTACAATCCTCAGATGATCAAGTATGCTTTTTGTATAGAATCGGGTGTGTTAAAAATTTCAGAACTTCTAAACCTATAAAAATGTATTTACAAAACAAAATCTTAGCAAACATTTCAATACTAAAGACTCATCTTATAAATTAAACATAACTTTTTATACAAACTCTCCCTTCCCAAACATTTGCATTGTTATTAATAAGTTTACAAATAAAAGGGACAAAAAAAACCCCCCAAAAACTTCAAGTATGAAAAGTGCGTTATTGCAATAATACCTCTTCGCAGGACCAAAAAAATCTTGCGTTTTGGTAAAACGGCTGTTTAAGAAGTAAAATGATCAGTGCTTTTCACGCTCTCAGAACTCCAGTAATTGGCCAATAGCAGCACCTGGGCAGAACACAACCAAGTGATTTTAATGTTCGCTGAGCTCACGTTCAGAGGATTAGGCTTCGTCCAAAGTTCTCTTCAGGCCTCCTGAGTAAGACAAGTTTTGGAATCCTGTATTAGGGGACGCCTGCGCATGAACCTATTCGCAATCAGACGGACACTTCACACACACACAGTGTTACTGTACATTACCTATAGCACCAGCTTGCAGTGAAAGAGGTCTCATCATTTTAATGGTTAGTTTTGCTAGATAGATGGCTTCATATTCCTAAATAGAAATAATATTTATTGTCAATACTGCACTATTTCTGCAAACACTTAATTTGCTTTAATTTCAATTAAAACAAAAATCTTAACTAGGGGGAACAAAAACAAACACCACAGACAAAGCGTCAGAAACTCATTGATGTGTCTACTTTCCAAATGATGCTTTGCTTCATAGCCCCAACTGTTCCATTTTAATAAAAAATTGCTCCTTGTGTCTACCACAGATATAGATTTACTCGCTTCAGTCCTCGCTCAGATCAGGGTGAGGCGGACGGCAAACTCACCCCATTTATGGCATTTTATAGATTCAGTCAATGCACAGCATGAGATTATGACAGACTTGGTAAATAGCTGATCATTTTGTCACACTGACTGGATCCTGTATATATGAAACCCACGGTGTGTAATAAATGAAATGCATTAATCATGGAAGCTGTATGGCATGTGTCAGCGCTAGCATTATGGACAGTCACAGAAATAATGTGTAAACTACAAGGAAAGGTTTGGGTTAGTTGATAAAAATGGATAGAAGGAATTACACAACCCAATCTTTGCAAGCGACATTTATAATCTGGGTCTTTACTAAATGTAGTGATATTTTATGGGATTCTGACAGTGATTTACGGTTTATACTTTTAATTTTATTCTGCGGATGCTTTTATATGCGTTTACACACAGTGTATTTGGAATATATAGTTTAGCCGTAATATCAGATCTGTGTATAATCTCATTGCATACACTATATCCATCTTCTAAATCAGGGCTAAGCAACCTTCGGCACTCCAGATGTTGTGGACTATATTTCCCATAATGCTGACAGAGCTAGTCCACAACATGTGCAGTGCCGAAGGTTGCCTAGCCCTGCAGGTGGTTTGATTATCGGTGTATTAAAGGAGCCAGGATGAGAGAGAGTTATCTTTCAATAAAGGAGCTTACAGCCATATATATGTATATAAAATAACAGGAAATACTACCTACCTGAAGTTGATGGACAAATCCAGCATTGGGATTAATACAGAACCGTCTTTCTTGGACATATGTGAACGCCTCTCTGAAACAGAAGGAAAGCCGTTTAACTGCTTGGCACAGTTAGTATTACAATAAAACGACTCCAAGTACAGATTGCTGTTCAATGATACTCAAAATAGATTTCAATTGTTTTCATTTTATGCTGCAGATTGGTGGAATCAAAGGTTTTACAGGTTTTCTGGGATTCAGGGTTTGAAACCATCTAATTTTTCACGTACAGTAGGTAGGACAAAAAGCAAAGCTAAATTCTTCTTTTCATAGTTATTCACAAAAACATCCTATTAACCCCGTTATGGTTTCTCACAATATATCTACAATTCAGTGCTGGTTGAATTTAGGCAAGCAGGCGACCGCTGTGGAATTCCATGTCCCTGATTTTTAAATCTCACGAGTGGGATAAAGGGATATTTAGATTTATCATCATTCCCTGGAGATATTTTAATAAATAGAAAAATGACTCCCATTCACCGCAGTTATTTGTGTATTTTAGCACGTTAGGTAGAGCGCAGATTTGTTTATGTTAATAGTCTAGTTGGTAAGCAGTGATTATCTTTTCTAAATGCGTTAACAGATTTTTGTTTTGCCATTCACAAAATAGGCAATTTTGGAAGTGGTCATGTTTTTGTCTTTTGTTTAAAAAAAATGTACATACACACTTTATACCATTGAAAAACAGACTGATGAGGCTTTCTTGTGATATTGTTCTTATGAATAATAGCTATAGATAGAAAGGTTGTTCTAGTATGAACATTGTTTTCTTCCCTTTGTACACACCAAGCTTGCAAGTCATAGCAACAGTGCAGTAAACATGTGGAAAAGGGCAGAAAATGAATGAGCAAGACTTGTTTATGTAGACCTAATTTGCACAGGATACAGCCAAGTAAAAGACACAAACCTACTAAATTATTCGGAGGAAAAAGGCAGCATTTAGATCAAAATGCTGCACAGGAAATGGTTTGAGAGTGCGACATATCAAATACATACTTTAATGCCATTTTTGGTTTAAATGTAAAGTTCCAGAAATTACATTTTCAAAATCTTTGTTTTAAAATACTCTGCTACATTGCCACTCTTTAAATGTTTTAAATGAAAATGAACTTAAAGGAGCACTATAGGGTCAGGAACACAAACATGTATTCCTGACCCTATATATAGTGTTAAAACCACCATCTAGCCCCCTCTTGCCTCCCTAAATATAGTAAAATCCTACTTGTACTCAAGTCTGCAGCTCCCGGCTCTGCCCCTGCCTGCTGACATCAGAAGTGGTGGTGTGAGCCAATCACAATGCTTTCCCATAGGATTGGCTGAGACTGTCAAGGAGGCAGATCGGGGTAGAGCAAGCACAAGTCAAACAGTCCTGACCAATCAGCAGCTCCTCATAGAGATACATTGAATCAAGAAAGTTCAGTGTCTGCATGCAGAAGGTGGACACACTGAATCTCAGTCACAGTGTGCAGCACTGCCCCAGGATGCACATCTAGCAGCCATCTAAGGAGTGGCCAGTGGAGGTATTACTAGGCTGTAATGTAAACACTGCATTTTCTCTGAAAAGACAGTGTTTACAGCAAAAAGCCTGAAGGGAATGATTCTACTCACCAGAACATGTACAGTAAGCTGTATACTGTACAATTAGCTGTAGTTATGGTGACTATAGTGTCCCTTTAATGCTAAAATGCACTCACACCACGGAACGTGTGGGAAGTCCATGATTGGGACTGAAAGCACTTTAATGTTCCGTTTACCAACTACTGACATGAAGTAAAGCAATAAATACAAATCAAGGTGTAAATTCCATGTGCACAGCGCGTGTACTTTAAAAGAAACAGAATTCTGAGAGACTTGGATCACAGTGATAATAAGACTAAAACCGATCTCCTACCTGTATCACAGTGATAATAAGACTGAAGCCGATCTCCTACCTGTATCACAGTGATAATAAGACTAAAACCGATCTACCTGTATCAGTGATAATAAGACTAAAACTGATATCCTACCTGTATCACAGTGATAATAAGACTAAAACCGATCTACCTGTAGCACAGTGATAAGACTAAAACCGATCTCCTACCTGTAGCACAGTGATAAGACTAAAACCGATCTCCTACCTGTATCACAGTGATAATAAGACTAAAACCGATCTCCTACCTGTATCACAGTGATAATAAGACTAAAACCGATCTACCTGTAGCACAGTGATAAGACTAAAACCGATCTCCTACCTGTAGCACAGTGATAAGACTAAAACCGATCTCCTACCTGTATCACAGTGATAATAAGACTGAAGCCGATCTCCTACCTGTATCACAGTGATAATAAGACTAAAACCGATCTACCTGTATCAGTGATAATAAGACTAAAACCGATCTCCTACCTGTAGCACAGTGATAATAAGACTAAAACCGATCTCCTACCAGTAGCACAGTGATAATAAGACTAAAACCGATGATCTACCTGTAGCACAGTGATAATAAGACTAAAACCGATCTACCTGTAGCACAGTGATAATAAGACTAAAACCGATCTCCTACCTGTATCACAGTGATAATAAGACTAAAACCGATCTACCTGTAGCACAGTGATAATAAGACTAAAACCGATCTACCTGTATCACAGTGATAATAAGACTAAAACCGATCTCCTACCTGTAGCACAGTGATAATAAGACTAAAACCGATCTCCTACCTGTAGCACAGTGATAATAAGACTAAAACCGATCTCCTACCTGTAGCACAGTGATAATAAGACTAAAACCGATCTCCTACCTGTAGCACAGTGATAATAAGACTAAAACCGATCTCCTACCTGTAGCACAGTGATAATAAGACTAAAACCGATCTCCTACCTGTATCACAGTGATAATAAGACTAAAACCGATCTACCTGTAGCACAGTGATAAGACTAAAACCGATCTCCTACCTGTAGCACAGTGATAATAAGACTAAAACCGATCTCCTACCTGTATCACAGTGATAATAAGACTGAAGCCGATCTCCTACCTGTATCACAGTGATAATAAGACTAAAACCGATCTACCTGTATCACAGTGATAAGACTAAAACCGATCTCCTACCTGTAGCACAGTGATAATAAGACTAAAACCGATCTCCTACCAGCACAGTGATAATAAGACTACCGATCTACCTGTATCACAGTGATAATAAGACTAAAACCGATCTACCTGTATCAGTGATAATAAGACTAAAACCGATCTCCTACCTGTAGCACAGTGATAATAAGACTAAAACCGATCTCCTACCAGTAGCACAGTGATAATAAGACTAAAACCGATGATCTACCTGTAGCACAGTGATAATAAGACTAAAACCGATCTACCTGTATCACAGTGATAATAAGACTAAAACCGATCTCCTACCTGTATCACAGTGATAATAAGACTAAAACCGATCTCCTACCTGTAGCACAGTGATAATAAGACTAAAACCGATCTCCTACCAGTAGCACAGTGATAATAAGACTAAAACCGATCTCCTACCTGTATCACAGTGATAATAAGACTGAAGCCGATCTCCTACCTGTATCACAGTGATAATAAGACTAAAACCGATCTACCTGTATCAGTGATAATAAGACTAAAACTGATATCCTACCTGTATCACAGTGATAATAAGACTAAAACCGATCTACCTGTAGCACAGTGATAAGACTAAAACCGATCTCCTACCTGTAGCACAGTGATAATAAGACTAAAACCGATCTCCTACCTGTATCACAGTGATAATAAGACTAAAACCGATCTCCTACCTGTATCACAGTGATAATAAGACTAAAACCGATCTACCTGTAGCACAGTGATAAGACTAAAACCGATCTCCTACCTGTAGCACAGTGATAATAAGACTAAAACCGATCTCCTACCTGTATCACAGTGATAATAAGACTAAAACCGATCTACCTGTATCACAGTGATAATAAGACTAAAACCGATCTACCTGTATCAGTGATAATAAGACTAAAACCGATCTACCTGTAGCACAGTGATAATAAGACTAAAACCGATCTCCTACCAGTAGCACAGTGATAATAAGACTAAAACCGATGATCTACCTGTAGCACAGTGATAATAAGACTAAAACCGATCTACCTGTAGCACAGTGATAATAAGACTAAAACCGATCTCCTACCTGTATCACAGTGATAATAAGACTAAAACCGATCTACCTGTATCACAGTGATAATAAGACTAAAACCGATCTCCTACCTGTATCACAGTGATAATAAGACTAAAACCGATCTCCTACCTGTAGCACAGTGATAATAAGACTAAAACCGATCTCCTACCAGTAGCACAGTGATAATAAGACTAAAACCGATCTCCTACCTGTAGCACAGTGATAATAAGACTAAAACCGATCTCCTACCTGTATCACAGTGATAATAAGACTAAAACCGATCTACCTGTAGCACAGTGATAAGACTAAAACCGATCTCCTACCTGTAGCACAGTGATAATAAGACTAAAACCGATCTCCTACCTGTATCACAGTGATAATAAGACTGAAGCCGATCTCCTACCTGTATCACAGTGATAATAAGACTAAAACCGATCTACCTGTATCACAGTGTAAGACTAAGACTAAAACCGATCTCCTACCAGTAGCACAGTGATAATAAGACTAAAACCGATCTACCTGTATCACAGTGATAATAAGACTAAAACCGATCTACCTGTAGCACAGTGATAATAAGACTAAAACCGATCTCCTACCAGTAGCACAGTGATAATAAGACTAAAACCGAGTAGATATAATAAGACTAAAACCGATCTCCTACCAGTAGCACAGTGATAATAAGACTAAAACCGATGATCTACCTGTAGCACAGTGATAATAAGACTAAAACCGATCTACCTGTAGCACAGTGATAATAAGACTAAAACCGATCTCCTACCTGTATCACAGTGATAATAAGACTAAAACCGATCTACCTGTATCACAGTGATAATAAGACTAAAACCGATCTCCTACCTGTATCACAGTGATAATAAGACTAAAACCGATCTCCTACCTGTAGCACAGTGATAATAAGACTAAAACCGATCTCCTACCAGTAGCACAGTGATAATAAGACTAAAACCGATCTCCTACCTGTAGCACAGTGATAATAAGACTAAAACCGATCTCCTACCTGTATCACAGTGATAATAAGACTAAAACCGATCTACCTGTAGCACAGTGATAAGACTAAAACCGATCTCCTACCTGTAGCACAGTGATAATAAGACTAAAACCGATCTCCTACCTGTATCACAGTGATAATAAGACTGAAGCCGATCTCCTACCTGTATCACAGTGATAATAAGACTAAAACCGATCTACCTGTATCACAGTGATAAGACTAAAACCGATCTCCTACCTGTAGCACAGTGATAATAAGACTAAAACCGATCTCCTACCAGTAGCACAGTGATAATAAGACTAAAACCGATCTACCTGTATCACAGTGATAATAAGACTAAAACCGATCTACCTGTAGCACAGTGATAATAAGACTAAAACCGATCTCCTACCTGTATCACAGTGATAATAAGACTGAAGCCGATCTCCTACCTGTATCACAGTGATAATAAGACTAAAACCGATCTACCTGTATCAGTGATAATAAGACTAAAACCGATCTCCTACCTGTAGCACAGTGATAATAAGACTAAAACCGATCTCCTACCTGTAGCACAGTGATAATAAGACTAAAACCGATCTCCTACCTGTAGCACAGTGATAATAAGACTAAAACCGATCTACCTGTAGCACAGTGATAATAAGACTAAAACCGATCTACCTGTATCACAGTGATAATAAGACTAAAACCGATCTACCTGTATCACAGTGATAATAAGACTAAAACCGATCTACCTGTAGCACAGTGATAATAAGACTAAAACCGATCTCCTACCAGTAGCACAGTGATAATAAGACTAAAACCGATCTCCTACCTGTAGCACAGTGATAATAAGACTAAAACCGATCTCCTACCTGTAGCACAGTGATAATAAGACTAAAACCGATCTCCTACCTGTAGCACAGTGATAATAAGACTAAAACCGATCTCCTACCTGTAGCACAGTGATAATAAGACTAAAACCGATCTCCTACCTGTAGCACAGTGATAATAAGACTAAAACCGATCTCCTACCTGTAGCACAGTGATAATAAGACTAAAACCGATCTCCTACCTGTAGCACAGTGATAATAAGACTAAAACCGATCTCCTACCTGTAGCACAGTGATAATAAGACTAAAACCGATCTCCTACCTGTAGCACAGTGATAATAAGACTAAAACCGATCTCCTACCTGTATTTGATTCCAAACGTTTCCATAATATAAGCAATAACTAAGGCGGCACTTCGAGAAATTCCTGCGTTCCCATGAATGAGAACCTTTCCTGCAAAACATCAGAAAATCAACACCAGGACTTCAGTCAAAATAATGAAACAAATAAATACTTAAAATGCTGCCAGAGTGAATAAATATTCATTAGAAAATACTCAATGTAATCTCTTTGGATAAGCTTTTCAGGTTTAATATTTTTGGATACAGGTTTATATGATAAAATCAAAAATATTATATCAATAACAAAATATTACAACATTAAAGCTATATTTTAGAAATGTACCCCCAAAATATTGAACCGTTTGAATAGTTAATATAGCCAACAATATTAGATTGAGGCCACCGTGTCAAATACATGGAACCCAGTGGAACTTTGGGAAATCAAGCTCGGCCACAAGTTATGTGTGTGTAATAGCACATTAAAATAAAACCTTTCCCTTTAAAAGGGAACACGCAGATCCAGTTAGAAATGAAGTCCATGTGGATCCAGGCACACGCATATCAGGTCACTGTATGTAAAGACAAGTACTGGCAATCCTAAATCACAGCCTTCCAGGATGAAACAGAGGTGTTCTAAATAAAGTTAGAGCGCCCCTCATTTACTCAAACAACTGATTAAAGTAGTCGCAAAATTAGGGACCAGCCACGTGGGTAGAAAATGAGGGCTTTCGGACAGATCCTTAGCCTTCAGAAATAGGGACCATAAAATAAAGTGCAGACTGCAATAACGTGACAAACATGCACAGCAGTCAAAAAAATGGAATTACAATAAAATGTGTTAATGAATAAAGAATAATCAGATCACGTGCAAAAAGTTCAAATTCAAGGGACTTTACAGTGTCATCTCTGGATTGAAAAATGGTAGAATTACAAATCCCACATTGTGGACAACTGTGTAACTAAAAAGCAAGATGGCCACAAAAGTAAATAAACTTGAATTACCTCCATTTTGTAAACATCCATCTATAAATTCTTTTGTCTGTATAAAAAGAAAGAAGAAAAAAACGATTAGAATTGCTGACAATCTCACAAATGACATTTTATTCATATTAACTTGCACATACACTCACAATAATATGGTTATATACAGGATACCATGGAGAAAACAAAGAACATGCACAATTCAATGTAAATGGACACCAGAACGGCATGCAGGGCAATGTAGTTGTTCTGGTGTCTAAAGACTGTCCCTGCAGGTATTTTAACGTAAACACCGCCTTTTCAGTGCACAGAACAGACGTTTAGTATCTCCATGCTCCGACAGATGCATTGATTCATTGCAACTCAACGAGGAGATACCTGTTGGGACAGAGCAGCATTTTGCCGCGCATGCGCAACGGCCACCCAAAGGGAAAGCATTCATTGGCTGAGATTGCGAAGTTTAGTCTCAGCCATGGAGGCAGGACCTGCACGGCATCCGAAAAACAGGAATAAAATTGTCTTTATAACCAGGGTTAAGGGGGGCCTAAACTGTTTTAAATTTATTGTCAGGAATACACGTTTGTTTTCCTTTAAAGAAGGGACTCCTGTTACAGTCAGTTTGTTTTATATACACAGATATAGTGTTGCAGAGGAAAGCATTCTTCCTTATCTGCTGTTGTGTGTGCATACACACACACACACACACACACACACACACACACACACACACACACACACACACATCACTGTAGAATGACTGACTTGAAATTTTATCACATGACAGGAGGCTTCCTATTTTGCATGACTTTCTTTACTCATGCCTCCAGCAGCACAAGTCAATCATAACAAACCACATATCCATATATAAAGCCCTGACTGCACATGACTTCCTCTTTCTTTGCTGCTTCCAGCCAAGGCAAAGGTCAGAGTATTCTGTTCTCACTGTTCTTCTCTTAGCAGTGCAACCTTATCCTGCCTTGTTTCATTAACTTGTCCCTACTATTCACCCCTGCTCTCCCTCAGCTTATCCTCCTCTCACCCTGGACTTTGTGATATTTTCTCTCTTTTTCCTTGGTTCCCCTTCAGGATTGAACTGTCTCTCCCAGCCTGCCTCTTGCCTGCTTGTCCCTCGTGATTCGTGGAATTTTACCGCGATCGAGCGGGACCACCAGGTTAATTTAAGGGTACCAGGGTGCTGGGGCATGCCGACCGGTACCGTCAGGCCGCGATCACGGACAGCACGGCAAATTTTGCGCACGAACGGCGGCCATCTTGGATCTCGCGATATCCTCGTCGGCCATCTTAGTTTTGCCAGTTCGTGATTCCCACGAACTGGCAAATGTTTTTTGCGTATTTAATGTCCTTCCATTGCAGGTTAACCCCTTAAGCCCTGTGCTAGGGAGCCCTTGCTGGAGAAGTACCATAGGGACTGTAACAAGACACTCAGGATTGAAAGAATTACTACCAGTCATTACTACACTGATTGGTAGAACTCCCATCCTGCACAGGCTGCATTACCCAATTGGTTAGCTCTCACAGAGTGCATCGGCGATTGACCCACACGGGTGGAAACCTTGAAGATCTATTCTCACCTCAGAGGGGAAAAGAAAAAAAAATATATATAAAAAGTACTAGTGACGATTTTTACATAGGGGTGATCCCCGCACCCAATCAGGGCTTATAACGAAGTACGCTTTATTGTAGGCCGCTCAGGCAACAAAGGCACACGTAAATTGAATACGGACGTAAAGGAGGACGGGGTGTTCCTGGACGGGACAGGCAACCGCATGTTCGATCCGCGTCAGATACGACACCCCAGATCGTCAGAATGGAACCTGCCGGAATTTTTGGCTGAGGAAACCGATGGACAAGGAGGTTCGGGCCAAGCTTAAAGCAGAGTGCCCACGTCCCGTGCTACCTGACAAGATTGTTGGACATGATAGGCCCACTGGCGAAGATCCTATACTTTGCAGATTTGGCACTTACTCAGGGGACGACCCTCAAGGCACACGACATTAGAGAATGGGCACAGCGGGCGATCTGCCTTCTAGGTAACTAACGCTGCCATGCGCGCAGAACGACGTAAAGCGGCCCTATTGAAGATAGATTCCAAACGGTTGGACCTGGGAAAGTAAAGAGCTAGGTCCTCTGGCGGACGGGCTGCTCTTTGGAGAACCATTCCTGGCGGAACTGAAAAAACACGTCAGCCTATTCACTACACTGAACAAGGCCCAATCATCCATTAGACAAGTCTTTCGGAACCCACAAACAACTCGAGGTGTTTTTGGCAGGGCTGGTCGGCAGAGGGGTCGGGCCACCAGCCGCTTCTGGCCATCTGGCCCCAGTCGTCCATATGCTACACAGCAGTTCTTCCCATCTGTAAGAGCCACCTTCACAAGGGGATCCTTACGTACAAGGGGCACTCGTAGCAGAGGACGGGGACGATTCAACTCAGGTGAGCATGAACTGTCTTCCGTTATGTCATTCAAATATAACTGCTGGCAGACTGTCCCTTTTTCCACAGGAGTGGGAACGCATCTCCACAGACGCATGGATCCTACAGACCGTGCAAGGGTACTTGATAGAGTTTACCCATACGCCAGTTCAGACCAGGCGACCGCCGCCTATCCGGGTGTCAAAGAGCCAGATACGCCTCATAGACACGGAGATATGAACTCTGTTCGCAAAGGGAGCGGTGGAATTCGCCACAGACTACCAGTGTTACTTCAGCAACATGTTCGTCGTCAGGAAAAAGACGGGAGACTACCGGCCAGTCATCAATTTACGAGAACTCAATGGATTTGTGGCTTATCGCCATTTCAAAATGTAAGGTATTCACCTTCTGAGAGACTTACTGAACGAACCCGACTGGTTCACACGTCTAGACTTAAAAGACGCATACATGTTGGTCCCCACGGCACAAGAAAGCCGATCCTTCCTTCGTTTCACCTGGAGGGGCCGCTCCTGCCAATTCACATGTCTACCATTCGGCCTCAGCTCGGCTCCATGGTGTTTTATGAAACTCTTCAAACCAGTCATGGACCATTTGAGAGAAAGGGGAATAAGCCGTCTCGTGTATCTGGACGATTTGTTGATCTTCTGCGACTCCAAATCCAGAATTCGATCTCAGACGAGATTTACCATTCGCTTTCTGGAATCATTGGGGTTTGTAGTGAACAGAGAAAAATCATCGTTGACTCCATCCTGAATAGTTCAGTTCCTCGGGTTCGAGATAGACTCCAACTCTTGCGTACTACGCCTCCCCGCATCGAAGATAGCGGCCATTTGGAAGGAAATTCGACGGATACTCAGACACCATACCTCTCCGATTACTAGCGAGGATAGTAGGCCTACTTTCCTCATCAATACAGGTGATTTTCCCAGGCCCGCTCCACTACCGGGCCATGCAGAAATTGAAAGCCCAATACCTACGAGCCGGACACACATACGACCACTGGATTCCTGTCTCCGCAGAAGCTTGGACGGAACTTCGATGGTGGCTACTTCACATGGAAGCCTAGAACGGTAAGGCCATTTTCGGGACGAACCCGGACTTTGTATTGGAATTGGACGCGAGCCTTTGGGGCTGGGGAGCTCACTGCACCTACGCATCCATGGGAAGTCCATGGTCTCAAGAGGAACAGGGTCTCCACATCAACTGTCTGGAACTGATTGCAGCATCATTTGCGATTCGCAGTCTAGCCAAGGACATGGCGAACTGCTACATCCTTCTGCGCATGGACAACATTCCCACGGTCCAATACATAAATCGCCTGTGAGGAGCCCGATCAAGAGTCTTGACAGAGGTGACGAAGGACATCTACCAATTCTGTATTCCCCGCAACATTACGATCAAGGCGGAATCAGTGGTGAAGGACCTCAGGGGCCCATTGGTCGTGGACCTGTTTGCGTCTTGGACGAACACACAGTTACCAAGATATTACAGCTGGCTTCCAGACCCTCAATGAGAGGTGGTAGATGCCTTTCTACAACAGTGGCCCCCCGAGGGGAGCGTACGCATTCCCATTCTCGATGATAGCAAGAGTAATCCATCGCATCACAACGACCAAGATCTCTATGATTCTCATCACACCGTTGTGGAAAAGTCAGGCGTGGCTTCCGGAGTTATTGGCTCTAACACAAGACAATCCCCTATTTCTTCCATCATTCCCCTTCCTACTGACAGACCCGAAAGGGGAACCACATCCACTAGTGGTACAGGAGAATCTGGAGCTGGTGGTCTGGAGTCTTTCAGGGGAGCCTGGTCCTTCGAGGGACTATCGCAACCAGCTAAAAACCTTTTATGGGATTCATGGGCACCGTGTACCCGACAGTTACCCATCAGCATGGAATTCATGGAACCGCTGGTGTGTGGGAAGGAATTGTGATCCCTTTACAGCACCTATCACCATGGTGGTAAATTTTTTGTCCCACCTTTTCACAGAAGGAAGATCCTATCTTTCCATCAATGTGGCACACGTGCCAGTACAAGGCTCTCTGGTCGGTCAGGACCCTTTGGTATGTCGCCTGCTGCGAGGCATCAAATTGTCCAGACCACCGGAATCTAAGTATAATCATTTGTGGGATGTAGAGGTGGTCCTCCGTTTCCTTCGGAATTGGCCAGACAACTCAGATTTGTCTCTACGCCAGTTGTCGTCCAAACTCACTTTGCTTCTATGTTTGGTATCCTTTCGATGAGTTTCGGACGTGCGAGCGTTCGACATGGACGGGTTCTCAATCTCACCAAAAAGGGTTACCTTCACGGTGTCTCATAGAACTAAAATGAATTCAACATCTATATCTTACCCTTTCTTCCCTACGGTCCCCCGTTTATGTGTAGTTTCCGCACTTACTCGATATGTAGAGGTTACTGCAAACCTTCGAGATTTTAGTAGCGGGCAACTGCTGGTGTCGTCCGCCAAACCCTACAAACCGGTTACCACTACTACTCTGGCTCAATGGGTTCGTTGGATCCTATCCTTGGCAGAAGTGGAGACATGTTTCAGGGCTCATTCGGTTTGGGGCGTGGCCGCTTCGCGAGCGTACTCGGCAGGAGCTTCCCTAGCGGATATCCTACTTTCCGCAAACTGGACACGGGAAGACACTTTCCGGTTATTTTATTTTCGTCAGACCACGCACGCATCTTTCTCGTTATTACCTCAGCTTTAAAAATGCAAAATAGGAAGCCTCCTGTCATGTGATAAAATTGTAGATTATGCTAACGTAGTGTACCTATAATCTTAATAAGGACAGGAGGCGAGTATTTTCCCTCCCGTTTCTATGGGTTATCTTAGGTCACCGTTTCTCTTGATCAATTATAATTGGTATAGTTTATCTAGATTATATGGGAATAGGATGGTTAAGGAAATAGACGAGTTCTTATGGATATTATGGTTTAATGCTAGTATATAACGATAGGTTATTTGTATAGAATATGGATAGATATAGTATCACTGATATCATGTAGACATAAGTCTATTTCCATCCTCTTACACTCGTTTCTGTTTCTTTCAGTGTGATTGCCGTTATTGGCTCCGGATGGGACACACCGGATATTGGATCTTACGGATCAAGTTTCACTTCCGATATTCGTTATCCGTTTGAAGTTGGACTAAATTGAAGTTGGGACTCCCATGGAGCAAGTTTGAACTGTTATATCATTACGAACGTTTTATTCCCTGACATTATATAGACTAATCTCACACCAAAGAAAGAGGAAGTCATGTGACGATCAGGGATTTATATATGGATATATGGTTTGTTATGATTGGTTAAAAATTTAATGACTGACTTGTGCTGCTGGAGGCATGAGTAAAGAAAGTCATGCAAAATACTTGCCTCCCGTCATTATTAAAATTAAGATTATAGGTACACTAGGTTAGCATAATCTACAATTGTTTGGAAATGGCCTTATACCCATCCCAGTTTGATGGGCAGCAACAATTGCTTCTCTAAGATCATTGCTGAGGTCTTTCCTCGGCGGAATTGCTCCAGAGCAGCAAACTGCTACAACTTCAGCTTCTACAGAGGTGGTCACACTGACTGATGATCAATTAAGGGCATTTGTCTGCTGCTTAGCCTTTTTAATTATTATGGAAGCAGTAAGGGTGTACTTTCACATGGTTTCTCCATTTTGGCTTTATTTTTGTTAAATAAATCATGACACGTGTAATGTGTCGTGTTGCTGTGCATCTGAGGTTGTGTTAACCCAGTTTTAAGAGCTAAGGAACAGATGATTGTTATTAAGTCCTGATGTACAAAACCATAGAATTCAAAGAGGGTGTACTTTATTTTCACATGACTGTCTCTCAAAATGTACCTTACAATATCTACCTTATAATCAAAATGATTCAACCCCAATGGAGAAATCAGGTTATCCCGGTCCACGCCAGCGAGTACCACATGCATACACGGACCGCAGAAGATGGCAGTAGCCTTAATCATACCCCCAACCAGCAAACCGCTACTGGCAAGATGGCGACCAAAATGGCAGCCGCCACGTGGGTTCGAGACACAAAGAAATCTGACCTCGAGGCCAGGCTGGACGAGCTGTTCACCAGATTCTGGAGGACAATAGCCTCCAGGGAGCAAAAGGCCAAGGTATACCAATCTGCTACAATACTACCAGCGATCCCCCAACAAAAAGGCTCACCTCCTCGTGCAAACAAAGCCAGTGGGCGGCAAAACCGAACAGCATGTAAGCCCAAACGACTACCACTGCCTATAACAGCGACCCATCAATACCGGGGCCCGGCAAAACGAAACCTACATGAGAGGCATGATAAAGATACCCTGCAGCAGCGACACACTACGGCAAATAGGGGCCGGACAAGACCGTGGGGTCCCGGGCAGATCATGCTGCAACTCCCCTACAGACACCACACAGAGGCGGACGCGCGGCCAGGCATATCTCGGAGGCGACACTACAACCTGCAGCATACCACCTCACACAGACTTTCACTGGTTAGCAGGTCTACCTCACCAGAGTGGGGCTATGAACTCACCATCGCAAAGACCTCCCGCACCGATCGAAGAAGATGGATGCACCATACCGCCAAGCGGATTCCTGTGACCAGACTGCAGGCCCCGCGATCTGGAGTCGGCTAGGTGATCACTTTAAACTGGCTACCGGAGCTCGACATCTACTTCGGGTTCCACTGGGACACTTATTGACTTTACTTACAATGCAGACATATAGAATTACAGACAGCGGAGGACTCTAGTTACGGCAAGAGAGCAAATATGTACTTTGATAATCATTTATTGTTTTATTTAATTTTCTTTAGCTGTATATCTGCCTTATAACTAACTAAGCACCACATGCACAGCCAACCCCATTATCACCAACTAACCACTATGCTCAATGCCTTATTAGCGCTGGGTACTTGCAGCACACAATATAATTAGGCACACAGCTCTGTCCATACCAGGGGCCACGGGGGAACTCCACGCGGGAATGAGCAACTACATACCGAGCTTCTCCGAATATAGCCTCACTATCTTGTTCCCAAGGTTAGTCCAACACGTTCACCAGTGTGACCACTAATCTATAGCTGTAACGACCAAGAGGGCTCTAGTAAATCACAAGCTCAACACGTATGCATAAGTAGACATATCAGCCTGTTAGGATGATGTTACACTCAACATGCTATTGACCTATGCCAGCCATGTCAATACATATTCTGTAACCATACCCCTTGCTGCTGCCACTAGCAATAACTAAACTGCTGACTTACACAGACTTGCTCTAAAACGTGGTAATCCGCTCGCAGTTTGAATAGCTTTTGACACAGCAAAATAATCACCTGTTTAGGAAATTAAGCGAGATCACTCTATGTTATGTTAAACAAAAGCCAGCACAAAGTAAAGCTATACTGTTTCTATCCTTACTTTAAAAATGTGCTTGTTCTACTTTGTACCTCTATGTTCAACTGTTCGTACTGTGCTAGAGGATTGCCTTTGGGTTACCTCACAAGCAACTGTTATACGCTTACGCACTACAAAAATAAAGTTTAAAAAAATTTTTTAAAACAAAAATCAGGTTTATTGCCAAAATTTACAGACTTCTTCAGTCTCAAAATTATAAAAACCCCTTCATGGCAAGCATCTTTAGTACTTGTTAGAGCATCCTTTTACTGTTATGACTTGCTGCAAACTATGCATAGCAAGACGCCAGCATCTGGCAGTGTTCCTGGGAAATATTAAGCAATGGCCTCCAGTTCAGTAATATTCTTGGGTTTGCATTCTTCAAATCCCACCGGAGATTTTCTATGGAGTTTACGTCAGGTGACTGATGGCCACTATAGAATGTTCCACAACCAAGCCTTGGTGGAATTTAAGGTATGTTTAGTATCATTGTCTTGTTGAAAGTTCCAATGATAACCAAGCTCAGACGACATCATGTTTCTCCTAGGATTTCCTGATACTTCAATGAATCCTTCTTGCTTTCCAGTGCCAGAGGATGCAAATCAGCCCTAGAGCCACACCGAGCCAACACCATGCTTAACTGTAGGCAGAGTGTACTTTTCAGCATATACTTAATTCTTCTTCCTCCAGACATACCGCTGAAAAGTTCCAGTTTTGTTTCATTTTTGGCATATTTATAGGATCTTGAGCATATCGGAGCCAACCTGTGTTTGGTTTTTGGTCAGTAGTAGTTTAGTCTTGGAGTTCTGGCATGGAAACCTGCTGCGTTTAGTATACACTTACTGTGCTCACTGAAACCTCAGTGCCTGTTGCCACTAAGTCTTGCTTCAGGCCTTTTGCAGTCACTCGTGGGTTTTTCACAATCTGCCTTCTCAGAAATCTGGTTGCAGGCATTGATCGCTTCCTTTTTTTGGCCGGTCCAGGTCGTGTAACCAGTGTTCCTTTAACTTGTGAACTATGCTTCCAACGGTGTCTCTAGGAACATTCAGTGCCTTTGCTATCTTTTTGTATCCCATTCCTAGTTTGTGAAGGGCAAATTATCTCTTTTCTTAAACTTTGTGGACCATTCTTTTGACTTTTGCCATATTTCTAACATGCAGTCAATTGTGACATTTAACAAACCCCTAGCCAGTTCAGGCATTTCTAATATTCCAGCTCAAGCACACCTGGTGCAAATAATGAAGCTCTTGATTAGCACAACCTTGATCCCAACTCCCCATCCAACTACCGCCCTATCTCGCTACTGCCATTTGCCTCCAAGATCCTCGAGAGAGTTGTGTTCGCCACAGTGACAGACTTTCTCGAATCAAACTCTCTGCTTGACCCCCTTCAGTCTGGATTCCGCGCTGGTCACTCTGTCGAAATTGCTGTGACCAAAGTATCCAACGATTTAATTGCTGATAAATCTCGCGGGCAATACTCTATCCTAATCCTCCTTGATCTGTCTGCCGCCTTTGACACGGTTGATCATCAACAGCTTCTTCACATTCTCCGTAACTTTGGTCTACGGGATACTGCCCTCTCTCCTAACTCTCCGAGCGCTCTTTCAGTGTTTCTTTCTCTGGCTCTGCCTCTTCTCCCCAACCCCTCTCTGTCGGCGTCCCCCAAGGTTCTGCCCTCGATCTATACTGCCTCCCTTGGTAAACTCATCAGCTCCTTTGGTTTCCAATATCATTTATATGCAGATGACACGCAAATCTACCTGTCCTCCCGATTTCTCTCCGTCCACCTTGACTCGTGTTTCTGACTGCCTCTCTGCTATTTCCAAATGGATGGCTGCTCACTTCCTTAAACTCAACCTGTCCAAAACAGAACTTCTAGTTTTTTTCTCCCTCAAGTGTTGCTACTCTGGGGTGTCTGTCTCCATCCAAGACAACGGCGCTACTATCACCTCTACCTCCCAGGCTCGCTGCCTAGGAGTTCTTTTTGATTCTGATCTCTCTTTTACTCCCCATGTTCAATCGATAGCCAAATCCTGTCGCTTCCAACTCAAGAACATAGCGCGCATCCGCCCATATCTAACGCCGGACGCGGCTAAGGTACTGGTTCATGCTGTTGTTCTCTCTCGCCTTGACTATTGCAATCCCCTTCTCACCGGTCTTACATGTTCCCAGCTTGCACCGCTGCAATCTATAATGAATACGGCTGCGAGGCTTATTTTCCTGTCCGGTCGCACCTCCCACGCCTCCACGCTCTGTCAGTCCCTGCATTGGCTTCCAGTTAGATATAGGGCCCAATTCAAAATTCTGGCGCTTGCTTACAAATCCCTACATAATGCTGCTCCAACATACCTATCTTCCCTCATACACAAGTATGTCCCGACGAGACCCCTGCGCTCAGCCCAAGATCTACTCCTATCCTCTGCTCGGATCCCCACCTCTGATGCTCGCCTTCAAGACTTCACCAGGGCTGCACCTATTCTGTGGAACTCCCTTCCCTCCTCAATCAGACTTTCACCCAGCCTCCATTCCTTCAAAAAATCTTTGAAAACTCACTTCTTCATTAAAGCGTATCAATTAAACTGTCAGCAGGTTTCTCATCCCCCACCCCATGACTTTCCTGCAACTGTCAAAAATGACCTACCAAGCACTCAATAAACCCTTCTCTAACAAACTATGTAATTCCCCTACTTTAACCCTTTGTGTCACTATACCCCACTCCATCTAGCATGTAAGCTCATCGAGCAGGGCCCTCAATCCCTCTGTTACTGTCACTATACCCCACTCCCTCTAGTATGTAAACTCACTGAGCAGGCCCTCAATCCCTCTGTTGCTGTGTCACTATACCCCACTCCCTCTAACATGTAAACTCACTGAGCAGGCCCTCAATCCCTCTGTTGCTGTGTCACTATACCCCACTCCCTCTAACATGTAAGCTCACTGAGCAGGCCCTCAATCCCTCTGTTACTGTGTCACTATACCCCACTCCCTCTAACATGTAAACTCACTGAGCAGGGCCTCAATCCCTCTGTTACTGTGTCACCATACCCCACTCCCTCTAACATGTAAACTCACTGAGCAGGGCCCTCAATCCCTCTGTTACTGTGTCACTATACCCCACTCCCTCTAACATGTAAACTCACTGAGCAGGGCCCTAAATCCCTCTGTTACTGTGTCACTATACCCCACTCCCTCTAACATGTAAACTCACTGAGCGGGCCCTCAATCCCTCTGTTACTGTGTCACTATACCCCACTCCCTCTAACATGTAAACTCACTGAGCAGGGCCCTCAATCCCTCTGTTACTGTGTCACTATACCCCACTCCCTCTAACATGCAAACTCACTGAGCAGGGCCTCAATCCCTCTGTTACTGTGTCACTATACCCCACTCCCTCTAACATGTAAACTCACTGAGCAGGGCCCTCAATCCCTCTGTTACTGTGTCACTATACCCCACTTCCTCTAGCATATAAGCTCACTGAGCAGGGCCTCAATCCCTCTGTTACTGTGCCACTATACCCCACTCCCTCTAACATGTAAACTCACTGAGCAGGGCCCTCAATCCCTCTGTTACTGTGTCACTATACCCCACTCCCTCTAACATGTAAACTCACTGAGCAGGCCCCTCAATCCCTCTGTTACTGTGTCACTATACCCCACTCCCTCTAACATGTAAACTCACTGAGCAGGCCCTCAATCCCTCTGTTACTGTGTCACTATACCCCACTCCTTCTAACATGTAAACTCACTGAGCAGGCCCTCAATCCCTCTGTTACTGTCACTATACCCCACTCCCTCTAACATATAAACTCACTGAGCAGGGCCCTCTATCCCTCTGTTACGGTGTCACTATACCCCACTCCCTCTAACATGTAAACTCACTGAGCAGGCCCTCAATCCCTCTGTTACTGTGTCACTATACCCCACTCCCTCTAGCATGTAAACTCACTGAGCAGGCCCTCAATCCCTCTGTACTGTGTCACTATACCCCACTCCCTCTAGCATGTAAACTCACTGAGCAGGACCCTCAATCCCTCTGTTACTGTGTCACTATACCCCACTCCCTCTAACATGTAAACTCACTGAGCAGGCCCTCAATCCCTCTGTTACTGTGTCACTATACCCCACTCCCTCTAACATGTAAACTCACTGAGCAGGCCCTCAATCCCTCTGTTACTGTGTCACTATACCCCACTACCTCTAACATGTAAACTCACTGAGCAGGGGGCCCTCAATCCCTCTGTTACTGTGTCACTATACCCCACTCCCTCTAACATGTAAACTCACTGAGCAGGCCCTCAATCCCCTCTGTTCCTGTACGTCCAGTGGTTTGATCTCAATTATGTGTCTGTTAGTCCACCCATTGTACAGCGCTACGGAATTTGTTGGCGCTATATAAATAATAATAATAATTAGTTCTACCAGGTGTGATTGTGATAACACCTGTTTGGCATATTTGTGGGTTCTAGTCAAGGGGTTGAATAATTATGAGACTGGAGAAGTCAGTTGCATTTTCAGTTGAATTTGTGGGAAAGTAGTTGAAGCATTCGTTGTGTTTAACTATATCAATTGCTTTTGTTTGATTTGTTCATTGCAAACAGCTGAAAGTTATGCATATAAATATTTAATTTGTTGAATACAGGCAATGTACATAGTGTTTCCAACTGTGGCAAAAGTTACCTCGTCACTGGTTTTTGGAGGGGCCTGTTTGCCATCCTCTTACCCTGTCACTATGGCCCCTGCAATAGACCTGGCTAAAATACTTCAAACAGGCTCTGACCACCCTGGAGCTTGTTAACACCTATTAACAACTTGGAATGTTTCTCACCGCAGTGTTCTAATTGTTCGTCTGGGTGGCCGCTATTCCTATGAACAACCACGAGGTGGCGGCCATCTTGTCCGCATGGACGCAGGCAGCGGTGTTTGAGCATGAATATCATGAAACTGAAATCTGTTACAGAAACTCCCGAACACCGCTGGACTTCCATCATCGCCTGCGTTCGTTTCTATTCAGCTTGCAAGAGCACTGTTCGGTGAGATCATTTGTCTATCCAGACAAATGATCTCACCGAACAGTGCTCTTGCAAGCTGAATAGAAACGAACAAGCTCCAGGGTAAGACTATTGACGAGGTTCAGAAGTTTGTTCGTTTGCAAACTACCGAACTAGACCGGCCGCACAGCCTAATTCTTTGGAACGGTTTTGGGCATGAAGCCTTGCGTGCGGTTGGTCAAAAAGAGACTTCCAGCTATCTTTTGAACTCCTGCTCTGATCTGGGTGATTTTTGGATATGTTGTTCACCCTGATCAGGGCTATCAGGGGATGTGACTATATTTTGGGGTACTTATGGGACTTTGTAAATATTAGATTTTTTTTCTACCTGGGGAGATCTAGGTTAAGGCATTATCTGCCTTAATTATATCACAGGCATAGGGGAGGGATTGTGTACTGTATGTGGGAGTGTCATTCATTGTTTTGTACACTTTGTGTCCCTGTGCCCAACATGGTCCACCTGGGTATCACTGTTGGGAAACCTGCATAAAAGGCAGTGTAGCTCCATAAAACCTCAGACTTCTTCACCCACAATACTGAGTTCTGTCTCTTATTGTAGGGAACCGCTATATCACTACAAGGGATTGCTATAATCACAGCTATTCCTGCTTGACAATCTGGAGGAAGAGAGGTTCACCCACTGGAACTTGGAGCCTTGTCGTAGGTCCAGGGTGGGTAGAAGACGGCGAGACCCCAACCAAGCTGCGGCGGTTGTGGGGTCTGCCGTGCTTATGGTGTCTGGTAGAGTGCTTGGGGGCCTCGAGAAGCACTAGGAGCATCTTTCGGCGGAGGTACCCAACTGGGGTACAGGAAGCTCCGTTACATCAACTATAACCCAATTTCACCATAGCCCGCTTTAGATTTCTGATTTGGGTAGATCAGTTCTGAATAACAGGGTGAAACAGTGCCTCAATGCTGGAAATAAATAATGCAATAACAGAGATATAACCAAGTGTGACTTACAGCGTGTCCAATATATACTCACCATGGGGAAAAAACGGATAATATTCTCTATGGGATTATCCGCTATATCCAGCACTAAATAGCTGTGAAGAGACGTACAGCACCATTAGTGATACATAGGAGATCAGCTCTCTCCATTCTGCAATCCATACAGACTGTGCTAGGACACCAACTCCCAGCACTTCCAGCGAGACAGCCGCGCGCCCACACACGCACTCCCAGCGAGACAGCCGCGCGCCCACACACGCACTCCCAGCGAGACAGCCGCGCGCCCACACACGCACTCCCAGCGAGACAGCCGCGCGCCCACACACGCACTCCCAGGGAGACAGCCGCGCGCCCACACACGCACTCCCAGGGAGACAGCCGCGCGCCCACACACGCACTCCCAGGGAGACAGCCGCGCGCCCACACACGCACTCCCAGGGAGACAGCCGCGCGCCCACACACGCACTCCCGGCTTGATAACAGGGTCCCCACACACTCAAACAATGCGAGTTCAGCCATCACTGTCAATCGAGATTTCCTCCTCCCATGACGCATCACGGACAAATGGCCACATAACACTAAGTGGAAATTTTGTGCACTGTAAAGTTAATCAGTTTAAGCCCCTTAAAGTCATACTTTTAATGCATTATTAAATAACTTACCGAAATAATTGCTGAAAGTTTGGTTTAATAAAATTAGCTTCAATATTCTGCCTTATACAGATTATGTGCGTTATGCCATACTTCTGAAGTATTGAGAGCTGTAAAGAAA
The DNA here is from genome assembly GCA_933207985.1 of Pelobates cultripes. Taxonomy (NCBI): domain Eukaryota; kingdom Metazoa; phylum Chordata; class Amphibia; order Anura; family Pelobatidae; genus Pelobates; species Pelobates cultripes. Next base: position 94,863,369 of record OW240924.1, on the reverse strand, counting down.
TTAAATAAATACTGGTGAACATGTTATTTGAAACACACACGGAGTCCGCAAGGCTCCTCAACCAGTCACCAACCAGTCTGCATCCACACACACCTACGGAAATAATGGTTCTACCTGCTTTTTTACATACCTTGCTTTTCATTGCTGCTGAATATGGACCCAGATACAAGCCTGGTAAAATTTCCTTTAAAACAAATAAATTAAAAAGTTAGAGAACATAAGGAGTATAAACAGACGTAAAGAGTCCTACAATCCTCGAGAACAAGGAACACACTGGGCATTACAGGGGAATGACAGTATGTAACAATGCCAATCATAGGGAGACACTGGGCATTACAGGGGAATGACAGTATGTAACAATGCCAATCATAGGGAGACACTGGGCATTACAGGGGAATGACAGTATGTAACAATGCCAATCATAGGGAGACACTGGGCATTACAGGAGAATGACAGTATGTAACAATGCCAATCATAGGGAGACACTGGGCATTACAGGGGAATGACAGTATGTAACTATGCCAATCATAGGGAGACACTGGGCATTACAGGGGAATGACAGTATGTAACTATGCCAATCATAGGGAGACACTGGGCATTACAGGGGAATGACAGTATGTAACAATGCCAATCATAGTGAGACACTGGGCATTACAGGGGAATGACAGTATGTAACAATGCCAATCATAGGGAGACACTGGGCATTACAGGGGAATGACAGTATGTAACAATGCCAATCATAGGGAGACACTGGGCATTACAGGGGAATGACAGTATGTAACAATGCCAATCATAGGGAGACACTGGGCATTACAGGGGAATTACAGTATGTAACAATGCCAATCATAGGGAGACACTGGGCATTACAGGAGAATGACAGTATGTAACAATGCCAATCATAGGGAGACACTGGGCATTACAGGAGAATGACAGTATGTAACAATGCCAATCATAGGAGACACCTGGCATTACAGGAGAATGACAGTATGTAAATAAATGCCAAATCATAGGGAGACACTGGGTATTACAGGGGAATGACAGTATGTGACAATGCCAATCATATAGGAGACACTAAGTACTTTCTAGGAATGACACTATGTAACAATGCCAATCATAGTGAGACTGGGCATTACAGGGGAATGACAGTATGTAACAATGCCAATCATAGGGAGACACTGGGCATTACAGGGGAATGACAGTATGTAACAATGCCAATCATAGGAAGACACTGGGCATTACAGGGGAATGACAGTATGTAACAATGCCAATCATAGAGAGACAGTGGGCATTACAGGGAATGACAGTATTTAACAATGCCAGTCATAGGGAGACACTGGGCATTACAGGGGAATGACACTATGTAACAATGCCAATCATAGAGAGACACTGGGCATTACGGGGGAATGACAGTATATAACAATGCCAATCATAGGGAGACACTGGGCATTACAGGGGAATGACAGTATGTAACAATGCCAATCATAGGGAGACACTGGGCATTACAGGGGAATGACAGTATGTAACAATGCCAATCATAGGGAGACACTGGGCATTACAGGGGAATGACAGTATGTAACAATGCCAATCATAGGGAGACACTGGGCATTACAGGGGAATGACAGTATGTAACAATGCCAATCATAGGGAGACACTGGGCATTACAGGGGAATGACAGTATGTAACGTAGGGAGACACTGGGCATTACAGGGGAATGACTATCGGACTAAGATAATGTCATGTGGGAGCAATACTGACTGAGTGTGTAAACTCCCACATACACAGAAACGTTAGAATTCTGTGTTGTAACAGCTGTCTAGCGTAGATCTCACAGCCTCGCCCTGCGCTGGTGGACACACGCAGAAGATTTTAATATTTTGCAGCTTGCCTTAGAGTTCCTTTTAAGAGGAACCTATCATGAAATACATATGGGTCATTCTAAGCACCAATACAACGGTAAATAGTATTGTGTACAAGAGCACTCCAATTGTGTGGGAATAAAGTCGTATTTCCTCACAAAAATGATAAGGCACAAAATTTATTAACATGCGTTAAAGATATTTCATTTTAATGAAAAGGCCATTACTTGCCGAAGAGCCCTCTCAGCCAAACTAAACTCACATACAGACATACCTGCATCTCCCTTCTCATTGGGTAACTCCAGTCCTGAAAACAGAAAAAAAAAAAAAAATGATAAAAATAAAGAATAGAACATTTCAGGAATACACTGATGGTAAACATCTTTTAGAAAATTATACAAAGATCTTCAAATGAAAAGACTGAATCTCTTACCAGGACATTCAGGCTGAGCCTGATACATTCACACAAAGACTGAATCTCTTACCAGGACATTCAGGCTGAGCCTGATACATTCACACAAAGACTGAATCTCTTACCAGGACATTCAGGCCGAGCCTGATACATTCACACAAAGACTGAATCTCTTACCAGGACATTCAGGCCAAGCCTGATACATTCACACAAAGACTGAATCTCTTACCAGGACATTCAGGCTGAGCCTGATACATTCACACAAAGACTGAATCTCTTACCAGGACATTCAGGCCGAGCCTGATACATTCACACAAAGACTGAATCTCTTACCAGGACATTCAGGCCGAGCCTGATACATTCACACAAAGACTGAATCTCTTACCAGGACATTCAGGCCGAGCCTGATACATTCACACAAAGACTGAATCTCTTACAGGACGTCCAGGCTGAGCCACAATCCCGATCACACAAAGACTGAATCTCTTACCACCAGGACTTGCTTATTCCAGGCTGAGCCTGGTCATTTATTCACACAAAGACTGAATCTCTTGCAGACATTTCAGGCGAGCCTGATACATTCACACAAAGACTGGGCTCGCACCCCAGGACATTCAGGCGAGCCTGTTCCCCATTCACGAGAACTGAATCTCTTACCAGGACATTCAGGCTGAGCCTGATACATTCACACAAAGACTGAATCTCTTACCAGGACATTCAGGCCGAGCCTGATACATTCACACAAAGACTGAATCTCTTACCAGGACATTCAGGCCAGGCCTGATACATTCACACAAAGACTGAATCTCTTACCAGGACATTCAGGCTGAGCCTGATACATTCACACAAAGACTGAATCTCTTACCAGGACATTCAGGCCGAGCCTGATACATTCACACAAAGACTGAATCTCTTACCAGGACATTCAGGCCGAGCCTGATACATTCACACAAAGACTTAATCTCTTACCAGGACATTCAGGCTGAGCCTGATACATTCACACAAAGACTGAATCTCTTACCAGGACATTCAGGCCGAGCCTGATACATTCACACAAAGACTGAATCTCTTACCAGGACATTCAGGCCAGGCCTGATACATTCACACAAAGACTGAATCTCTTACCAGGACATTCAGGCTGAGCCTGATACATTCACACAAAGACTGAATCTCTTACCAGGACATTCAGGCTGAGCCTGATACATTCACACAAAGACTGAATCTCTTACCAGGACATTCAGGCCGAGCCTGATACATTCACACAAAGACTGAATCTCTTACCAGGACATTCAGGCTGAGCCTGATACATTCACACAAAGACTGAATCTCTTGCACATTGTTGCATAGTTTGTTGTCTATAACAATTCCCAAATCCTTTTCGTGTGTTGTTATCCCGAATTCGCTTCCATTAAGGTTATACGTTGCTTGTGTATTCTTTACCCCAAAGTTCATAACTTTGCATTTCTCTACATTAAATTTCTTCTGCCATTTTAGTGCCCAGTCCCCCAATTTATCCAAATCCCTCTGCAGCAAAGCAATATCCTGCTCACATTTTATTACCGTATATACTCGTGTATAAGTCGATCTCATGTATAAGTCGAGTGCAGTTTTGTGACCAACAATTGTGAAATATGCTATGCCTCGTGGATAAGTCGAGGGTAAAACTTGGGGCTATGAAATTCTGTGATTTTTATAATTATATACACATACACTCATACAAACAAACACTCTGCATTATATATACACACACTCATACAAACAATCTGCATTATATACACACACACTCATACAAACACACACTCTGCATTATACACACACACTCTGTGTATATAATGCAGAGTGTGTATATAATGCAGAGTGTGTGTTTGTGTAGTGTGTGTGAACTAGGTGGGGGAGGGCATTTTTATTATTTATTTTTTTTTTAATATTATTATTTTTTTATTTTAATTTTTTTTTGTCCCCCCTCCCTGCTTGTTAACTGGTCAGGGAGGGGGGATATCTTAATCCCTGGTGGTCCAGTGGCAAGGGCTGTGAAGTGGGGGGGCCGGCAGGAAGCATTTACTTACATTTCCTGCAGCTCCTGTCAGCTCCCTTCTCCTCCGTTCCGGTCAGCTCCACTGTAAGTCTCGCGGTCTGGTTGCCGCGCGGATCGTTGCCATGGCTCTGACAGCCGCGGCTCTCTAAGTTGCCATAATACAGACAGTGACTCGAGTATAAGTCGAGTGGGGGTTTTTAAGCACAAAAAATGTGCTGAAAAACTAGACTTATACTCGAGTATATACTGTACTTTACAATCCCGGACGCATTTGATGCGAGAGAACCTGCGAGCGAGCAAGCCGCCTAGCGAGAGGCTCCTGTAAACACAAATCAAACCTTTATGAGGCCTTAGGCGAAACTCAAACAAGAGGCCCCCCACTAACACTCATAGTAAAAAAACATATATGGGTTGCATCGTGTGTATAATGAGCTGTAGTTATATTGTACGACAGGCTTGCAGCGCTGGATACAGAGAGCTAGTCTCTGTATTCACTGTTGGGGTGAGTGTGGCACGGTTGAAGGGGAAAGTGTGACAGGGCGAGGGGAGGTGAGTGACAGGATGAGGGAGGCTTATGTGACAGGGTGAGTGTGTCATGGCTGGGCAGGATGAGTGACAGGATGAGGGAGGCTTATGTGACAGGGTGAGTGTGGCATGGCTGGGCAGGATGAGTGACAGGATGAGGGAGGGTTATGTGACAGGGTGAGTGTGGCATGTCTGGGCAGGATGGGGGACAGTGTGGGGGGACAGTGTGGGGGGACAGTGTGGGGGGACAGTGTGGGGGGACAGTGTGGGGGGGGACAGTGTGGGGGGACAGTGTGGGGGACAGTGTGGGGGACATGTGGGGGGACAGGGTGTGTGGGACAGGTGTGTGGACAGGGTGTGTGGGACAGGGTGTGTGGGACAGGGTGTGTGGACAGGTGGTGGGACAGGTGTGTGGGACAGGGTGTGTGGGACAGGGTGGGGACAGGGTGTGTGGGACAGGGTGTGTGGGACACAGTGTAGAGAGGGCAGTGCGTATGACAGTGTAGGGGGGCAGGGTGTATGAAACTGTAGGGGGGCAGAGTGTGGGACAGTGGGGGCATTTTGTGTGAGAAACTGTGTGGGGGTCAGGGTACGTGGGGGTCAGTGTGATGTTAGTGTGGAGGGCAGTGTATGTGGTGGTCAGGGTGGGGTACAGTATCTGTGGTGGTTAGTGTGGAGGGCAGTTTATGTGAGGGTCAGGGTGGGGTACAGTATCTGTGGTGGTTAGTGTGGGGGCAGTGTGTTTGAGTGGACAGTGAGGGTGGGAGGGCAGTGTATTTGAGTGGACAGTGAGGGTGGGAGGGCAGTGTATTTGAGTGGGCAGTGATGGTGGGAGGGCAGTGTTGGAGACAGTGACAAGCCTCCACACACTGAAATACTTTTTTGTTGAAATGTAATTCCCTGGTGGTCCAGTGGTTGAAGTCCCTGGTGGTCCGGTGGGATGACTATTCTGTCTGCAGCTCCGCGAAAGCTGCAGACCGTGTTCTCACGAGCGCCTATCAGAGCGTTGCCGTGGTAACCCGCAGCAACGCTCTGTGAGCTCGCGAGAACCTTATGTGATCTGCAGCTCTGCACTCGGCGGAGCTGCAGATCAGAGGCTGGCTCTCTCTGTGAGCAGACCATGTGGAGGGGCCACCCGGCAGCATGCTGGGCAAGCCGCCGGGCCCCCCTCTCACTGTCTGGTCCTCGGTCATAGACCGAAGATCCAACAGTTCAGCCTGCCCTACAGTGATTTAGGCGGGCGCGAAGCCCCAGCAAGCGCGAGGCCTTATGCGGCCGCCTAAAATCGCCTAATTAGAGAGCTGCCGGCAGGCACACATTTCAGGAAAGTCGGGGAATCCAACCGCTGCGGATTACATACATATGTGGAGAACAAACTTTGCCAAAATCTCCACAGCCGTCTCCCCAGTCTATCTAAATCCCTCTGCAGCAAAGTAATATCTTGCTCACATTGTATTGTTTTACAAAGTTTGGTGTCCTCTGCAAACACTGAAACATGACTTTCAATGCTTTTCTCAAGATCATTTATAAACATGTTAAATAGAAGGGGTCCTAGAACGGAACCCTGAGGGACACCAATTACCACCTCTGTCCAGCTTGAACATTTACCATTAATGACAACTCTTTGTCTCTGTTTTAAGCCAATGTTCTACCCATTTCCATCTAGACCGATTTCCTTGAGTTTGAACACTAATCTATTCTGAGGAACCGTATCAAATGCCTTGGCAAAACCCAAGTCGATCACATCCACTGCAACACCCTGATCTATACTTCTACTTCTTCGCAGAATGCAATCAAGTTAGCTTGACATGACCTGTGCTTCATAAAACCATGTTCTTCTCCAGGAATTCTTGAATATTATCCCTTAATAACCTTTCAAATACTTTTCCAGCCACAGAAAAACCAGATGGAGTCAAAGCGCTTAAGAATACCTGCAGTGCTGCTGCACTACCCCCAAGTGACACACAGTGACACAAATTAGCAATAGATACCAGAAAGTTGGAGTGCGCTAGCAACTGCACTGGAGTCAGGATCTTCTCTGAAAAAATATACAGTATACTATATACTGTATATTTTTTCAGAGTACTCAGAAGATCTAGACTCGAGTGCAGTTCCTATCGCACTCCAACTTTCTGGTATATACATAGATATACATACACACACAATATCTTGCTGGAGAGCACTCAAAATGTATTTCAAATAGTGCTTTTTATTTTAGCATCAAATCCTTGGATACAGTGTCGACGTTTCAGTCCCACTGGACTTTTATCAAGACAATTAAACCGTGAAAAACATGTTATTTAAATATGAATTGCTACAAAAATATTGGAGGGTATAAAATAAAAACAAGATTGAGTGATGTCATCCATGACATGTCTCATTACAAAAAACATCAATGTGATTAATCTATATGTACTTATTTGAGAAGAATATCTTAAACCAATATGGTGAACGTATTATTAAATATCTTCATTTTATAGACGATATCCTGAACTTATGGAAAAGAGATGAACCATCATTCGTGGAGATGATGACGTCACTTAACATGTTGAATTCTCCGGTTAAATTCACGTTCCAATTTAGCAAGACACAAATTGACTTTCTGGATCTTCTAATTTTCATCAAGGCTAACAAATTGGGGTATACATTATACTCCAAGAACATTGACAGAAACACTATCTTACATGCATCTAGTTTTCACCCCCCAAAATTAAAAGAATCCCTACCCATCCCTCAATTCTTGAGAGTGATGCGAAATAGTTCTGACCCTATACTGGCAACCAACCAATTGGAAGAGATGCATCAGAAATTTCTGGATTTCTGGAAAGGGGATACACAAAACTCATGTAGAATCGTGCATTGGAACTGTCATAAAATCGCTAACAGATCAACCGAAGAGAACAGAGATAGGTAATCGATTGATCTTCCCACAGGCACTACACACCAAACCATCCCATATTGCCTCTATTATTCGTGGAAAATGGGGCGACACTTAAGAAGGATGATTCCTTATCACATTTGTTTAAACAAATCCCAATTATGAATTACAGAAGAGGGAAGAGTTTAAGGAATTACCTGGTTCACACCGACCATTTCACTAAGATGCAGCAACAATCTGAAAGTGCTAACTTAGGATGTTATAGATGCCTCAAGTGTATTGCTTGCAACTTTGTGATACCGGGGAAGGAGTTCTCCCATTCAAGATCAGGTACAGGATGCACCACAACATTTGTCATATCAGATTGCGTCCCCCTGTGGACAAGACATCAAACGATCTAAGGGAGAGAATGAGAGGCCACAGATCTGCCATACGTTTAGCTATTCAAAACAATTGTGCAAATACTCCGGTAACCCGACACTTCCTGGAAGCTGGGCACAGACCAAGTCCCTGAACCTACAAGACGAGGAAATAGAGAGGCGTTCTGGATTCAACCCTAAATATGCTATCTCCTCACGGACTAAATGAGAAGAATCCACTATATTGCTTATTACCTAAACGATGAAGACATATACACACACACACACTAATATATATATATACACACACACACACACACACACTAATATATATATACACACACACACACACACACTAATATATACACACACACACACTAATATATACACACACACACACACACTAATATATACACACACACACTAATATATACACACACACACACTAATATATACACACACACACAC
>OW240924.1:94809184-94848012 GCA_933207985.1 Pelobates cultripes | reverse complement strand
GGGAAAAGGTAAGTAAATGGTGTTTAAGTCCAGAGGGTCAGGGTTTGTGGGTTTGTGTTCCTGACCATATGGTGCTCCTTTACGGGGAGAGAGTGTGAGTGTCTATTTAATAGATACATACACACTGAAATCACGCATTATTTTACTTATTGGGGGTGACACTCTCCTTTATGTGGTTATCCCAATGCAGCTCAATGAAAAGTCTTCACAACACACATCTTGTAAAATCACCTGTAAGTATTTACTATGGCAAGACATCAAAAAAAGACGACAGCGCCCAATTTTTTGAGTGTTTATTTACCCCAGGAAAGGGGAAAAAAAAGTCAAATTGATATAAAATTCTTACGTAATACAGTAACTTTCATACAATCTGCTAGGTTACACTATTGCAGAGGATAACCTTCATACACAAATGCTTAGTGACAACAGTTGTGCCTAACATGACTGCAGCGAATGCAGTATTATTAGAATAGAGAGCAGATATCTTCCACGACAATCAAATGACTAAATTGAAGTTATATTTACTTTTAATAAAGACCAAACCCCTAACATAAGCCAATCACCCATGCAGTCTCTGATTATTACTAGACAGGCTTGTAGTCAAGTTTAGACTCTAATTTCTTGGAATCTGCAACCTTTCTCACGGCTTTCATGAAGTCTTCCTGGACCACAAAGTCATGATCTGCCCGAATGGCGAACATTCCTGTATAAGAGAAGAGACCCCATTAGCTGTAACCCAGTCTATGCACTTACCCTGCAGTACACAAACCGTGCCAAACTCAAAGAGGTCACATTCACAAGTCAGCTTGTCATAGGTTTCAATCCACAAAATAAGAAGTATTTTGTGCCTTTGTGAAGCTTATATGAAGCTATAAGCCTCTATATGGATAACCGCTCGGCAGAGCTGTAGCAGTTCATTAACATTTACCATAGTTAACATTTTATTCAATGCAAAACAAATGTTCTGTAGCTGGATATTTGTCAGGAAAGGGTGGGGCTTACAGGTACTTCATGAAATAATAGACAAGCTGTAAAAAGGTACAAAGGATTCCATAATGAGGACACAATTAAGGGTGTGAAAGAATTGTTTCCATACCAGCCTCAGTGCAGACATTCCTTAGATCCGCTCCATTAAAGCCATCGGAAAGCTTCACAATTGCTTCATAATCTGAATAAGCAAAGACAGTAATAGGACACATTAATGGGAGAATACCAACACTTGTTATTGCGCCTCAAATATCCAGGATAGTACTAACCGGCCACAGAACTAGATACACCTCGCATCCCCAGGACACACGTCACAAATAACAAGGATAGTACTAACCGGCCACAGAACTAGATACATCTCACACATCGTATCCCCAGGACACATGTCTCAAATAACCAGGATAGTACTAACCGGCCACAGAACGAGATACACCTCGCACATCGTATCCCCAGGACACACGTCACAAATATCCAGGATAGTACTAACCGGCCACAGAACTAGATACACCTCACACATCGTATCCCCAGGACACACGTCACAAATAACCAGGATAGTACTAACCGGCCACAGAACTAGATACACCTCGCACATCGTATCCCCAGGACACACGTCACAAATAACCAGGAATTTACTAACCGGCCACAGAACTAGATACACCTCGCACATCGTATCCCCAGGACACGTCACAAATAACCAGGAATTTACTAACCGGCCACAGAACTAGATACACCTCGCACATCGTATCCCCAGGACACGTCACAAATAACCAGGATAGTACTAACCGGCCACAGAACTAGATACATCTCACACATCGTATCCCCAGGACACACGTCACAAATATCCAGGATAGTACTAACCGGCCACAGAACTAGATACATCTCACACATCGTATCCCCAGGACACATGTCTCAAATAACCAGGATAGTACTAACCGGCCACAGAACTAGATACACCTCGCACATCGTATCCCCAGGACACATGTCTCAAATAACCAGGATAGTACTAACCGGCCACAGAACGAGATACACCTCGCACATCGTATCCCCAAGCATGTCTCAAATAACCAGGATAGTACTAACCGGCCACAGAACTAGATACACCTCGCACATCGTATCCCCAGGACACATGTCTCAAATAACCAGGATAGTACTAACCGACCACAGAACTAGATACACCTCGCACATCGTATCCCCAGGACACATGTCTCAAATACCAGGATAGTACTAACCGGCCACAGAACGCACATCGTATCCCCAGGACACATGTCTCAAATAACCAGGATAGTACTAACCGGCCACAGAACTAGATACACCTCGCACATCGTATCCCCAGGACACATGTCTCAAATAACCAGGATAGTACTAACCGGCCACAGAACGAGATACACCTCGCACATCGTATCCCCAGGACACATGTCTCAAATATCCAGGATAGTACTAACCGGCCACAGAACTAGATACACCTCGCACATCGTATCCCCAGGACATGTCTCAAATAACCAGGATAGTACTAACCGGCCACAGAACTAGATACATCTCACACATCGTATCCCCAGGACACAAGTCACAAATAACAAGGATAGTACTAACCGGCCACAGCACAAGATACACCTCAGACACTGCTAAGAATTTAAAGGGAACCTACTCTGAGCACCAAAGCAACTATAGCTTAGTAAAGTGGTTTTGGTGTGTATAGCTTCCACCCCTGCAGTCTCACCGCTTAATACTTTGAAATTTATGAGTTAAACATAATACTTGAAGGACAGCTCTAGTCCTAGCAGGGACTCTACTACGCTGGTAACACCAAAGTACAGTCAGGAACAAGTAGAACAATCAAAGAATCTCCCACCTCCACCCCAGCAACCGGACGATACACAGTTCTGGGAGTACAACAGTTTTTTCACATACACGGCTTTTATACTCAGTCCCAGGCAAGGGGTTTCACATTCAATAATGCAGGGTTTTCAATCCTAGGATCATCTGTGCCTGAGAAAACTCCTCTAATTTAATTATCTCCAAGGTACAGAACATGCAACAAAATATCCTGTACCCCAAAAGTACCCTAACGATACCCCAGGACCCCACGAAAAGTACATTCCCCAACCTGACTGTCCAACATATCCAAGAATCACTCAGATCGGATTGGCAGAACGGGAATGGCATTGTGGTAAAGTTTTGAAGGGCCAGACGCGAGGCGCTAACCCAAAACAGTTCCAGGGAAATTGGTGCTCTGGCTGGTCTTTATTCGTAGGGTTCTTGTGCGAAACCCATACAAGGGAATCTCTTTATTGTTCGGTAGTTTATATCTCCCGAACGTTGTTTGTGTAGGTGGGTAGGTGGTCGGGAAATGGGACGGGCAGTGGTCTAAGGTTTACCGGCATTCGAGCATGTGCCAAACCGAAAAGAGTTCCAGGCACTCGACGACCAAGTACCGCTGCCCACGTTCAGGAGACAAGATGGAAGCCCTTATTAAATATTTTCCTTGCGGTTTAAGTAGTTGTAAAATCCAAAATCCACATGCACAATGTTTCTCAGGTACATTAATATGATTGAGAATCCCCATTCTAACTTTACTCACGGCACTAGCGATACACCAATTGTTAAGGATTTACCTATTTCCCCGTGCTTTGTAATTGGGCCAGCGTGTATCTTCAGAATATCTAACCGTGCTTGCTCATTAGGTAGCTCAATATCTGGGGACAAAAAAAATATTAGTCAAGAGGAAGAAAAGTAACAATCACTCCAAGAAAGTGCTGGTTCTAGACGTACGAATTTTTCTGTCCAGTCTCCCAGGACGCAGCAAGGCAGGATCCAACGTGTCGGGTCTGTTTGTGGCCATAATCATTTTTACTCTATGCAAAGTGTCGAAACCATCCATCTGATTCAGCAACTAGAGGTTCAGAAAAAGCAGTTTAGAGGTTTCTAAAACAGATGTCTATCCTTGGCACATCCTTAGTTCACAAACTAAAAGTTCCCATAACTCCCTGCAAGACACCGACACAACAAGTGTTGGGAGTTCTACGCATAAAAACAGCAATATTTAGATACGAGAAAACAGAAAACACTGGCTTTCTATAAAAAGGAAAGAAAATGCTTACCATAGACACTGAAGGAAAAAAGACAACATCTAGATATTAGGTAAAAGAACAATCCTCAGATGCCAATTTGGACAGGACTTGTCCCTTGCCAGAGACATTAGTTCGGCAGAGTTGTTGCAGCTTTGAAAACCTGCTCTGCTTACAACACCTGAATAGATCCACTACCTCTAGTCTAAGCCTGAAAGTGTTTTGTAACATAATAGGACAGAGTTTACAGCAGTCATTAGATTAGAGTAAGGCTGTCCAACCTGCGGCAGATTTTGCTGAACTACAACTAGAACATGATTCTCTCAATGAAACAGATAGCCAGGGAATCATGGGAGTTGTAGTTCAGCAAACATTTGGGGGGGCCCACAGGTTGGACAGCCCTGCATTAGAGGGTCATGCTGTATATTTCTTTGTTGAACTAAAGACAGTCCCAAGGGTCCAACAGAGGAAAAAAATCCTTCTCCCCTTGCAACAATCAAAGTGAAGCACGGTTTTCAGAAACACATTAGCTAAAAATTACCTCCATCAGAGTTCTCTGGATTTCTCTATCAGCTGACGTGCCTTCAGAAAAACGACGGCCACCTAAAATACAGTAAATGTAGTTAACAGTTAAGCAACTTTCGTTATTAGGACGGCTTTGTAGATTACAATGTTAGGTATTGTGCAGTTAAGGTGCCAATAAGGAGGAAGCCAACTTAACACCTTTGTGATGGATTAAGTCTGTTAGAGACAGAACATACAGGGTATGAAGACCAGTTTAAATGCCCAAATTGCTACCCCTAACCCTGTGTTGTTGACTAGGCTGGTCCCAAGGCTGAGCGATTCTTTGCAAGCCAAGAACAAAGATTACGTGCTGTAGTTGACAGCGATCACACAGACTGTAGACAATCTGCTCTTATGGGTGACATTTTAAGTCGCCCAGTATGGTGGCAGAGTTCCTTCACCAAACAGTGGCCCACAGCAAAGAATAACATTATTGCATTAACGACTGCAGTATCAACCGTTTGGAGAGCTCAAATTGCAGATTTTTCCACTTTATTGAATTAATGAAGAGGCTGGCTAACAGAGTGCAGTCACTAGTTCATTCATATGTAATACTTCACTAAATAACATCTTTGGAGAGACAACACATTCATCAGAAATTAGTGAAACGACTCAAAATGCCTCATATTAAAAAGTCCAATGTTATTTTGCAGATTTGTAGTATAATGTGAGGTAAATGAAATGGGCTCAGAAAACTAAAATAGAAAAAGTATATTTGAAAACAAAATGTCACTTGCAATATGCCCATACAATTTCTTAAAAATCTGGCATATGTCTACATAGGATGTGTTACTGTACACAGGGGCAGTAGCAGAATACAGTAAAGGGAGAAACTATCAGAAACTACTCAGGGAAATGAAACACGAAAAACTAAATATAACTGGTGATAAAATGGTCAAAATGTGCTCAAAAATACCAATTACTTTCTACAACTAGATTATTTTTGTGTAGAGGTTTTGGAATCTGTGATCATTAACTTTATAATCTAGAAGGTCAAATTTAGCAAAGGCTTGGTATTAAAACCATAATTCACTTCTTGTAGTATATGACTTCCGATTTAAACCCTGCCTTTATGATATTAGCAGCAAATCCTGTGTCCTTTACGTATATGAAGAGTAAGGGATAAAGTACAAACACACAGCAAAAGGGTTACAAACTCATGGAATCCCAGAAGAGTCTCTTTTTCAATAGGGATAGGAATGGCTCAACAACCAATACAATGTTTACAAATTGCCAGACACCATATGCAGGATCAGTCTATTTATATTGTCCAATGTTACGCCACCTGTCACTTCTAAGGAGCTTGGCTAGTCAGAAAACTCACCCGTAATGAGTCATGGACCCTCTTGGCTTGTAGTGGCAAGGAACTTAAGGCTGGCTAGCAGCACAAGTCTTGAAATAAGGAGAGATATATGGAAAAGGTTCTTACCTATGGCATCAATTTCATCCATAAAAATGATACACGGCTGGTGGTCCCTGGCATAGTTGAACATCTCTCTAATGAGACGAGCGCTCTCACCAATGTATTTGTCTACGATAGAACTAGAGACCACCTAGAACAGAAGAAAATCAGTAAATGAATGGGATCAGCAGGATGTTTCCTGGTTTCCATGGTGAAAGACCAATGATTGCTCAGGATGACAGGTCTGATGCCTTTTTTGAGGAGATAACCTCATGTGTAGTTTCCTATCCAAGTAAGGGCAGTGGCCCCTAACGTGACATACCTAGAGCCAGGAGTAGAAAAGGTAAGCAGGTTCATATATTTGACATACTTCACCAGAAAGCCACTGCCGTTGTCTATTTTTTGTGCCGTTTTTCCTGACTTAATTTGTATAAAGACAGAAGGAGGTATGTGTCACCTGAGCCGGTCCTATCTTGCTCAATACCTTGTGAGTTTGTAGAATTACAGACTATATTGCATCATATAGTCTCTTTACCCTGTATAGTTTCTCACTGCATACCAATCCCTTAACTCGTAAGGGTAAGGGTTACCCACTACATGCACTGGTAGTAGTTTTGGCCACACAGTGCTCGGTTTTCGATTTGTGATTCTGTGTGTAGTCAGGAAGAGACACATAGCGTGGTAGCCAAGTTAAGTATATCATGTTACACACGAGGGAATGAAGCGCTCATATTGCACAGATCACTTTGTTATTTCCTATGTAGTTTTAGTGCCACACAGATCAAGGATGCTCCTCTACTGACATTAACAAAAAACCTCACCTTTAAGAAATTGCAGTCCAGCTGGCTGGCAACAGCTCTCGCTAAAAGAGTTTTCCCAGTACCTAGAAAGAACAGAGCACATTTACAAGCAAGGCATTTTTACAAAGTAAATCCTTTCATCTTCTTGAGAGGAAGTTAAGAAAACCCCAGTACATTAAACCAAATGGTGACATTTTACAGATGTTTCTCTTCTTTTCTTATGGCTTTCGGTTCCTCCTTCTGTCACTCTAGCAAATTATAATTGAAAAGCAGAACAGAAGTACAGAATGCATATTTCGTAGCTACATGCTCAATGCCCGATGATTCCCTGCAGGATGGGAGTTATGAGCTATTGAGATTGCTTACGATGCCAGGCTGTGCAACAACTGCAATGCGCTCCCATACACAAACCGACAAGGTTTCTATTCATAAAAAGCAGCAACCTTCTACTGCGTGCTTAAACGCCCAAATGAAAAAAAAAAAATCAGAAAAGACCTTTATTAATGTTTTGAAAACTAAACACCACCACCCTGTATTTTCCTCATACTTTTATCTAAAGCTGAAGTTGTGTTTCTGACATGTCACGTGTTTTGTCACCATAAAGTCTATTTGTATTGTACCTTTGGCATCTAAATTATGATTGACACCAAAACAACCTTTTATTGAAGCTGTTTTTTTATGTATAGATCATGCTCCTGCAGTCTCACTGCCATTTAGAAGTTAAATCACTGTTTATGCAGCCTTAGTCATACCTCCCCTGACTGAAACTCACACAGCCTTCCTACACCCTTTCTGAAACACTGTGGCAAGTGATTTAACTCCTAAATGGCAGAGAATTGAGCAGCGAGACTGGAGGGGCATGATCTATACTCCAATACAGCTTCTTTAACCCCTTAAGGACACATGACGTGTGTGACATGTCACGATTCCCTTTTATTCCAGAAGTTTGGTCCTCAAGGGGTTAAAGGCATCCTATAGAGCCAGGAAAACAAACCCGTTTGCCTGGCACTATAGGCTCCTGGATTTCCCCCCTCCCTCGGGGCTGAAGGGGTTAATGGCCACGAGCGCATTAGACTTCCCCATAGGAAAGCATTATTCAATGCTTTCCTATGGGGAAAATCTGACGCTGGAGGTCCACGAGGATGTCCAGCGTCAGATAACGGATCAAAAGTCTGTTTGGACTCCGGAAGCCCTCTAGTGGCTCTCTGGTAGTCAGCCACAGAGGGCAGACTTAGATCTGCAATGTAAATATTCTCTGGAACTGCAATGTTTAACATTGCAGCACCTAGTGCAAAAGGGTCACAGCACCCAGACCACTTCAATGAGCTGAAGTGGTATGGGTGTCTACAGTGTCCTTTAAACTAAAGTTGTTTTAATGCTTAGCAAGTGCATGGAAAAATAAATATATAAAAAAGATCTAGACCTGGTGGGCCATACAGCAGACAGCCCTTTGGAGGTATTATTCCAACACGCTGAAACAGCTCTGGGTTTGTGAGGGGGAGTTCAATGACCTGTAAACACAAAAGTTTATTACAGAAAGGGTTAGAGAATTCTCCCTAGGAATATTTCCTCAACAAATACTGTAAAATATTGGAACACACCAGTCATCAAACTAAGTTAAGAAAAAACAAAAACCCAACAACCCAATACTCATGCTGATCTTTTGCCATTATTACCGCTAATCCAGCATCTCTTTAAGGAATACATAGATTTCATAACTTACAAATACCAACTATAGTTCACATTTAGCAAAGAACAATAAGATATTCATTAAACAATGGATTCCAATGAAAGGAAGTGAAGTAATGATTTGGCGTTTATTTTAAGAGCTTCCTCAATGGGGTTTTGGGATTGTCTTTGAAACGTGTTTCCTTAAAACAATACCTCTCTAAGCTCTCTGATTTGTTCAGAAAGCCCTCCAATCTCCGAGTAGGACACATCTCCTGGGTCCTCATGAGACATGTTGTACACCAGAGGATCCACTTCTCGTGGTAAATAACTGCAGTTGGGGTGAAATAAACATTGGGAATAATCAGTTGGCCGGCAAAAGTAGATTATATTACAAGCTGCATAGACTCTACAGACTGACAAAGACCATCTAGAGAGAGATGAAGAGAGAGATTCTTGCACTACACATAGAAAAGGCCTCTCACTGCTTGTAGGAAGAAGTACATGGCACGACATAACCAGGTTACCTCCTAAACAAACATCAGATATCCAATAAATTCCATCCACCCACCTCAATATAACACTTACCGCATGATAGTCAGAGTCGTCATGTCCAAGGCTACTCTAGTCCCCGGCTTCAGCTTACTTTTATCCAGCTGAACAAAAACAAACAATCAAAGAACTATATACAGACATGTTGGTATATTGCAGCTACATTAGTGTTACTGAAAGAGCTTCATTCAAACTGGAGCCCACTCCCTGTATGTCAATGTTCTATAAGAATATATATTATTTATTTTTACACGCATACACAGAGAAAATGAGTTAATGCCAAAATGGTGTAACCATTTCAAACGACAGAAGAATAAGATGGTTTTAAGTGGAAAACGTCCATTTTGGCTTCAGACATAAAACCCATTTCCAAGTTTATCCTTCTAACCAATGAATTCCTCAAGACGTGCTTCAGTTACACATTCTCGGAGTATTAGAGTAGATATCTGTAAGATCCCATTCAGGACGGATAATGCAAATATTGAGAGTAATGGTCAAAACTGTAATTTTGGTCAAGTTAGCAGAATTTGTTTAAATGCTGAGATTATTTTGAAAAAATTATTTTAAATTAAGGTTACCTGTCGACGACAGCCAACAACATATCTTGGTCCATTTGTAGCTTTTACAATAACTGGTAAAAAAAGAAAATAATACAAATATATAGAATTATTTTTTTTTAAAGGTTACTGGTTTTGCCATTTATAACGTATGCTACGCTTTTTAAAGAACACATATAAATATATTATATAAACACACATACCGCATGGCTAGATGAAGGGAAAACACCATTTATAACTCCCACCTACCAATTGTATGTCTATATACTGAAGAATTGATTGACCAGGGAAAGCAGAAAATCTCTCAAAGGCAATCCTTCTACTCTTCCAGCATAGCAATCACAGCATGTGGTCATGACCAACGCTGCTAGTGCCGGCTAGGTAGTATAGGAACAGAGAGACTGACATCACACACTCCATTTTCCCAGTTTAGTTACTCTAACTGTTTTACATGCCCTGCAGTCAACGTAGCACTAACTTGCTGTTAAGTGAATATGTAATCATTTTTATATATATATATACTTACATTTTTCCTCTGTCAGTTGTTTGAGAACTTCTCCAACAATCTAAAAGCAGAATAAAAGGAATGTGAATTTAGTCAGTCCGCACAGCTGGATAATGTGAATCTTCTATCACTCAGAATCATACCTGCCCCACACTTTGTAGAGCCTTCAGATCATTTTCAGATTTCTCATACTGTTTTGTTAGCTCCCTCAGTTGTTCACGCACTACAAAATAAATCATAAATCAATGTACGTATTGTTAACAATAACTAGATAGAGCTGCTTAACCCCATTCTAGCCAGCTATTAATAGCAGCAATATATGGGCATGGCTCGATCTATGCTAAGCGTAACACACACCAGCTCGCAGAATGAGAATAGAGAGGGCGGCAGAGTATGATTAACCATTTGGTGATATTAGGCAACCAAATAAAGTCCGGGGGTCGGAAGAGCCTCTCACTGAGGAAACGCAATACGGTTGGATTTTAAATTGAAACTTTCTGGGTATTTTAATATTATGTTTACTTACTGCTGTAAGTAAAATCTTTGTGAGATGTGAAAAATAAAGTGAAAGGTAGAAATCCACAACTCTCTATCCTGTAACTGGAAACCTCCCTTTTAGCTTAGCAAGCTGTCAATCATTGTTATAAGCTCCGCCCTTTACACCTGGCAGTCAGCATAGAGAGAGCCACCTCCATCTTAGCTCCCTGTCAATCATTGTTATAAGCTCCGCCCATTACACCTGGCAGTCAGTATAGAGAGAGCCACCTCCATCTTAGCTCCCTGTCAGTCATTGTTATAAGCTCCGTCCATTACACCTGGCAGTCAGTATAGAGAGAGCCGCCTCCATCTTAGCTCCCTGTCAATCATTGTTATAAGCTCCGCCCTTTACACCTGGCAGTCAGTATAGAGAGAGCCGCCTCCATCGTAGCTCCCTTTCAATCATTGTTATAAGCTCCGCCCATTACACCTGGCAGTCAGTATAGAGAGAGCCGCCTCCATCGTAGCTCCCTTTCAATCATTGTTATAAGCGCCGCTCTTTAGACCTAGCAGTCAGTATAGAGAGAGCCGCCTCCGTCTTAGCTCCCTGTCAATCATTGTTATAAGCTCCGCCCTTTACACCTGGCAGTCAGTATAGAGAGAGCCACCTCCATCTTAGCTCCCTGTCAATCACTGCTATAAGCTCCGCCCACTGGAATAAATGAAACCATTTTTCTATACATTTGCAATATATGCCCAGGATGTGCCTTGTCTGAACTGGATTATGATTTAATTTACTAAACTAAAGTAAAACCAATAGTAAATGCAACATTTCATGAAAAAAATTAAAAAAATTGGAGAGGTTATTGGTGATTTCTCCCCCCCCCCCATTTGAAAAGTTTTTATAGATTTTTTTTTTAAACAAAATAAAGGGAGAGGGTACAGAACAGAAAAGGATTTGTACATTAGGCAATTGTTCAAAGAAAGACTAGTACGGTCTATTTACTGAAGCGTATTCGATATCACTTGAAGGACATCCGATTTTTATTCTCCATTGACCATAGGTAGTGGGGTCCTCACCAAATATTAGAGGGTGAGACTACTAGATCAGCCTGGGCCACTGCAATCGGCAGCTATAGCGTTGGATCTTATTGCCCCAATGGTGTAGGAGATACCATTTTCTGTAGGAGAGTAAGGCATGTTGGTTTAAGGTGTCCTGCCTCATGTTAAAGGATCACTATAGGGTCAGGAACACAAACATGTATTCCTGACCCTATAGTGTTAAAACCACCATCTAGCCCCCCTGGGCCCCTCATGCCTTCATAAATATAGCAAAATCTTACTGTATTCAAGCCTGAAGCTGTAACTCTGCATGCTGTTAGACTCAGAAAAACAAGCAGTCTGCTGACATCATCAGAAGTGGTAGCCTGATCCAATCACAGTGCTTCCCCATAGGGTTGGCTGAGACTGACAAAGAGGCAGATCAGGGTCAGAGCCAGCATGATTCAAACACAGCCCTGGCCAATCAGCATCTCCTCAAAGAGATGAATTGAATCAATGAATCTCTATGAGGAAAGTTCAGTGTCTGCATGCAGAGGGAGGAGATACGGAATGTTTGGATGCATTTTAGGCAGCTATCACCCAGGAAGGATCTCTAACAGCCATCTGAGGAGTGGCCAGGGAAGTTATCACTAGGCTGTAATGTAAACACTGTATTTTCTCTGAAATTACAGTGTTTACAGCAAAAAGCCAGAAGGGAATGATTCTACTCACCAGAACAAATTCAATAAGCTGGGTACTATATAATAAGCTGGGTACTATATAATAAGCTGGGTACTATATAATAAGCTGGGTACTATATAATAAGCTGCAGTTGTTCTGGTGACTATAGTGTCCCTTTAAGTTTCAGTTGTGTAAATTCTAGATAAGTGCCAGTTCCTTGTTAAATCTTCTCAGACTGTGGTATGACAGGGTTGATAGTGGAGCTCTCTGGGTAGTGGGATGACGACAGTGGAGCTCTGTGATAGTGTTGGTGGAGCTCTGTGACGGTGGAGCTCTGTGACGGTGGAGCTCTGTGACGGTGGAGCTCTGTGACGGTGGAGCTCTGTGACGGTGGAGCTCTGTGACGGTGGAGCTCTGTGACGGTGGAGCTCTGTGTTGGTGGAGCTCTGTGTTGGTGGAGCTCTGTGATGGTGGAGCTCTGTGATGGTGGAGCTCTGTGATAGTGTTAGTGGAGCTCTGTGATGGTGGAGCTCTGTGATGGTGGAGCTCTGTGATAGTGTTAGTGGAGCTCTGTGATGGTGGAGCTCTGTGATAGTGTTAGTGGAGCTCTGTGATGGTGGAGCTCTATGTTGGTGGAGCTCTGTGATAGTGTTAGTGGAGCTCTGTGATGGTGGAGCTCTGTGATGGTGGAGCTCTGTGATGGTGGAGCTCTGTGATGGTGGAGCTCTGTGATGGTGGAGCTCTGTGATAGTGTTAGTGGAGCTCTGTGATGGTGGAGCTCTGTGATGGTGGAGCTCTGTGATGGTGGAGCTCTGTGATGGTGGAGCTCTGTGATGGTGGAGCTCTGTGATAGTGTTAGTGGAGCTCTGTGATGGTGGAGCTCTGTGATGGTGGAGCTCTGTGATGGTGGAGCTCTGTGATAGTGTTAGTGGAGCTCTGTGTTGGTGGAGCTCTGTGCCCAGCTCCCAGGCCGCCATGACACAGCTTATTTGCCCCCCGCCTCCCCCTCCCTGCCCCCCCCCGGCCCTCTCTCCCCCCCACTCACACTCCTTCAGCCGCCCGTCGATCTCCTTGTGCTCCAGCAGTTTCTTCCTGTAATCCTGCAGAGCCTTCTCCCGTGGATCCGCCATGATGAGAAGCCGCTGCTCGTAGGGAATGCTGGGAAGGGCCATGTCCGCCGGGGGAGGACCCAACACCAGCGAGTCCGCCAGAAATACTCTGCCAGAGCGGCCCTGCGGCCAACACGGCACAGCTCGCGTCACAGCGCCACCCCTGCCGGCCGGCGGTACTGCACCTGCAGCTCACTAACTGGGAGACCCTGAGCCAGGAAACCATGGCAACACATCTACCCTCCCCCATCCCTGGGCCAGGAAACCATGGCAACACAGCTACCCTCCCCCATCCCTGAGCCAGGAAACCATGGCAACACAGCTACCCTCCCCCATCCCTGGGCCAGGAAACCATGGCAACACAGCTACCCTCCCCCATCCCTGAGCCAGGAAACCATGGCAGCACATCTACCCCAACCCCATCCCTGAGCCAGGAAACCATGGCAACACAGCTACCCTCCCCCATCCCTGAGCCAGGAAACCATGGCAACACAGCTACCCTCCCCCATCCCTGAGCCAGGAAACCATGGCAACCCATCTACCCTCCCCCATCCCTGAGCCAGGAAACCATGGCAACACAGCTACCCTCCCCCATCCCTGAGCCAGGAAACCATGGCAACACAGCTACCCTCCCCCATCCCTGAGCCAGGACACCATGGCAGCCCATCTAACCTCCCCCATCCCTGAGCCAGGAAACCATGGCAACACATCTACCCTCCCCCATCCCTGAGCCAGGAAACCATGGCAACACATCTACCCTCCCCCATCCCTGAGCCAGGAAACCATGGCAGCCCATCTCCGAGCCAGGAAACCATGGCAACACATCTACCCTCCCCCATCCTTGGGCCAGGAAACTATGACAGCCCATCTACCCCCCCATCCCTGAGCCAGGAAACCATGGCAACACAGCTACCCTCCACCATCCCTGGGCCAGGAAACCATGGCAGCCCATCTACGAGCAAGGAAACAATGGCAACACATCTACCCTCCTCCATCCCTGGGCCAGGAAACTATGGCAGCCCATCTACCTCCCCTCATCCATGAGCCAGGAACCATGGTGCCCATCTACCTCCCCATCCTTAGCCAGGAAACCATGGCAGCCCATCTCCTCCCATCGATGGAGCCAGGAAACCATGGCAACACATCTACCCCCATCCTGAGCCAGGAAACCATGCACACAGCTACCTCCCCATCGGGCCAAGAAACCATGTTAACTAACCCCCATCCCTGGCCAGGAAACCATGGCAGCCATCTACCAGCCGGAAACCATGGCAACACATCTACCCTCCCCATCTCTGGGCCATGGCAGCCCATCTGGCCCCCCACACATCCATGAGCCAGGGAAACCATGGCAACACATCTACCTCACCTCATCCATGAGCCAGGAAACCATGGCAGCCCATCTACTTTCCCCATCGATATGAGCTAGGAAACCATGGCAACACATCCCCCCTATCCTGAGCCAGGAAACCACACACAGCTACCCTCCCCATCCCTGGGCCAGAAACCATGGTAGCCAATCCCCCATCCATGAGCCAGGAAACCATGCCAACACATCTACCACCCCCCCCCTATCGGTGGGCCTGGAAACCATGGCAGCCCATCTACCCTCCCCCATCCCTGAGACAGGAAACCATGGCAACCCATCTACCCCCATCCCTGAGACAGGAAACCATGGCAACCCATCTACCCCCATCCCTGAGACAGGAAACCATGGCAGCCCATCTACCCTCCCCATCCATGAGCCAGGAAACCATGGCAGCCCATCTACCCCCATCCCTAGGCCAGGAAAACATGGCAACACATCTACCCCCCATCCCATGGCAGGTCATCTACCCAGGGCTGATAAAAGGCTTCCTGTGGGGCAGCGCTCCCATCGTTGGGTCAGGAAACCATGGCAGCCCATCTACCCAGGGCTGATAAAAGGCTTTCTGTGGAGCAGTGCTCCCATCCCTGGGTCAGGAAACCATGGCAGCCCAACTACCAAGGAAGTTTTTTTAGGCTCTAACAAATAAATATCCCCCAACACCAATGCAGTTAAAGCTGGAGTGTGTAAATCTGTATATATAATCTCTCTCAAAATATGAAGCCTCCTGACTTTATTAAAATTAAGAATTTTTTTTGGTCACTATAGCTCGAGTAATCTACGTAAGAAAACAGATCGTGCCAGTGTCTATGTATACAGTAACATGCTTGTGAAGAATCACCCTCCCTACATTCGGTACGTTTCCTCCCTGCTACTTTGTTTGTGGAATCCACTATCTTTTATTGTGGGTTGTTCGGTACTTTGATTCGTTAGAATCCCTTGTTCGGTAAAATAGCTATTTTACCGAACAAGGACCACCCTGGGTAACAATTAGAACTTAGAATCCGTGTTATTACCTGAAACCGCAAGCTAATTGAGTGCTCCTGGGTGGCCGCCCTTTCAAGATACGAACACGTGGCGAGAACAATGGATGGCGGCCATCTTAAACTCCAGACTTAGGCGACGAGTGCCTGGAACGATTTTCGGCATGGCTCTCCAGCAATCCCCGGTCCCCCATGAAAGTTCCGTTGGACCCATTTCCACAAATGGCGTTCGGGAGTATCAATCTACTGAACGAGGGGAGCACTCTCATGTAACCAGCTACATTACATCTATTGGTGTCTTCTTGCAATTTTTATCCGAACGGAGACCGGCTCGCACCACTGATTTCATGGAACTCTGAGTTGGCTACAACCTCGTGGCGAGCCGGTCAAACTTCCACACGGTATAACGCCAAAACTACTGAACGGATTCACACGAAATTTGGATATGTTGCTCACATCACCCTCAGCTACCCAGGGATATGATATTAGTTTTTATATTGATATGTTATGCATAAAGTATGTTTCTAATAATTGTGAAAAATTTAAACTTTTCTGGACACTAGATAATTGAGTTTGATAAGTTGTTCAAACCCAATTATCTACCCTGGCCCAAAGGAGGAGTTATGTACTGTATAAATTGTGTGCCGTTTTTCAGTAAATCAGACTTGTTCCAGCATTAAGCTTTGGCTCATGTGTGGATTATTCGGCGATACCAGCGATTTATTACTGTGGATTACTTGGCGAATTTATTTTATGGGAAGAAGGGAATGCTTGACGGAGTAAAGGATTATACCGTCACAATGCTGCTCTCCATAGATTCGTGTCTGCGTACAAACATTAGAACCTCGCTCTCTCCTGGCTAGATAGGCTTCGTTTATTAAAAGTGATGATTAATATATTTACTTAACCCCATTTTTGACAAATAATTGTAAGTTTATACATAGAAAGGGTCGTGCTCAATTTTAGGTTGGTTTTCAGGCACATTTCCTATTTGGGCAGATTTATTCCCTCATTTAACCTCATCCCTTAATGTGCCTCTTCCATCACTTTATTCTGCTTTTCGATTTTGTTTTTCTCCTCAGTTCACAAATGTGTCGCTCCCAAAATATAAAATAAGAGGAGCAAGAATCTACCTTTCATTTTTTTTCTTCTTCCCCTTTCAGAGCAGCAATGTTCCTATGAAACAAACAGTTTTAAATGATTCCACGTCATTTTTTTTTATTTTTTTTAAAGTAAAAGGGCCTTTTAATGGTCAATTATTTTCAGGTTTCAGCGAAACGGAGCAGGAACTGGCTGTGATCTCACAGCTTTACTTGCTTTAGATAAATTAGCATGTGTATTTGCTAACTAATTTAGAGTTTCATCCATTAACGACATACATTTTTCATGAACATCGTTCCGATCAACGGCAAAAGAGAGGAAAGAAAGTTGTGCTTGTACGTGGAACCACCTTGCACAAGACTGCTGAATGAAGTGTCAGACCGCATGGCGCAGGTATTGCAGCCCTGACACAGCTGTACTATTCCAGTCTAGGGTGTTCCTTAGCTCCTGTTAGAATAAGGAATCTGGGCACCTGGGCAGACCTACCATGGCAATTCCTTCCACAAAGCTCTAACAGAGGCAGCCTTTAGCTGAGTGTGTATTTTTACGTACAGATGTGAAATCAGCTCAAACCGATGGGAAAGCCTGACCCAGGATATATTTGAGTCTGCCGTGACACCAGTTCTGAATTCAAGCTGATGGCTGTTTTCATTTAAGTCACTAAGTTCCAATGTCTGTGTAATCATAATGATTCTATCTTTAAAGAATATCTTGAGCTAGAAAAGGACAGCCAAAGCTAGACCTGTAAGAACTGCATTAAGTATTCAGGGACCACAATATAAGGAAGCAAAAAATGCACACGCTCCTTAAAGGACCACTACAGTGCCAGGAAAACATACTCGTTTTCCTGGCACTATAGTGCCCTGAGGGTGCCCCCACCCTCAGGGACCCCCTCCCGCCCGGCTCTGGAAGGAGGAAAGGGGTTTAAACTTACCTTTTTCCAGCGCTGGGCGGAGAGCTCTCCTCCTCCGATCCTCCTTAGCTCTCGGCCGGCTGAATGCTAACACGGCCGCGCGCGCGATTCAGCTGGTCTCATAGGAAAGCATTTACAATGCTTTCCTATGGACGCTGGCGTGCTCTCACTGTGATTTTTCACAGTGAGAAGCACGAAGCGCTTCTAGTGGCTGTCAATGAGACAGCCACTAGAGGATTAGGGGGAAGGCTTAACCCATTCATAATTATAGCAGTTTCTCTGAAACTGCTATAATTATGAAAAAAATGGGTTAACCCTAGCTGGACCTGGCACCCAGACCACTCCATTAAGCTGAAGTGGTCTGGGTGCCTAGAGTGGTCCTTTAATGAGTAATGTGTAAAATGCCATAGTGAGAATCTAGACCAGGCTTCCCCAAACTCCGGCCCTCCAGATGTTGCTGAACTTCAACTCCCATGATTCTATGAATGAAATAAATAGGCTGAGAATCATGGGAGTTGTAGTTCAGCAACATCTGGAGGGCCAGAGTTTGGGGAAGCCTGCTCTAGACTTTAAAAAGGTCTCGAGCCACACTAAATACATCATATCACAGACATACATTATGTATTCAACATAAAGTACTGAGATACTAACCTCCAATTCAGCGTCATCTCTTCCTTAAATTTGTGGTTGTTTCTTTAATGGTAGCACCCACCTCTTGTCTGCCAAGCAGGAGAAACAAAAAGGACAACGCCAGGGGACCCCAGGCACTATAACCACTTCAATGAGATGCAATGGTTATACTGCCTACAATGTCAACTTGAGTTGTCCAGGATGGAAAATATCCCTTTCTTTACCAAGAGCAAGGCTGATGTCAGTGGAGCAGGATATTGCACATATATTTTATATATTAGGATTCTTGTTAGCATTTTTACTAAATTATTCTCTTACTAGCAGTTATAGCTTGTACAGTGCTACATTATATGTTGGTGCTACATAAATGATTAAAGTGAAGGCGGTTTTCTCCACATGTCTAAATCTAGCCCTGATAGTTTACAGTGGTTTGTAATAGGATGGATCATGCTTAATGTTCTTTAAGGAATGCTATTGATTTCCCACTAATTAGTAATACATACTCTGCTTTAAATGAAACTCCAGGCACCAAAACAACTTCATCTAAATAAAATTGTTATGGTGCCAGGAAGCACTCTTACCTCGAGGGGTTAAACAGCACGAGATGCGACTCGCCTTTCACAAAACTGGCTTGGAAAAGGTGCAGTTCACCGATTGACAGAGTGTCAATTAATTGGCTGGAGAGCGGTTTAACCCCTTGAGATGAAAGTGGCCTCCTGGCATCATAACGTCACTTGGATGAAGCCGTGTTGATGCCTGGAGTGTCCCTTTAAGCACACATTAACACACAAAACATAATATAATTAATAAAACATTTCTTTTTAAATGAAAGTCATTGTGTATTTTTGTTTTTAACAACATTGAAAAGAAAAAAAGAAAAGAAAATTTATTTTCCAATAAAATCTTTCACTTATAGGCAACAAATTGTATAGAGTGCTAACAATCACAACAGGTCAATAGTTTCCATGATTTTTCCCTCTAAATTATATTAGAAATGTTTCTATGGTAACTGGTCAACTGAAGGCATTTCTAGCTATGTCCGAACTGTGACTAATTGGACGAGTAATACGAATATTGCTGCATGAGGGCTCAATAAACAAAATCCAATTTATAAAAGGAGAGACAGGATACAGAGATAAGCAGCGAGTACTGGATTTGCTAGACTCATAGAGCATTGCAATACTTGATAAATATTTCACACAATTTCTCAGTCTTCGTTAAACATGAAAAAAAAAAAAATCTTCCCATCGGCACAAAAATGGGAATATCGTCAAAATTTGGAAGCAGTGTGTTTATTTTTTTCATTTCGAGTAAATGGGATCCAAAAACCAAATCTTCCTTGAGAACAGGTTTGTGTTGGACCAGACGCCTATAGTGCTAAATGTTTGCATGCAATTAACTGGAACCAGGATCCTCAGAAGTTGCTTCTTAAGAGCTCACCAATACGTAGATCATACTAGAGGTGAGGAAAGAGAAGATAATTAACAAATGCTTAATCATATTAAATAAAAACTAGGCCAAAGACAGCATGCAATACAGGTCTCTATCTGAATGATAATGTTATTGTCTCTGATTCTTCCCATATTTCTGCTACCATCTGTCCATTGCGAGCAATGCTCCTAGGGTTGAAAGATCCACCATAATTCCCCAGACCTGTGTTCTTCATTCTGATTGCTGGTACAGGAAAGATCGCCTTGTGGTATGAAGCAGAATTCACATGCAGAAAAGACAGCATTTTGGAATACCTCCTCGATTGATAGATTTACACAAATTAGCAAAACAGCCGATTAACCCAATTCATGGACAATCCATTTGTGAAAACTGATGAATCCGGAAAAGGTCAATTTGTCAAACATCTCATTATAAGAAGTTATACAATCGCTATGCTTATCTACGGAGATTTCCATAACTGCCATCCATCAATCAGCATCACAAGGTGACATTCTATGTTTATTAATATAACTGCCATCCATCAAACAGTATCACACGGTGACATTCTATGTTTATTAATATAACTGCCATCCATCAATCAGTATCACACGGTGACATTCTATGTTTATTAATATAACTGCCATCCATCAAACAGTATTACACGGTGACATTCTATGTTTATTAATATAACTGCCATCCATCAATCAGCATCACAAGGTGACATTCTATGTTTATTAATATAACTGCCATCCATCAATCAGCATCACAAGGTGACATTCTATGTTTATTAATATAACTGCCATCCATCAAACAGTATCACACGGTGACATTCTATGTTTATTAATATAACTGCCATCCATCAATCAGTATCACACGGTGACATTCTATGTTTATTAATATAACTGCCATCCATCAAACAGTATTACACGGTGACATTCTATGTTTATTAATATAACTGCCATCCATCAATCAGCATCACAAGGTGACATTCTATGTTTATTAATATAACTGCCATCCATCAATCAGCATCACAAGGTGACATTCTATGTTTATTAATATAACTGCCATCCATCAAACAGTATCACACAGTGACATTCTATGTTTATTAATAAAACTACCATCAATCAGTATCACACGGTGACATTCTATGTTTATTAATATAACTGCCATCAAACAGTATCACACGGTGACATTCTATGTTTATTAATATAACTGCCATCCATCAAACAGTATCACACAGTGACATTCTATGTTTATTAATAAAACTACCATCAATCAGTATCACACGGTGACATTCTATGTTTATTAATATAACTGCCATCCATCAATCAGTATCACACGGTGACATTCTATGATTATTAATATAACTGCCATCCATCAATCAGTATCACACGGTGACATTCTATGTTTATTAATATAACTGCCATCCATCAAACAGTATTACACGGTGACATTCTATGTTTATTAATATAACTGCCATCCATCAATCAGCATCACAAGGTGACATTCTATGTTTATTAATATAACTGCCATCCATCAAACAGTATCACACAGTGACATTCTATGTTTATTAATAAAACTACCATCAATCAGTATCACACGGTGACATTCTATGTTTATTAATATAACTGCCATCCATCAAACAGTATCACACAGTGACATTCTATGTTTATTAATAAAACTACCATCAATCAGTATCACACGGTGACATTCTATGTTTATTAATATAACTGCCATCCATCAATCAGTATCACACGGTGACATTCTATGATTATTAATATAACTGCCATCCATCAATCAGTATCACAAGGTGACATTCTATGTTTATTAATATAACTGCAATCCATCAATCAGTATCACAAGGTGACATTCTATGTTTATTAATATAACTGCCATCCATCAAACAGTATCACAAGGTGACATTCTATGATTATTAATATAGCTGCCATCCATCAATCAGTATCACACGGTGACATTCTATGTTTATTAATATAACTGCAATCCATCAATCAGTATCACAAGGTGACATTCTATGTTTATTAATATAACTGCCATCCATCAAACAGTATCACAAGGTGACATTCTATGATTATTAATATAGCTGCCATCCATCAATCAGTATCACAAGGTGACATTCTATGTTTATTAATATAACTGCCATCCATCAATCAGTATCACACGGTGACATTCTATGTTTATTAATATAACTGCAATCCATCAATCAGTATCACAAGGTGACATTCTATGATTATTAATATAGCTGCCATCCATCAATCAGTATCACAAGGTGACATTCTATGATTATTAATATAACTGCCATCCATCAATCAGTATCACAAGGTGACATTCTATGTTTATTAATATAACTGCAATCCATCAATCAGTATCACAAGGTGACATTCTATGTTTATTAATATAACTGCCATCCATCAAACAGTATCACAAGGTGACATTCTATGATTATTAATATAGCTGCCATCCATCAATCAGTATCACACGGTGACATTCTATGTTTATTAATATAACTGCAATCCATCAATCAGTATCACAAGGTGACATTCTATGTTTATTAATATAACTGCCATCCATCAAACAGTATCACAAGGTGACATTCTATGATTATTAATATAGCTGCCATCCATCAATCAGTATCACAAGGTGACATTCTATGTTTATTAATATAACTGCCATCCATCAATCAGTATCACACGGTGACATTCTATGTTTATTAATATAACTGCAATCCATCAATCAGTATCACAAGGTGACATTCTATGATTATTAATATAGCTGCCATCCATCAATCAGTATCACACGGTGACATTCTATGTTTATTAATATAACTGCAATCCATCAATCAGTATCACAAGGTGACATTCTATGATTATTAATATAGCTGCCATCCATCAATCAGTATCACACGGTGACATTCTATGTTTATTAATATAACTGCCATCCATCAAACAGTATCACAAGGTGACATTCTATGATTATTAATATAGCTGCCATCCATCAATCAGTATCACACGGTGACATTCTATGTTTATTAATATAACTGCAATCCATCAATCAGTATCACAAGGTGACATTCTATGATTATTAATATAGCTGCCATCCATCAATCAGTATCACACGGTGACATTCTATGTTTATTAATATAACTGCCATCCATCAAACAGTATCACAAGGTGACATTCTATGATTATTAATATAGCTGCCATCCATCAATCAGTATCACAAGGTGACATTCTATGATTATTAATATAACTGCCATCCATCAATCAGTATCACACGGTGACATTCTATGTTTATTAATATAACTGCAATCCATCAATCAGTATCACAAGGTGACATTCTATGTTTATTAATATAACTGCCATCCATCAAACAGTATCACAAGGTGACATTCTATGATTATTAATATAGCTGCCATCCATCAATCAGTATCACAAGGTGACATTCTATGTTTATTAATATAACTGCCATCCATCAAACAGTATCCCACGATGACATTCTATGTTTATTAATATAACTGCCATCAATCAGTATCACACTGCGACATTCTTTGTTTATTAATATATCTGCCATCCAAACAGTATCGCACGGCATATAAAACAAGGAGTCCATGTTTGCTGTTGATGCTTTCTGCACTGTTGATAAGTGATTTTTCTGAAATGCGTTAAGTAAAAAAAGCCACAAAAAAAAAAAAAATTCATAGGGAAGAGCTAAGAAAAACTTACCCGTAGAGGTAGTAAAAAAAGGAAAGCAGGTAAAACGCTAGCTTACACCATCCCTCTTTTTGACAAAATGCTAAAATATCCGCATTCATGATCGTTGTGGGGTCATACAGGCCGGGTCCACTCATAACGGGCCTGCTCATGTACCTAGGAACCAAGTGACAAAGTTACAAACTGCATAGCCAAGCTCAGATAACACTATTATAAAAGAAATAAAAACACGATAATGACACCAGAGAGACTGTTCATGTGGTAGAAAATTTGTAATCATTTACAGATAAAAGATAGGAGAAACCCCTCTCCCTACCTGCTATAGGCTGTCAACCTGCGGAGTGAGAGATCTGGAGATGAGCTATGTCTTTCATCCAGCCGGCAAGAGTCAAGAGAGAGATTGCAGGGATTGACGCAATGGCGTCAATCCCTGCAATCAGTCACCAGCCATCTAAGAGCAGCCGGGGTGGAATACCACTGGAGATCCCCTAGGTTCTTGGTGGTCACTCATAAAGAGACTGTGCATAAAATCTCCTCGCTAGCCGAGGCACCTCCCTTCCTCAAAGCCCTGGGCATCCAGGTCCCGCAGACCCACCCAGAACGACACTCCGGAACCAGAGCAGCGGTACCCTCAACGACAACGGACCACCTGACCCTCTCTAGGTAACGTACCAATCCCATGAGGCACAAGCACCAACTGTTTCGCTCTGTTAAACCCTGTTACTCTTTTAAGCATAACTATAAAGCTCCTAACCTGATGTGAAAGCGACAACACACCCACAACAGACACACTCTCGTAATACCATGATAGGACGAAGCCTAATGTGACTGTGCGGACATCACACACACACACGCCACAGACCGACTGCAACACCCCCCCTCCCCTCCCCCGCTACCCCCTTGGTTAGGGGCACACTTAGAAGACGGCCTGACACCATCACCCTGAATGGGAAACACATGATCACACAAACGCCGACGGCCAATCTTCCTAAGCCAGCCATACCCTCTTGACGATCAATGCACACAGAACTGACGCAAGGTATGGCTCCTCGCCCAGCCATACCAATACATAACCGCAATGAGCACTGTGATAGGGTGATAGTAGCCAACTGATAGTAGCCAACTGATACTCAAACAATCACAGCCACTCACTGCTGCTCAGGATAATGCTTCCTTATTAGTACAACCAGCGCAGAGGGGATGGGCTGCTAGGAACGCTCTCTTCTAACATCCCATCCCTAATTCTCGGGGATTTCAATATTCCTATAAACCCACCTTTGACCTCTGCAGCCAATAAATTACTTTCAATTACTTCCTCCCTCGGGCTATCACAGTGGGCAAATTCTCCCACCCATGTAGCTGGCAATACCCTTGACCTAATCTTCACTTATGCATGTACTGTATCTAATATCTGCAATACTCCGTATCCACTCTCTGATCACCACCTCTTATCGTTTGCTCTCACGTACCCCCTCACCCAACAACCTCCGCCTAACCAGCCTCAACTCAGGAGGGACCTCAATTCTCTTGATCTCCAACAGTTGTCAGCTGACATTGATTCACAACTACTGTCCATCCCTTCCCTCTCATGTCCTTCATTGGCCATCTCCATGTATAACTCTACTCTTACATCTGCCTTGAACACTGCAGCGCCACTCCAAACAAGCACCTCAAGGAGGACCCGCCCCCCAACCATGGCATACTAAATCAACGCGCTACCTGCAAAGATGCTCCCGTTGTGCTGAACGCTCCTGGAGGAAGTCTCGCACCCAGTCATACTTTCTCCATAATAGATTCATATTGTGTTCATACAGTGCAGCCCTTGCCCTTGCCAAACAGTCTTATTTTTCCTCTCATTAGTTCATGTTCCCGCAACCCCAGGCATCTGACACCTTTAATTCTCTTCTTTGCCCCGCTGTGGCCACCCCCCAAACCAACCTTACTGCTGATAACTTTGCATGTTACTTCACTGACAAAACTGAACAGCTAAGGAAAGAATTCTCCCCTCCTCGCCTTTCTGTTTCTCAATCACACATAGATCATGCCTTTCCTACCCTTCAGACATTCTCCCCAGCCACTGACCAAGAGGTGGCTGCTCTTCTTTGCTCCTCTCGCCCCACCACTTGCCCGCTCGATCCTGTCCCATCTCATCAGATCTCTCTCCACTTGTCTCGTGCCTTCTCTAACACACATCTTCAACTGCTCGCTCTCTTCTGGCATCGTCCCTGCTGGCCTTAAACATGTCACTGTAGTACCTATACTACAAAAACCATCCCTCGACCCGTCCACCCCCTCTAACTACCGTCCCGTATCCCTGCTCCCTTTTTCCTCAAAGCTTCTGGAAAGACTTGTCTTTACCCGTGTGTCTCATTTCCTCAATTCCAACTCTCTCCTTGACCCCCTCCAATCTGGCTTCCGCCCTCTCCACTCTACAGAGACTGCCCTTATCAAAGTTACTAACGACCTAATCGCAGCTAAATCCAAAGGCCACTACTCCATACTAATTCTTCTTGACCTCTCAGCGGCCTTTGACACCGTTGATCATGCTCTCCTTCTTCAAACTCTGCAATCGCTTGGTCTCTGTGACTCTGTCCTCTCATGGTTTTCCTCTTATCTCTCCCAACGCTCAGTGTCTCCCTGTCTCGGTTGGAGTCCCCCAAGGCTCCGTCCTTGATCCCCTTCTATTTTCTCTTTATACTGCCTCTCTTGGCAAACTTATTACCTCATTTGGATTCCACTACCACCTGTACGCTGATGACACCCAGCTATATCTCTCCTCCCCAGACCTCTCCCCTGCTGTCCTGCAACGTGTCACTGCTTGCCTTTCTTCCATCTCTGACTGGATGTCCTCCCGCTTTCTGAAACTCAATCTCTCAAAAACTGAACTCCTTGTCTTTCCTCCTCCTAATACTGATCCCCCTCTTTCGCTCTCCCTTCAAGTTTGTGGTACCAACATCAGCACATCCTTGCAAGCGCGCTGTCTTGGCGTCACACTTGACTCTGGTCTCACCTTTGAGCCTCACATCCAGCATGTTGCCAAATCCTGTAGATTCCATCTTAAAAACATAGCCCGCATCCGCCACTTTCTTGCACCAGATACTACCAAGGAGCTTGTCCATGCTCTAGTAATTTCCCGCATGGATTATTGTAACCCTCTCCTGCTTGGTCTTCCCAAAAGCCGTACTGCACCCCTACAGTCTGTAATGAACGCTGCTGCTAGACTGATTTTCCTCTCTAGTCGGTTCTCTCACACCTCACCCCTCTGCCAGTCCTTACATTGGCTTCCTGTGTGCTATAGGAGTCAATTCAAGGCACTAACTCACACCTATAAAGCACTGAACAACTCTAGCCCCTCTTATATCTCCTCCCAGATCCATAGGTATGTCCCTTCTCGGTCTCTCCGCTCTGCCCGTGACCACCTCCTGTCCGTTGTCCGCACCCGTACGGCCAACTCGCGCTTGCAGGACTTCTCGCGGGTGGCTCCCTTCCTATGGAATAGCCTGCCTCCCATCAGATTCTCCCCTAGCCTTGCATCTTTTAAGAAGTGCCTTAAAACCCATCTCTTTAGGAAAGCTTATGGCCTCCAAGACTAACCCCTACCTCACATACCTGTCTCTTGCCCTCTCCTAAAGGGCAGCCCACCTTATTTGATTGCAAATTCCTGTCCTAATGTTTTTTACACCCCACCTCCTATAGAATGTAAGCTCGATTGAGCAGGGTCCTCTTCAACCTATTGTTCCTGTAAGTTTATTTGTAATTGTCCTATTTATAGTTAAATCCCCTCTCATAATATTGTAAAGCGCTACGGAATCTGTTGGTGCTATATACATTGCAATAATAATAATAATAATAATTTAGCTTTAAAAAAAAAAAAAAAAAACGGTTTTAAGACTGAATGGAAAGAAGGCACTAGGGTACTGCAGACACTTTAACCACTTCAATGAGAAGTGTCCCTTTAGAGCAAACGTGTCAAACTCACAGCCCACAATGAATATCTTTGAGACCAAGGCAATATAACCAGTGGCGTACCTAACATGGTATTCCTGACCCTATAGGGCTTGCCTCCCCTATAAAACATTAAAACTTACCTTATTTCCAGCGCAGCGCGGGTCTGACGGCGCTGGCTCCGTCCCCTTTTGTCCTCATAAAGACGCATTGAATCAATCCATCTCCATGAGGAAAATTCAGCGTCTCCATGCAGAGCGTGGGGACGCAGAACGGCAGTTCTGCTTACTGTGCAGCCCTGTGAGAGGAAGCACCTCTAGTGGCCATCTAAGGAGTGGCCACTTGTAGTTGTCCCACTTGGAGTTCTCTGAAAATAAGCAGTGATTACATGAAAATGCCTGAAGGGAGCCATTACACCAAAACAACTATATTAAGCTGTATAGTGTCCCTTTAAACCTTGTTTTTTTTTGCCTGTGTTAGCCTTTGAGTGTGACATTCTTGCTTTAGAGGGACAATGAACGCACCAGTGTATTATAACTCCAGCTATCAGGTTACGGTGAAAGGAGGTCTCCTGTCTCCCCGCACACAGTGTATTATAACTGCAGCTATAAGGTTATGGTGTAAGGAGGCCCCCTGTCTCCCCACACACAGTGTATTCTAACTGCAGCTATAAGGTTATGGTGTAAGGAGGTCCCCTGTCTCCCCGCACACAGTGTATTCTAACTGCAGCTATAAGGTTATGGTGTAAGGAGGTTCCTAGTCTCCCCGCACACAGTGTATTCTAACTGCAGCTATAAGGTTATGGTGTAAGGAGGTTCCTAGTCTCCCTGCACACAGTGTATTATAACTGCAGCTATAAGGTTATGGTGTAAGGAGGTTCCTAGTCTCCCTGCACACAGTGTTTTATAACTGCAGCTATAAGGTTATGGTGTAATGAGATCCCCTGTCTCCCCGCACACAGTGTATTCTAACTGCAGCTATAAGGTTATGGTGTAAGGAGGTCCCCTGTCTCCCCGCACACAGTGTATTCTAACTGCAGCTATAAGGTTATGGTGTAAGGAGGTCCCCTGTCTCCCCGCACACAGTGTATTCTAACTGCAGCTATAAGGTTATGGTGTAAGGAGGTTCCTAGTCTCCCTGCACACAGTGTATTATAACTGCAGCTATAAGGTTATGGTGTAAGGAGATCCCCTGTCTCCCCACACAGTGTATTATAACTGCAGCTATAAGGTTATGGTGTAAGGAGGTTCCTAGTCTCCCCACACACAGTGTATTATAACTGCAGCTATAAGGTTATGGTGTAATGAGATCCCCTGTCTCTCGCACACAGTGTATTATAACTGCAGCTATAAGGTTATGGTGTAAGGAGGTTCCTAGTCTCCCTGCACACAGTGTATTATAACTGCAGCTATAAGGTTATGGTGTAAGGAGATCCCCTGTCTCCCCACACAGTGTATTATAACTGCAGCTATAAGGTTATGGTGTAAGGAGGTTCCTAGTCTCCCCACACACAGTGTATTATAACTGCAGCTATAAGGTTATGGTGTAAGGAGGTTCCTAGTCTCCCCACACACAGTGTATTATAACTGCAGCTATAAGGTTATGGTGTAATGAGATCCCCTGTCTTCTCGCACACAGTGTATTATAACTGCAGCTATAAGGTTATGGTGTAAGGAGGTTCCTAGTCTCCCTGCACACAGTGTATTATAACTGCAGCTATAAGGTTATGGTGTAATGAGATCCCCTGTCTTCTCGCACACAGTGTATTATAACTGCAGCTATAAGGTTATGGTGTAAAACAGGACAGCAGCAGTGAATTTGAACATTTATGGGTTGCAATAGGTGGCACTGCACAAACAAAGTTGAAAACTTTGTGAGAGCTAATCTGGTATTGCTGTGCAAACAGGCTCATTCTTGGAGTGTTAAGGCAACAAACCTTTCAGAAATCAGTTTTACACTGTATTCATCATTTACGGTGATCTACCAGTAGCATATTACATTAAAAAATCTTATGTAAGGTGGGGATTGGAAAGAAATCTGTAATATACAGTAATGAGGGTTTTGTTCATGAGGAATGGACACCAAATTTAATCATATCAGAATATACGTATATGAAAAGAAAATAATGTGATAATTACCTCCAAATATGGTAAGCCAGTAGAGGCATGTTTAAAGTCAGTGTAAGCCATTCTGCCGCACATAGAAACATAACGCAGAAAAACGCATGAATTAGGTATTCAGGGAGAACGAGCTGCGAAGATCAAAGGAAACAAACAACAAATGAGAATATATACAAAACACCCAGCTTATCTGACAAACATTAATCTGTTGCAAGGTATATAAGCATTTATATTTAAAACTATCGCTATGCACTTCTCACGTATGCCGGTTATGGTGGATTACATTAAAATAGACGACCTGGAAAAAAAAAAAATCTACCATTCCACTGTTGTGGCCCCACATTTGTCTTTCCCTTTTCAATGACTAATTTCCAAAATAATGAATAAACGTAAATTAATGAGAAATTTAGTGAGTGGGAGCCATTCCCCTGGGTAACAACGATTGTAACAGGATGTAATGAAAACATAGCTGCACTGATTCAATCAAACAGTCCCCATCCTTTTTCCTACCTTTGAGTAGGACAGAAAAGAATGCAAGACCCCTCCAAACACACCCCTTTCTGGGAGCAGCATGTACTGGCTAGCTGTAAATTACATTCTGAATACATAAGGCAACATACACCTACGACAGAACAAAACCTCACATCTAAACAAACTGAGTGAGACATGACAAGACATTGTTTGGTCTTGTGTCCATTAATCAGCTGGTTTCTGATATGGACTGCAGACTCTAAACGCAGCTGTGAAGCACCTTAAAGCACGAATTATAAAAGCAGAGAATGGGGAGAGCTGCCAGTCAGAGCAGAATGACATTGACTGGATCTACAGTTACTAAATGTTACGGTACCCTCAGCATGAAATGTACAAACCGCCGTTTTGTGAATGCTCCCCTCTCGCAATAGCATAGGCTGCATGCGTATCCAGTACAATCATGCGAACCGCAAGCAAGGGAACACTGCAAACTCACGAATAGGATCCGTACGGGCACTTCACTCCAAACTCATGAATCGCCAATATTAGCCGAACGCAGATATCTTTCAAGCGGCTAAGAATCCCATCCAGCAGTCTAGTCGTCGGTAATAAATCCCCCCAATAACGAGACCAAGCTCCGCATTGAGGGTAAAACAAGAACTGGCTTTACTGTGGGCTACCTGCCCGTATTTATGCAGGTCTCCCACTTGGTGGACACTCCCGTAGGGGACCAAATGGGAGACTGTAACAATAGACAGACATATGGCAGGTTAGGACCCACAGACACAGAATATTCCCAGCATGCATTAGTATTCCCTCCCCTCTGCCTGGAGATAATTGAGAAAAAAATTCAATTATCTCCAGGACAGAGGCAAATCGCCATTTTAAATTCAACACAGCAAAACATATGAAAATCTATAACTTTACTTTTGTCAAATGCTACCCATTCGTATCACGTATCCCCAGATAGCCTGGATCTGAATGCATATTATTGGCGAATAGCGCTCAGATCCCATACGTACAGTTCAATCGCCATGGAGTCAAAGTCTATTACAGTCTTTCGGTATGCGATTGACTCCATGGGACGGCTATCTGGGGTAAGTCCATTCGTGTGTTTAAACTTCCCGAACGGCCAGTGTTCGCATCCTTCTGTCGATTGAGAAGGGAGGTCGGCGGCTTCAGCGGTGTTCGGCAGAAAAAGTGTCTGTTTTGAATTCCATGAAATCCATGCCGAGCACCGCTGGTCTTTCAAATGGTTTAAAATGGCCGCCGCCTCGTGGTCGACATACGAACGACGACCACCCTGTATTCGTTTTTTTAATTGAGAAGTGTCTGCGGTTAACCACAACGTTCTAATTGGGGTCAAGAGGTTAACCAGCAGCACACTTCTCTTCTGGGTGGCCCTCCGTTCAGTAGTTTTGTTCGGTGGAAAAGGCAATTCACTGAACAGAGGCATACGAACGGGTAATTCCACGAACAAGGTAATAATAGACGAACCAGCAATCTTAGTCTTTGCAGATAGATCTGTCACACAGCTCCCCCCTTGTGGAACACTCCGGCAGACC
Organism: Pelobates cultripes; assembly: GCA_933207985.1. Lineage (NCBI taxonomy): Eukaryota > Metazoa > Chordata > Amphibia > Anura > Pelobatidae > Pelobates > Pelobates cultripes. The sequence goes on along the minus strand of OW240924.1, from coordinate 94,816,351 downwards.
CGGCTTGACCCTGTGGCGGGTCAACTTGGGGATGACCGGACTAGGAGGTAATAGGGACGTCTGTTTGCCGGGATAATCCATCTGCATTCCCATTCTGCTTACCGGGTCGGTAGCTGATGGTGAAGTTGTAAGGTTATAAAGCTAAACTTCACTGCAGCAGTCTACCATTGTCTCCTGAGACGCGGTTAAGCCAGACAAGGGGATTGTGGTCCGTGATAAGGGAGAACTCCTGCTCGTACAAATAAGGGCTTAATTTCTTTAATGCCCAGACCAGGGCTAAACACTCCTCCACTGACACATAACTCACTTCCCGGGGTAGTAGCTTTCTGCTGAGATATGCGACAGGGTGCTTTCCTCCATCTTCCCCGACCTGGCTCAGCACAGCCCCCAGTCCATATATGGAAGCATCTGTATGGACGAGAAAACGTTTGTTAGGAACTGGGATAGCCAGGACAGGGGCATTCACAAGAGCATGCTTTATTGCCTGAAATGCGGCTTCACAAGCTGGAGACCACAGGACCTGCTTAGGTAAGTTCTTTTTCGTCAGGTCAGTCAGGGGTTTAGCAACGGTGCTGTAGTCGGGGACAAAGCGTCGGTAATGTCCTGCTGTTCCCAGGAAGGTCAGCACTTGGGTCTTAGTGATAGGAGTGGGCCAGTTAGCTACAGCTTCTACCTTGGCTGGCTCTGGTCTCTGGCTCCCACATCCTACCCTGTGACCCAAGTACTGCACTTCTGCCATGCCTAGATGGCACTTGTCTGGCTTCAAGGTCAGGCCAGCGGCCCAAATCTTGTCCAGAACCACCCCTAGGTGTACCAGGTGCTCTTCCCAGGACTCACTGTAGACCGCAATGTCATCCAGGTATGCACATGCAAATTCCTGGAAGCCATCGAGAAGCCTATCCACCATACGCTGGAAGGTAGCCGGAGCATTCTTCATCCCAAATGGCAGGACCTTAAACTGGTACAGACCAAATGGGGTGACGATAGATATATATGCTTGGACAGGGTCTGCCTCATGCAAGATGCCCCAGTATTCCTCTTCCTCTACGCAGTGGGCAGCCGGGGGTCGTTGATTTCCGCTGGCTGGTCTCCTCCAAGACTGGCCCTGGTTAGCACTGTTCAGCGGGCATTCCGGTCGCTTGTGCCCTAGCTGCTTGCACCCAAAACATCTGAGGTTGGGAGTAGACCCGTGAGTTGAACCGGGGCGGCTGGTGATAATTGTTAGATGGAGCGGGTGCTGACGGCCGGTTCGTCGGTGGTTGATAGACGTAGCTGCTGGTCGGCACTCCACTCTGGCAGGAGTCTTCCCAATAGCACTGTCCAGCTTACGGGCATCCGTGTACTCGTCCGCCAGGCGAGCTGCTTCATGTAGAGTGGAGGGTTTACGGTCCCTTACCCACTCTCTGAACCCTGGGGATAATTTTTCAAAACAGTGCTCTAACAGGAACATTTGCAGCACCTCTTCCCCGGATACAGCTTGGCACCCCGCCATTCAGTGGGCAGCTGTGCGGTGCACTTTGCATGCCCATTCCACATAAGAGTCCCCAGCTGATTTAACAGTGTCTCTGAACCGCCTCCTGTATGCCTCCGGTGTAACAGCATACCTGGAGAGCAAAGCTTCCTTGACGGCCCCATAATCCCTGATCTCCTCATCAGGAATGGCCCGGACAATATAGTAACCCAGTCTTCCAGGGGTACCTTGTGCAGGGCACATTGCTACTCAAAATCAGCAAGGTACCCATCAATCTCTCCTTCTGTCTCACTGAAGGATTTAAATGCTGCAAACTGTACCTTCTTTCTTTCCACCAGGACTGCTGGAACTGGGGCTGCTGCAGCACCTCTTTGGCGTAGCAGGTTGGCCTCCACGACCCGGCTGATGATCTCCGCAGATGGGTTGGGACCATAATCGGCCAGCGTGATTCTTACCGCCCGGTCAAAGCTTGCCTCCTCAGGGGCTTCTGTCAGCTGCGCTGGGCCCACTGGTTCCTTCCGCCTCTGGTACTCCATCCATTTCGTTCAAAATGGCAATAATCTCCCTTTTCCTGAGATTACTGTCTTGTCCGCCTCTTTGCTCCAATAAATCTTTCAGGGTAGCTCTTTTCAGCCTTTGGTATTGTATTTCCATTTAATCCTGGTTGTAGTGGTCTCTCTGGGCAATGAGGGTCATCCCGTCGCTTGCCACCAGTTGTTACGGTACCCTCAGCATGAAATGTACAAACCGCCGTTTAGTGAATGCTCCCCTCTCGCAATAGCATAGGGTGCATGCGTATCCAGTACAATCATGCGAACCACAAGCAAGGGAACACTGCAAACTCACGAACAGGATCCGTACGGGCACTTCACTCCACGAGCTCCAAACTCACTTATCACCAATATTAGCCGAACGCAGATATGTCCCAAGCGGCTAAGAATCCCATCCAACAGTCTCTAGTCGTCGGTAATAAATCCCCCCAATAACGAGACCAAGCTCCGCATTGAGGGTAAAACAAGAACTGGCTTTACTGTGGGTTACCTGCCCGTATTTATGCAGGTCTCCCACTTGGTGGACACTCCCCTAGGAGACCAAATGGGAGACTTTGACAATAGACAGACATATGGCAAGTCAGGACCCACAGACACAGAACATTCCCACAATGCATTAGTATTCCCTCCCCTCTGCCCTGGAGATAATTGAGAAGAAATTCAATTATCTACAGGACAGAGGCAAATCGCCATTTTAAATTCAACACAGCAAAACATATGAAAATCTATAACTTTACTTTTGTCGAATGCTACCCATTGGTATCACGTATCCCCAGATAGCCTGGATCTGAGTGCATATTATTGGCAAATAGCGCTCAGATCCCATACGTACAGTTCAATCGCCATGGAGTCAAAGTCTATTACAGTCTTTCGGTATGCGATTGACTCCATGGGACGGCTATCTGGGGTAAGTCCATTCGTGTGTTTAAACTTCCCGAATGGCCAGTGTTCGCATCCTTCTGTCGATTGAGAAGGGAGGTCGGCGGCTTCAGCGGTGTTCGGCAGAAAAAGTGTCCGTTTTCAGTTCCATGAAATCCATGCCGAGCACCGCTGGTCTTTCGCATGGTTTAAAATGGCCGCCGCCTCGTGGTCGACATACGAACGACGACCACCCTGTATTCGGTTTTTAATTGAGAAGTGTCTGCGGTTAACCGCAACGTTCTAATTGGGGTCAAGAGGTTAACCAGCAGCACACTTCTCTTCTGGGTGGCCGTCCGTTCGGTAGTTTTGTTAGGTGGAAAAGGCAATTCACTGAACAGGGGCATACGAACGGGTTATTCCACGAACAAGGTAAAAATAGATGAACCAGCAATCTTAGCCTATGCAGATGGATCTGTCACACTAAACAACAAAGGGCATTCATTCACTGCCTCCGAGGGACGAGTGACTACAATTAAAACGAATGCAGTGGGTATGTACAGCATGCGCATTGTCAGATACTCTATACCATGCAGGTTATTAAATAATACCCCCCCATTAGCAAGGTGACACTGTAAATGTGTATAAATTAGGACGTCCCTACTAAACAAACAAAAAAGATATCAGAGGGGAAAAACAGTTAGATGCATTTTATATTGCAAATAAAGTGTTTATGTTAACTACAGAGAGATTTCAAGAGCTTTAGATAGGACTATCAAAAATCAGAATGGGAATATTCTAGAGTCATCTAATAGAAAAGAAGGTGATTTGCGCACACATAAAGAAATGTGGATTTTACCTTATATACAGAGTTTCTTTAGGTAACCACACTACATATGAGTTTTACCACCTATATACAGATAAATGAAATACACATAGTGCAAACTGTATAGAACAAATAAAATTATAAAAAGGAAAACATTTCTTCAAACTCACACTTTTCAGAGCCCATTCAAAGTTGGCTCTGGTTATCTCATCCTTGGGACATTCAGCAATAATGTAACATATACATCCAAAGGAACTTGGCACTGGTGAAATGCAGCAAACTCCAAAAGCCAAGGCAGGTATATAGAAAATGTTTTTTAAAAAGTATATATATTCTGTTTTTTTCTTTTATTCTAGACTCCTCGCCTGTAACTTTCAGGATAATTTTTTTGCTGTTCTACTATTAAGGAGGAAGATTATTCAGAATTTAAAATATATTCAGCCTACTAATTGTGTGGTGATATGTGTGGAAAGTTGAAGATGGGTTGCCATCCATTCAATGCCTCATTATCTTGCTACCCTGCTTCAGAGAGAACAGACCCAGCGTCTTGACTGCCATGTCTGAGCAAACAGTCCTCTTTCCAGCTCCCTTTAGCACTCCGCTGGTACAAGACATATCACAGTCAGGAATCGAACCTGAGCTTCTACGCACAGACCCCACGTTCAGCCACTGATTGGAGGATTCCCATTCTATAACAAGCTTACATAAAAAAGCATTTAACAGGTTTCCATGTCTTAAAAGAACACTATAGCGTCAAGCTAGAGCCCTAGTCGCCGTTTAGGTGAATAAATGGTTTAACATTTATTTGCTTACCTTAATCCAGCGCCGGGCTCCCTCAGCACTGGTGGCTTCTCCTCCTCCATCAACGCCAGCTTCCAGAGGAGCGCGTGCATTCAATCCCGCCCATAGGAAAGCATTATTCAATGCTTTCCAATGGGGACCTTTTTTGACACTGGACTCCGTGATGACGTCCAGCGTCAAATAAGTGCGATTTACTCACTGAGAATCGTGGAAGCAGCCTCTAGTAGCTGTCAGGGAGTTTCAGCTGCATGGTTAAAACTAGGGGGACCTGGCACCCAGATCACTTCATTGAGATCAAGTGGTCTGGGTGCCTGCCTATAGTGGTCCTTTAAATTAGCAAGCAAAAACAATGTCCTGTAACCGTGTCCACACCTCCTGCTGGACTGGAACGCACACAGAACAGCCATGTTTGGTTAAGAAAGATTAAAGTAATCATACAACAAATGTCCCACATTAAAAATTAACACACAAAAACTGAAATAATAAATATATATATATAAATGGCAATAATAATAGTATGTATGCATTGCAAAGCTGAACTGAAACCCAGTACACACCTTAAGAGCAATTCTCACTCTTTTAATCTTTTTGATCTTTTCAATTGTCTTTGTAGCAAAGTAAAAAGCAGATTGAAAGAATGTTAGTTTGGCAACTAGCAAAACCTGAAGCAGAAAAACAGCAAGAGCCACGGTCCCAATCCACGCAGAAAAGAATACAGAGACATTAAAGCCACGGTCCCAATCCACGCAGAAAGGAATACAGAGACATTAAAGCCACAGTCCCAATCCACGCAGAAAGGAATACAGAGACATTAAAGCCACGGTCCCAATCCACGCAGAAAGGAATACAGAGACATTAAAGCCACGGTCCCAATCCACGCAGAAAGGAATACAGAGACATTAAAGCCACGGTCCCAATCCACGCAGAAAGGAATACAGAGACATTAAAGCCACGGTCCCAATCCACGCAGAAAGGAATACAGAGACATTAAAGCCACGGTCCCAATCCACGCAGAAAAGAATACAGAGACATTAAAGCCACGGTCCCAATCCACGCAGAAAGGAATACAGAGACATTAAAGCCACGGTCCCAATCCACGCAGAAAGGAATACAGAGACATTAAAGCCACGGTCCCAATCCACGCAGAAAGGAATACAGAGACATTAAAGCCACGGTCCCAATCCACGCAGAAAGGAATACAGAGACATTAAAGCCACAGTCCCAATCCACGCAGAAACAACAATCAGCTCTATTCTGATATACAGAAAAGTAGCTAGTTTATAAATTACAAGGAGATTTCTCGTTTTCAAGTATGTCCTGAAAATGTGCAAAACTGTAAACTCTCCAGATTCTCCTTATTGGGACAGTGCTTTTATTGAATCATTTTAGAGCGATTGCACATAACAGCAAAGCATTTTTTACATAACCGTGGGCAACATAGTCAGGAACATAAAATACAAATTAGAACTTACAGGGTTAAGCGTGTTACATTGGTCTATAGGGTTCTTGTAGTCTGTTTTCAATTCATCAAATGCAATAATCTGAAAGTAAAAAATATTGTTTTATTTTTCACAGAACAGCAAAATGACACATGTAGTAGACTTGAAAATGAATTTGTGAAAGCAGTGGGTCTATAACCAACACTTTGCTATAGTTTCACAGTCTTAGATTAGATGGCACTGCCTTATAACAGATTATGTAAAGGAATTAAAGTCACGTCATGCTGTTAATTAGATATAAAGAGGAGAACAAAGGTTTTTTGTTATGCTTCAGGGAGAGAGTGGAGCCATACCCAGTGCCCAGCGGTAAGAAAGGTGGGTAACACCAGGTGACTGGGTGGGTAATTCCCAGTGCTGAGCAGCAAGTAAGGTGGGTAATACCTGGTGCCCAGAGGAAAGAATGGAGGGTAATACCTGGTGCCCAGCGGAAAGAATGGTGGGTAATACCTGGTGCCCAGCGGAAAGAATGGTGGGTAATACCTGGTGCCCAGCGGAAAGAATGGTGGGTAATACCTGGTGCCCAGCGGAAAGAATGGAGGGTAATACCTGGTGCCCAGCGGAAAGAATGGAGGGTAATACCTGGTGCCCAGCGGAAAGAATGGTGGGTAATACCTGGTGCCCAGCGGAAAGAATGGTGGGTAATACCTGGTGCCCAGCGGAAAGAATGGTGGGTAATACCTGGTGCCCAGCGGAAAGAATGGTGGGTAATACCTGGTGCCCAGCGGAAAGAATGGTGGGTAATACCTGGTGCCCAGTGGAAAGAATGGTGGGTAATACCTGGTGCCCAGTGGAAAGAATGGTGGGTAATACCTGGTGCCCAGTGGAAAGAAAGGTGGGTAATACCTGGTGAAACAGGCAAATTAAGAGTCTCTAATTCACAGGTATATTCTTAAATTCTCAGTACGTCTTGGGTCAAATTCTCATCAACATATATGAAAAAAAAAAAACATACAGAGGGGACCAATGGTGCAGTAACGTAAAGGAGTATGGCTACAGACAACACTGAGATTAAGTCTGTTAATTTTCTTAATCTCAGTGTTGTCTGTAGCCATACTCCTTTACGTTACTGCACCATTGGTCCCCTCTGTATGTTTTTTTTTTCTCTTTCATATATGTTGATGAGAATTTGACCCAAGACGTCCTGAGAATTTAAGAAGAATA
>OW240924.1:94747583-94809084 GCA_933207985.1 Pelobates cultripes | reverse complement strand
GACTGGACATACCCCATTTTGAGTACCCTGGGTTGTCTACTTTAAAAAAAAATATGTGCATATGGGGTGTTATTCAGAGATTTATGACAGATAATAGTGTTACAATGTCACTATTGATACATTTTAAAAATGTATGTTTTAAAACCGCAATCTCCTACTTGTACCTATAGCCCTATAACTTGAAAAAAAAAAAGCAAAAAAGCAGGTAAACACTGGGTATTTTTAAACTCAGGACAAAATTTTGAATCTATTTAGCAGTTTTTTCATTCGCTTTTGTAGATGAGTAAAAGATTTTTCAAGTAAAAGTCAAAAAACATGTATTTTTTACAATTTTTCATCATATTTTTTTATTTTTTTTAAGTTAAAATACATGAGAGTATATAAATAATGGTATGTAAAGAAAGCCCATTTTGTCCTGAAAAAAACAATATATAATTTGTATGGGAACAGTAAATGAGAAAGCGGAAAATTACAGCCAAACACAAACACCATAAAAGTGTAAAAATATTCCTGGTCGCAAATGTACAACATTGCAAAAACAGTCCAGTCCTTAAGGGGTTAAACCATACATGTATAAAAACATTAGCAGGTGTTCAAAAGGCCCTGTCTATGACATCACTTGCTGCTGCAGCTTGACACAGGTCAGAGTATTTTGGTGGTTGCCATCTTCAAACGGTCGTATCTTAAAAACTATAAATCCTACAGTGAAGAGCTTTATATTGTGAAAATCACAAGACCCAGACCTACATTTTGATGCATAGTATGTCTCTGAAGTATTAAAATTGAAGGCACAGTCGCAGTTTAGAAATTGCACTTCAAATTTGAGCTTTGCAGAGTGAAGTTTCAATGAATGTCAATGGGCGGCGTTGGTTGCAAACAAATGGTCATATTGTGAAAACTATCAGGACTACGGCTTAGCCGTTGACATGTTTAGTGGCAGCAGGGATAGCTGAACGTTTTGATATAAGATTTGTGTAGGTGGGCCTGAAAATGAGGGAGTGGCGGCAGTTTAGAAATCATGTCCTGATGTTTCAGCTTTTGGCAGCTCCCACTCTAGCTTTGCCATTCATTCCTATGGGACAAATTTCGCCACAAGAACGACGATATTCCGTGAACCATTCGGCGAAACGTTCCACAAAGTAATAGCAATCCGATCGGGAACAATCTGCACGTTTTGGTAAATTTTTTGTCTATGTAGTGTAAAAGCACAATGGGGAGGAGTTAGGGTGGCAAATTTTTGCTATAATAATAAGAATAATAATAACTAGAAAAGCGCTACAATTTCTGGGAAATTGTGTGAAGTGTTCTTGCCTCCCACCAGTAGTCTACAACTGGAGTGAAGGAGTAACTGTTATCATTTATATAGCACATTTAATTGCAGCGTTGTTGCACAATTACGACTAATTTACCCAGCGTTGTTGCCCAGTTACATTAAACCATACATTTATAAAAACATTAGCAGGTGTTCAAAAGGCCCTGTCTATGACATCACTTGCTGCTGCAGCCTTGACAGGTCAGAGTATTTTGGTGGTTGCCATCTTCAAACTGTCATATTTTAAAAACTATAAAGCCTACAGCGAAGAGCTTTATATTGTGAGAATCACAAGACCCAGACCTACATTTTGATGCATAGTATGTCTCTGAAGTATTAAAAATGAAGGCACAGTCGCAGTTTAGAAATTGCACTTCAAATTTGAGCTTTGTAGAGTGAAGTTTCAATGAATGTCAATGGGCGGCGTTAGTTGCAAACAAATGATTATATTGTGAAAACTATCAGGACTACGGCTTAGCCGTTGACATGTTTAGTGGCAGCAGGGATAGCTGAACGTTTTGATATAAGATTTGTGTAGGTGGGCCTGAAAATAAGGGAGTGGTGGCAGTTTAGAAATCATGTCCTGATTATTCAGCTTTTGCCACCTCCCACTCTAGCTTTGCCATTCATTCCTATGGGACAAATTTCGCCACAAGAACGACGATATTCCGTGAACCATTCGGCGAAACGTTCCACAAAGTAATAGCAATCCGATCGGGAACAATCTGCACGTTTTGGTAAATTTTTGTCTATGTAGTGTAAAACTGTGGGAGGAGTTAGGGTGGCAAATTTTGCTATAATAAGAATAAGAATAATAACTAGAAAAGTTACAATTTCAGGGAAATTGTGTGAAGTGTTCTTGCCTCCACCTGTAGTCTACAACTGGAGTGGGCGGAGTAACTGTTATTATTTACATAGCACATTTAATTGCAACGTTGTTGCACAGTTACATTAAACCATACATTTATAAAAACATTAGCAGGTGTTCAAAAGGCACTGTCTATGACATCACTTGTTGCTGCAGCCTTGACAGGTCAGAGTATTTTGGTGGTTGCCATCTTCAAATGGTCGTATTTTAAAAACTATAAATCCTACAGTGAAGAGCTTTATATTGTGAGAATCACAAGACCCAGACCTACATTTTGATGCATAGTATGTCTCTGAAGTATTAAAATTGAAGGCACAGTCGCAATTTAGAAATTGCACTTCAAATTTGAGCTTTGCAGAGTGAAGTTTCAATGAATGTCAATTGACGGCGTTGGTTGCAAACAAATGGTCATATTGTGAAAACTATCAGGACTACGGCTTAGCTGTTTACATGTTTAGTGGCAGCAGGGATAGCTGAACGTTTTGATATAAGATTTGTGTAGGTGGGCTTGAAAATGAGGTAGTGGTGGCAGTTTAGAAATCATGTCCTGATTTTTCAGCTTTTGGCAGCTCCCACTCTAGCTTTGCCATTCATTCCTATGGGACAAATTGCGCCACAAAAACGACGATATTCCGTGAACCATTCGGCGAAACGCTCCACAAAGTAATAGCAATCCGATCGGGAACAATCTGCACGTTTTGGTAAATTTTGGTCTATGTAGTGTAAAAACTGTGGGAGGAGTTAGGGTGGCAAATTTTGCTATAATAAGAATAATAATAATATATATGTGAGATAACATTAAGTGGTCTTGCTATGCAAGAACACTTAATTATTATAGCCCCGCCCCCCTCCCCTGTCACTCACCATCCCAGCACCAGACCGGAAGTGATGACGAAGCAGTCAAACACCACGGTGATGTAGAAGAGCGGGGAATATTCATAGAGAGTGGCCAGGAATAGCGCGGGCATGGCTGTCTTGGTCCAGCGGGGCTGCCGTAGCTCCCGAGCTTCCGGTGTGAATGGAGGAGGCGGAGTCTCCCCGGGCGGTGGCGGCCATGTTCTCGGAGCCGTAAATAGTCAGTCAGCGCTCCGTAATGCAAGACACAGCATTTTATCTCTAGGATGTAGAACACGTAACGGGCGTCATGACGTCACCAGCTGCCAGGGACCGTCCCAGCGCCATCTTTAATTCTGGAAAGTGTTACCCTAAACCCGCTTGCTGTGTGAGAACACAGCCCTGATAACAAATAACCCCGGGAGGAGCCCAGAGTCAGGGCAGAGCGGGGTCTAACGGAGACTGGCCGCCTCATTCGTCCCCGGAGGGCAGCTGCCCTTTATAAAGATGGCCGCCAGCCGCTTCCTGTCACGGCTCGCACTCTGATTGGTCGCGGAGGGTCACGTGGCTCTGCTTCAGCCTGGGAGCTGGTGGATTGCGGGACTGCAGAGCCGGCTGGTCAGCGGACATGGTGAGCGTGAGCGGAGACTCCGGGCAAGCCCCGCCTCCTCCCCCCTAACTACCTCACACACCGCGACGGCATGGCCACGCCCACCCAGAGCAGCAACCAGGGACTAACCACGCCCACCCAGAGCAGCAACCAGGGACTAAACCACGCCCACCCAGAGCAGCAACCAGGGACTATACCACGCCCACCCAGGGACTATACCACGCCCACCCAGGGACTAAACCACGCCCACCCAGGGACTAAACCACGCCCACCCAGGGACTAAACCACGCCCACCCCATGGACTAAACCCGCCCACCCAGGGATAAACCGCCCACCAGGGCAGCAGCCTGGGACTAACCACGCCCACCCAGAGCAGCAGCCAGGGACTAAACCACGCCACCCAGGGCAGCTTAACCAGGGACTAACCATACCCAGGGACTATACCACGCCCCACCCAGGGACTATACCACGCCCACCCAGGGACTAAACCACGCCCACCCAGGGCAGCAACCTGGGACTAAACACGCCCACCCAGAGCAGCAACCAGGGACTAACCACGCCCACCCAGGGACTAACCACGCCCACCCAGGGACTAACCACGCCCACCCAGGGACTAAACCACGCCCACCCAGGGCAGCAACCAGGGACTAACCACGCCTACCCAGGGACTATACCACGCCCACCCAGAGCAGCAACCAGGGACTAACCACGCCCACCCAGAGCCACACCCAGGGACAGACCCCGCCCACACACTGACAGACCCCGCCCACACACTGACACTGAGCCACACCCAGGGACTGACCCCGCCCACACACTGACACTGAGCCACACCCAGGGACAGACCCCGCCCACACACTGACACTGAGCCACACCCAGGGACAGACCCCGCCCACACACTGACACTGAGCCACACCCAGGGACAAACCACGCCCACACACTGACACTGAACCACACCCAGGGACAAACCACGCCCACATGGCCACACCCATATAGTGCCAGAGAGTCCCACCCAGGAATAGAGCCGCGCCCGTTCCTGTGGCAGTTCCCCTCAGATTGGTGCATGTTGGATGTGACGTTCCTGACACAATAATCGCTGCAGTGATATTACTATTAATCTACGCTGCAGGCAGCGGTGGTGCACACTGGAGGAAGAGAAAGAGCTGCAGTTTTGTGGATTTCCTGATTTGTTGCATTTTATTGACTAACTGTCATTTAAAATGTGCTGCCCTGATGTATGCAGTCATTATATGCTGCAGAAAGGAAATCCTTCCTAACTAATAAAGGGATAGGATTTGGACTCCAGATAGATAAATGGATTGATTGTATTGTGGACGTCGGACAGCAGTTTTAATGAAGAAATCCCCTCTAGCCGGGCCTGTTAGCTCTGCCTGCGCTGGACGTTTCCATGGATACGCTGTGTGATTAATTAGATTAGTGTCTCGTAATCGAAGTAGTATTAAAGCTGGGAGTGACACGCACATCCTGGACGCCTGCCCATTGCATTCAGTTACTGGACACCCTGTCCACGGAGGTGCTGTGAGGATTATTCCTATTAATACAGGGACGTTTACGGCTAGTCGGCCACGTGTTATTACATTGTCCGCTAGCCGTGGCTCACAGAGTATTATTCTGTGTTCTCATGTAAGATCCGGGTGAACGAGCTCCATGCCTGGACTTGCACAGTCTGGAATCGAGCTGCGGGGACATTCCATGCATTATAAATCGCAGACACAGACTGCCACGTCCAATGCAGGCATCAATCTGAGAAATGGCTTAACTGGGACACTTACCACACTCAGTGACACCTACCTGCCTGTGTCAGTGATCAGAGTTTCTGTAATCTTATCATCAAAGATCCGAACATTACTGTACTTTAAACCCTTTACATTCCTATTCCTGCCCTGATAAACAACTGTCTTCTCGTTTTACTAATATATCTCATACATCTGATGCCTTATATAAGGAATGTGTGTGTACACCAGGCTTCACCAGGGATTGCTTGGAATCTAGGAGCCAGCTAAAAACAGGGCTTCAACAGCAAAAATGCAATTCTTAAAGGGATACTATATTCAGCAGAACCACTGCAGCTTAATGTGTTCTGAAGACTATATCCTGTCCCTGAACGCTTTTCAATGTAAACACCATAATTTCAGATCAGACCATGCTTACATTGCTGCCTAGCAACACCTTTAGTGACAGTCACTCATACAGCCACTAGAGGTGCTCCCTACGTTGTGGAAAGCTCCCCACAGAGGTGCATTGATTCAATGCATGTCTATGACGATAAGTTAACTGGCGCAGCGTAGCATTTTGTTACGCATGCACAGTAGTCTCCCAATGCTTTCCTATGGGGCAGCATTGGATTTGCGGAGATTGTCAAGCTTGATGATCGTAGCCATGAAAATGGAGATAGCCGCGGCGTCACCATCACGCTAGGGCAAAAAAGGTGAGTAAAAACACTTTTCCTTTGTGATTGTCACCTAAACATACACACTCACTGGCAGAGAGACTCACTGGCAGACACACAAACTGACAGACACACACTCACTGGCAGACACACACTCGCTGGCAGAGAGATACATTGACAGGCAAAACACTAATTGGCAGAGAGACTCAATGACAGACACACAAACTGACACACACACACTTACTGGCAGAGAGACTCACTGACAGACACACAAACTGACAAACGCACACTCACTGACAGACACACATTCGCTGGCAGAGAGATACATTGACAGGCACACACTTACTGACAGACACACACTCACTGGCAGAAACCCACAAACAGACACAGGCACACACTCACTGACAGAGAGATACATTAACAGGCACACACTCCCTGACAGAGCGACACATTGACAGGCAAAACACTCCCTGGCAGAGAGACACATTGACAGGCAAAACACTCCCTGGCAGAGAGACACATTGACAGGCAAAACACTCCCTGGCAGAATGACACATTGACAGGCAAAACACTCCCTGGCAGAGACACATTGACTGGCACACACTTACTGACAGACACACACTCACTGGCAGAAACTCACAAACAGACACAGGCACACACTCCCTGACAGAGTGACACATTGACAGGCAAAACACTCCCTGACAGAGAGACACATTGACAGGCAAAACACTCCCTGACAGAGCGACACATTGACAGGCAAAACACTCCCTGACAGAGCGACACATTGACAGGCAAAACACTCCCTGACAGAGTGACACATTGACAGGCAAAACACTCCCTGACAGAGTGACACATTGACAGGCAAAACACTCCCTGGCAGAGAGACACATTGACAGGCAAAACACTCCCTGGCAGAGACACATTGACTGGCACACACTTACTGACAGACACACACTCACTGGCAGAAACTCACAAACAGACACAGGCACACACTCCCTGACAGAGTGACACATTGACAGGCAAAACAATCCCTGACAGAGTGACACATTGACAGGCAAAACACTCCCTGACAGAGCGACACATTGACAGGCAAAACACTCCCTGACAGAGAGACACATTGACAGGCAAAACACTCCCTGACAGAGTGACACATTGACAGGCAAAACACTCCCTGACAGAGCGACACATTGACAGGCAAAACACTCCCTGGCAGAGCGACACATTGACAGGCAAAACACTCCCTGGCAGAGCGACACATTGACAGGCAAAACACTCCCTGACAGAGAGACACATTGACAGGCAAAACACTCCCTGGCAGAGCGACACATTGACAGGAAAAACACTCCCTGGCAAAGTGACACATTGACAGGCAAAACACTCCCTGGCAGAGAGAGACTGACACACACACTTACTGATTTCTGTCACACACACACACTCTGATAATGCAACACTCACTCGAAAACTATTTGTTTTATCTTAATGTGTCCAACCTTTCTCCCTACCTTTGGGAGAGCAGGAGTGGATCCATTTTTTTTTTCTTAGGGTTCAGTGGGGCTGCAGTCATCTCCCTGCTCTGCTCCCTAGAGCGCTGTTTAGTGATGCGGGGGCCGGAGTGACGTCACATTCCGGCTCACAGCATCACTGGAGGGCACACAAGGAAGCAGAGTAGGGAGATTACATATACCTTACCGCCTCCGCAATCAGCCGCCCGAACTACGTTTTCATACTTTACCCACAATCCATCAGTCAAAGAAATCCTACAGAATGGCAAACCACAGGTATTCTGTACATAGGAGAACAAAATGGCAGCGCCCAGATATTGAGACCTTACGAAGTAGAAAATAAAAGTAAAAGGCAACACTTGGCAACACAGATCTCTTGTCTGCAGCCTTTACAAGCCCTCCCATTGTAACCCCGCCCAGACTTTCTGTGTCTATCCAATCACAGACTTCCCAAATGCAACTCATTGAGATTTGTTTGCAAGGCAGATGCTCTGGGCAATTGCTGCCTTTTGCGTTTAGTTCTACTGAGCTAACCAAACCAGGAAGGAACAGGTGTCTGTCAGCCAGGGGGTGTAACCAGGTTAATTGAAAAAAAAAATTTCTATTGTAATATTTTAAAAGGGGGGTATTTTTCACACGCAAAGCACTTCAGCAAACTGAAATACTTTAGGGCCTGGGGTATCCCTTTAGAATAGAAAGGAGATAATTAAAGGTGAGTGAAAGGAAAGAAAAGCAAGACTTTGCCAATTGAAAAAATAAAAGGATCACTTTTATGATTTTTGTTGTTTTGATAATGAAATTATTTTTCTTCATTGACTCTGCTGGTTCACAATGCAGCAATTACCCACTGTATAAAACACCAGGCGTAATGCCATACAGCGCAGGATGTGTTCTGTCCTTAGTAACAGGAAGTATCAACTTCCACGTCCTAATTTAGCATTTTTTTTCCTGTTTTTGCAGAGTGAGTCTCTGGTTGTATGCGATGTGGATGAAGAACTCGTTGAGAAGTTAAAGAAATTCCGTTTTCGTAAAGAAACCAATAATGCCGCCATAATTAGTAAGATCAAGCCCTTGCACAGAATGTTGGCGTTTGACACATAAGATTCCACACGATCCCCTTCATGTATAGTAAGCAGCCGTTTGACCTATGCATCGCACAGGCCGGGGCTCAGGAGTACATGTTGAATGAAATCTTTTTCCTGTCCAGTTGAGTCCTGATGCAATGCTAGAAAGGAACGAAGTGATGCAGTCTGTGTGGCCACGTGTCGAGCGATGATTAGTGGCAGTGAGCTGACATCCTATGCATTGTGCTGAAATAACTGCCATGCTTACCTATTCCTCTGATATTCCCTCTTTTATCCTCCTGAGAAGAATGCCATGTTGAAAGTTCCTATTTTTTTTTTTTTTTTTTTTAAGGATCACTATAGTGTCAGGAAAACAAGTTTATTACAATCCTAGGGGTCCCCTCACCCTCAGGGCCCCACTCCCTTGGCGCTGAAGGGGTTAAAACCCCTTCAGTTTCTTCCCTTAATCCAGCGCCAGGCTCCCACGGCGCTGGTGACCTCTCCTCCCCCGCCGACATCAGCTCCCGAGTGGAGCGGAATGCGCGGCAAAATCGCATCCAGCTTGCAGAACGTCCATATGAAAGCATTGAGAAATGCTTTCCTATGGACGTTCTGCAAGCTGGATGCGATTTTCGCATTCAGCGTCACAGAAGCGCCTCTAGCGGCTGTCCGGAAGACAGCCACTCGAGCCTGGATTAGCCCTGCTATATAAACATAGCAGTTTCTCTGAAACCTGGGGGACCTGGCACCCAGACCACTTCATTGAGCTTAAGTGGTCTGGGTGACTATAGTGTCCCTTTTAATCTTCAAACACATTTGTTAGCCTTGTGCTTGACCGTATAGCTCACAACTGTTTTTTTATTTTGTTCTTTGTGTGTGTTTTGCAGTGAAGATCGATAAAGACAGGCGTCTGGTGGTTCTGGAAGAGGAGCACGAGGTGGGTTAAACATAGAATGTGTCTGAAAATACATCCACTGATGGTACAGCAAACCCTCTCTGCCATTTAAATACCCTACAGTCCCAAGGAAACTGGTTCCTGACACTGTTTGCAGAGTGAGGTAGTGTAAGCGCTGAATTATGACATCATACCCCAGTGCCATCTGCCGCTCTAATTCTGAACGCGGAGACAATCCCACAAGGGAAAAACCGGCATGAATCCTTTACTTCTTCCCTGGAGTCGCCTAATACAGTGGCCTCCACATGTTTTTATTCCCCATCTGTAAAATCTACTCCGCCAATGTATCAATATCTGTATATATCATTTCTCTCCTGCTTTCATCCCTCCTATTGCTCTTCCTTTCAGTTTGTGTTGCCCTCCTTTCTCTTTCACTATCCTCCTTGATATTTGTCTTTCTCCTTCACCCGCCGTGCACTATACTGAAATTCGTGGTGTTTGTCACGTTACGGTTATTATCCTGCAGGACAGCATTTTAATATACTCCTGCAAACTTTCCTATGATAAAGGGGCCAATTTGTTTCTACTTTCCATGTTAAAATTTCCCATGCCATATTGCATCCCTGCAGTCATACCATTTTATCTTCATTACCCCGTAGATCTTTGCCTTTTTAAATTCTTCTAAGATTTGCTTTCAATGAGATTAACTTCACAAGTGAAGAATCATTTCTCTGTGTGCTGATATCGGCATGAAGGAACACACAGCCTCCATGCTCCCTCTTACCTTATTAATGACTTCCTTCATACTCTATACTCCTCTACGTCCTGCCTGGGAGATCTCCATCTCCATACCTGATCACCTTCTACCTGGGTGCCTTCACTTCATACCCCTTACCCATCCCTGCCTAGGCTTTCTCTATCTTCATACCTGATCACCTTCTACCTGGGTGCCCTTTACATCATACCCCTTACACATCCCTGCCTAGGCTCTCTCTATCTCCATACCTGATCACCTTCTACCTGGGTGCCTGTAAGGAAACCAAGTGTATTTAAACCTCATTCGGTAGTTTCCTCCCGAACCGCCAGAGCATTAGTGATGAGAGCTCTCCGTTCGGTAGATAAGGTAGACAAATCGTGTAGTAATCCCAGTAGTTTCATGAGATAATTCCTTTAATGAAACACACGAAGCCCCAAACATCAGCCGAAGTCAAGAAGAAGGGTACAACTGAACTCACTTTTAATGAGTGCACACAGGCTTTTATGCAAGTCCCCATGCAAGGGGACATCCCCCAGGGAGGGACACAGATTAACCAATCAAGTACCGTAAAAACATAACACACACCCACAATTCCCTCCCCTAGCCCTGGAGATAATCAAGTCTGATAAAGTACTAACTTGATTATCTCCAGGCAGAAAAATCACATTTTCCCCAATATCTGAAACACCACTTTATACATGAGGTATCCCCACAAATAACATATCCCCTGATAGCCTTGATCTGGGTGACCAACATATTCAAATTTCACCCATATCGGTTCAAAGTTCTCAAAAACTGTGGAGGTCTTCTGTGACCGGCTCACCCTGGGCTGGCTGCCCAAAACAGTTCCATGAGTTTGGTGGGTTTTGCCGAATGGATCCCACTGGCTCTTAGCAGCGATTGTTCCCCTCTGTCGAATGCACCAAAATACCGAATAGCACTCTTCTAGCTATTCAGTAGAGTTCCAGCATTTGTCTGTTTGAGACCGGTGTTCGGGAAGTCGAGTGTCCGATTTTAGTTCCAGACACTCGACGACCAAGTCCCGCTGCCTTTGTTCGCATGAACAAAGATGGCCGCTGTTTTCTCAGCCACGTGGCGTTCGGTAGTACGAACGCTGGCCGCACAGATAGATGGATTAATTGAAGCAGTCTTTGAAGTTTAACGAGCCGGGGGTGGTCTTTGTTCGGTAGTTAAATCTACCGAATGCAATAGGGAAGAAATATTGTTTTAAAAAAAAAAGGGGGGGGGGGATTTCTTCACACTGCTCTCCTATAAGTCCATAGGTCGGCACACCCGCCTAGACCCTGTCGAGTTGGCTTGGGGATGTCCGAGAAATGTCTTTTTGTAACTTGTTCTTTATTATTTTCAAGTATAATGGGGTACAGAAGGCAAAAAGGGAGGGGGGCAATGCAGAATTGTGCGTCTTGACACTGCTTGACATTGCTTGTAAGTAATACGTACATTTTACACATATTTCAGGGCTGTAATACATTCAGGATCATAAGTTATGTGGGGAGGGATCTTTGCATGGATCTAACAGTCAGTGGTTAACGTGTCTTTTAGTGTTGGGGGGTCTGAGAACTGCCTTGTATATGTGTACTGTCCGTGGGACTGTTTGGGGGTCTCGTTGTTTGGTTGCTGTTGAGTGTTTGTTTTGTTAGTTCAAGCAAGGTTTGCGAGATGGTCGTGGGATGTTCTGAGGCTAGTAGTTCTGGGGCTAGTAGTTGAAGTCTGTAGCACTATCAGGACTTCCTTGTCTAGGGTGTCAGAGCAGGTGAAGGAGGCGGGGGGGGGGAGGAGAGCAGGGGGAAGGTGTGTGGAAGGGGTAGCAAGGGGGTGTTTGGTGCGGTACCAAGAAGTGGTGTTATGTTTGGCAAGGTGTTATGGTGGGACGTTAGACCTAGTCGGGGTCTGGATTGGCAACATTGTTCTTGGTCAAGTTAGCCTTGTGTCGCGTTAGGCTGAGCTGTTTTGTTTAGGTGTTGTTGACTTTTGTACGTGGTTTCTCCACATCTCGGCAATGGTTGGGCTTAGTTTCCCTATGCTCATTTGGTTCCACATAAGGAGTTCGTAGTCTACCGTTGCAGACATTAGGGTTGTGATTTCTGAGACTGAAGGAAGAGTGGGGGTCTTCCAGTTTCTGGCAATCAGGGTGGACACTGTGCTGAGTATGAGGAATATCATCTTCCGTGTTGCTTTGGGGATGTTATCTGGAAATAACTTGAGAAGCACTGCTGCTGGGTCGTGTGGCAGGGTGTAATCTGTGATTTCTTGAATCAGGTGTTCGGTGGTTTTCCACAGCTTGTTTACTGTTTCGCAGGACCACCACATATGGAGCATAGTGCCTTCTTGTAAGTTACAGCGCCAGCAGATGGCCGTCGTGTTAGGGCCTCCCCTAGCCCTGGAGATAATCAAGTCTGATAAAGTACTAACTTGATTACCTCCAGGCAGAAAAATCAAATTTTTCCCCAATATCTGAAACACCCCTTTATACTTGAGGTATCCCCACAAATAACAGCCCCGATCTGGGTGACCAACATATTCAAATTTCACCCAGATCGGTTCAGGGGTTCTCAAAAACTGTGGAAGTCTTCTGTGACTGGGTCACCCTGGGCTGGCTGCCCAAAACAGTTCCATGAGTTTGGTGGGTTTTGCTGGTCACTTTAGTAAAGGGGAAAAGGCGAATAAAGTACCGAATGGATCCCCCTGGCTCTTAGCAGCGATTGTTTCCCTCTGTCAAATGCACCAAAGTACCGAATAGCGCTCTTCTAGCTATTCGGTAAGTAGAGTTCCAGCGTTCGTCTGTTTGAGACCGGTGTTCGGGAAGTCGAGTGTCCGATTTTAGTTCCAGACACTCGACGACCAAGTCCCGTTGCCTTTGTTTGCATGAACAAAGATGGCCGCGGTTTTCTCAGCCACGTGGCGTTCGGTAGTACGAACGCTGGCCGCACAGATAGAGGGATTAATTGAAGCAGTCTTTGAAGTTTAACGAGCCAGGTGGTGGTCTTTGTTCGGTAGTTAAATCTACCGAATGCAATAGGGAAGAAATATTGTAAAAAAAAAAAAAAAGGGGGGGGGGCGGATTCTTCACAGTGCCTTCACTTCATACCCCTTACCCATCCCTGCCTGGGCTCTCTCTCTCTTCATACCTGATTACCTTATACTTGGGTTCCTTCACTTCATACCCCTTACCCATCCCTGCCCATGCTCTCTCTATCTTCATACCTGATCACCTTCTACCTGGGTGGCTTCACTTCATACCCATTACCCATCCCTGTCTAGGCTCTCTCTATCTTCATACCTGATCACCTTCTACCTGGGTGGCTTCACTTCATACCCCTTACCCATCCCTGTCTAGGCTCTCTCTATCTTCATACCTGATCACTTTCTACCTGGGTGCCTTCACTTCATACCCCTTACCCATCCCTGCCCATGCTCTCTCTATCTTCATACCTGATCACTTTCTACCTGGGTGGCTTCACTTCATACCCCTTACCCATCCCTGCCCATGCTCTCTCTATCTTCATACCTGATCACTTTCTACCTGGGTGGCTTCACTTCATACCCCTTACCCATCTGTCATTAGCCATTTCTAGCCTGAAGAGTTCCTTTAAGTCCTGTTGAGTTAAGAAATATAAAAAGAATACAAATAAGCATGTAATAGTTTTCCCTGTATATAGTTACAATGGGGAGCTCAATTATTCTTTTATCATTGGCATATTGAGTGGATAACCCTGGGTGTAAGTTTATAAGGTCGGGTTTGTCCTGACACAAATTTAAAACTTCTCATTTAATCACTCTGATATTAAAAGAAATATTTTGGAAAAATTTATATTTACATCAATTAATACAGTGAACAAAACAAAAAGCTAGTGTATAGAGATTCTGCTTCTATTTATCAGAGAGCAGCTTTTCGGCAGCTGGCCAGGTTGCCTCCAATGTTAGATGCAGACGTTTCCAACGAGTTAATTTAAAGTACATATAATTGGTAGCAATATTAGGTTAAGTTGTACATTCCACTGTTGCTATTCTTTAACCCGTTAAGGACACAACTTCTGGAATATTTCCATCATGTGTCCTTAAGGGGTTAAGAGAAATTCAGACGTTTATTGTTTTGTAGTATCAATTAAGAGTATTAGAGCATTTGTTTAAATTCATAAGGTGTGAATCCTAAAGTGCTTGTCAAGGAAAATAAATCAATAGAGCAGAATGATAACTGCCAGAAAGTGCTGCATATATAGTGTCAATGTTCTGCACTCTGCCTTCCAGGGCACATTATATCAGTCAAAACTAAATGAGTATTCTGCCAGCAGCTCCAACTGGCAGGGTCGCCATCAGGGGGTGACAACCATGACAGTTGTCAAGGGCCCAGCGGCCCTTGGGGGCCCAGGCCCCATGTGTAGAGGCAGACCGGGCCCTCTACGCTGATAGGGCCCATCGGGTAGCCCAAGCATTTAGGGCCACCCAATGGGCACTATATCTTCAGGGGCCCGGTCTGAGCTGTGGCCGTGTAATAGCGCGACCGGGACCCTTTAAAAATGCCAGCTGCACTGCAAGTACTGCTGGGAGGAAGTGACGGCCGGTATGTATGTATTTATGTGTGTCTGTATGTCAGTATATATGTCAGTCTGTGTGAATGTCTGTATCTGTGTGTGTCTGTCTGTATGTCAGTATGTATGTGTCTGTCTGTATGTCAGTATATATGTCAGTCTGTGTGTATGTCTGTATCTATGTGTGCCTGTCTGTATGTCTGTCAGTATCTATGTGTGCCTGTGTGTGTGTCTATCTGTATGTCAGTATTTCTGTATGTATGTGTGTCTGTCTGTATGTCAGTCTGACAGTATGCATATCTGTCAGTATGTGTATGTAGTATACGTATGACAGATTGTAAGCTCCCTTGTTCGCTGTCCTGACAGATTGTTATCTGATGTTGCAGAGTAAATCATTCCGTGCATTTAATTGTTGCCAGCTGAGACAAGTGAAAATCTAACTGTAATTACAGTATCCCTGAGCTGCAGAATCCCTCCCAAGAGGCGTCTAGCTCAGCAATTACACCATCTTGGGCTCTGCCCTATTAATTGATGCTCTATTTTCTATTAACAGGGTATTTCTCCGGATGAACTTAAAGATGAGTTGCCAGAAAGGCAGCCACGATATCCTTTATTCAATGGGATTGCCTCTCCAAGATCACAAAGTTGATCTGCTCCGTTCATAATTTTAAAAAACTGTTACATGTCAAACTGGTTTTATATCCCATGGGTTTTTGTTTTTGTTTATTTCATGTGTTTTATGCTTTTCCCATTACTAAATACAAAAATGTTTTGTGTTCTAAGTTAAATTTATATTTAATGTACACATTTTAAGCATTCGGCCAATAACAGGAGTATTTAATAAAGTGAGAATTGCCGGGGGTTAAAGTGAATTTCAAATCCCAGGCCAAAATTGCTGGTCTGGAAACAACTGACTGGGAGACTTTTTCTGATTTGCCTATTTACGCCTAAATTATCTGTTCCCAGCAATGCTCACTTTGGAGAATAACCGTGGAAGTTTGCAGGTATTTGAGAAACATATCAAGTCAGGTGTGTCCAACGTATGACTTGAATGTACAGATATATCCCAGATAAATCTAAACCGCATGTAAATATGTATGGACTTTGTCTCTCCATCCCAGGAAGTAAATCTTAACAGTTCATTCACGGCCAGATTACATTGACAGAGGTTTTGTGATGATTCCTTTGAACCTCCTTCTCTTTATATGTTCATACCTGGCTACTGATCTGATGTTTCCCTTAACTCTGCTCACATTTATAGTATACAGTTATAAGTACCTACATGATGATGGAAGAGTCTCCTATCCGCTGTGTTTCATTTTCTCCAGTCCCGTTGGTATGTTCCATGTACGGCTCGATGTTATCATTGAACTGTGGCCAGATAAGGTGTATATGTGTGTCCGTGGCTTACAGTGATTGCTTGCAGGCAGGCTGGATATTCTGAAGGGTTCCACACAAACGGAACTGAAAAAAACCAGGATTAGCTGACATGAGTGAACTTATTAAGTTAGCATCAAGTCATTTCCAAGTCTGTAGAGATGAATATCCAAGAGGCAAATTGTAAAAAACACAAAAAACATACACAGGGGGGCAAGAAGAAAAATTGACACTTTTTGTTCATTCCTAAAATGTCTTACAAAACAGACTGCCTTTTACAAGTAATGCCACCATCATACCCCAATCTGGGTTTTTAACGAAATGGCACAGAGAGCATTCTTAATACTCACACAAGGTCTAGAATTTATCATTGCCCTGTGATAGGTTGAGAGCGTTTAAACCCGTCTCATAAAACCTATAAAGACGGGGAACAAAGCCCTAATCCGGCAAATTTCATTATTGGCGTGATGCTGAGACAATGACCGAAATAATTAGACCGACTACAATCTATATGTTGTGCGAATCCGGGCACAAACACAATGTTGACTCATTTGGACTCCAGAGGCAGCTTCATACCCATCACACAGGGTTGGGGGGAAAAATGTGTGTATATATTATAAAGATCTCTGTGTGTTTGAAGTGAATAGGCGTTCTGTAAACAGTGGGCTTTTTATAGTTAAAGTAATCCATTCTAAGCCTTTTTTTTTTTTTTTGTCAATGTAGGATGTAAACCTGAACAGCAGATGATGTACGCGGGAAGCAAAAACAAGTTGGTCCAGACAGCACAGCTCACAAAGGTACCGACTGTGCGCAGGCACTGTGTGTAATCCATAATATAATAATCTATTCTAACAACTCTCCCCAATATTCGTATTCTATACCCTGGCACTGTGTGTAATATAATCTGTGATTTAACACGCTGAAAAGCCAAGTTCTTTATATTGTGTGTATTCTCACAGCTCTCCCCAATCTTTGTATTCTATACTCTTATTTACCCCCCGCCCCCTCACCTTGGTTTTAGTGTCAGCTCACCAACATCAGAGCAAATTAATAACCATCAATCTGTTTGTTTACTTTTGTGCTTGTTGAATGAAAATGCTGAATTATTATTATTTTTTAGGTCTTCGAGATAAGAAACACTGAA
The DNA here is from genome assembly GCA_933207985.1 of Pelobates cultripes. Taxonomy (NCBI): domain Eukaryota; kingdom Metazoa; phylum Chordata; class Amphibia; order Anura; family Pelobatidae; genus Pelobates; species Pelobates cultripes. The sequence goes on along the minus strand of OW240924.1, from coordinate 94,791,764 downwards.
GATCTCACTGAAGAATGGTTGACTGAGAAACTGGGTTTTTTCCATTAACTTGTATATATGAATTTTAACTGTGTAAAAGAGCCAACGTGTCCCTTTGTGCTCAGTTATCTTTATAAACAATGTGTTTCCCTATTCGGTGAGTGTCTTTCCCCCTGCCTCTTTCTACCAAACATTTAAAATGGCACAAGCTGGTACAATCTTGTTTAAACCTTCACTTCCAGTTGGGTTTTCTGCACCCCTTGTCAAAATCAAAACAATCTTCCTAAAGCAGACCTCACTGGAATAAGAGTGGTTGTAGCATTGCTGCATTACCCAGAATCTGTGCACTTTTTCTCAGAGATGGTAATATTTCCTGTTACTGGGGCCCTGAGAGAATGGGATGTAATGCACTATTTTATTTCCTCTTGTCTGGAAGTGTCTTTTTTTTTGGTGATAGTCATGTTGTAAACACTGGGTGCCATTGATTCCAGGATTTGAATTGTGGATTAGAAATAACCCCATTATTTTCCATCCCTTTTATTTGGGTGTTAATTATACAGTTTAATTCCCCATTCCGCTTATTATGTGCTGGTTGAATCTGCATCAGTTTTTTTCCCCCAAGCTGACCGCTTTGGATCTCGTTCGTGTTTCATTGAATAGTCATTGTGGCTAGTTCAGGTTTGGCTGTTAAAAAGCCTGTGGCCAGCAGGTTGTGAGCAGCCACTGAGGGGGGGTGGCCATATCCTAAAACTGCAGATACCAGCTTTTTTCGGCTTTTATTAATGTGTTAATAATTGCAATATCACTTGGTGACACAAATGGCAGCTAAAACGGATGTCCTCAGGGTGACACACTTTGGAAAGTTTCAGAATACTGGACAAAACCTGTGGGATATTGCTAATTTTAAGGGAAAATATCAGAGTTGGAGAATCTTTGGAGTTTGTATATTCAGGTCTGAAAAGTGCCATTCCTGTTTAATTCTCCACAATTCTCTGTTTAGTGAATAAACCTCAATGTAGGAAAGTGCTTGTATCCAACTCCTCTCCAGTTACCCATGCAGCTCACACCATCGGAAGCCAGTGATGGAACAACTGTTCTCTCTCCTGTTAGGTTGTTTCTCGCCATTCCCACAATCAGGAGAGATTTAGTTCACATAAAGTGGAGTGACCGTAGTTAACCTTTCGTTCCCCAAACTCCAGTCCTCCAGATGTTGCTGAACTACAACTCCCATGATTCTCAGCCGATTTCATTCATAGAATCATGGGAGGTGTAGTTCAGCAACATCTGGAGGGTCAGAGTTTGGGGAAGCCTGGTCTAAACTGTTCATCAGTGTTCCACATACTATAATCCCAAAATATATTGAGGTTTACAAGGTGGATAAATGCATATAATTCCCAAGGATATTACCGTAATGTCGTCTCTGCAAAAGAAAACACTTGTTGGCGTCATGTGTCAAATGCACTAACAAACTGGAATCACTTCTGAAATAAGTTAAGTAGTGCCAGTTTGGATTTGGCTTATAATCAATACATAGACGTCAAGATTTGTTAGATTTATATATAAAAAACTATTTTATGCCAATGGAATTCGTGTTTAGATGAACAATCAGTGTGCAGGTACTTTGGGAATTATGAAAGTATGCTTTTATCAAACGGCTATGTCCTTAATGACGGTTTGTGGTTATGCGTATAAATGTTCAGTGCGGATGATGTGTTTGGGGGTTTGCATGTTCAGTGCGGATGATGTGTTTGGGGGTTTGCATGTTCAGTGCGGATGATGTGTTTGGGGGTTTGCATGTACAGTGCGGATGATATGTTTGGGGGTTTGCATGTTCAGTGCGGATGATGTGTTTGGGGGTTTGCATGTACAGTGCGGATGATGTGTTTGGGGGTTTGCATGTACAGTGCGGATGATGTGTTTGGGGGCTTGCATGTTCAGTGCGGATGATGTGTTTGGGGGTTTGCATGTACAGTGCGGATGATATGTTTGGGGGTTTGCATGTTCAGTGCGGATGATGTGTTTGGGGGTTTGCATGTACAGTGCATTGCTGGTGTTTTGTAAGACATGACGTGACAGGACTCTTAGGCCAGAATGACTGAATTGTTGAAATTCTCCACATCCGCTAAGTTTGTTTTTTAGTTTGGCTGCTTCGCCCTAAAATGTGCAACTGGCTGTGAATAGCTAACCCAGTGATAACCATGCAGATACAGGACTGGATTTAGGATTATGACCACATTCCAGGTGAAAGTGAGTGAATAAGGGAAGATTTAAGGCAGGTAAACTATTTTACCAGAGTTTTCTAAGCACCTGAAGGGTCCGTTTTCGAGAACGAAGTGCTGAGATTTTGTGCAGTTGATACATGTAAATCACACCTGCTCTAACATGAAGTAGGCGATTAACAGTATGTAAAACCCACTCGGACTGTGTCCTGCCAGCCAGTGTATTAATAAAGTATCCTGCTCTACTTCAGACTGCTAGTAGGTAAATAGGATTTATTAAACCTGCCTGGCTGTAGGCGCTAATTATATTGATTCCATAAACCTAGAACATCTGTTACTCCCCGCACATTGAAAGCGCAGTGACTCTGTACTACGTACATTCCTGGTTTTCCTTTTGTTCTAAGTAGTACCGTCATTTAGAGAGTTAACTGGTTTATCCAGTAACAGATTGATTTCATTTTAACCAGTTAGGGATTGCTCATTAGTTCTCTGGTTACATAAGGACAGAGCTATTCTTTAGCATAATGGGAGTCATAATTCTAAACAATATGGGGAGCAACCTTTTGTTACAGCTTGTGCTAATGCATTTGTATGTATTCAGTGGATTTTTTGAATAATTGCTCCTGGTGTTATGAAATTTTTTTTTCTTTCAATCTATTTTAAATCCAAACTGAAATGGCTTAACCTCCGCAGTGACAGCTGTGTAATTCTGTTATTATGGAAACTGCGGGGACTTGGCTTAACATGATGGTTTGTCCACATGTATTGATATTTCTCTATAGGTATATAGAGCATTTCATGCGATGATTAAAGAGACAGTACCTATTTCAATACAGGATATTTAAAACTGTAATACTCTGGGACAGTCGGATAAGCATCCACCAATTCGTGTACCCTGCAAGATGCCCTATTGCCTTGCACCATACCATACCCATGGTCATGTGAATATTGGAAACTGTAGGATTTTGTTACTGAGGAATAACCTGCACAAACAGTTCTTCCTTTTAAACTTGGCTTCACAATAAGCTTTCATACTGAACGCCCCTCCAATGGACCATATTTACCCAAGTAATATCATTCCTGTTTGGTTAGTGATGGATTCTGATTTTGACTTTGTATGCAAGCACACAAAATATGATTTCTTCTTAGCCTCATTTAGATTAACATGTGAATTGTTGTGCCTTTTGTGTGCAACGGAGACTGCTGCTTTCTAATCAGATTTACTAACCAGGTGAGCCATCGCAAGCACCTGTCCCATGTTTAGGGATATCATGTCTTTGTGTGATACCAGTGCCAGACTTGTGGTTGTGCAATGTTGTTTTTTTTTCTTGGTTAAATAAACACATTTTGAAATGCATCAGGCTCTTTCATTTAATTTCATAACTGCACTAAGTAACCAATGTTATTGTGGAGAGTGGCTAAATGTTGAAGTCTTGATGTTTGTAAACAATAATTCCCAAAAATGCTCGGACAGCAATATCTCATATATCATTTAATTATAGGTAAGTATACTTGTGTATGATTTAGGGATCGACCGATATTGAACTTTTAGGCTGATAGCCAATAACTTACCGATTATCTGTACATTTACCATTTTGAAAAAATAAACTATTTCTAAAGGTAAATGCACAAAATATACATGCCACGTGTAGTGGATGCCGTGTGTTTGTGTAGTGTGTGTGTGTTTGTGTACTGGATGCAGTGTGTATTTATGTAGTGTGTGTATAAAATGAATGCAGTGTGTTTGTGTAGTGTGTTTAGATAATGCTGTGTGTTTATATAATGCAGTGTGTGTGTGTTTCTGCAGGTATGTAATTTAAGAGAAGGGGACATTTTTTATTTAATTGGTTTTTTTTAAAATATTTAATAATAGTTGTTTGTTATTTTTTTTTTTTTTTTTTTAAAGTCCCCACTCCCTGCTTGTTACCTGGCTAAGGAGGGGGGATATGGCATTCCCTGGTGGTCCAGTTGCATGGAAAGTACAAAGGGAGCCCACAGCAAGCTCTTACCTTACCTTCAGCTCCCCTGTGTAAATCTTGCGGCCTGCGTGCCGCTCGGAACGTTGTCTTGGTAACGCGCGGCAACGCTCTGAAGGTATCAGGATTACAGAATGATCCAGCATGTAGAATTGTATAACACAGAGGACTAATAGGTAACGTATACCGGACCTTAGAATGGCCGGACTAACGTACCAAAGAATAGTCAGGAATAGCCGAGGTCAAGGGAAACAGAAAGAGACACAACGATAAGGAAAAGCCAGGAGTCAGGGATGCCAGAAAACAGGGAAGTCAAAAACAATGCCAAAGTCAAATAACCAGAATAACCAAAATCAATAACGCGCTCTCGGACAACCACAAGGGAAACCACGACAGGGCACTGAGCAGGCTGAGAACTGGGCCTAAATACCCCTCCTCTAGGTCTGATAGGCTGTAACCGGCCTTTGACCCCAAAGTCAGTTACCAGGTTCCCATTTGTATAATTGCTGCGCAGCATTAACCCTTCTGTCGATTGATTGCTGCTCGGCACAACTTTTCATGTCAGGACAGTAAATGCCATTAACCACATCTTAATGTGCAGATGAATATGTGAAAGAAGGCCGCGGGACTCACGAGATTTACACTGGGGAGCTGCTGGGAAGGTAACTAAGAGCTTGCTGTGGGCCCCCCACAGGACCGCCGGACTTGTCATGTATGTATTATCGGCAATATCGGTATCTCTATTGGCCATTGCCGAAAAGACCAAATATCGGTCTATCCCTAGTATCATTGTGCACCATAAAGTAACGCCACCTGCAATCCGCTTTTAAAAACCAAAGCAGAGAGTTACTTGCACACTCTCCAGAATCCCTGTTTATATTTAAATAACTGGAAGTATGAGGTATTACTCCAATGGCCATTAACCCCTCAACGCTGGATGACTGACACGGTCTGTCATGCACTAAAATTAACCCCAGATCGCTGGGTTAAGGCTCCTCCGGTCTGCCTTGATATTGGAGGCAGACAGGCTGTCAGAGCGAGCACATGTGCTGCAGTGACTCCCAATCCGACTCCCTGTGCTTCCAGTGCTGCTGATCTTCTCCCTGTGTAAAAAAATAAAGTCAAAGTTAAATCCCACCCCCTTTACCCAGCTTTAATAAAATTAACCCCTTCCCTGTCAATTGATCACAGTATCAATTGGCAGGGACTACATTCTACTGTGATCTGATTTAAAAAAAAAAAAATTTAACCCCTGAGTGGTGTTTTATTTTTAACCCTCAAGGGGTTAAATTTTTACATTTTTTTTTACATTCATCATAACTCCACTAACAGGTTTTATTATATTGTAATTAGACTTGAGCGGACACCTGGATGTTCGGGCTCGGCGGTGTAACGGCACCCCCAGGCATAAAAGGGGTTAAAAGCCGTTTAGAGGATATTCCCCTTCCAGATACACAGGCAGCGATCAAAGACACCAATCCGCCGAACAGGAAACCATATGAATGCCGGAAACAGCTGAACCGGAACCATACGAGTGCTGTAAACAGCCGAATAGGAAAAACCACACGAAAGGTTCACACTCCTAGCAGTCGAACTAGAACAGCTTACAATAAATCCCCCCAAGAACGAGACAAGGCTCCGTTTTGAGGGTCAAGCAGGAACAGACAGAGCTGTGGGTTTATTGTTCTTATATACACATTCTTACACATTAGTACCATAGTCTAAAGGCAGCAGGCGGGCAACCAGGCTCCTCCAATGCACAGTGGCGAGATTGGTCTCGTCACAGGCGGGTTCGGCTCGAACTTGACCCCGAACCTGAACCCCATTGAAGTCAATGGGCACCCGAACTTTTGGGCACTAAAACGCCTCTAAAAAAGTCATGGAAAGGGCTAGAGGGCTGCAAAAGGAAGTAAAATGGGGGTAACAGTAGGACAAGTGCCCGGCAAACAAATGTGGATAGGGAAATCACTTAACCTAAAAATTAAAAATACAGCTGAGCCATAAAATAGCACTAGATGGAATCTTTGATTTTACCTTTGGAAGAACATAAATCAAAATCTAAAGCATGGCTGTCAGGAGGATCAACAGAATTATCCATTTGAGAGAGGGTTGGAGTGGAGGGTATTCTCTTTCATTGTTCAAACTGAGCTCAACTCCTGATGCATGGAGAAAAGGCCTTCACAAGCCTCTGCTATTGTGTACATAGTTTATACTAAGTGACCCATAGGTTGAGGAGGCGGTGACCGTGGCGGTGTAGGTGGAAGCGGCGGTGCAGGAGGAGGTAGCCAACACTGTTTTTTTTTTGTTTTTTGTTTTTAATTGGGATAGCCCCCAAAATATTGGGACATATAAAAAAAGAAAACAAAGAATAAGTGCACTTGAGTATACAATGGTTGGGTGAGGCCGGTATAAATGTCTATTCTGCACAAGGTACAGACAAGTCTGGTGGGATCCATGCCTGGTTCATTTAAATAAACGTGAGCTTGTCCACGTTGGCTGTGGACAGGCGGCTGCGCTTGTCTGTGATAACGCCCCCTGCTGTGCTAAGCACACGTTCAGATAATACACTGGCTGCAGGGCAGGCCAACACCTCCAAGGCATAAAGGGCAAGCTCAGGCCATGTGCCCAATTTGGAGACCCAGAAGTTGAATGGGGCAGACCCATCAGTCAGTACGTGTAGGCGTGTGCCCACGTACTGTTCCACCATGTTGCTGAAATGCTGCCTCCTGCTAAGACATTCCATATCAGATGGTGGTGCTGGTTGTTGTGGCGTGCTGACAAAGCTTTTCCACATTTCGGCCATTGTAGCAGAGAGGTAGTATAATCCACAGTATCTCCGCTGGGTAACAGGAACAGCATAGAATCCTTCAAGCAAAATGAGTACAGCATACAATAATCCCGGTAGCATTATATAAATCCTTTCCTTCCCAAGAACTAGACGACACATAGGCTGGGAGTCAACTGAGCTTTTAATCACAGGTCAAAGTATTTATGGGATTCCCCATGCAAGGGGTTTCCCTACTGACATTCCAGGGGTGGTACAGTAGGGGACTACATGGGGAACTGAACAACACATACATTTCTCCCACCATGCACTGCTGCACGAGAGGGATACTCCCACTAGAATACCCAGTTAAGTGGATTATCCCTCCGTGCAGCAGAACTAACATTTCACACAAAAATCCATAACTTCTACATTATTTATGTTATTTTACCGAATGACCGTTCGGTAGATAGCTGGGGTCTGAGAGCACCTTTCGTGAAAGTACCGCTCAGCTCCCAGTCTAACTAACTGAACGCCGTACGAAGACACATATTATTTTACATTCATCTCAAAATACTCAATGCATATAGGGGAACAAACTACCGAATGACCGGCACTCCCGAACGGCCTGGAAGTCCACTGTATTCGTGCCGTCGAGTAGCCGATTTCAGTTCCAGGCGCTCAACGACCAAATACCATTGGGCTAACAAAGGATCCAAGATGGCCGACCGCCGGGTGGTCGGTAGCCGAACGGCGGCCACCCTGAATCTCAATAATCACCGAAGGATACATTGTTGCAATGCTTAATGAGAGCCACACGACCCCTGTGTGTGGTCTCTCATTCGGTAGTTTATTCGTTTCACGAACAGGGTTGAAAATCCCTGTTCGGGAAACTACTGTATGAATGCTGGTGGCTTTCCTTTCGAATGCTCTCGTTCGCCTAACATGAACAAAATAGGTACATGTTTGGTTCTCACATTCTTAAAGTTACAGCAACACATTTTTACACATATAGTCTGAAGTGGCTAGTTTTGCCACAGCCATGCTAACCCTGCCTTCCGAGGGGCTGGCGGTGCCCCAGCTGCATGGGCGACCTCTTCCTCCTCCTCCTCTGCCTTCGCCTTGTGCTTCCACTGAGCCCCCGGTGTCAGTTGGGAATGCCCTCAGCAGCGCTGTGGCAAACCTTGCCACTTTTAGATTACATGGCTGTATCTGCAAAGGTTGTCTGTATAAGCCGCTGGACTGTTGTATTCTAATGTATGCCTGTACTGTTATATCCTAAAGCATTCGTATGCTAGCAGCCGAAAGCCGCTAGCATTCATGTGTTCGTTTCACGAACAGGGACTTTACCTGCTGTTCATGAAACGAATGAGATGCCGACCAGGAGCCCACACACAGAGGATCGTTGTTGCAATCGGTAGTTAATTGTGTTCCTAGGTGGCCGTCGTTCGGCTACCGACCACGTGGCGAGCGGCCATCTTGGATCCTTTGTTCACCCAGCGGTCGTCGAGCGCGTGGAACTAAAATCGGCTACTTAACGGCGCGAACACCGCTGGGCTTCCAGGCCGTTCGGGAACTCCGGTCTTTCACTATTGTGGTTCCCCATCGGTGTTCGGTACTTTCAGGCGAACATAATGTTAAAGTGTATTTTGTGCGGCGTTCGGTTATTTATGCTGGGATCTGAGTGGTATTCTCACGAAAGGTGCGCTCAGACCCCAGCTATCTACCGAACGTCCATTCGTTTAAATAACGTGAATGATAGAAAAGTTATATATTTTAATGTGAAATGTTGGTTCTGCTGCACGGAGGGATAATCCACTTAACGGTATATTCCAGTGGGAGTATCCCACTCGTCCAGCAGTGCCTGATGGGAGAAATGTCCAGATTGTTAAGTCCCCCATGTAGTCCCCTACTGTATAACCCCTGCAATGTCAGTATGGAAACCCCTTGCATGGGGACTTGCATAAATACTGTGACCTGTGAATAAAAGTTCAGTTGACTCACAGAACTGTGTTTCGTCCGGTTACTGGGGGATTTGGGATATTGCCTTACTTTTCAGCGCTTTACTTTGGATTACCTTCTGTACCAGCGGAGATCGTGGAATTTAATATTGCAGCTCCGCTACAAGCGCATCTACCAGCGTGCGCTTGAAGTCGCGCATCTTCCGATCACACTCCAGTGAGGTAATTAAAGACGGCACGTTGTCTTTGTAACAGGGATCCAGCAGGGTGGCCACCCAGTAATCAGCACAAGTTAGAATGTGGGAAACTCGGCAGTCATTGCGCAGGCACTGCAGCATGTAGTCGCTTATGTGTGCCAGGCTGCCCAGAGGCAAGGACAAGCTGTCCTCTGTGGGAGGTGTATCGTCTGTGTCCTCCATATATCCCCAGCCACGCTCCAGTGATGCCCATGAGCTGCGTTGGGTGCCACCCTGCTGTGAACACGGTTCCTCCTCCTCCTCATCCTCCAGAACTGTGCCCTGGCTGGACAATTGTGTACCTGGCCTATGCTGGTGCAGGAACCCACCCTCCAAGCCACTTGTGAATGACTGGCCTGATAACCGTGGAAATTACCCCTCTTCCTCCTGTGCCACATCCTCTTCCATCATCGCTCGAAGTGTTTTTTCAAGGAGACACAGAAGCGGGATAGTAGGCTGAGAACGGCGTCATCGGCACTGGCCATGTTGGTGGAGTACCTGAAACAGAGCAAAATGGCACACAGGTCTCGCATGGAGGCCCACTCATTGGTGGTGAAGTAGTGCTGTTCCGCAGAGCGGCTGACCCGTGCCTGCTGCATCTGAAACTCCACTATCGCCTGCTGCTGCTCACACAGTCTCTTCAGCATGTGCAAGGTGGAGTTTCACCTTGTGGGCACGTCGCATATGAGGCAGTGAGCGGGAAGTCCGAAGTTACGCTGCTGCGCAGACAGGCGAGCAGCAGGGTAAGAATGCTGAAAGCGCGCACAGACGGCCAGCACTTTCTGCAGCAGCTCTGATATACCTGGGTAGTTTTTCAGGAATTTCTGCACCACCAAATTCAGCACAGACGCCAGGCAAGGGATGTGAGGCAAACCGGCTAAACCCAGAGCTGCTACAAGATTTCGACCATTATCGCACACCACCAGGCCGGGCTTGAGGCTCAGTGGCAACAACCACTCATCGGTGTTTTGTTCCATGCCCGTCCACAGCTCCTGCGCAGTGTGGGGTTTTATCCCCAAACATATGAGTTTCCCCCCTGGCTGTGCTGAAATTGGTGGTGAAGGTGTTACGCTGCCTGGATGAGGTGGTGGTAGAGGAGGAGGAAGTGGAGTAGGAGGAGGAAGCAACAGGGGGCAAAGACAAATGCCCTGCAATCCTCGGTGGCGGAAGGACATGCGCCAAACTGCTACCCGTCTCAGGCCCAGCTGCCACTACATTTGCCCAGTGTGCAGTTAGGGAGATATAGCGTCCCTGCCTGTGCTTACTGGTCCACGTATCTGTGGTTATGTGGACCTTCCCACAGATGGCGTTGCGCAGTGCACACCTGATTTTGTCCGCCAATTGGTTGTGCAGGGAAGGGATGGCTTGTTTGGAAAAGTAGTGACGGCTGGGAAACACGTACTGTGGGACAGCCACCGCCATCCAGTTTTTAAAACTGTCCGTATCCCCCAGACGGAATGACAGAATTTCAAAGGCCACGAATTTTGAAATGTTGGTGTAGCGGATGGCACTGGACTGTCCTCAAGGGTTAGGTTAAAAAGGCAATTTGTGTGTTTTATTTCCCTGTATAATTAACATTGTATGTATTATTCGTATGTTTGTTTGGTAGTTTTCATCCATATCCCATACGAATGAAAACTACCGAACCAGTAGACCACCCCAGAGAGAAGTGTGTACCTTATTAGGCTTTCACACTTCCCTAACTGCAAATCAATCTGTACTTTATTGCTGTATCTGGGTGGCCGCCGTTCGGCGGCGGCCATCTTACGCACAAAACCTCAGCGGTGTTTGGTCTTCGAGTGTCTGGAATTCAAATCGGACACTCGATTACCCGAACACCGCTGAGTCCTCCAGAGCTCCGTAACTCCTGAACGGAGGGGCCAACCAGCTCCTCGTTCGGTGAAGTTAACGTACCGAACAAGGGGATTCATACGAACACCGTTTTAATAGTGGATGGCAAAGATTTATATATGTTTTATCTCCCAAATGGAGACCGACCGCAGGGCCAAAACACATGGAGCCCTTTTTCGGCTACCACCTCATGTGCGGTCGGTCAAATTGTTCTTCCCCCATAACTCCCGAACCCCTGGTCCGATCTGGGTGAATTTTGAATATGTTAGTCACCCAGATCAGGGCTACCAGAGGGTGCCACTTAGATAATTGTACCCCACAGTTTTAGGGTACATCCAGAAACCGGGTAAAACTATAACAGAGATAAGTGGATTATGTGTCACACTGAGGGGAGGAGATGTATGGGAGGTAACTACTGTACTATTGGCTACTGTCCCAATTATTGTAAATACCTCCCTTGCATGGGAGAAGCCTTTATAAGGAATCTATGTGATTAAAAGTTCAGTTCTGCTCCTGATGCTGTGTGTCGTACAGTCATTGGGATTGAGGTTGGGATATTGTTGGAGTGTTTTGCCTGCTGGAAATATTACCTTCTGGATTTATAATACTTGTTCCTGAGCCTTACTGGGAGCTAAAGTGGAGATAACCTGTGTAATAGCAGCTCTCCGCTACATTGGTGGCAGAGGTGGGATCCAGACTTACAAAGGAACAAGGACTGATGGAATACGGATGGAGAGTGATTATTCTAGGGTAAAAAGATCCACACTAAAAGACCTACTAGAAGCAAGAGGTATTGCAGCAAGCAACAAAAGAAATGCAACACTCATTGCAGAGGTTATGGCAGAATACCAAACCGAGGGCAGTGCAATCCCTGAACAGCGAAACTCAGCAGAGGGATCTGAGCAAGAGGAATTTCAAAGGCAGCTACAATTTAGGCTGGCCTTCTATGGAGAAAATCCGTCTGACATTATCTCCAGGACGATGACCGAAGTGCAGGAATTTATAATACGCCAAAGACCACCACAGACCACAGAGAGAAACACAGCAACCACTACCAACACAGAGGGTAAGACAAAAATACCTTACCAAGCTTTTAAAACTTATGTGGAGGCAGAGGAGGACATAGACACATTCCTCCAAGACTTTGAGAGACTGTGTGCACTGCATAAGATTGGTCTAGAAGAATGGGTACCCAATTTAGCAGGTTGGCAGCTGAGGCATACAGAACGGTACCAGACGGGGAAATTCGGAACTACCACAGGGTAAAAGAGGTTATTCTGGCCCGATATGCCATCACACCAGAGGCATACCAGAGGCGTTTCAGAGAGCTGAAAAGGAATGATAAGGATGTTGAATGGGCTTGCAGGATGCACAGGGCCGCCCTTGGATGGGTACAGGCAAACCAGGCTCGGTCCATGGAGGACTTATTACAGATGTTGCTATTAGAACAATTTGATGATGGGATCCAGACAGATGTACAAGAATGGGCGAAGGACCGCAATCCAACCTCCCTCATAGAGGCGGCTAAGAAGGCGGACGAATACTTGGATGCCTGCAGACAACAAAAACCTGCCCCCACCAAGACAGTGATCCGACCCGTAGGGGGAAGCAGCCAACCCCTCAGCACAGCAACACCACCTCGACAACTACCTCCTTATCCACCAGCCGCCACACAACAGAGGTTCCGGGCACCCAGCTCTGTGCAATGCCACCAGTGCCAAAGGTGGTGACACTATAAACGAGAGTGTCCCCAACTAAGAGACCGCTCTACCTGGATCCGTGCAGGCCCTCCTCCACCACCTCGAGCAGCAGCCCACTGCTACCAACCTGAGACACCAACCCCATATGGCTCGGCAATCCCCATCACTACTGTGGAACAATGGGAAGTGTTACATGAAGCGGATCCCATACAATCGAATGCAGACAACCTTCAACATCATTAACAAACTGTCTACCTGGAGGGGAAAGCGGTACAAGGGCTCCGCGACTCTGGGGCCACCATAACTCTGGTAAAAAGTCATCTTGTACCCGATCAAGCCAAGACCAGCCGAACTGTAGCGGTCAGGATAGCCGGGGGAGCAGTATACCAGCTACCCACAGCTCGGGTACATTTGCATTGGGGAGCGGGGTTTGGTAATGTGGAAGTGGGGTTAATACCACAATTGCCGGCAGAGGTTTTGCTGGGGAATGATCTGGGCAAACTCACTTCTGCTTTTGAGCCCCAGGCACCAGCAACCGGAGAAGCACACCCAGTGGTCACTCGACAACAGGCCCGCACCCAGGACTACAACACACTCCCTGAGGTCCATGTAAGAGATCCTTCCCCTTCCTTAGAATGTATCCCCTGGGCTCCCCCTACCGAATTTGCAGCTGAGGTGATCACTGACCACACCTTACAGGTCTATAGAGACAAGGTCACCTCAGACCAACCTGGGGGGAGGGCGAAAGATTTGTATGGGATAAACAGCTGCTGTATAGGGAGTCTGACAAGCAGGTAGCTGGGTCAGACCCGATAGTCATGAGGCAGCTAGTAGTACCACAGCGTTACCGATCTGAATTACTCCGGATAGCGCACAATATTCCGCTATCCGGACATTTGGGGTTCAGTCGCACCCAGCACCGACTGACCCAAAGTTTCTTTTGGCAAGGAGTTGGCCAGGAGGTTCATAGGTACTGCAGTACTTGTGACACGTGCCAACGGGTAGGGAAAAGAGGGGACCGCCGGAAGGCAAAACTGCATCCGCTATCCATAATTGAGGAGCCGTTCAGTAGGGTAACTGTAGATTTAATAGGCCCCCTTCAGAGACCCAGCGCTTCTGGTAAAAAGTATATTTTAAAGGTAGTAGACTGTAACGGACCGTTTCAGCACACAAGGGGTTAAAACCGTTTAGGCGATCATCCCCTTCCAGAGATGCAGGCACAGCTACTGTAGAACACCAAACTCCCGAACCGCATGTAAGGGAATGCTCCAAACTCCCGAACGGCATACAATATGGCACTCCAAACTCACAAACTGGAACCATACGAATAGCTGCTAGCAGACGAATAGGAAAAGCACCCAAGCGGCTTACACTCCTAGCAATCAGTCTCTATCAGCATTCAGTAAATTCCCCCAAAGACGAGACAAGGCTCCGTGTTGAGGGTCAAGCAGTGGTCAGACAGAGCTGTGGGTTTATTGTTCTTATATAAACATTAGTACCACCCACAGGGTTTTGGAACACAACCAATAAACACATACAATACACTCAGACACTCCGACACAAAATCCTCCCCTCTGCCTGTGATACAATTACCTTACACAATGGGTAATGTAATTAGCACAAGCAGAAAAATACAATGTTTCCACATTATTCATAACTTGAAAAGTATGCATCACATTCACATTTTCAGAATCAGCATACTCCAAATACAAACATATGTAAAAATCATACAAATTGGTCCATTGGTTCAAAAGATAGATCGTAGTCCTTTGTGACCAAAGGAAGCATGGCTTTTCTGCCCAAAACCAGTTCCACAGAGTCTTCTATCCTGGAAATAATTGGGAAGTAATCCAATTATCTCCAAGGACAGAGGCAAAACTCCATTGAACACATGGCAGCAAAAGACAATAAAACCCATAAAAACATATAACTGTGCAGTCATTGGACAAAACAGGTACATTCAACATATCCCCAGATAGTTCAGATCTGAGCGCACATTATTACTGAATGGCGCTCAGAGCGCACACATACAGTTCAATTGCCATGGAGCCAAAGTCTTTCCCATAGTCTTTCATTATACAAATGGACTCCATGGCATAGCTATCTGGGGTATCACCGCTCAAACAGGGCCAGCACCGAATGACCCGGCTTTCGTGTCTCCGCAGGGGAAAATCAAGCATTTTATCATGGGACCATAGTCCAGAGGCAACAGGCGAGCAACCAGGCTTCTCCAATGCAATGTGGCGAGATTGCTCCCGTCACATAGACTATGCCACCCGATATCCAGAGGCGGTGGCTTTGACTAACATCCATGCAAAAACCGTGGCTGAGGCCCTGATGCACATTTTCTTCCGGATAGGGTTACCCAGGGAGATCATCTCGGATCAGGGCACCCAGTGCACTGCGGAAGTTACCCAGCACCTCTGGAAATTCTGTGACATCAAGCCTATAATCAATGCTCCATACAATCCCCAGACCAATGGGCTATGTGAGCGGTTCAATGGAACATTGAAACAAATGCTCCGAACCTTCGCAGACACCCATAGGGACTGGGAGATCGGTTGAGCCCACAGGAGCGTACCTTGGTGCAACAGTTACTAAAGGAGAAACAAGATACCTTCTCCAATATACCTGGGTACACCCCTCTGGCCACTCACCGGGTAGAAACCCTAGGGCAGCTTCCCATGCACCAGACACCTTACCGCATCCCTGAAGCAGTAAGGGAGAACATGCGCAAGGAGATCAAGGAGATGCTCCAACTGGGGGTGATTGAGCAGTCAGATAGCCCCTGGGCCTCCCCAGTAGTCCTCGTACCTAAGCGGGACGGCACGACCCGCTTCTGTGTGGATTACCGGAGGTTAAACCAAAAGACAGTATCTGACGCATACCATATGTCCCGGATAGATGAACTGTTAGACCGGAGGGCCAGGGGCCAATACCTCACAACCATTGATCTTTGTAAGGGGTATTGGCAGATTCCCCTGGCCCTGGACGCCATCCCTAAGTCCGTATTTGTCACCCCATTCGGCTTGTACCAATTTAAGGTGATGGCATCTTTAGCAATACCTGGCAGGAACATCTGACCCACATAGGAGCAGTGTTAGATAGAATCCGGGAAGCCAGATTAACCTTGAAACCTGCTAAATGCAGTATAGGTATGGCTGAGGTACAGTACCTCGGACACCGAGTAGGGTGCGGGAAGCAGAAGCCTGAACCCGCAAAGGTAGAGGCCGTAGCACAATGGCCGACCCCCAGGACAAAGACCCAAGTACTTGCTTTTCTAGGGACCGCCGGGTATTACAGGAAATTTGTGCCCAACTATAGCGCCCTGGCCAAACCCCTTACCGACTTTACCCGCAAAAACCTTCCCCGCCAAGTAACTTGGACCCTGGAGTGTGAGCAGGCATTCCAACTTTTGAAAAATGCACTTATCAATCCCCTGTCTTGGCCGCTCCCAATCTGACTAAACGTTTCCTTGTTCACACAGACGCTTCTATGTTTGGATTGGGGGCAGTATTAAGCCAAGTCGGGGCCGATGGCGGAGAACATCCCTGTAGCGGAGTAGCAGGGGTTAATCCAATAGCTCTCCGCTGGGAACAAAGATTCAGCATACAAAATCACAGGAACACAGCATAATCCACCTCCCCAAGGACTAGACGACACATAGTCTGGGAGTCAACTGCTAGCTTTATTCACAGGTCTGCTTTTATGCATTTCTCCCATGCAAGGGAGGTAACTTCCATAATTACTACAGTAACCAATCATACCGTGGTCACCTCCCATCCCTCTCCTCCCCTTAGATTAATAATTAACAAGATTAATATGTACACAGTTTTCCCCAATTTGTGGATGTCCCCTAAATAGAGGGGGTACAGGGTTGAATAAGGGGTCCCCTGGTAGCCCTGATCTGGGTGAGCAACATACTCAATATTCACCCAGATCGGACCAGGGGTTCGGGAGTTACAGCCGGTGAAAGATTTGACCGACTGCACGGGCTCAGTAGCCGAAAACAGTTCCATGAATTCTGGCCCTGCGGTCGGTCTTTTCTAGTGAATCAAAAGTCCCGAATGGCTGGGGCATCCAGGCTTCCTTTACCGTTCGAATGAATCCCCTCGTTCGTGGGATTCCACATACCGAATGCCGAGGTGTTCGTGTGTTTGCTTCGTGCTTTTTGAGCGTGCTGGAGGTCTTAGTGGTACTTGGTTAGTCGAATGCCCGGTTTGAGTACCAGGCGTTCGACGACCAAGTACCGCTGTTCGTGCGTAAGATGGCCGCCGCCACGTGTTCGGTAGGCGAAATGGCGGCCACACATACTCGCACTTAACACACTTCGCAACATTGTATCTTTGGTTAATAGGAGACACACGACCACCCCGGGGTGGTCTCTCGTTCGGTAGTTTCAGGGCATTCGTATGAATAAAAGCATGAATAACAGTATAGTCCGTTCGTGCATTGAGTCTCTGCCTTTGCACACATTCGCTTATAATAACTCCAGTGTTCATTCGCACAGAACAGTTAGTATTTTAGTGGCAGGGTTTGCCACAATGCTCCCCCAGAACCAAGCCGGCATACACAGTCTGATCCCAACGGATCGGCTTGGGGATGTCCGGGAGAGTGCCCACAGATCATTTTTCCAGCTCTGTCTGTCGCGACAACCTGTCGGCTATACCATTTTGCTTCCCCGGGCGATACTGGATGGTGAAATCAAAGGGCTGCAGGGCTAAGCTCCAGCGTAACAGTCAAGCGTTGTCCCCTGACACCTGGTTTAGCCACACAAACCGGTTGTGATCTGTGAGCAGGGCAAATTGTTGTCCATATAAATAGGGCTGCAGTTTCTTGAGGGCCCACACCACCGCCAGGCATTCCTTCTCGATGGCGGCATAGCTTACTTCCCCTAATTCTGCTTCTGGACCCCCTTTTTCTAGTAGGTCCGGTAGAGGTAAATTGTCTGGGTCCTCTGCGGCCGAGGCAAAGATGGCATTTTCTTCTTCGGCCCGTTCGTGATACGGTTTTAACATATTGACATGGAGCATGCGTTTACCGCCTGCTCCAGTACATGGGCCAATTATATAGGTGGTGTCACATACTTGTTCTACCACCTTATAGGGGCCCTGCCAGGAGGCCTGCAGTTTGTCATTTTGGACAGGCTTCAATATTAGTACCTTTTGTCCCACTTGAAAACTGCGGTCCCCGGCTCCCCTATCGTACCACCTGCACTGTCGTTGTTGGGCCGCCTGGAGATTGGACCGTACCGTCTGGATTAAGGTCTCCAAGCGCTCCCTGAACTCTAGCACATATGGGATGATAGGGGTACCATTACTGGTGACGGTTCCCTCCCAGTGTTCTCTGATGAGGTCCAAAGGACCCCGCACTCTCCTTCCGAATAGTAATTCGAACGGAGAGAACCCTGTGGACTCCTGGGGTACCTCTCGGTAGGCGAAGAGCAGATGGGGAAGAAACCTTTCTCAGTCTTTCTGGGTATCCATGAACGTACGGAGCATTTGTTTTAATGTTCCGATAAAGCGTTCACAGAGCCCATTGGACTGGGGGTGATACGCTGAATTTACGATAGGTTTCACCCCACATGTTGTCCACAACTGGTGAGTGACCTCTTCTGTGAATTGGGTACCCCGATCCGAGATAATCTCCTTGGGGAACCCCATTCGGGAGAATAGCCGGATCAGAGCGTCCACTATGGTCTCCGCATGGATATTAGTTAGGGCCACTGCCTCGGGATACCGGGTAGCGTAGTCTACCACCGTTAAAATATACTTTTTCCAGGAAGGACTGGGTTTTGCTAGGGGTCCAATTATATCGACCGCCACCCTACTGAAGGGCTCATCTATTATGGGAAGGGAGTGCATTTTTGCCTTGTATCGGTCCCCTCTCTTCCCTACTCTCTGGCACGTATCGCAAGTTTGGCAATACTGATGGATATCTTTGGAGACCCCTGGCCAAAAGAAGTTTTGGGTCAAACGATGCTTCGTCCTACTGACGCCTAGATGTCCTGACAAAGGGATATCGTGGGCAATACGTAATAACTCCTGCCTGTACTTTTTAGGAACGACTAATTGCGTGATGGTCATGGGTACTGATCCTGCTACCACCTTCTCTGCATACCTATACAGTAATCCTTTCTCCCAAGCATATCTCTCTCCCTCCAACCCCGCCTGATTCTGTGTAACCCTATCTCGGTATACTTGTAATGACGGGTCGGTGACTACCTCAGTACCAAATTCTAAGGGGGGAGCCCATGGGATGAAAGGGGGTTTGGGGCTGTTGCTTACCTGAGCCTCAGAGTGTTCGGAGGATGCGGTGGTGCGAGCCTGCTGCCGAGTTACAACGTGTAGTTCTTCCTGCGCTCGGTGCTGAGAAACAAAAGCGGAGGTCAGCTCCCCCAAGTCATTACCCAGGATGACATCGGCTGGTAAATCCTGCATGAGGCCCACTTCCACGTTCCCTGACCCTGCTCCCCAATCCAAATGTAGCTTGGCAGTAGGAATTTTGTAAATGGTTCCCCCTGCCACCTGGACTGCCACATATTCTCCATTGAGCTGGTTCTTTGGAACTAGGTGGTTGCGAACCATAGTTATGTTGGCCCCAGAGTCGCGCAGACCCTGGAAGCGTTTTCCCTCTACGTGTACCCCTGGCGATGCCCCTGTCGGTTGTCCGAAGCCGCCTGTATTGGGTAGACTTCATGGAGCGTGCCCAGAGGCTCTTCAGTGGGCCCGGTCAAGAAGTGGGGTTGTCGGGGCTCACTCTTGTAGCAGTGTACAGCTGCCCGGTTTGCAGAGAAATTGGTTGGATTATTCCAGGTGGAGCGGTTCTTGTTCCTGGGACAATCTCGCTGTATGTGGCCCTGCTGGTTGCACGTGTGGCAGCGGATAAAAGATTGGGTATTGTTATACCGTGGAGGGGGTTGGTAGTTCCCACCACCGGGACGAAGTGTTGGGATGGTGGTAGTAGTGGGAGGTGGGGTAGCAACTCCCGTGGTGGGCCGTGACTGTGCCCGCTGTGCCCTTCTGGCATCTTGATACTCGTCTGCCAACCTGGCTGCGTCAGTTAAGGTGCGTGGTTTCCGATCCCTCAGCCAGTTTTGTAAGTCCAGGGTTAACCCCTGGAAAAATTGTTCCAGTAGAAGCAATTGTAATATATCCTCCACTGTCGTTGCTTGTGCTGCTTGCACCCATCCCTTGCCGGCCCTAGTTAAGTGGTGTGCCCACTCCATGTGGGAGTCTCTCTCTGTCTTTTGACTTTCTCTGAACCGCTGCTGGTATGCCTCTGGGAGGATGGCATACCTCGTTAGGATCGCCTGCTTCACTTTCTGGTAGTCCCTGCTGTCCTCGTCTGGCATTGTGTGGTAGGCTTCTGCTGCCCGGCCTGCTAGTTTGCCCACCAGCAGGGGTACCTGGTCAGTAGCGTTAATATCATGCAATTGGCATAACCTCTCGAAGTCATGCAAGTAGCCATCGATGTCTTCTGTTTCCACATAAGTTTTAAAAGCATGGTAGGGAATTTTAAGCTTCCCTGGAGCTATGCGGGGTGGGGTTGGGGACCCCTCTCTGGACCTTCGGTCTGCTTGCTGCTTTGCCATCACATATTCATGGACATCTGCCATAATTCTTTCCATGGTTTCTATGGGAGGTGTTCCTGGGAAAAAGGCCAGTCTGCTTTTGAGTTCTCTTTCAAACTCTGTCTGTGTGCTGTCCATAAGAGGTACTGCAGCAGCTGCCCGGTCTCCCTCCATGAGTTCGGCAATAAGGGTGGCTTTGGCTTTATTGCTGGCAATAATTCCCCTTGCTTCCAGTAGTTCTTTTAGTGTGGTCCGTTTGAAGCGTGTATAATCTGTCCCCATTCACTATCCGTTCGGGTATATTCACATACCCTCTCCCTTCGGTTCCATATGAATAGAAGATTTCCACAAATGGCTCTATCTGCTGAACAACGGTCTGCTGTGAGGTTTGAATCCCGTCGCTTGCCACCAATTGTAGCGGAGTAGCAGGGGTTAATCCAATAGCTCTCCGCTGGGAACAAAGATTCAGCATACAAAATCACAGGAACACAGCATAATCCACCTCCCCAAGGACTAGACGACACATAGTCTGGGAGTCAACTGCTAGCTTTATTCACAGGTCTGCTTTTATGCATTTCTCCCAAACAAGGGAGGTAACGTCCATAATTACTACAGTAACCAATCATACCGTGGTCACCTCCCATCCCTCTCCTCCCCTTAGATTAACAATTAACAAGATTAATATGTACACAGTTTTCCCCAATTTGTGGATGTCCCCTAAATACAGGGGGCACAGGGTTGAATAAGGGGTCCCCTGGTAGCCCTGATCTGGGTGAGCAACATACTCAAAATTCACCCAGATCGGACCAGGGGTTCGGGAGTTACAGCCAGTGAAAGATTTGACAGACCGCGCGGGCTCAGTAGCCGAAAACAGTTCCATGAATTCTGGCCCTGCGGTCGGTCTTTTCTAGTGAATCAAAAGTCCCGAATGGCTGGGGCATCCAGGCTTCCTTTACCGTTCGAATGAATCCCCTCATTCGTGGGATTCCACATACCGAATGCCAAGTTATTCGTGTGTTTGCTTCGTTCTTTTTGAGCGTGCTGGAGGTCTTAGCGGTACTTGGTTAGTCGAATGCCCGGTTTGAGTTCCAGGCGTTCGACGACCAAGTACCGCTGTTCGTGGGTAAGATGGCCGCCGCCATGTGTTCGGTAGGCGAAATGGCGGCCACACATACTCGCACTTAACACACTTCGCAACATTGTGTCTTTGGTTAATAGGAGACACACGACCACCCCGGGGTGGTCTCTCGTTCAGTAGTTTCAGGGCATTCGCATGAATAACAGCATGAATAACAGTATAGTCCGTTCGTGCATTGAGTCTCTGTCTTTGCACACATTCGTTTATAATAACTCCAGTGTTCATTCGCACAGAACAGTTAGTATTTTAGTGGCAGGGTTTGCCACAATCCCGTAGCCTACATCAGCCGGAAGCTATTACCTAGAGAAGTGAGCTACGCCGCCATCGAGAAGGAGTGCCTGGCTGTGGTGTGGGCCTTAAAGAAATTACAACCCTATTTATATGGACAGTCCTTTTCCCTGCTCACGAATCACAACCCGTTGGTATGGTTAAACCGGGTGGCGGGGGACAATGCCCGGCTGCTGCGCTGGAGTTTGGCGCTGCAGCCGTTTGACTTTAACATCCAGTACCGCCCTGGAAAACAGAATGGCAACGCTGACGGGTTGTCCAGACAAACTGACCTTGAAAAATGATCCGTGAACCTCCCGGACATCCCCAAGCCGATCCGTGTTGGATCAGACAGTGTATGCCGGCTTGTGAGCAAAGGGGAGCAGTGTAGCGGATGGCACTGGACTGTCCTCAAGGGTAGGTTAAAAAGGCAATTTGTGTGTTTTATTTCCCTGTATAATTAACATTGTATGTATTATTTGTATGTTTGTTTGGTAGTTTTCATCCATATCCCATACGAATGAAAACTACCGAACCAGTAGATCACCCCAGAGAGAAGTGTGTACCTTATTAGGCTTTCACACTTCACTAACCTCAAATAAATCGGTACTTTATTGCTGTATCTGGGTGGCCGCCGTTCGGCATACGAACACATGGTGGCGGCCATCTTACGCACGAAACCTCAGCTACAGGTTTG
This sequence comes from Pelobates cultripes, assembly GCA_933207985.1. Taxonomy (NCBI): domain Eukaryota; kingdom Metazoa; phylum Chordata; class Amphibia; order Anura; family Pelobatidae; genus Pelobates; species Pelobates cultripes. The sequence goes on along the minus strand of OW240924.1, from coordinate 94,769,403 downwards.
GTCGTCGAGTGTCTGGAACTCAAATCGGACACTCGATTACCCGAACACTGCTGAGTCCTCCAGAGCTCCATAACTCCCGAACGGAGGGGCCAACCAGCTCCTCGTTCGGTGAAGTTAACGTACCGAACAAGGGGATTCATACGAACACCATTTTAATAGTGGATGGCAAAGATTTATATATGTTTTATCTCCCAAACGGAGACCGACCGCAGGGCCAAAACACATGGAGCCCTTTTCGGCTACCACCTCATGTGCGGTTGGTCAAATTGTTCTTCCCCCATAACTCCCGGACCCTTGGTCCGATCTGGGTGAATTTTGAATATGTTAGTCACCCAGATCAGGGCTACCAGAGGGTTCCACTTAGATAATTGTACCCCACAGTTTTAGGGTACATCCAGAAACCGGGTAAAACTATAACAGAGATAAGTGGATTATGTGTCACACTGAGGAGAGGAGATGTATGGGAGGTAACTACTGTACTATTGGCTACTGTCCCAATTATTGTAAATCCCTCCCTTGCATGGGAGAAGCCTTTATAAGGAATCGTGTGTCGTCCAGTCATTGGGATTGAGGTTGGGATATTGTTGGAGTGTTTTGCCTGCTGGAAATATTACCTTCTGGATTTATAATACTTGTTCCTGAGCCTTACTGGGATCTAAAGTGGAGATAACCTGTGTAATAGCAGCTCTCCGCTACAGCTGGCATTCAGGGCCAGGGATCGCGGGTGGCTAGGGGGTTACTTCCTCTTTCTCTCTAGTGATTGGGAGATGGACAGCTGAACGCTTCCATGGGAAAGTGTGGAGATGCTTGGGGACGGTGGCGAACGTGGTGGCGTTGCTGCCACATCCTCTGTTTGCAAGGTGGCAGGTGCCACTGTGACTCCAGAGGTGGAGGAAGAGGCCGTGACAGCAGTAGAAGAGGAAGCAGGAGGAGCCTGAGACCTTTCTTGGGTTTTGAGGTGCTTACTCCACTGCAGCTCGTGCTTTGCATGTAGATGCCTGGTCATGCAGGTTGTGCTCAGGTTTAGCACGTTTATGCCTCGCTTCAGGCTCTGATTGCACAGCGTGCAAACCACTCGTGTCTTGTCATCAGCACATTGTATGAAGAACTACCATGCCAGGGAACTCCTTGGTGCTGGCTTTTGTGTGTTCGGTCCCTGGGTGCGGTGGGCAGTAGCAGGCGTACCGTCTAGGGGACGGCCACTCCTCTTTTGCACCCTGCTCCCTCTTATGCTGTGCTGGCTGTGTGACCACCGCTTCTTCCTCCAAACTGCACACGTTACTCGCATGACCTTCATTCCATGTGGGGTCTAGGACCTCATCATCCTCCACATCATCTTCCACGCACTCCTCAACCCTGCCCTCCTTGCCGGTCTGCACACTGCAGAAAGCCACAGTAGTTGGCACCTGTGTTTCATCATCATCAGAGACGTGCTGCGGTGGTCCTTGCATGTCCACATCCTGACACATAAGTGGTTGTGCATCAGTGCACTCAATCTCTTCCACTTCTGGGGCAGGGCTAGGTGTATGGCCCACGGAAAACCCCACCAGCAGAGTCATCAAAAAGCATAAGAGACTGCTGCATGACTTGTGGCTCAGACTGCTTGGCTGATTTGCAAGGGGGTGAGGTGAAAGACAAATGGCCATGGGCTGCAGGTGCCAACTCTGAGCTTTCAGCAGGGGACCGGGTGACAATGTGAAGGAACTGGAGGCACTGTCAGCCATCCAATCTACTATCGCCTGTACTTGTTCTGGCCTCACATACGTAGAGCAGCATTCGTGCGTACCATATAAGACTGGAGGTTCTGTTGCGTACTCGCACCTGAGGAAGGTGTTTCACTTGTGCATGTAGCTGGCACAGATCGACCACGTCCTCCCTTGCAACAGGAGCTCCACCAACGCCAGCAGCACCATGACCAGGGCCACGTCCCTTTTGTGACGCTCTCCTCATTCTTTGCGTTCACCCACCAAACTTTTTAGCACCTAAAGAATTTGCATTTGTAAAACTGCAATGTAAGCACAGTATTTGACGGTTCTATTTGACTCTCAGATATGAAGTGCACACACTAAATGTAGTATTTAGCACTGTGGTGAAACCAACCTCGCCACTGGGCATTGGAGAAGCCTTTTTTTCCCTGCCTCCTGCCTGCAGACTATGGCCCCTGGGAGATTTGGCCCTTTTAATACAGTATTTGGGCATATTGTATTTTATTATGCTGCTGCTGGCCCTTTAAGAACCATCTGGGGACATACTGTGACTTTTGGGAACAATGCCCCTTTAAGATATTGCCTGTTAAAGTCTATTTTAGCAGATTGGATTTTAAAAGACATGTTGCCCCTTTAAATTGTATTGGAGCAGTTCTGCAGCTTTAAATTGGCACTTCGGATGCAGCCGAAGTGCCGAAGTAGCCACCATTCGACAAACGAACATGTGGCGGCGGCCATCTTTAATTCAGCTGAAGTTTTACCTTCTCCAGACTTCAATGCATTCGACAGTTCAAACGCCATTCGACAGCTCGAATGGTTGTCGTTCGTCTGTTTGAACTGACTTTAACATGGGAAATAGACCAACCGCACAGCCTGATTCTCTGGAACTGTTTTGGGCATGAAAATGTGCTTGACTTATATCTATCTCCCTGTCACATATTCATCCGCTTATAGAAATGTGGTTAATGACATTTACTGTCCACACAGGAAAAGTTGTGCCGAGCAGCAACCTAATCCACAGAAGGTTTAATGCTGAGCAGTAATTGTGCAAATGAAACCTGGTCTCAAGTATTCATCCGCTTATAGAAAAGTGGTTAATGACATTTACTGTCCAAACAGGAAAAGTTGTGCCGAGCAGCAACCTAATCCACAGAAGGGTTAATGCTGAGCAGCAATTATGCAAATGAAACCTGGTAACTGACTTTGGGGTCAAAGGCCGGTTACAGCCTATCAGAAAGAAAGGAGGGGTATTTAGGCCCAGTTCTCAGCCTGCTCAGTGCCCTGTCGTGGTTTCCTTTGTGGTTGTCTGAGAGCGCGTTCCTGTTTATAGTTTTCTACCTGGTTTTTGACTTTGGCTTTGTTTATTGACTTCTCTATATTATGGTATCCTGACTCCTGGCTTTCCTCATCGCTGTGTCCCTTTCTGTGTTCTCTGACCACGGCTAGTATTTTTGACTATTCTTTGTACGTTAAATCCGGCCGTTCTAAGGACCGGTAATACGTTACTTATTTGTCATCCGTGCTGTACAGTTCTACGTGCTGGATCAAACAGTAATCCTGACACTCCCGAATGGCTGAACGGATTCGAATGATTTTTGGGTATGTTTATATTTGAAATGTGCTGATTAACCCCTTAAGACCGGAGGGCGTATTATTATGCCCTATTTTAGGCGGCTGTAATAGTACGCGCTCCGGTCTTTCTTTACTTACCCGGTCGCCGGCCGCAGCCCCCTGTGGCACGTCCGACCCCCTGGCAGCCCCCCGGCCATGTGAGAGTGAGGTCCTTGCGAGGACCTCACAATCACATGGCCGGGATAGCTGCCTGCTGCATTGCCAGCAGGGGGGCTGTCTGTAATGACAGGTGGTGCCCCTGCTGGCTGGAAATAAAATTAAATAAAATGTAAAAAAGTTAAAAAAGTATAATATATATATATATATATATATATATATACTTGGATCATATATTGGAAGGCATGGCCTGAAGTTGTGGGAAGGGCTATAGACCTACTTAAGGGACTCCCCCCCCCCTTCCTTTACTTACCTTCGTTGGTCTGGACGAACAGGGTGATACTCACCGGCATTCTTTCCTTCCGACTTCCTGGTACGTGATGTCACTTCCGGTGAGACGCGGCACGTTTCCCTATGTCACACGGTGAGCGCCGCCGGCTCCACGGCCCGACCGGCACTTTCAGCCCGGCACCACCGGCCCCAGAACCTGACTGGCTCCCCAGCCCGGCCCGACCTGCTCTCCGGCCACCCACCCGACCGGCCTCTCTCCCCACCAGCTCGTTGGGGTGGTAAGCATGGCACTTCCTACTGGGTAAACAGCACGGCAGGCCCGGGTACAGGTATAGAGACTCCATTACCATTAGGAGTCCCTGTTCCCGGCCGCTAGCTATACCCAGACTTAAGGGGGTAGGTTAATGGGGGATTGGAGGGGGTGTGGGGACAAAATATGCGGCACGGGCAGGAACAGGCCTCACAGACCCTTATATCGTAAGGGGTCCCTGTTCCTGCCGGCAACACACAGGGAAGGGGGGGGGGGAAATAGCGGGGTCATCGGTATAAGACCCATTTTACCTGCTTTGCACAACTTAAGGGGGGCATGGTACGTTTCTGTTGCTGGCTGACCCTTAGTTCAGCCAGCTTCGGCCTTAATGATTACAATACATACACTTCCCAATTCAAATGCTTTTATTTTGCAATACTTTGCTGTTATGCATACAAATACTGCTAGTTAGAACTCTGGTTAAATATATATATTGTATGATATGCTTGATAAACATGGTAGTTATATAAATATGTTTTACTTATGGCTGATTAGAAATGTGATAAGATATCTGCATTTATAGTAGCAAACGTTAGTCTTAAGATAATTAACCACGGTTAAGGTTAAAGTACATGGCCTACTGGTGACATTGTGTCTATTGTGGGGACAGTACTCGCTGCAATCACCCCCGAAGCACTTACTACTTCAGTTATACAATCTTATGTATATGTCCCACAAGAGTACATTATCATGAATACCCTCGGATGGGTTACCTACGCTAACCCCCCATACTCAAGAGACCTCTGATTTCTCTTATACAGAAGCAGTGCTCATTTTTTCTACAGGTATGTTGGTTTCACGTTATTTTTCAACACAGCCGTTTAGTTATTTCCCTGCCCCTTAGTCCTAGCGGTCCGCGAGGCCAACTCCCACTTCGAGGTACTATACGCCCCTCGGGCCAAATCATAGCTAGCCGCCTCGCAAATTATATAGAGAGGGCGACACCAGTCACCGCCAAATACCCATCCCCCCCCACCCCCACACTCATGGAGAGGCCAACGTCCCATCACCGGTATAGGTTACCACGCCCCTCGCGCCAACTCATAGATAGAGCCTCACCTGTCACAAACCTAGGCTAATCTTTCGCCATCTGGCACTAGCTAGCCACCTGTCAATTCCAACCCTGGTTACCAACATGTCTATTATATATTTTCAGTATGTCCCTACTCCCAGACGATGGTGAGCATATGTCAATCCCTAGCACCCCTGCTAGGTCACTTACTCCGACCTGCGAAGGCGACACGGGAAGTCCCTCATCCATCAGATCATGGACTATCCCCCGCATCACTGCAGAATTAAGTAAACGCAGTATTCCCTTCTCAGCTACTGCCAGGAAAGCAGAACTGTTCAAATTACTAATAACCAATACCATTAATACAGACGCAGGGGAAGGCACAAGCAGCTCTCAAGATCCGACTCTCCATGCTATGGTTGCCTCCCTAATCTCTTCTATGAGGAAGGTCAACGACAGGCTGGAGAGGCTGGAAGCCCGTAGCTTCCCCGCACAACCTCCGGGCCCTCTCTCCGAATTAATCCCGGCCATACTCACAGCAATAACGGGTAATTCCATATCCACCAAGGCAGCCGCCCACGTTATTAATCCTGCCCACATGGTTCTTAAAAAAGACATCCTGGAAGGCAAGGACGTTAACTTAGTCTCACTGTTCATTGCCTCCCAGGATATCGTAGAAAACCGGTCTTACGACTACGGGGACATCTCGGTGGTTTTAAAAGCCAGAGACCCAGACTCAGTAAGAAACACGCCATTCCTGATTTTGTTCTGGCCTTCGGTATCTTTAGAGATATTCTATGCACGGCTCATCCCCATAGGAGGGAGGAACTCGATCTATCTATGCATAAGCTGGTGGACCTTGGTAATAAGTATGGTGGCTATACTTTTACGATTACCACAAATCCTTTTCATCAAAAGTGTCTGCCACGTTGTCTCAGTACAGCATCCAGATGGATTGGAGCCAACTGGACAATGAATTGTTCCTCAGACATTTTGCGGGGCTTAGGACACCAGCTTGTACCATATGTACATCACCCGCTCACGCAGCCAATTTCTGCCCTCTCTGTCCAGACAGCGCTCCCGGCTCATCCTTACAGCATCCCCCGAAGGCTGAGAAACAGACTAGAGACAAACTGGGTTGTCCAGGAGTGTATCTAGGCAAATCTCAGATTTGCAATAATTTCAACGAGGGCTCCTGCGGCTATAGCGCCTGCCGCTTATTGCACGTGTGCTCGCATTGTTTCAGGGCACATGCGAAATCCATGTGCCCTAATAAAATGTACCAGAAACCTTATTTGTCTCCGGTGAACGTTCCTTTTCTTGCACGTATGCTGTCCACGCACCCCTCCAAACACCTAATTGATTTTTTTTTATGTACGGGTCTCACCCAGGGTTTTCACACAGGGCTCATTTACATGCCAACTGGGGTAATAGTGTCACAATTTACAGTCTGCCACTAATCACACTATGTTAGTCACAACATTGTTACAACTGGAAGTGGATCAGGGATTTCATTGGGCCTTTTGTTAACCCCCCTTTTCCGGCTGGAGAACTAACCCTATCGGGTTGGTTTCCAGCAAAAATTCTGAGAAACTAAGACTCATCATTGACTTATCCGCACCCCACTCCTCAGCCATCCCCAGCCTAAACTCATTGATTCCATCTGAGGAATTTTCCCTACAATACTCCACTATTGACGATGTTATTGCAGCTATCAGATCTGCAGGGTTGGGGGCTTGGCTCAGCAAGACGGATATTGTGAATGCTTTTAAATTATTACCTATACACCCCTCTTTGTGGCACCTGCATGGCGTTAAGTGGAAAGACACCTACTACTTTTTTACAAAGCTCACTTTCGGTGCCAAGAGTAGTCCCATGATTTTTGACACGTTTGCAGAAGCTTTGTGTTGGCTCCTCCTCAATACCTGCAGGTGCCCAAATGTGATACATTACTTAGATGATTTTCTTTTCATCTAATCCAATTCCACCCCCCCACGTAGTCTAGACAAAGCAACCAAACTGTTCACATCCCTTGGTGTCCCCGTGTCACCTACTAAAACCGAAGGACCAGACACATTGATTAACTTTCTTGGTATTCTGCTGGATTCATCAACTATGATGGCCAGCCTCCCTAGAGAAAAGGTAGTTCACATCCTACACGATATTAGCCACTACATGCACAGGGGGTCTTGCAATCGTAAAAGAACTACAATCACTTTTGGGTTCACTAAATTTCGTCATGCGCATAATCCCCCAGGGCAGGGCTTTCATTGCTAGGCTCCTCGCCCTGTTCCCCACTTTCGCCAACGACTATGTCCGCATATCCTTAGACTGTCCTGCGACCGCTGACCTCCAGATGTGGTACAAATTCCTCTCTGAATGGAATGGGAGGAGCATGTTCCTCCCGCAGATTGATTCACAGTCACCGGTCATTTGGACAGACGCAGCATCATCAGTGGGATATGTGGCCATTTTCGGCACAGAATGGCTCTGGGGGACCTGGCCTACAGAAACACAGGGCATTGAAGGTTTTCACACTAACTCAGCCCTATTTGAAGTATACCCGATAGTTGCCGCAGCTGTCACTTGGTGTAGGTTGTGGAAAGGTCAGTCCGTACGCTACTTTTCTGACAACCTGGCAATATGCCACATTATCAATAAGGGTCGCTCTTCCTCCTTGGCGATTATGAGTTTCCTTAGGAAACTGACATGGCTGGCAGCTACCCATCAGTTCCACATTGTATGCTCTCATGTTCCCGGCATATACAACACGGCAGCTGACCAACTCTCTAGCTTTCAATTTCAGGCTTTCAGACTGTCCCTACCCTCGGCAGCTTGTGTAGCAACCCCAGTGCCAACTTTCCAAGAGCTTGTCATGGAGTAGACGAACTACTTCAGCACAGCCACTGTCACGACAGTGACCAAAGTCACAACAATGACCCCTTCACACAGCGTGAAACCCACAGAAAGACGGTTACCGGACCTTAGAATGGCCGGACTAGCGTCTGAGAATAGTCAAGAGAAATAGCCAGAGGTCAAGGGAATACGGAAGACGGGCACACGATTATCCAAGCCAAGTGACGGGAAACCAGAAAACAGCTTAGTCAGAGAGAGTAAGCCAAGGGTCAATTACCAGGAAGAACAATAAGAAAAGATAGCACCAGGGGACTTAAACAAGAACCACACTAGGGCATCTGACAAGTGTCATGCTTGCCCTTTTATAGTGTGGGTTCTTTGGCTTTAATTCCGTAGCCACGCCCCCAAAAAGTCCGGGAGCGTGGCCACATTTGAATTTTGGCGCCTTTTTCGGTGTGACGTCGGCGCGCATGCGCCGTGTCATAAATGTGGGCGTGTTCCGAGCGGCCGGCGTCAGAATCGCTGAGCCGCCCCCCGGAAGGATCGGAGGAGGACCCGGCACTGCGCGGGACCGGCGGGGAAAGGTAAGCGCTTGTCACAGCCACGTTCTCACCAAGTTAGCCTTATCCACCAGCACCCAACACGCGTATCACAGAGCTTTTCACTTGTACAAACAATTCATGTCTGACCATCACCTAGCCAACCGGTTCGAGGTTTCTTCACTGATAGCTTTTGCATCTTTTTGACACCTTAAATTTAAATTCTCACATAATACTATTAAGCTGTACCTCACGGGCATACAACACTATATGTATTGCTCCTTCCCTAACCACAAAGGGTCCTTAACTTCTTACCCCATCCGAACACTACTGAAAGGCATAGCAAAAGCGGACGGCCCTGCAACTCCCAAGAGACTTGCCATTGACATTAAAATGTTCAAATCCTTGTCCGACCTTCTCGACCAGGCTCCATTTGAACCCCATACGAATGCGGTCATTATCATTGCCATTTATCTAGCGTTCTATGGGTTTCTTAGACCAAGAGAATTCACCATTAGTGGCCAGCACCATAGCCAAGGGTGCCTCCTCACCTCCTACCTCCAGAAACACACAGACTACTACGTCCTGACCCTACCTAAGACCAAAACAAGTCAGAGGGGGGAACCGGTTCACATAACCTACTACCCCACAGGGAACAATTGGTGTCCGGTGCAAGTACTGGACGCATTCTTAGCTACAACATCAACACGCACCACAAAACCACTACTAAAGCTACACGATGCAATTCTAACCACGGCAAAATTCATGCTTTAGGTCCGTATGCTTATCACCAGACTTGGTCTTAATCCTAGCAACTACTCTGGGCACTCCTTCAGAATTGGAGTGGCCTCCACGGCATCTAGCCAAGACATCCCAGCACACGTAATTAAGACACTAGGTCGCTGGAAGTCCTCGGCTTACACCACATACATTCCAAACCCAGTCCAAGAGATTAGGAGGGCTTTTATTAAAATGTCTATTTAAATATGTAATGATGTACTATGTTTTCTGATTAAATGTTATCTTTGATTTATCTCTTTTTGCCCACTTTATTTACCGGCCTACAGCATACATCGGTTTCGGCACACCTCAACCGACTATTTCCTTTTGTTATTCCTCTCCACCAGCGTATTTCATATCCAATGAGAATGCCCCGAACACAAATTGGAAGGCATGGCCTGAAGTTGTGGGAGGGGCTATAGACCTACATAAGGGACTCCCCCCTTCCTTTACTTACCTTCGTTGGTCTGGACGAACAGGCCCACCCTCCACTCCCATTAGCTATACTTTCCTCTATGTGGGCCCACTTTATTTACCGGCCTACAGCATACATCGGTTTCGGCACACCTCAACCGACTATTTCCTTTTATGTTATTCCTCTCCACCAGCGTATTTCATATCCAATGAGAATGCCCCGAACACATGTATATGTATATATGTGTGTGTGTGTGTGTGTGTGTGTGTGTGTGTGTGTGTGTGTGTGTGTGTGTGATCTAAATATATATATATATATATATATATATATATATACATACACTGTCTAGGTGTATTTTACTATTAATATATATATATTAATATCAAATTACACGTAGACTGATATTGATTAAATATATATAATTATTGTTATATATATATATATATATATTATAATATAAAAAAAATTAAATATGTAAATACGTTAAAAAATAAAATAAAAAAATAATTAAAAAATATATAGATGTGTGTTACTTCGTTCTAACTGTATTGTGATATATATATATATATATATCTCAAAATAGATACATAAATATAAACTTATATATCACTATATATAAATAAAAATATTAAAAAAATTATATATATGTGTATGTGTGTGTGTGTATATGTATGTATGTGTGTGTGTGTATATATATATATATATATATATATATATATATATATATATATATATATATATATATATATATATATATATATATACACACACACACATATACATACACATATATTAATTCTACATATATATATTTATGTAATATTTTTACATAATTAGGTATCTTAATTAATTACAATTAGCGGGACCTGCCTGACAACCCATGCCGAAAGTAAAGGGAATTTAATTTGCTAGCACTATATTTAACCCTGTAACTTTCCAAGACACCATAAAACCTCTACATGGGGGGTACTGTTCTACTCGGGAGACTTCGCTGAACACAAATATTAGTGTTTCAAAACAGTAAAATGTATTACAATGATGCTATCGCCAGTAAAAGTGACATTTTTTTGCATTTTTCACGCACAAACAGCACTTACACGGATGATATTATTGCTGCGATACTTTTTACTGTTTTGAAACACAAATAATTATTTTGAATATTTTTATTGTATGCATAACATAAGTTCATACGTCAAACTGTTTTGTAATAAAGCAAGTGATTGCCCACGCAGGGGCTTAAGCATTGGTTAACACAGTATATACCTTTGGTTGCCTGCGCAGAGGCGGATCCATCTTAGGCTGTTTAGCTTAACTTTTTATTTTTTTTAATTTTTTTTTTTATTTATATATTTTTTTTATTTATTTTTTATTATTGATATTTATTCACAGTCGGTTGCTTTGTGCTCTATACTTTTATGTACTGTGTAGCCTTTGTAGTTCGGTTAGAGTGTTAAGTAGGTGTTTTGTGTTAGCTGGTGTGTGCAAGTGTTTGCTGGTAAGTAGATGCAAAATTGTCGCCTGTGCTGAGGCAGGTTAATCTGCTTGCTAGTTAGATGTGGTCATTAAGCCATAATCGAAAATACAGAAGCTCTTCCAACTTTAAACATAAGGAGGATATTTGTTTTTAGACAGCTGTGCATTAATATATAATATGTGTTTGGACCTCATCATGTAGATGTTGTGCTCGGCAGGTCCCTGCGTGTTTTGCGTGTGTTAGGAGTTTTCGGCTTTCTGTTGTGTCTGTTAGAGTCTGCATGTATTATTGACTCTGTCAATTTTCTCCATTGTTATCGTAATGCATTTGCAGGTAACATCAGTGCGAGTATTGAGGCATTGGTTGCCCGCGCAGGGGCATACGTTTTCCATACAGACATTTGTGAGCTTTTTGTCGCCTACGCAGAGGCTGGTTGGTTATTGCCTGCTTGATACAGTATATAGGTATCGATTTGTTTGCTTGCTGTGTCTATTTGCATGACTTATGGTGTGCCTTTGTTGCGTTCGCTCAGGCTTGTCTGGTTTTGGGAGTTTTTTATCGTATGTTACCTGTGTAGGTTGTGTCTGCGGGCCCCGTCGTGTCTGGTCCCTGGTTGCTCTGGTCATGTGCTAGTTGTATCTCGCTTTTCTGTTGGTGGTGTTTGGTCTATTGATTTCCTGTTTGTGTCTCCATATTAGAATGGAAATTATCTGATATTGTGCCATATCTTACTATGTATGTGTGTGGCTGCTGTCTGCTTGCGTGTCTGCGTGTCTGTTGCGCTGTGTAATTTAATGTTTCATTGCCGTGTGCGAATGGCTCCGTGTAGCTTTTGTCCGTGTAGTCAGTGTGGTATTCTGTTTAGCGTGCTAAGGTGCGTTTATGGGTATGTGGGGATATTTATGGGATAATAATAGTAAACAGTTGAGAATTGCCCACTAATTCAATTCTCAGATCCCAAAGAACGTTTATCGTGTTAAGTGGAATGTATTTCATATAAATAATATCACAATGTATAAAAATAGATTTTATTTTTAATAACAAATTAATTAATAATAACATGTAACATGCATGACAATAATCAATGAATATCCAGTACAAAATTATATGCAATACAAAGAAATGGGTATTACGTTACAATGGCTAAATAGCATTTCCTGTCAAGAATTATTTATGACTATCTTTAACACAGGCTGAAAGTGAAACTTTTCACAGCGAAGAACAGAATTCCTCAGAGTGCAGCGTAAGGTCGTAAAGTTTAGCTGACAGTTAGAATAACCCTTTCAATGCTGGCTAGATCTCCTAGGTAGTTAAGATCTATTCTTATGTAATTTTAAATAAAATAACATTTAACCCAGTTCATTAGTCATTTCCTGAAATCATCCAATAAGAGAATCTACAATATTATATAAGCAGATTTTAATTTTAATTTGTCTAAAAGATATCTTATCTTAATTTAGAGCAAATCAATACACCTGGATAAAAACAGCGGTATGCTAACACGTGATAATACCACATCAATATATAATTATTCTTAATTCCACCTGCAGAATGGAATGTTTATAACTATATATTCTTAGTTAACTAAGATTTCTTAATATGGAAATCTGACCGTGCTTTATCCAGTCATATATAATGCTATTAATACATTTTAATTAATTTAATTTAATTAAATGAAACCAGTATAATTACCAGTTGAGTAGATATTTCATCCGATTGGTAGTCTCAGGAACTTATTTGGATGTCTCTCTGCATGGAGGTTGGAGTCCCCAAACTTCCAATTCCTCTCTCCTCTCCTTTGCATCTCTTGCATCTGCCTCCTCTGTCTTCCCTTTGTCTTAACTTTTAAAGGGCCAGACTCTCTGTACGTCATCAGTTGATAACCCAATAGAAGCACTAGAGGTGTGGTTATCTTCCAGATCGCAAATTAGTTATTTGGTCTGTAGAGGGCAGTCTTGTCCCACTAAACATACCTATCCAGGAAAGAGTTAACTTTTCCTGGTGGCTATTTTGACGTCATTTTGGCCTATCTAGATAGTGGCTATAACTTACGTATCCTTCAAAGATCAAAGGGTTTCTTAAATTTTGTCCAGACTATGTGTCTGGCAAATCTGCTATAATTTCTGATATGACAGATCATGAACTAAGTTTACCCTTTTCCATACAATGGTACACTATATATATATATATATATATATATATATATATATATTATAGACAGTTAAATTTTATTATTTAATCTTCTCTGTCACAATTGTCTGGGTTTAGATTTGATTATATTCCATTAGCATTAGACAGTCTGTCCAACCCCCTTCCTTATCACTTGGCTTGTATATACTATGCATTCCTCAGCTCTGGGAAAGTGGTTAGCTTACAGATAGAAATATAGTGTCTTTTTGTTAACTTGAAATAACAAAATGGAGTCTGGTCTGTTCAGAGTGACTCAGAATATACACTTTTAGTTTCTATCATAGCACAAAAATGTCTGCCGATATAAATACTCTGACAGGTAATCTAGTACATCTCAGTGGTTCGTGTGTTTTAACTGTGGTATGTCGCTCTATCTTATTGTGTTGTAGCCTGCCTGGAGGTCTGTGTTTCAGTGCGTATACATCGATTTTGTTCGGAGTATGGTTATTGGTTTGACAGCGAGGTTCTTTGGGTATACGTGGTTGTGTTTGGGCTAGTGTTTGTCTTCGTGGGTGCTTGGCTTGCCGTGTATGAGGGGGAGGGGGTTCGGTTGTTACTGTCCTAACCGTCCTTGTTCCCGATTATGTCTTTGTGGGTGTTCATGTGCCTGCTTCGTGGTTGTTATCCTGTCTGTGTGTAGAGTGTTCGTCTCAGGTAGTGTCGGTCGATGTCTTAATGTGGTGCTGTCTGGGTGCGGGTTAGGTTGGGATAGTCCGCCTCCCGTGCCTGTCCGGTCCGTCGTGTCTCGCCGTCTTTGATTCGGTTCTCGTAGTGCTTTCTTTCTCGTCTTCCCGTCGACTTTCATGGCACGATTATGTGATGTCTGAATGAGTCCGACGTAATCACTCTCGTCCAGTGGAACCAGCGTTTGGTGTGGCGGTCTCTGAGGTTCGGAGTTTCTGCTTTCATGTCCTCTAATATCCTTGTGGCTTCCACCTCTTCTATCCACTTTGTTATGGGTGGTATGTTGGTTTGCTTCCAGTAAATAGGGATAGTCACTCACTTTGGCCGCGTTTAGGAGTCTGGGATAACCGATCTCTTATATGTTGGTGTCGCCATAGTTGTGTGGTGTAGTAGGAAGGAGGCTGGGGATTGTGGCAGGTGCTCATCTGTGACCTCCTGTATTATAGACCGGATTCTGTCCCAGAATGGTCTAATGCGGGCGCATGTCCACCATATGTGCGTGAACGTTCCGGTCTCCTCCCAACATCTCCAGCATGTATCAGGGATTTCTAGGTTTCTGGCGTGAAGTGCTGTCGGTGTCAGGTACCATCTGGTAAATATCTTATACGAGTTTTCTTGTGTGCGTGCCGAGCTCGGTGTTTTCTGTATCAGGGTCATGCTTTTATCCCAATCTGCTTCCGTCGTCTGCTCCTTCAAGTCTTCTTCCCACTTTCTGATGCACGGTGGTGCTAGGAGGTATCTGCTCGTTATCAGGATAGTGTATATTTGTGAGATGGCTCGTGGTGGTTCCTTGTCCTGTGTGCATAAGTTCTCGAATTGTGTTGGTTCCCTCGTGATTGCCGGTCGCTGCGGGATGGATCCGGCGTATTTGGTGATTTGGGCTCTTGCTAGGGTGTGGGCAAGTGTGTGTGTGTGTGTGTGTGTGTGTGTGGTCTGCCTGGGTAGATGTCCGCCAATGGTCTGATTTCAAACGGGTGGTGGAGGACATCTTTCATGCGGGGTACCCCTGTCTGTCCGGCGGGCCTGGTGTGGGGCCATATTCCCCTGCCGGGAAATCTGGGTTTCCCTTTAGGGGCAGGAGCGGGCTTTGGTCCGTTGTCAGGTAGTGTTTTGTGCCTTGTCCGTGCCATATTTGCATGGTTGCCGCCACGAACGGGTTGGTGATATGTTTGCTCCTGTATGTTGTTTTGGGAATCCATGGTAGGGTTCTGAGGTCGCATCTGGTCATGTCCGCTTCTAGTTGTGTCCATGGTTTTGCGCCGCTGGCTACCGACCAGCAGACTACTCTGGCGATGTGTGCCGCGTGGTAGTACTTTTCAAAGTCGGGAAGTGCCAGGCCCACCTTGAGCTTGGGCAGGATCAGTTGGGTATGTGCTATGCGCGGGGATTTGCCCTTCCAGTGCGAACTTCTGTCTTAAGTGTCGCAAAGAATGTTTGTGGGGCTCTTATCGGTACCGTTTGGAATATGAAAAGTAGCTTCGGTAATAACGTCATTTTTACCGCGTTCACTCTGCCCAGCCAAGACATGTAGTAGGAACCCCATCTATGTAGTTCCTCCTTTGCCTTTCGCAGTATCGGGAGGTAGTTATGGGTGTAGAGATCCCCCGCGTCTGGTGTGAGCCAGACCCCTAAGTATTTCATTCGGCTGTCGCACCAGCGGTAAGGTTGTTGCCTCTGAATTGTTTGCTTGAGTGTGTTGCTGATATTTATGTTCAGTATTTCCGATTTTGAGTAGTTGATTCGGAGGTTCGAGATGCGGCCGTATATGTCGAATTCCGTCTGTATCGCTCGTAGCGATTTTTTTTTTTTTTGTGTTTTTTTTTTTTTCGGGTCAGTAACCACGAACAGCATATCGTCTGCATATGCCAGGGTTTTGTGGTGTGTGTTTCTGACTGTCAGCCCTCGGACGTCCGTGTTCTGTCGGATCCTGCTCAGGAAGGGCTCCAGCGTCAGCGCAAAGAGTATGGGTGAAAGCGGGCAGCCCTGTCTGGTTCCGTTGTGGATCTGGAATGGGTCTGTCAGTGCCCCGTTGATCCGGATTCGGGCCGTTGGTTCCGTGTAGAGCGCCTGTACCCAGGTCACGTAGTGTGGGCCTATGCCCAGGTGGCGTAGTGTTTCAAACATCAGATCCCAGTCCACCCTGTCGAACGCCTTCTCTGCGTCTGTGGACAGGAGCAGGACTGGGGTCTTCTGCCCTCTTGCATGTGCTATGACGTTTAAGGCTCTGATTGTGTTGTCCTTCACCTCCCTCCCTGGGATAAAACCTGTTTGATCTGAATGGATTATGGTCGGCAGGAGTGGTGCCAGGCGTGCTGCCAGTATGCTTGCCAGAAGTTTGAGGTTCATATTCAGTATGGATATCGGTCGATAGCTTGGACACAGCGTCTTGTCTTTGTCTTCCTTTGGGAGAAGGGTGATGTTCGCCGAGGTGAATTGGGCTGTTGGTGTGGCCCCGTCTTGGATTGAGTTCAGGGCTTTCAGTAGTTTCGGTAATAGGTCCGTTGCGAAGGTTTTATAGTATTGCAGGGGTAGGCCGTCTGGGCCTGGAGCCCTGCCCCTTTTCGCTTTTTTGATGGCGTATGCCAATTCCTCAGATGTTATGGGGGTCTCTAAGGCTTCCTGGTCCACCTCCTCTATTCCTGGTATATTTGCCGTGTCTAGGTATCTGCGTATGTCCTCATCTCTTTGAGGCCTCTGAAGTTCTTGATCTGTTTCACGGAGGCAATATAGATCCTGGTAGTAGTCGTGGAACGCTGTCGAGATCTGGTGCGGCAGGTGTCTGAGTTGTTGGTGTGCATCTTTAATCTTCGGAATGTACAGTTGGTTGCGGCGTTGCTTCAGGAGGTTCGCCAGTAGTCTCCCACACTTGTCCCCGTGTTCATGGATCATATGTTTGTAGTGTTGGTATGAGCGTTGGATTGCACGGTTCAAGTGTGAGGTGAGTTGGTTCCGTTTAGTCGTGAGTTCCTCGTATACCGTCATGTCCATGGTGCGTTTGTGTCTAGCCTCCAGTTCCCCGATTTCCTTACTGAGTACTTGTATCGTCTGTTTCGCCTTCTTTTTGCGGGTCGCGCATATCGCGATGAATCTGCCTCTGATGACTGTTTTGTGTGCTTCCCAGCTTGTCAGTGGGGTGACGTCGTCTGTCTCGTTGTCTGTGAAGTAATCCTGTATGTGGTGGTTGATTTGGTCTACGACCGAGATGTCTGAAAGAATCGATTCGTTCAGTCGCCACGACATTTGTCTGGGTTTGTATAGTGGCGACTTAATCCGTATGCGGATTGGGCTGTGGTCTGACCAAGTCATTGGCAGGATTTCTGCCGCGGTGAGTAGGGCTAGGTTGCGGTGAGGTACTAGGAAATAATCGAGTCTTGTATATGTCGAGTGTGTCGTGGAATAAAAAGTATAATCTCGTGCAGTTGGGTGCAGTGCTCGCCAGCAGTCTGCCAGATGGTGGAGGTGGCGGAGTGTGTTGGCGTGCCTGTTGATCGCTGTGTCCGCGTGCCGAGGTGGAGTCCTGGTCCGGGTGTATCGCCAGGTTGAGGTCTCCCCCTATGATCAGGGCGCCCTCCGTGAATTTCATCAGCGTGGTTAGTGTTCTTCGGAGGAAGTGGTGTTGTTTCGTATTCGGGGCGTATATGGTGGCGGACGTGTATGTTTGGTCCATTATTTTGCCTTTTGTAAAAATATATCTGCCATGCCTCGAACGGTGGCTTGCTCCTCGTAAGGGACTCGTCGTGAGAAGAGGATGCAGACTCCCAGTGTGCGTCTATCTTGGTTGTGGCTGAAGTATCCCGTTGGGTAGTTGCGGTCTTTTAGAGCTGGTGCTCTGCCCTCCTGGAAGTGCGTTTCTTGGATGAACGCTATTGTTGCTTTGTAGTGTTTTAGGTCCCTTAGCAATCTTGTTCGTTTCTCCCTAACATTTAGGCCTAGCACATTGTAGGAAACTACGCATAGGTCCTCTCTTGCGAAGCCGTTGGGTTCTTGTGCCTGCATCCTCGCAGTGGCCCGGAGGGGCAACGGGGGCGGGCCTAGGTGCGGGTGTGTGTAGGTGTTTGCGGTTCAGTGCTGTCTTATTGTCGTTTGGGCTCCGGCTCCGGCTTAGTGCGCACTTGCTGTTGGTTGTTTTGAGGGTGTGTAGGGTAATGGACAGGTGTCCCGGTTATTCGGCCTATAGGTCTCACCAAGTGGTGTGCCTACGTCCGTGCCGGGTGTAGTACGTCCCCTTTGGAGTGGGGATATTCGTGTCCTATGCCTATTGGGGTTTCGGGCTTTATGCCCCGGTGTGTCTGGTCCGCCTTGTGACATCGGTCCGTGCTGTGTAGGTGAGGGGTGTGTTACCTGGTTCGGTATGTAGGGTGTGGTCGCATGTCTCCTTAGTGGCTATGATATTGGAGCATCCGCTCCCTCTCTTCGGTATTGTGCTTGTATGGGTCATCTTTTAGGTAGCATGCGTGCTACTGTCTGCCGCGGTGGTGCTTCCTAGCTTGTGTATGTTTTTGTCTCACATGTGATCTCGCTTCGTGTGTTCCTATCTAGGCGTGTGTTCGTTGCAGTTCCGGGTCTTGTGGGGTCGGGACCTCCCTATTATCCGGGCCTGTGAGTGGTGTCATTCTAGTGGGGTAACTTGACTGGTGGCGCTACCTTCCTGCCTGTGCCACACCGATTATATGGGCGTGATGTGGGTGTGGGTCCGGCGTGTCTGGGTTTCAGTCCCTGTATTCTCCTATTTCCTGTGGTTCCAGCGTGACTAGTTGTTCTATTTCCTACTCCATCTCTGGCTTCTGTTTGGTATCTAGGTCACCTGTTGTGTCCGTGGACTGCCTGACAACGTGTGTGTGGTGCGCGTCGTATGTGGCATGTTGTCCGTGCGCTAGTGTGATGGGTGGGGTTTCCTTGGGGCGGTCTCGTGTTGGGTTCCTGTTGGTTCATCTCTGCCAATGGTTCCTTTGGTGTCTATGCTTAGCGTGTATCTGTGGTTTGCTTGGGTAGTGATTCTGTCGGGTGCTGTGCCTATGGATTATGCCTATAGGTTATCGCGGGCCCCCTTCTGTCTACCCCTTGCTCTCAGTATCCTCCTATTGGCTTGGCCCACTCGTCTCTTTCTCGTTCCCCCCCCCCCCCCTGTTTCCTTGCTTGTGTGCTGTGTCTCCCTCTTTCCCTCCCCTTCCCCCGCGTATATACATGAGTTGCGGTACCGTGTTTGGGTGTTTTGTTTTTTGTTTCCTTTCCCCCCCTACCCCCCCTTTCCCCTGTGTGCGTGTGTCACCCCAAATAGTACTCACAGTTTGCCCTTTGTGTCCTGTTTCGAGTTGGTCTCCGGACTGTCAGCCCCTCCTCTCAGCGTGGTGCTCTGTTAGTTCTCCTGCTCCTGTCGTGCCGGGCCTGGGTTCCAGTCTCTGCGTCGCTGTTGCTGGAGTCTTGGGGGGCCCTGGTACTTGGATCGGTGGGATGCCCATGGCTCGAAGGAAACCTGGGAGGTCGCTTGGTTTCTTCATCGTATGTTGAACCTGGCCGTGTCTAGCTGAGAGTGAGAATGGGTAACCCCAGCGGTATGGTATTCCTGCCTGTTGCAGGGCGGATGTTACTGGGCGTAGCACTCTTCTGGCTTGTAGGGTGTATCTAGATAGGTCTTGATAAATCGATATGGTTTGATTCTTGAAGCGTATGGTTCCCATGCGTCGGGCCGTGCGCAGGATGTCTTCTTTCAATTGGTAATTTTCTAGGCAGCATATGATATCTCTTGGTTGTTCTTCTGGTGGCGGCATTGGTCGCAGTGCCCTGTGTGCCCTTACTATGCCAAGTCTGGGTATATGCTGTCCCCCAGTATCTTAGCAAACAGCCTCTTTAGGCTGTCGGGTATGTGTTCCGCTGGGTCACCTTCCCTCACCCCGCGGACGCGCAGGTTCAGCCTGCGGCCCCGGTTGTCCAGGTCATCTACCCAAAAGGTGAGGCTGGCTAGGTCTGCTTCCTGGCTGGTGACTGTGGAGTTGGTGTGTTCCAGGTCTGTGCGGAGCGCTCTGGTCTCTGACTCCGCTACTGACATGCGGGCCTCCACATTGGCCAGGTCTGCGCGTAGCTGGGCCATCTCCTCCCTCACTACCCTGCCCAGGCGGTCTGACAGGGCCTCAAAGTCAGCTTTAGTTAGTAGGTTTGGCAGTATGGCCCTCCACTCACCCTCCTGTGTTAATTGTGGCTCAGAGCTGAATGAGGGTGTGGGTGACAGTCTGGCCGGTGTGGAGGGGAAGGACTCCATGCCCTGGCTCACCTCCTCCATCTCTCGTTGCGGTGACCGCGGGCGGGCCGTGGCTTGAAGGTAGGAGCGGATGGATTGCTCCCCCTTCCTGCCTGACGACCTCGGGGTGCTGCTGGGGTCTGTGGGCTTCCGTGTGCGACCCATGATTTGTGCGTGGTCGAGCGGTATGAGCTGTTATGGCTGTTTTATTGCGGGCGCCACGAGGAGCTTCTGCATTGGGCGTCCATTTTCCTCGGCCGCCGGACACGCACCCCTTGAAACACAAATATTTGTATTCAGCGAAGTCTCCCGAGTACAACAGTACCCCTCATGTACAGGTTTTATGGTGTTTTCAAAAGTTACAGCGTCAAATATAAGGCTTGTGTTTCATTTTTTTCACATTAAAATTCGCCAGATTGGTAACGTTGCCTTTGAGACCCTATGGTAGCCGAAGAATGAAAATTACCCCTATGATGGCATACCATTTGCAATAGTAGACAACCCAAGGTATTGCAAACGGGATATGTCCAGTCTTTCTTAGTAGCCACTTAGTCACAAACACTGGCCAAAATTTGCGTTTTTTGCATTTTTCACACACAAACAAATACTAACGCTAACTTTGGCCAGTGTTTGTGACCAAATGGCTACTAAAAAAGACTGGACATTGCAATACCTTGGGTTGTCTATTCGATATTACTCTTGCATTTCTTCTGTTTTCATTTGTTCTAAGTGTTCCACATGTTGTCTTTCAAAACCCCCAAAATCTTTTTTTTTTTTTTTTTTTAATCAACTCTCTATTTTGCTTTAATCTTAAGATTTATGTGGCTTTTGTAGCTTGCTTCATTACCAATGCGATTTCTAAAGTTTTAGATAGTTTCATTGGAATGTTTTCGTTATTTATTCCCATCACAAACATGTCTCTCATTGCAGTCTGTAAATACTCTCCAAATATGCATGTACTTCTAATTTCCCAATGCTTTCATAAACTTGCCTTGCTCCTTTTTTCAATGCTAAAAATGAAATCTTTCTGTTTTTTGTTTTTTTTTATTAGCTCAATGTGGTTATTAATTCAGAGTACGTTTTGGATGATGGTTTATCAAATGATAGTAAATCTCTCAGTGTATTTTATCCTTTTGCACCTACTGCTCTCAGAATAACAGCTACTCTGTTCCCCTCTTTAACCTAATTCAGTACTGACGTGCTCGCTCTCGCAGTCAGTCAGTCAGTACGTGCTCGCTCTCGCAGTCAGTCAGTCAGTACGTGCTCGCTCTCGCAGTCAGTCAGTCAGTCAGTGCGTGCTCGCTCTCGCGGTCAGTCAGTCAGTCAGTGCGTGCTCGCTCTCGCAGTCAGTCAGTGCGTGCTCGCTCTCGCGGTCAGTCAGTCAGTACGTGCTCGCTCTCGCGGTCAGTCAGTCAGTCAGTACGTGCTCGCTCTCGCAGTCAGTCAGTCAGTACGTGCTCGCTCTCGCAGTCAGTCAGTCAGTACGTGCTCGCTCTCGCAGTCAGTCAGTCAGTGCGTGCTCGCTCTCGCAGTCAGTCAGTCAGTACGTGCTCGCTCTCGCGGTCAGTCAGTACGTGCTCGCTCTCGCAGTCAGTCAGTC
>OW240924.1:94702708-94741977 GCA_933207985.1 Pelobates cultripes | reverse complement strand
GGGGGGGAGCAGGAGGCAGCAGAACTGGAGAATAGTGGGGAGCAGAATTGTTGCTGAGGGGTTGAAAATGGAGCTGGACTGGGGGGTATTATTCTGAAGGGTACAGGAGTCCTTTATATAAGGAGGAGAGCTCTATGGGGGGGGGGGCACTGGGTTTGGGGTGACAGATGGGATCTGGGGTGGGGGGATAAAAGGGAGCTGCAGACTGCATAAAGGCCTCACTTTCTCATTGTACTGCAGACAGATCACTGGCCGGGGGATTCACTCTGCCTGTCTCTGTGTCCCTGTCTGTCTGTCTGTCTCTGTGCCCCTGTCTGTCTGCCTGTCTGTCTCTGTGCCCCTGCCTGTCTGTGCCCCTGTCAGTCTCTGTGTACAATGTGCAGATATTCCATAACTTTACATCCTGCCCATTGCTTAACTGCAGGCTCTATAGAAAGCACACACAGATCTGTTGCATGTGTCCAACTGATTATATACTCAGAGCTGCCCTGACCCCAAACCCCCAAATGTGTACAGGTGGCCCCCCACCCCAAATGTTGTACATTTCCCCATGTCGGCTACAGAGTGCACTCTCCCCATTCCCTCCCCCCCCAGAGCCCAGTACTAGTTTCAGAATAACGCCCCCTATACCAGGAGACCAGCTTTATTCTTTCCAGTCATTTCAGGGCATTTAAACCGCTTCTTGTAATAAATCATTTGGTCCCATCACCAAATGGCTGGCGTGAGTTTGACATTTGTAGAAGAGCCTCATGAGGTCATGTACCCTAGCTGACCCCTAATCCATTGCCCCTTAATATATTTTTCTTGGGGAAGGATTAAAAGCAGCACCCAACCCCCTAATTAGGTTCAGTCTCTAAAACCCAGCCTGATGGAGACATATGTAGGCATTGCGATCCCAGAAACCGTTAAATCCTATTTAATCACTGCACCAAGTTCTTTATTTCCTGTATGGTGCCAACCTGGTACCAAGTTACCTGTCTCCCCATGGCTGTGCTGCAGGGCTGTATGGATAGTGATGGCTGTATGATATCTGTGTGCCGGCTGTGGCTAGCGTTGGCCTTCTCTTGTGGAGTATGAGTTAGAGAGAGGATTTTATTTTTTGCAGTTGTGAGCATTGCTGTGGAATGCGGGTGTGGAGGAGAACGCCATCCAGCTAAGGGGACGTCAGATCTGGGGAATAACACCAGTGAATCCCACAAAAAGAAAGGGGGGCGATGACTTGGGCTGACTGTACAACGCTCCATGTTTCTGTGTTGGTGTGATCTACGAAAGAAAAACCCACGGCTGCTTCGTTTAAAAACAGAAAACTTGTCAAAAAAAAAACTGAGCGGAATTTGCTGCCCTGAGAGTGATTTCTGAATTTATGGTCTGCAAACTTTTTTATTTTTTTTTACGCATATTGAAAATCTTGCCATAATCATGATGTTTCGGGATCAAGTAAGCATGCTGTCAGGATGGTTTAAAGGCTGGAATGAATGTGAACAAACCGTGGCTCTTTTATCTCTGCTGAAACGGGTGAGCACAACCCAAGCGAGGTTTCTCCAAATCTGCCTTGATCATTCCTTAGTAGATTGCACAGAACTGCATATACTTGAAGGCGAGGCCAATAATCCAGGTAACGTGTGGGTTTTTTTTTTTCTTCAGTTTTTTTAAATTTATTTTTTCCTGGATAAAGGGACGGTTGCTGGGCTGGGTTGAAGATATAGCGGGTAAAGTGGCGGGTGCTGGGCCTAGTTGAAGATATAGCGGGTAAAGGGACGGTTGCTGGGCTGGGTTGATGTTTTAGTGGGTAAAGGGACGGGTGCTGGGCCGGGTTGATGTTCTAGCGGGTAAAGGGATGGGTTTAGGATCTAGCGGGTAAACGGACTGGTGCTGGGCCGGGTTGATGTTTTAGTGGGTAAAGTGACGGGTGCTGGGCCGGGTTGATGTTTTAGATGGTAAAGGGACGGGTGCTGGGCTGGGTTGATGTTTTAGCGGGTAAAGGGATGGGTGCTGGGCCGGGTTGATGTTCTAGCGGGTAAAGAGGCGGGTGCTGGGCCGGGTTCATGTTTTAGCGGGTAAAGGGACGGGTGCTGGGTTTAGGATCTAGCGGGTAAAGGGACGGGGGCTGGGATGAGTTTAGGATCTAGCGGGTAAAGGGACGGGGGCTGGGCTGGATTGATGTTCTAGCGGGTAAAGGGAGGCCAAACTGATAGGAATGTCTTCTGTCTGTGAGGTGAACTTGTTTAACTGTGAATTGCGTAAATGATTAGAAATGTGAAATCAGTAACATTTTCCAGCTCAGATATTTTTCCTAATGTTTTCAATTAAATTTCACAGTTTAATAAAGAAATCAGTCTGTCCGTTTCCAGTTCCAAAGGTTTAGCCTAAACGTTCAATCTCTGGTTATTTCCCGACCGTGTCTGATCTCTCCATGAATGCGTTTTATACCCCGTCTTCGACCCAGCCACCGTGAATGTATTCAATGTCCTGCAGAATAGGGCGGTAATATTGCGTAAAGTCTGGGTGTTGTGTGCCATACGCCATGTAAACATGTTAGTACTGTGCTTGGCGGGCTATAGATTACAGAAAGCCTTAACCCCTTCAGAACCGCAGAGCCAAGCCGCACATAAACAACTGGGTACCTCGTCAAAGAGTTCGATGTCAGGATGCAGATTTATTTATTTTTTCTTTTTTTCCCCCTCTGTTCATTAACATATTGTTTTGGATAAATCCATGTCTTCCTATGTTTAATAGACCTTTTACCATATTTGAAAGTAATTTAAGGCAGTTCTCATCCCACATCCCCCATAATGCTTTACTAGGCCAGTTCTGCTTTATCTTTTTGGTCCTTCCGTTCTGTCCCCTCTTTACTAGCCGAACACCCTTGTCGTTGGTATGGCTGTAGGTGAAATTCTTTAGGCCTGTTTGCTGCAGGATATACAATGGGGCCCCAGGTTCTGGCTCTGATTCTGACCCTGGCCGTATTGGGGGTACACAGATTGTAAGATTTGTTGACATTAGATGTGACAGGTGGCTGTCTCAGGGTAGGGATGGAGCAACAATCCGTTCAGTCTATGTTTAGCATATTTCCAATAGTTGGTAAATTACAAGGCTGATACTGATTTATTACCGATAACTTACCTCTCCGAGTCACCGCATCCAGAAACTCAAGTCGCCAGCCATTGAGGAACCACTTCGCAACCTCACACCACCCCTCCCTGTGATTCCATGCATGTGGAGCTCAGCTGAAGACAGGCATGTTGACCCTGATTCATCTACTGTAATGTATTGGGCTAGCTGAGAGTGATAGGAGTGTGATTGCTGTTCGCATGTTCAGTTAAAATCAGATTTATGTAGAAATGTTGTCGCTTTTGCAAACCTTTAAATGTACAGAATATTGGCATGGGTGGTGTGTATCGGCTCTGGAATATTATCGGTGCAGTTCCTATAGTGTGAGTTATAAATGGTCTTTTACTGCACAGCTCTGCTGTACAATAACGGTCACTGTGCTGCAGGGATGCATGCGCTGTCATGCCGCAGTAGGCGGGTTTAGCCGACTTTTCTTTAATACTCTACCATAACTTAAGGTAGAACATATGGCGATGTGGCCTTCCAGCCTTGTTTTTATTATGAATCTTTTGGATTTATTAGTAACCGGAGGATGGTGCTAACTTACTCCATTATTCACCAATGTCTAGGCACAATTCTCAAAACATGGGCGACTGGGGGGATTGTGGCTTTAAATTCCTGACAATTCACACTTTGGTGAATAATGTTGTAGGTTAAGCTGAGGATTTGGTAGTTAGGAGTGTGGAGGAATGTAATCACCAAACTTTTCACAAATTAAATCAGAATGGCAAAACTGGCTATTTTGGGACCGTGATTGGTCAGACTCGAACTGAAGAATTTTTCCAGATCTGCAGTTTTTACCTCAAATTTGATGAATTAATCTGAGAGTTTCAGAATTTAGGACAAATTTGCTCTGACTTCTCGGCTTCTTTACTATTTTTATTTCAATTTGTGCAAAACCCGTTTATAATATTAAAGCGTTTTTGAAAAGTGAAGTTTGGCCCATTTTACTGTAGTTAACACACAAGACTTATTGGTTTATACAATAAACTCCCAAATTAAAGCAACGTTACAGTGATTGATTTAAAAAAACTTTTAAACTTGGCTAAAGTCACAGCTTGGCTATTTTAAGGTAAATTATGATGTTCAGAATACATTTTCTCTATTTCTGTGTTTAGTGAAGAACTCTAATAGAGAGGTAGAAGTCTAGCAAACAAGTATTCTACAACAGTTGTCATGGAAACCATTTCTGATTGCTACAGAATGTGTCTATAGATTCTTTTATTTTATTTTTTTCCACCGGTTGTTACTGATTGATATAATCTGCAGAACGGACCACGCTGTCCGCGGGTATACTCTGCAGAACAGAGGGGTGTTCCCCCTGTACGGTGTGTGAGTGTACCCAAACCTCGTGGGTCGCCCCTGTACGGTGTGTGAGTGTACCCAAACCTCGTGGGTCGCCCCTGTACGGTGTGTGTGTGTGTGTGTGTGTACGTACCCAAACCTCAGGTGTCCCCGTCCTCCCCCGTACAGTGTGTGTGTGTACCCAAACCTTGGGCGTCCTCCCCCCCGTACGGTGTGTGTGTGTGTGTACCCCAAATCTCGGGCGTCGCCCCTGTACGGTGTGTGTGTGTGTGTGTGTGTGTGTACGTACCCAAACCTCGTGCGTCCCCCTCCCCCCCCGTACGGTGTATGTGTATCGCATTCCAAACCTTGGGCCCCCCAACGTGTGTGAGTGTACCCAAACCTTGGACCCCCTCTCCCCCCATACGGTGTGTGAGTGTACCCAAACCTTGGGCCCCCTCTCCCCCCGTACGGTGTGTGTGTACCCAAACCTCGGGGGTTCCCCCTGTACAGTGTGTGTGAGTGTACCCAAACCTCAGGCATCCCCCCCCGTATGGTATGTGAGTGTACCCAAACCTCGGGCATCCCTCCGTACGGTATGTGAGTGTACCCAAACCTCGGGCATCCCCCCCGTACGGTGTGTGTGTACCCAAACCTCGGGCATCCCCCCCGTACGGTGTGTGTGTACCCAAACCTCGGGCAACCCCATGTACGGTGTGTGAGTGTACCCAAACCTCTGGGGTTCTCCCTGTACAGTGTGTGTGTGTGTGTGTACTCAAACCTCGGACGTCCTCCCATACGGTGTGTGAGTGTACCCAAACCTCGGGCGTCCTCCCATACGGTGTGTGTGTACCCAAACCTCGGGCGTCCTCCCATACGGTGTGTGTGTACCCAAACCTCGGGCGTCCTCCCATACGGTGTGTGTGTGTACCCAAACCTCGGGCGTCCTCCCATACGGTGTGTGTGTACCCAAACCTCGGGCGTCCTCCCATACGGTGTGTGTGTACCCAAACCTCGGGCGTCCTCCCATACGGTGTGTGAGTGTACTCAAACCTCAGGGTATCCCTCCCGTACGGTGTGTGAGTGAGCCCAAACCTTGGGGGTTCCCCCTGTACAGTGTGTGTGTGTGTGAGTGTACCCAAACCTTGGGCCCCCCTCCCCACCGTACGGTGTGTGTGAGTGGACTTAAACCTTGGGGTGTCCCCCGTACGGTGTGTGAGTGTACCCAAACCTTGGGCCCCCTCTCCCCCCATACGGTGTGTGAGTGTACCCAAACCTTTGGCCTCCCCACCCCCCCCTCCGTACGGTGTGTAAGTGTACACAAACCTCGGGGTGTGTCCCCCCGTACGGTGTGTGAGTGTACCCAAACCTCGGGGTGTCCCCCCGTACTGTGTGTGAGTGTACCCAAACCTCGGGCATCCCCCGTACGGTGTGGGAGTGTACCCAAACCTTGGGCGTCCCCCCCCCATACGGTGTATGTGTACCCAAACCTCGGGCATCCCCCCGTATGGTGTGTGAGTGTACCCAAACCTCGGGGGTTCCCCCTGTACAGTGTGTGTGTGTGTGTGTGTGTGTGTGTGTGTGTACCCAAACCTCAGGCATCCCCCCCGTACGGTATGTGAGTGTACCCAAACCTCGGGCATCCCCCCGTACGGTATGTGAGTGTACCCAAACCTCGGGCATCCCCCCGTACGGTGTGTGAGTGTACCCAAACCTCGGGCGTCCTCCCATACGGTGTGTGAGTGTACTCAAACCTCAGGGTATCCCTCCCGTACGGTGTGTGAGTGAGCCCAAACCTCGGGGTTCCCCCTGTACACTGTGTGTGTGAGTGTACCCAAACCTCGGGGTGTCCCCCCGTTCGGTGTGTGTGTGTCCCCGTACGGTGTGTGAGTGTACTCAAACCTCGGGGTGTCCCCCCGTACGGTGTGTGAGTGTACTCAAACCTCGGGGTATCCCTCCTGTACGGTGTGTGAGTGTACTCAAACCTCGGGCATCCCTCCTGTACGGTCTGTGTGTGTCCCCCTGTTCGGTGTGCGAGTGTCCCCGTTGGGTGTCTTGAGTGTCCGTTGATTGTCGCGGTGTCCCGTTGGTGTCAGAGGTGTCCCGTTGGGTGTCGCGGTGTCCCATTAGGTGTCGCGGGTGTCCACCGTTAGGTTATTTGCAGGTGTCCCGTTAGGTCGCGGTGTCCCGTTGGAATAAGTGTCCCGTTAGGTCGATGCGGTGTCCCGTTGATTGTCGCGGTGTCCCGTTCGGTGTCGCGGTGTCCGTTAGATTGATGCGGTGTCCCGGATTGGGTGTCGCGAGGTGTCCCGTTAGGTTGATGCGGTGTCAAGATTGATTGTCGCGGTGTCCCGTTAGGTTGTCGCGGTGTCCCGTTGGGTGTCGCGGTGTCCCGTTGATTGATAGCGGTGTCCCGTTAGATGCGAGTGTCCCCGCCGGTTGATAGCGGTGTGCTCAAACCTCGGGCATCCCCCGTATGGTGTGTACGCAAACCTTAGGTTCTCCGTTACAATGCTTGCCAACCAGGCATTATGTGAAAATTACTACAAGGCAAAACAAAAATCTAAAAAGATAATTGAGAGTTTTTCAATTCTGCTCCTAATCCAGCTTTACAGAATATTCCTGAGCCGCTGTTTATCTAGAAAGTCACTTGGGATTTTAGCAGTCAGGTTCAGAACAATCAGAGCGCTACCCTAGTAAATATCTGTATATTTACTGTCAGACGTACAACGTCTGTTCACGCTGTTTGTGAGTTTAAATTAGAAGTCAAGAAGCGTCATTTAAAGGACACCAGCAGAAATCCTAAATGTTCGTTACAACTGGAAAAACACGAATGAATGAGAAAGTTGCTGTGTATGTCACAGCTTTCCGGCAGCCGATCTCGGTGCTCGCATTGAAAGAATGTAGATAGACAATAATTGGGGTGCTCCCTGTGAGCCATGTTGACCTTTGATCAGCCATGAAATCTACATACGGGTCAGCGGCAACGACTGCTAGATCATTTATTTCGTCTCTCATACAGCGTGAAAGTAAATGGGGAAAAATGCTTATGACAGGGCTGTCCAAAATATTTTTACCTGGAATGCCCCTTTAACAAGGGGGGTTGAATAAATACTTCCCTTATTAATTGCATTCTGCCTTGTGTTTGTGTTACCCCCAGACCAGTGGTTAAATCTAGAGGTGGTCTGGTTACTAATTTGAAATATGTCACCTCTTTCCTTAATCTTAAACCTTCCTTTCCCTTTGTCTGAGCTGCTGTCCCCATGTCGGCCGCTTGCTCGTTGCTTTTTATGCTATTTTTATTTTGACCATCCCAACTTAACATTCATTTGCCTGGCCACAGCCTCCATCCTTCACGTTTGCTTCTCTTTTTCTTTATGGGTAGAAAAGATGGCTTTCCTGAAATCCATTTAAAACAGACATGCGCAAAATATAAGCGACGTACCCTCAATACTCCCAGCTGTAGGTGGCCATGTTTGGCTGTCCGATGTACAGGGCTGAGGGGGAAAACGAATGTGACCCGGAGAGACCAAGCCGGCAGATACCCATCTATTCTGTCTGCGCCAGCTGGCCGTTCAGCAAGTGATCTAACGTTTACTTGTTGGAAAGACTAGGATAATGTGAGGGGATGACCAATACTGGTTAGCTGTAACACCGATACAAAATATAAGGAATAGTAAACCAGTATTTTCTGTATAATATAAATATCTACATTGTAACTGTGACCGTGCTGTACAAGTAAAATGTTCTAAATATATAGAAGTATTCCCTAAATAGAAAGTCCAAATAGGGAGTACAGGAAAAAGTGGGTTATAGGGGTGACAAAAAGGGCATAACCCTGCATAGAGCACAAAATATACAAAGAAGTGAAGAAAAAGACAGCCCTGTAACAAACTGGGCTGCTCTCCTTCAAGTCACCCCAAGGACAACGTCTAAGAAAAATAATAAATAGATTTTATTAAGAATAATGAATTAAAATCAAATTACCTAGGAACTCATATATATGACAAAAATCCTGTCAATTATGATGCAAAGTTACAGTAGAAATAACATGTATCAATCACAATTATATGTAGCAATATACACTAAAACATAGTTGGTGCTACAAGTGATACTTTAGATACATACTAAGCCTTGCAGAAAATCAGAGAGTGCAGATATGATAAACATACATCGGAGAACAGTATATTGGGGGAGACCATGAAAACGGAAAAGAAAGTTATTATAGAGTGAAAAAAGGCTGAAAAAATCAGTCTCACAGTTCTTCCATACTATATATTCGCCCCAACATGTTTAGGCAATCAACCCCAAAGTAGCTACAACACACTGTCAATGTAAGTGCACTAGGGGTGGATAAAAAGTCAGAGATACATCAGACAAAAACCTAAATTAGATATCCAATTGCCTACAGACTCATATATATACCAAAATCCTACTTATTATCTCCAAAGTAACAGTTAGGTAATATGTATCGATCACTAATCTATAACAATTTAAACTCAAAACGAGTTAATGTAAAAAGTGATGTACAATAAACCCTGCAAAAAATTGGAGAATACAGGTAGATAGGTTAGTATTGGAAATCGAAAGGATAGAGAAGATAATATGGGTGGAGAGGGAAATATAAAGTAGAAATGTAGAAATGGTATAAAGTGAATCTAGACAGATCAGCCTCAAAATAATTCCATACTAGATAATCGCCCCAGCGTGTTAACCCAATAGACCCAAAGGTCGCTGCAAAACTCTTGTCAAAAAAAAAAAAAAGGAGAGTTCACTAGAAGTATAGCACAGTTGAAAGATACATCGAGTAAAAAAGCTCGACGCGCGTTTCGGCGGGTAAACCGCCTTTCTCAAGAGCGAAATACAATGTATCAGGGGGTGATTCTATCTGATACATTGTATTTCGCTCTTGAGAAAGGCGGTTTACCCGCCGAAACGCGCGTCGAGCTTTTTTACTCGATGTATCTTTCAACTGTGCTATACTTCTAGTGAACTCTCCTTTTTTTTTTTGACAAGAGTTTTGCAGCGACCTTTGGGTCTATTGGGTTAACACGCTGGGGCGATTATCTAGTATGGAATTATTTTGAGGCTGATCTGTCTAGATTCACTTTATACCATTTCTACATTTCTACTTTATATTTCCCTCTCCACCCATATTATCTTCTCTATCCTTTCGATTTCCAATACTAACCTATCTACCTGTATTCTCCAATTTTTTGCAGGGTTTATTGTACATCACTTTTTACATTAACTCGTTTTGAGTTTAAATTGTTATAGATTAGTGATCGATACATATTACCTAACTGTTACTTTGGAGATAATAAGTAGGATTTTGGTATATATATGAGTCTGTAGGCAATTGGATATCTAATTTAGGTTTTTGTCTGATGTATCTCTGACTTTTTATCCACCCCTAGTGCACTTACATTGACAGTGTGTTGTAGCTACTTTGGGGTTGATTGCCTAAACATGTTGGGGCGAATATATAGTATGGAAGAACTGTGAGACTGATTTTTTCAGCCTTTTTTCACTCTATAATAACTTTCTTTTCCGTTTTCATGGTCTCCCCCAATATACTGTTCTCCGATGTATGTTTATCATATCTGCACTCTCTGATTTTCTGCAAGGCTTAGTATGTATCTAAAGTATCACTTGTAGCACCAACTATGTTTTAGTGTATATTGCTACATATAATTGTGATTGATACATGTTATTTCTACTGTAACTTTGCATCATAATTGACAGGATTTTTGTCATATATATGAGTTCCTAGGTAATTTGATTTTAATTCATTATTCTTAATAAAATCTATTTATTATTTTTCTTAGACGTTGTCCTTGGGGTGACTTGAAGGAGAGCAGCCCAGTTTGTTACAGGGCTGTCTTTTTCTTCACTTCTTTGTATAAAATGTTCTAAACCACGCAGCTCTCTGGGGTGGGAATAGCTCCGCCTGAAGCAGCTGTTTTGTGTGTTTGGACTGCCATGAATTGTGAAATCGAGCTATTTTCATGGATTTCCAGTCGACTGGGCTGTTTGGGTATTGTTGTGCTGCTTCGGGGATGAGGTCGGTGCAGGATCTCCGTAGTCCCCACTTCCTAACAGAACGCTTTCAAAGTTTCATTCAGGAACTCTGCGTCCCATTTATCTTTATATTTGACCTTCTTTAAAGCTAATGGAAGCAAAGTACTTTAAATAAGAATACTGAATCGGTCTGTAGACGACAAACTGCCATCCTTTGTGAATATCACAGTTCAATAAATACGTAATATAGATAAAAAAAAACCTTTATAAATGTCCGCTATTTCCTATTCTAAAGATTGTGATTGCGGCTTGGGAAGAGGCCGACCGTGGGGACAATAAGAGGGCTGCATTGCAGGCTGGTATCGCACAGGCTCGCTCCTATTAATGAAGAGTTGCCTCCGTCCCCCTTCAATCTGCAGACCGAATTAATGTCCGTCATCTGCCGCTACCGAATACCCAGCGTTCACCACAAACTAGACTTGTGTATTTCACAATATGTCCCGCTGTTCTAAAAGCAGTCGCTCATAGTTTGGGGAAATTCCTCAGATGGAAGCTGAATCGGGAATGAATTCCCCCAGGATATGATGTGACGGCGGTGAAACCGTGTATTTATCGTTTAAGCTGAAACACAAGAGCGGCTTACTGACAAACCAGATCACTCCACCAAGTTACAATAAAGGGAATTATTCCAATAAACTGAACCATTTGAGGTTGGAGGCTGGTTGGGTGAAATAATATCTTCATTTTATGTAAATACCAGTGAATACCTGGAATAGCCTTCAAGTGGGAGCAGTAACAGCGATATAGAAAGGGTAGTAGATACCTGGAATACCCTTCCAGTGGGAGCAGTAACAGTGATATAGAAAGGGTAGTAGATACCTGGAATAGCCTCCCAGTGGGAGCAGTAACAGTGATATAGAAAGGGTAGTAGATACCTGGAATAGCCTCCCAGTGGGAGCAGTAACAGTGATACAGAAAGGGTTGGTAGATAGCTGGAATAGTCTTCCAGTGGGAGCAGTAACAGCGATATAGAAAGGGTAGTAGATACCTGGAATAGCCTTCCAGTGGGAGCAGTAACAGTGATATAGAAAGGGTAGTAGATACATGGAATAGCCTTCCAGTGGGAGCAGTAACAGTGATACAGAAAGGGTTGGTAGATAGCTGGAATAGCCTTCCAGTGGGAGCAGTAACAGTGATATAGGAAGGGTAGTAGATACCGGGAATAGCCTTCCAGTTGGAATGGTGATGCACCAGGCTGAGTTTTTGTATTTTGTGGCTTCTGTGGACACACTGCGTCATTAGATAAGAATCCGTCTGTCTCCATTCAGGTTGCAGTGTAAAATGCCTGTTTGTTAAATTTTGCATCAAATTTCTGCATAATTCCTGTTTGTGGAGCAATGCCAGGCAGATAGCGCTGTGCTGTGTGCTTGCTGTTTGCAATGTCAGATATGTGAGTGAAGGAGTAAGACTGAGCAGGTCGGATAATTCCAGACCCAAAGTTGCTCTGATCCAGCCTGTCCTTGGTGACTGCTCCACGTCTGGGTTTTGGCCCCAGAAGGGGTTGTATATTTTATGGTAGTATTTCCCGGAGAGCGGGAGTTGATCTGGTGAAATTGGGTGTATAGTGACTTGGGTTAAGTGTTGGTGTATTTTAGATTTTCTGTTTTTGCCCTCTGTTTCGTAATAGCTGTGATGTGCCAAATTATTTAAAAAAAAACTGTTAAATATGAGTTTTCCCTATAGCTGTGCAATATCATGTCTTCCTGGCACTGTAAGGGTTAAATGGCGATTCAGTGTTGAAATGACGTTCATTCCTGCTGCCCCATGTCACTGTGACGGTTTTGTTGAGGAGCATCTTTCACAAGTCCACACTCATTCCTACTCTGCACGCTGTGTGACAATGCACCCCCTGGTACTCTGTGCACTCTGTGCTCCGGTACTCTGTGCACTCTGTGCTCCGGTACTCTGTGCTCCGGTACTCTGTGCTCCGGTACTCTGTGCTCCGGTACTCTGTGCTCCGGTACTCTGTGCTCCGGTACTCTGTGCTCCGGTACTCTGTGCACTCTGTGCTCCGGTACTCTGTGCTCCGGTACTCTGCTCCGGTACTCTGTGCTCAGTGCTCTGTGGCCTCTGTTAGCTCCCGGTGCTCTGGCTCCGGTACTCTGTGCTCCACGTTGCTCTGTGCTCCGGTACTCTGTGCACTCTGTGCTCCGGTACTCTGTGCTCCGGTACTCTGTGCTCCGGTACTCTGTGCTCCGGTACTCTGTGCTCCGGTACTCTGTGCTCCGGTACTCTGTGCTCCGGTACTCTGTGCACTCTGTGCTCCGGTACTCTGTGCTCCGGTACTCTGTGCACTCTGTGCTCCGGTACTCTGTGCTCCGGTACTCTGTGCTCCGGTACTCTGTGCAGTCTGTGCCCTGGTACTCTGTGCGCTCCGGTACATATCGATGGGCCATTGTGAGTTTATTTTGTTAGGTAAAATGCCAGGATCTTCATTCCATGGTTATCCAACGTTCCTTTCTGTATCGGCAACCATCTTTGCAGTCAGTATAGAGAGAGCCGCCTCCATCTTAGCTCCCTGTCAATCATTGTTATAAGCTCCGCCCTTTACACCTGGCAGTCAGTATAGAGAGAGCCGCCTCCATCTTAGCTCTCTGTCAATCATTGTTATAAGCTCCGCCCTTTACACCTGGCAGTCAGTGTAGAGAAAGCCACCTCCATCTTAGCTCCCTGTCAATCATTGTTATAAGCCCCGCCCTTTACACCTGGCAGTAAGTATAGAGAGAGCCGCCTCCATCTTAGCTCCCTGTCAATCATTGTTATAAGCTCCGCCCTTTACACCTGGCAGTCAGCATAGAGAGGGCCACCTCCATCTTAGCTCCCTGTCAGTCATTGTTATAAGCTCCGCCCTTTACACCTGGCAGTCAGCATAGAGAGAGCCACCTCCATCTTAGCTCCCTGTCAGTCATTGTTATAAGCTCCGCCCTTTACACCTGGCAGCCAGTATAGAGAGAGCCACCTCCATCTTAGCTCCCTGTCGATCATTGTTATAAGCTCCGCCCTTTACACCTGGCAGTCAGTATAGAGAGCCACCTCCATCTTAGCTCCCTGTCGATCATTGTTATAAGCTCCGCCCTTTACACCTTGCAGTCAGTAGAGAGAGAGCCACCTCCATCTTAGCTCCCTGTCAATCATTGTTATAAGCTCCACCCTTTACACCTGGCAGTCAGTATAGAGAGAGCCCCCTCCATCTTCGCTCCCTGTCAATCATTGCTATAAGCTACGCCCATTGCACCTGGCAGTCAGTATAGAGAGAGCCCCCTCCATCTTCGCTCCCTGTCAATCATTGCTATAAGCTCACTTTTACACCTGGGTAGTCAGTAGAGAGAGCCTCCCATCTAGCTCCCTGTCAGTCATTGCTATAAGCTCCTTGTACCTGCAGTCAGTATAGAGAGCCCATCTTAGCTCCCCTGTCAGTCATTGCTTTCCGCTTTACACCTGGGTAGTCAGTATAGAGAGCCCATCTTAGCTCCCTGTCAATCATTGCTATAAGCTCCGCCTTTACACCTGGTAGCCGCGTAGAGAGAGCCACCCCCATCTAGCTCCCTGTCAATCATTGTTATAAGCTCCGCTTCTTTACACCTGGCAGTTGCATAGAGAGAGCCCATCTTGTGCCTCCCTGCCGTCATTAAGCAGTAAGCTCCTGCCTCTTTTACACCTGGGTAGAGAGCCGCCTCCATCTTAGCTCCTGTCAATCATTGTTATAAGCTCCGCCCTTTACACCTGGCAGTCAGTATAGAGAGAGCCGCCTCCATCTCAGCTCCCTGTCAATCATTGTTATAAGCTCCACCCTTGACACCTGGCAGTCAGTATAGAGAGAGCACCTCCATCTTAACTCCCTGTCAATCATTGTTATAAGCTCCGCCCTTTACACCTGGCAGTCAGTATAGAGAGAGCCACCTCCATCTTAGCTCCCTGTCAGTCATTGTTATAAGCTCCGCCCTTTACACCTGGCAGTCAGTAGAGAGAGAGCCACCTCCATCTTAGCTCCCTGTCAATCATTGTGATAAGCTCCGCCCTTTACACCTGGCAGTCAGTATAGAGAGAGCCGCCTCCATCTTAGCTCCCTGTCAATCATTGTTATAAGCTCCGCCCTTTACACCTGGCAGCCAGTATAGAGAGAGCCGCCTCCATCTTAGCTCCCTGTCAATCATTGTTATAAGCTCCGCCCTTTACACCTGGCAGCCAGTATAGAGAGAGCCGCCTCCATCTTAGCTCCCTGTCAATCATTGTTATAAGCTCCGCCCATTACACCTGGTAGTCAGTATAGAGAGAGCCGCCTCCATCTTAGCTCCCTGTCAATCATTGTTATAAGCTCCGCCCTTTACACCTGGCAGTCAGTATAGAGAGAGCCGCCTCCATCTTAGCTCCCTGTCAATCATTGTTATAAGCTCCGCCCTTTACACCTGGCAGTCAGCATAGAGAGAGCCG
The DNA here is from genome assembly GCA_933207985.1 of Pelobates cultripes. Taxonomy (NCBI): domain Eukaryota; kingdom Metazoa; phylum Chordata; class Amphibia; order Anura; family Pelobatidae; genus Pelobates; species Pelobates cultripes. Next base: position 94,727,070 of record OW240924.1, on the reverse strand, counting down.
CCTCCATCTTAGCTCCCTGTCAATCATTGTTATAAGCTCCGCCCATTACACCTGGCAGTCAGTATAGAGAGAGCCACCTCCATCTTAGCTCCCTGTCAATCATTGTTATAAGCTCCGCCCTTTACACCTGGCAGTCAGTATAGAGAGAGCCGCCTCCATCTTAGCTCCCTGTCAATCATTGTTATAAGCTCCGCCCTTTACACCTGGCAGTCAGTATAGAGAGAGCCGCCTCCATCTTAGCTCCCTGTCAATCATTGTTATAAGCTCCGCCCTTTACACCTGGCAGTCAGTATAGAGAGAGCCACCTCCATCTTAGCTCCCTGTCAATCATTGTTATAAGCTCCGCCCTTTACACCTGGCAGTCAGTATAGAGAGAGCCACCTCCATCTTAGCTCCCTGTCAATCATTGTTATAAACTCCGCCCTTTACACCTGGCAGTCAGTATAGAGAGAGCCGCCTCCATCTTAGCTCCCTGTCAATCATTGTTATAAGCTCCGCCCTTTACACCTGGCAGTCAGTATAGAGAGAGCCGCCTCCATCTTAGCTCCCTGTCAATCATTGTTATAAGCTCCGCCCTTTACACCTGGCAGTCAGTATAGAGAGAGCCGCCTCCATCTTAGCTTCCTGTCAATCATTGTTATAAGCTCTGCCCTTTACACCTGGCAGTCAGTATAGAGAGAGCCCCTCCATCTTAGCTCCCTGTCAATCATTGTTATAAGCTCCGCCCTTTACACCTGGCAGTCAGTATAGAGAGAGCCGCCTCCATCTTAGCTCCCTGTCAATCATTGTTATAAGCTCCGCCCTTTACACCTGGCAGTCAGTATAGAGAGAGCCGCCTCCATCTTAGCTCCCTGTCAATCATTGTTATAAGCTCCACCCTTTACACCTGGCAGTCAGTATAGAGAGAGCCACCTCCATCTTAGCTCCCTGTCAGTCATTGTTATAAGCTCCGCCCTTTACACCTGGCAGTCAGTATAGAGAGCCACCTCCATCTTAGCTCCCTGTCAATCATTGTTATAATGATTGAGAGCAGGAGGAATGGAAAATAAAATGTGGGTTGTGTAAAGTGCTGAAAGTGGGGTCACAGCCATGTTATGTTTTTAGGTTTGATATTGTTAGTGTATTTCTCCCAGGATACATTATGTACGTCCGTTCTGAATATTAATTGCAATTTCCTGCTTTTTATGCAAATGTCCCATTCCCCATGATTCCTTCTGTGCCTGAAATTACCAGTAATTCAGCAGCCGAGTTCACATGAAGTTCAATGGGGACGCCTGTCGGGAGATTTTTCTTTTAGGGCCATGTTGACCATTTCGGGGGGGGGAGGGGGTGCTTTGGGATGTTAAATCTAGGTTGATTTGTATTAATGCCCAGTAATATGCCGTTTTCTAAAAACCTGAGACACATTTTATTTAATGGCTTTATTAGTTAAATAAACTAGTTCAAAAATAACTTCACATGTGAACGCTTGTTTTTAATAATGGGAAAAAAAAAATCTGAAGACCATTAAAGTTATTTCATAGCTAATTTTATTACCTCGTATATGCAGCTTTGATACCTGCAAATAGCCATAATCCACCACCTGACGTTTATCATATATTATCATAAACCTTTTTTAGGAATGGCTTCTCTGCAGTTCTGTAAATAGCCGTCGTGATGAAAGGGATATTCATTCTGTGCTCCGCTTATAGCGAACACTACGGCCTTGTGTCTAGGACGCAGCGCCCTCGTCGAGAGTTGTGTGTTTTTTTGTTTTTTTTTCTCCAGTAAAAATGCAAAAACAAACACACCCTAAAAATAATAGTGGAGATCCGGGCTTACTTTCTGTGTCTCTGTGCCTCCTCTTTTTTATTAAAATATATATATACCAAAAGTATATTATATACCAAAATAATTTTTTTTTGATAGTTTTGCATTTTCCCACATTATTTTTGTATTGTTGAAATCTTGGTTTAATAATGATATCTAACCACGGGGAGCTCTATATGATTTGATATGGCCCTGGATACACGCTTGGATTTATTTATCACGTAGATAGAGATCTGCCATTTGGGCTTTCTCCTAACAAACACCGGGTTAGCGTGTGGCCACGATCCGGTATGTAGAGGGTTAGCGTGTGGCCACGATCCGGTATGTAGAGGGTTAGCGTGTGGCCAGGATCCGGTATGTAGAGGGTTAGCGTGTGGCCAGGATCCGGTATGTAGAGGGGTAGCGTGTGGCCAGGATCCGGTATGTAGAGGGTTAGCGTGTGGCCAGGATCCGGTATGTAGAGGGTTAGCGTGTGGCCAGGATCCGGTATGTAGAGGGTTAGCGTGTGGCCAGGATCCGGTATGTAGAGGGGTAGCGTGTGGCCAGGATCCGGTATGTAGAGGGGTAGCGTGTGGCCAGGATCCGGTATGTAGAGGGTTAGCGTGTGGCCAGGATCCGGTATGTAGAGGGTTAGCGTGTGGCCAGGATCCGGTATGTAGAGGGTTAGCGTGTGGCCAGGATCCGGTATGTAGAGGGGTTAGCGTGTGGCCAGGATCCGGTATGTAGAGTGTTAGCGTGTGGCCAGGATCCGGTATGTAGAGGGTTAGCGTGTGGCCAGGATCCGGTATGTAGAGGGTTAGCGTGTGGCCAGGATCCTGTATGTAGAGGGTTAGCGTGTGGCCAGGATCCGGTATGTAGAGGGATAAATAATGCAAAAAATGTTTTATTGTTTTTTTTCCTGTGGGAGCAGAACGCGGCCTGAATAAGGGATGAACCGAACCATAAAACTAAATCTAATTTCTGTTGAGTGAAACTACACAGATGGATAGTGCACAAAGCAGATTGTTTCTGCCCTCGGTAAAGCCAAACTGGGGGCACAATAAATACATTTAAACAGGGGTGGCCACAAGGTGTATTCCATCTGTCGTGGAGCCTCCACTCCCATGATGCTTTGCCAGCCGTGCTCACCAATAATGTAGAATTTATTGCTTCAGCTCTAATAAGCGGAATAAAAAGAGGGACAGCGAACCTCATTTTACCATAAACTGTGCGAGAGGTTGCTGTAGTTCAGGTGCCGGCATTGTCCCTTTAGTCTGTATTCTGTATATGCCATCTTCCAATTAATTCATCCTTCTGTGACCCACCTCCCAACGGGGCCCCCCTTCTCTCACTTCTGACTTGCTTGCTTGTATCATGCGTCCATCTCCACATAGCCCTAATGTTCCTGTCTGGACGCTGAGCAAGGCTTGATGTGACAGGAGCCGCGTGCTCCACACATGATCCACTGGTTAAAATAAATCACTGAAGGCATGCTGAGCCAGGCTCCAGAACTGACTTCGGGAGCTCATTTTACTAATCCGTTCCAAAATCGCCACAATATATTCTACAAAATGTCTGTGACGTTCCACAGGGATCTGAAAAGGAAATCATTCCAATTTAGTTGGTATCTGTTTATTTTACGCAGGTAGAGGCCGTCTGCCGTGAGAATATGCAAATTGTGATTACAACATGGAGAACCCTATTAGACACCTAGCACTAAGATAAGATTCCTGAGTCGCTGTGCTTTGCGTCAGCAGTCCTAGCAGAGGCGATGTTAGCGGTCATACGTCTTGCATGTTACCGTGCCAACCACTCATTTAAAGGGCCACGTTGCTGCATGTCTGTAAAGACAATGGTACATAGAGCATGGCGCGGCACTGCAGCCATTTGTAAAAATCGGAACAAAGATATAAACTGGCCCACAGAGCTGACAGTCCGGCAGCTGGAATGCTCTGCTCTGGGTTGCCTCTGTTAATTTTTTCCAAGTTTGGGGGTGCCTGCTTCAGCATGCTTATATAAACCTGTGTGTGTGTGTGTGTATATATAATCTCTCAATCTTAATCTGACTAAGTCTAAAAATAGACTGCAATAAATGGTGTCTGTAAACAACACCTATTTATAGAGGTCCGTTGGCTTATCGTGTCCCCATCAACCAGCTGGAAGAAGTGTGAAATAAGCACAATAAAGGAATGTCATTTGTCACGTAGCGTAGGAACTGGTTTATACGCCAAGTGATGGTAAACAAAGCCTCATATTAACCTTGACGCCACCACTGACTGACTATACATCATGGGATATGTGGTTCATTACAGTCTGCAGTGCCAGCCGGGACAAGCATCCGTAGGTTGCACATGTTGTATTCCCTCCCCCCCACGGCGTTGAGTTGTAGAACATGGTGTATCTCCCCACAGTGTGAAGCTGGAGCACATTGTGTATTCCCCCCGTGACGTTGAGTTGTAGAACAAAGTGTATTCCCCCATGACGTGGAGTCGTAGAACATAGTGTATCTCGCACCCCAACGGCGTGGAGCTGTAGAACATAATGTATTTCCTCCTCCCCACTGTGGCAAATCTAGCCACTTATAGACTTAAACCGTATATTTAAGCCATCTGTATAGTCTGTTAATATTATGAGTATTGTGCAATGTATGCGGCATTTGTGTGTTACAGCACACGAATACCGCTACTGTTAAGTCTGGCTATCCACGAACAGTGAATCACCACACTGTTCGTGGAATAAGCAAAGTACCGAATGGGAGACCACCCATAGCCGGTCGTGTGTCTCCAATTAGGTACTTTGCAACATTATATTCGTTTTTCTAGAACATTATATTCGTGTTAATTGTGGTCTGTTGCGGGTGGCCGCCATTCGTGTACCGAACACGAGGCGGCGGCCATCTTTGTTCGCAGAAAGCCAGCGAGGTTTTGTCGTCGAGCGCCTGGAACTAAAATCGGCTACTCTGCAACATAAGCCCCGCTGGACTTCTGAGCCGTTCGGGAGTTTACCGTTTTCGGGACTTTCATTCCCTCCATTCAGGCAATCGGTTAAACAAAGTGGTCCTGATAAGGGAAACTGAACGGCGTTTGGTTATTTGTGCTGGGATCTGAGCGCAAGTTCACTTAACTGTGCGCCCATTTCCCAGCTATGTAATAAGGGGTTAAATAGCTGTCTAGCATAAATATTATGCTGGTTATAGATTTTAATATAAAAACGGTATTTCTCTGTACCAAGGGATAATCCCATTAGCAATGCATTCTGGGATAATTATCTCCTTGGTACAGCAATGTATGCTGGGTACTCTGGCTGTAAAACCCAGTCCCCCATGTAGTCCCCTATTGGACAAACCCTGCAATGTGACTTGGGAAACCCCATACAATTGTAACCACATAAATACCTTGACCTGAAAATAAAACCTCAGTTGGCCTCCAAGCTATGTGTCGTCTAATTCTTGGGAGGAAGGGATTGTAACTACGCTACCTGCATTTTACCTGCTTTGTACCTGCTTTATTAAGTCTGCCAGCGGAGATACCGTGGATAATACCACTACTCCGCTACACCCACCCCACGACATGGAGCCATAGAACGTAGTGTATTCTACAGGCAATTCATGGAGCAGGACTTAAGAACTTAAAAAGTTTAACTCCTTGTTAAAGGGACACTCTGCACCTAAGGCATTCTATCTTGCTGAAGTGCTTTGTGTGACGAGTACGTCCTTGTTTATTATTTTACTAAAAGTACAGATTTTTATAGATATTGGTACTTTTGATAATTAAACCTAGTTATATCCCCCTGGCTGTCAATCAGATTACAGGCCATGTTACTGCCTGGTTTGTTTCAAGAGGCAGCAATTGCCCAGGGCACCTGCCTTGCAAGTCTTCTCATTGAGCTGCATTGGGAGTCTGTGATTGTGGGCTATAAAGGGAGGGCTTGTAAAGGTAGAACTGCAACTACTGCTAACTTTTTTTTTTAGATATACCTCAATGAAAAAGATGGATAATTAAATGCGTAAATCTTTTCATTGGGGGGTATACGTAATAAACAGTCATTTAAAATATATATAGAATTTTTTTAAAAAAAATTTGTATTTATTTTTGGCAGTGGAGTGTCCCTTTAAGCAGTGAGACTGCAGGGATGTGATGTACACACCAGAATCCCCAAAGGTAATTTCCCTCATTTGTTTGTCGGTTATGGCACCCACCAAAGGTGCGGACTGCCGTCCCTCCCTGTTGTATAATACCGAGAGAATATAAACGAACGTTCCGAGGTGATATTAATATAATCTCCAGATAACCATCAGTCCCGGACACCGTGTCTCTCCATCACCTCAGTCCTTGATACAGGTCTGTATCTCACTAGAATGCCTTGAAGTAGCAGCTTTACTGGGAGCAGAATGTCCCCATAGCGTCTGCCCAGGAAATGATTGAATGGACCTTCTATTGATGGGTGGAAAGCTTGTTTTAACGTGTTTCCAGTTAAGTTCTAAATATCTGTCGAATGATTAGATTATGATAATCCCTCCCACAGATAATTCCATTGTCGGTTTGGAAGGCCACTGGTGACGTTGTCCTGTTACCATTCACAGTCTTCACTTGACCTAGTCACCTGCAATACTGTGCAACGTATCCTACTATCTGACAGTGTGATGAACACTCTTGGTATCTATGCCGCAGTGGGCGGGAACTCCCTGGATGCCCTGTTAATATTTGTGGTGGTGGTATTTTTCCTAGATGTATTTTATATAGTGAATTGATTTCATGCTTGCATTCTAAATTTTTTTTTTTATTATTATTTTTTTTTTCTGTTCACGGAAACTTATTAAATTATGAAGACATGCATATCTATAGCAATGTGGCATTTAGTTACCATAGAAACAGAATCCAGGGAACTTGTTAAGGAGAAGCATATCTTAGCAACAGGGATGCTGAGACTTGAAGGAAGGATTTCACATGGGTATATTCCCTTTCTTTCACAGAGGATAGAAACGGTCTTTCTGATATTGCGGGCGATGGAGAGCGGTCTCTCTGATATTGCGGGCGATGGAGAGCGGTCTCTCTGATATTGCGGGCGATGGAGAGCGGTCTCTCTGGTATTGCGGGCGATGGAGAGCGGTCTCTCTGGGATTGCGGGCGATGGAGAGCGGTCTCTCTGGGATTGCGGGCGATGGAGAGCGGTCTCTCTGATATTGCGGGCGATGGAGAGCGGTCTCTCTGATATTGCTGTAGCAAACTCACCCCTTTAAGAGAGTTTGCCATGAACTTTTGGAGGGGTCTGCTTGCCCGCCTTCTGCCATGTGACTATGGCCCTGGGGTTATTGCCCTATAAAGACGGTATTTGGGCATATTGTATTTTACTGCACTGTTTCGGGCCCTTTAAGTACTTTGGGAAAAGACCTGCAGCTTTGGCTTGGCACTTCTGATGCCGTCAAAGTGGCCACCATTCGAAAACCGAACACGTGGCGGCAGCCATTTTGATTCATTCGAACGCGTTCAGCCAAATCTATGGAACTATTTTCGGCTACCCAATTGCATGAACACCGCTGACCTGTACCTTCTCCTCCACTTCGACACTGCTGCTGGAGACTAAGTCCCGTTCGAAGATTCGAACACTCGTTCGAATGGCACTTAGCCATTTTTAAGTGAGAAATTGACCGACCGCACAGCCCATATCCATGGAACTGTTTTGGACAGGAAAATGTGCTTGCGGTCGGTCATAAAGGGACCTCCACCCAACTTTTTAACCCCTTGACGGATTCATGTGATTTTTAATTTTTTTATTTTTTATTTTTTTTTTACATTTGTTGCTCCCCAAGTTATGCTGATAACAGAAATATACATTTTATTCGTATGTGATGGAAAATCAGGGAGTTATAAAAAAATTTTTTTTCAGCTTGAAGTTTATTGAGTAGATACAGTTAGAGAGGGGTCTTTCCGCACAGATGGGGCAGTAATGGCTAATCCGAACACTTCTGAAATCTCTGAAACACTATTTCCCATGATGCTCAGCTAGCTGCCATCTTCTGTCGCAGTCTTTCCAAACATCCAGCTTACTGTCTTCTTCCTATCCCAGAACAATGACCTTTCCACCCATTTCCGTCCCGAATTCTCCTTTCGCTTTTTATAGCCGTGGAGCTGTGATGTATAACGGCAGGAATGCGGCAGCGTCATTTGGGATCCCGTAATGCCATATGGAAACGCATACTTCTGGTCCGGTTTGTTTTATTTTAGCAGATTCCAAGGCCGCACAGCAGGCGATACGAAAAAAACATTCATTCTCTGTTTTCCACTCACTAGTGGAAATAACTATTCATACATTCTTCTTCTCTGATTTAAGGATAAAAATAAATTTAAAAAAGCTGAAGTTTTCCTTCCAGTAAAGGGAACACCCTGCCGCCCCTGCTCTCCGAGGCCATTGATTTGGGAAGTCCATTTACTCCCGTTGTGAGTAATTAAAGCTGGATAAAACTGATACTTTATGTATTTGCAGTTGGTGATTGGAGCGGTCTGTTTCCAGGTGAAATATCACACACAGGGTTATTCACTAAAGTGAGAAGTTTTTACATTTAAGGCCAAAACAGCCAAACTTAAAATGAACTTGGAGAATTTTTCTAACTCTGCTATTTTGGCCTAAAATAAATAATAGTGTGCTAGAGGAATTACTTGAGCTGCAGCTTGCTCTCTCTTAGAATGGGGCAGGGGGTAAATCCTGTCAACTACAGGGTGGATATGGAACTGCAGCTTGCTCTTTCTTGGAATGGGTCTGGGGGGGTAGGGTGGGGGGGTGGGAATACCGACAACTACAGGATGGGTCTCTGTTGGTCCTAATGTAGGACCTCCCTTCTAAACCACTTCTGAACTCTCCCCCTTCTTACTGCCCAGTAGTTTAATAGATAGCTATGCCCAGTGGTACCATGGCTGTGAGACTATTTTGTACTGGTGGGCACATTGAGACCAGGCTGTCCTTGCCCCTTGAATGTACCAGCAAACCTGGGAGAATCACTTGCCAGTTGGAGTGAAAATATCCCTGGGCTTCAATGCCAGGACAGCTTGCCATTGCTGGGTGTCCACCAGACCTGAGTAGACCCACAGTGCAGCCAGAGTCCGATTCAGTCCTTTCTCCTCGTGGGGGAATTTTATCCTGATTCACCCCACTGGCGTTCAGATGTCCGTGTAAAGTTACACATGCCTGGCATATTGTGGATCACACATTTCTACGTTCGCGATCTGTTGGACACCGTCCTGCAGGAGATATTTTTGGAATGCCCGTCATGTGTTTGCCAATTTCAGTCCTGTTTCGGAGATGAATTTTGGAGGAGTAGGAGAAATGCTTTGTTTTAATCATTCCTTGAATAAATAATCACTTGTTCTGTTACAGAAGGATTGCCTTGATAGACTTATCTACAAAGGCTTCCTGTGATATACAAATTAGACAGGTGGTCTACACATTGAAATTATTTCGTCATCTTCACAACTGTGCCTGGCAGACGGACATATAGATTGTATGAACAAATTCTCAGCAAGCTTGGACATTATAGGCATCCTTTTTGCTTTCTTTTTGTTACTCGCAGTTAACCCTTCATCTGCCATCCATGATGGCCTCCCAGTAGCGTTGAATTGGTCAGTCTAATCATTCTTGTAAATTGTGTCATAATTCACAGAGCGTGACATAATATAACAGAATCATGCTTTCTTTCCATGAACCACAAAAAGTTTATTTTAAAGCTGAGATGGCCTGGAAATGCCCAGAACTACAACTCCCATGATGCTTTGTTAGCCTTCACATCGGGCATCATGAGGGTTGAAGTTCTGCAACATCTCTATGAATGAGTGTTACCATATATTGACTCTGTGTCCATGGAAGGCCGTACCTGGCAGTGCACAGATTGTGTTACCATGTATCAAGACGGAGGGCCGTACCTGGAAATGTACAGACGGTTACCGTGTATCGAGACGGAGGGCTGTACCTGGAAATGTACAGACGGTTACCGTGTATCGAGACGGGGGGCCGTACCTGGCAGTGCACAGATTGTGTTACCGTGTATCGAGACGGAGGGCCGTACCTGGCAGTGTACAGACGGTTACCGTGTATCGAGACGGAGGGCTGTACCTGGAAATCGAGACGCAGGGCCGTACCTGGCAGTGCACAGATTTTGTTACCGTGTATCGAGACGGGGGGCCGTACCTGGCAGTGCACAGATTGTGTTACCGTGTATCGAGACGGGGGGCCGTACCTGGCAGTGTACAGACGGTTACCGTGTATCGAGACGGAGGGCTGTACCTGGAAATGTACAGACGGTTACCGTGTATCGAGACGGAGGGCTGTACCTGGAAATGTACAGACGGTTACCGTGTATCGAGACGGGGGGCCATACCTGGCAGTGCACAGATTGTGTTACCGTGTATCGAGACGGAGGGCTGTACCTGGAAATGTACAGACGGTTACCGTGTATCGAGACGGAGGGCTGTACCTGGAAATGTGCAGACGGTTACCGTGTATCGAGACGGAGGGCTGTACCTGGAAATGTACAGACGGTTACCATGTATCGAGACGGAGGGCCGTACCTGGCAGTGCACAGATTGTGTTACCGTGTATCGAGACGGAGGGTCGTACCTGGCAGTGTACAGATTGTGTTACCGTGTATAGAGATGGAGGGCCGTACCCGGCAGTGTACAGACGGTTACCGTGTATCAAGACGGAGGGCCGTACCTGGCAGTGTACAGACGGTTACCGTGTATCGAGACGGAGGGCTGTACCTGGAAATGTACAGACGGTTACCGTGTATCGAGACGGAGGGCCGTACCTGGCAGTGCACAGATTTTGTTACCGTGTATCGAGACGGGGGGCCGTACCTGGCAGTGCACAGATTGTGTTACCGTGTATCGAGACGGGGGGCCGTACCTGGAAATGTACAGACGGTTACCGTGTATCAAGACGGGGGGCCGTACCTGGCAGTGCACAGATTGTGTTACCGTGTATCGAGACGGAGGGCTGTACCTGGAAATGTACAGACGGTTACCGTGTATCGAGACGGAGGGCCGTACCTGGAAATGTACAGACGGTTACCGTGTATCGAGACGGAGGGCCGTACCTGGCAGTGTACAGATTGTGTTACCGTGTATAGAGATGGAGGGCCGTACCCGGCAGTGTACAGACGGTTACCGTGTATCAAGACGGAGGGCCGTACCTGGCAGTGTACAGACGGTTACCGTGTATCGAGACGGAGGGCTGTACCTGGAAATGTACAGACGGTTACCGTGTATCGAGACGGGGGGCCGTACCTGGCAGTGTACAGACGGTTACCGTGTATCAAGACGGAGGGCCGTACCTGGAAATGTACAGACGGTTACCGTGTATCGAGACGGAGGGCCGTACCTGGCAGTGCACAGATTGTGTTACCGTGTATCGAGACAGGGGGCCGTACCTGGCAGTGCACAGATTGTGTTACCGTGTATCGAGACAGGGGGCCGTACCTGGCAGTGCACAGATTGTGTTACCGTGTATCGAGACGGGGGGCCGTACCCGGCAGTGTACAGGCTGTTACCGTGTATGGAGACGGAGGGCTGTACTTATTGTTACTGTAGCGGAATGAGCCTTTATTCCTGCTATAGACTGTCCATATCTTTTTGTCTCCTGTGTTTTGTGCTTATAGTCCATGTGTGAGACAGATCCCCCCCCCTTGCTTTTTACCCTGTTCGCCTAGCTGTTCGGGAAATACCATTCACCTCGCATGCTAACTATCTTGTTCGACAACCAAACAAATTATCGAACGCCAGACCACCCAAATGTGGAGTGTGCTGCTCGTTAACCCCAGTAAACCTTGTTCACACCTCCACAAACCGTAACAACACGAACATTCTAAGTGGTCGGTTGGGTGGCCGCCATTCATATGTGCGAACACGTGGCGATGGCCATCTTTAACCACGAACAGAGACAGCGGTGTTTGGTCGTCAAATGTATGAAACTAAAATAGGACACTTGACGGCACGAACACCGCTGGGACTTCCACCTTCGATTATGTTCGTGGGGATTCAGACTAACAGAGTGGCGTTCGGGGGTGCAAACTCCTGAACAAGATGCACGAACAGTTTATGCATTGGTTTTCGTCTATTTGATACTCCCGAAAGAGACTGAATACACAGCCTGGTTTAATGAAACCTTCTTGGGTAGGCGCCTCAGATGGAGGGCCGTACCCGGCAGTGTACAGATTGTGTTGCCGTGTATGGAGAGGGAGGGGCGTACCCAGCAGTGTACAGATTGTGTTGCCGTGTATGGAGACGGAGCGGGACTTGGTCGTTGAGTGTCTGGAACCCATTTCGGCCAGGCACTTTCCCGAGCACCGGTCACCATGGACTTACTGCCTGTTCTCTTTCCATGACATCTACACGAACGGCGTTCGGGAATTGCATACTACCGAACAAGGAGAGCATTCTACATGAACCAGCTTTCGGCTACCTTATGTGGTTTTCGTACAAAACCCCACAAACGGAAATCTGCTCTTGCCACAAATCCTATGGAACTGTTTTGGGCTTCAACCTGGTGGCAGACCGGTCAGAACTTCCTGTGACAGATCCATTTGTATAGACTAAGATTGCTGGTTCGTCTGTTTTGCCACCTTTCGTGGAATTACCTTCCGTATGCCCCTATTCGTTTATTTGACTTTTCTACCAAATGAACTTACCGAATGGACAGCCACCCAGAAGAGAAGTGTGCTGCTGGTTAACTTCTTGATCCCAATTAGAACGTTGTGGTTAACCGCAGACACCTCTCAATTATAACCGAATACAGGGTGGTCGTCGTTCGTATGTCGACCACGAGGCGGCGGCCATTTTAAATCAGACGAAAGACCAGCGGTGTTCGGCACTGATTCTATGGAACTGAAAACGGACACTTTTTCTGCCGAACACCGCTAAAACCACCGACCTCCCTTCTCCATCGACCGAGGCATACGAACACCGGCCATTCGGGAGTTTGAACCGCACGAATGGACTTACCCCAGATAGCCTTCCCATGGAGTCAATCGCATACCGAAAGACTGTACAAGACTTTGACTCCATGGCGATTGAACTGTGCGTATGGGATCTGAGCGCTATTCGCCAATAATATGCACTCAGATCCAGGCTATCTGGGGATACGTTAGACGAATGGGAAATGTTCGGTAGTTGTCAAGTTATATATTTTTATGTGTTTTTTGGGTCGCATCTAAAATGCGATTTGCCTCTGTCCTGGGAGATAATTGAATTACTTCTCAATTATCTCCAGGGCAGAGGGGAGGAAACCATGATGCATGCTGGGAATATGTGCCTGTGTGTCCTGAAATGCTGTATGTCCATCTGCCATTACAGTCTCCCATTTGGTCCCCTAGGGAAGTGTCTACCAAGTGGGAGACCTGCATAAATACAGGCGGGTAGCCCACAGTAAACCCAGTTCATGTTTTACCCTCAATGTGGAGCTTGGTCTCGTTATTGGAGGGGAATTTACTACACGAATAGCGACTGTCGGATGGAATTATTACCCGCTTGGGAGATATATGGTTTCAGCTGTTAGCGGCGATTCGTGAGTTTACTGATAGGAAGGTGAAGTACCCGTACGGGTCCAATTCGGGAGATTGAAGTATTCCCCTGCTTGCAGTTCGTATGATTGGAGTTGGTACGAATGCAGCTTGCGTTATGGTGAGAATTAACTAAACGTCGGTTTTACTATTGGTTGCTGAGGGTGCCGTTACAGTTCCCTGCAATGATGATCTAAAACTACCAAACTGATCTGGGTGATTTTTGGATATATTGTTCGCCCAGATCCAGGCTATCCAGGGATGTGATTTGTGGGGTTTCCATGTATGTTGGCGGTACTTTTGAGGTCCTGTTGAATTTTGTTTTTCTGTGCCTGGAGATAATTAAGTTTGTACAGTTCCTGGCTCCATTATTTCTCAGGCGCAAAGGAGGAATTTAAAAGCCTGTACTGCCAATAAACGTCTCATGCCTTGACTCATGTGTGGGGGGTTATGCTACATCAGTGCCCCTGTGGGAATTATTTACTGCTTCTATTGGAAAAAGGGGATCTGTGGCAGTGGTACCTTGGCAGACCACTACAGAAGAAAACCAGTTTATTTCCAGCCAGAGGGCTCACATTTATACAGAATCTGGTACAGCAGACACTCCACAAAAGAGTCCCACAAACACACCCAAAATGTAACCACAAAATGCGTTGTCATCATGACTCAGCAATAAATGTACAAATAAGAAAAACAGACATGCATATTTCCCACATAGGAACTCCCACAGTCTATACATCCACGGATAGCATGGATCTGAGCACCTAGATCCCACGAACACAGCTGAATCACCACTGGGTAAAGTTCTGACCAACCCCACGTGAGGCTCCTGCCCATAACCGTTCCAGGGATTCAGTGGTAGCGGCCGGTTAACTTCGGTTCGTTCAATGCGAACGAAATACTGAACGCACACTCTGGCTGAGTGTTTGTTCGTATGGTTCATACGAACAAACGCACTGAACGGCGCTCTCCTGACATGTGGGGAAGATGCAGGCGTTCGTCAGTGTACGGGAGTTTGTGTCCGATTTTAGTTGCATACGGTCGACGCCCAAACACCACTCCCTGCATTCTCGCGAACAAGAAGGCTTCCGACAGTTCCCACGCGTGTGTGCATACAAACGGCGGTCACCAAACTGCACAATTAGAACCCACACTGATAGAACTGTCAGGAGAGGTTAACAAGGGTCAGTAAGCTCAGAGGTGGACCACATTTTGTGGGTTGGTTCGGTTCCTGAACCTTTGTCTTTTAATAGTCTTTTAGCGGGGCCCATAGTCCTGAGGCAGGAGTCTAGCAAGCAGGCTCCTCCAGGAGCTCGTGGCGCATTAATCAATGTTATAGCACTTTTTTCTTTTGGTAAAATGCTAAACCCACCTATATAACTTTTTTTTTTTTTTTTTGCCTTGCTGCATCATGGGAATTGAAGTTATTAACTAAAGCGGTACTGTTACTAAATCAGTTTTAAGCAGATCTGTGTCTTTTACGGAAGTGGGAGCTCCTCATTTTACAAATGGCGGCCACTCTATCCTTCTCCCAGCAATGATGCTGGGCGCTGCTCACTGACTTTGTGCGGACAGATAAAGCGATTACAATTCCAGTCAAGGTCAGGGGTGGGCAAAGGTAAGTACCTAGATGTTCTAGAGCTCCGCCTCCCGTGATGCTTTGCCAGACTGGTGTAGATGGAGTGCTGATCCAGATCTCCCGGTGATCATTACACAATATTTCCAGTGAGATGTCATGGCATTGGGCTCTGTGGGGGGGGAAATGGAAGAATGAATTTAAGTTAGAATTCTCTTATAAAATGCAATTTTTTTTTTTCTATCTCTCACAAAATGGAAAAAAAATTTATGGAAAAAAAAAGAATCGCCCAAAAAGGTGCTGTGCTATTTTGGTTAATGGCTTTCTATGTCTCAAAAAAACAAACAAACAGTGAGGTTTATTCATCAAGTAACTGGCAGATACAAGATGAAGAAGGCCTGTTTAAAGAAGCTTACAATCTAGTAATCATCAGGACAAGTGTACGCTGTGTATCAATCTAATCTATTTATTTAATTGAGAGAGTCTCAGAAATGACAGGATTGCTGCACATACGCACGCAACCATACGTACGCACGTAACCATACATACACACGTACATAAACTCGCACATACATACACACACGTGCATACACAAGTAACCATACATACGCACGCAACCATACATACCCACGCAATCATACATACGCACCACGCACATAAACTCGCACATACATACACAGAATAATACTTACACTTTATCAACGCATTATCTCTAATGTATGTGAATAGGGCTCACACAAATACTGTATAAAGTTAGAAATCTAAATGAGCAGTTTTCTGTCAATCTGCAGTTTTTCTCTGTACAGATATTGTAGTTGGGACACAGAGAGTGAGCGCAATGTGCTTTTGTTTGTTTTCACTTCCCCCGGCTGTCGAATATCTCCGCATCCTGGATCCGTCTGTGCGTTACGCCAGTAACTCTTCATTACAGCGCCATCTGGGCTTTCGCTGGAGCAAACATTCTGGGTGTTACTTGACATCTTGTCCTGTTTCTCACATCAATATTTATCACTTGTAACGTATGCTGCGATAGATTCTAGCTGATATGCACAATGATTACGGGTAGAGCGCAGACGCCTGCTCGTGTTTGCATGTAAACTGCATCAGGCTCTTGGTCGTCTAAATCACTTCTTATCACTAAAGCCCTAGATTTGATCTAGTTGGTTGGTGGATTGACGTGGGACAGTCATTGTCTTGCTTGTTTTTGGAATATTGTTGCTGTTTTGTATATTCTGTTCACTATTTATTTTGTCTTTTCTCAGTTGCTGAAGCGGGAGTAGCGATTAGCGAGCACACAGAATAGGGGGTCTATGGGCTGTTCACTAGGGGTATCGCTCAGTCTTTTTTCGGGTGCTGAAGCGGGGATAGCGAAGAGCGAGCACACAGAATATGGGGTGCTATGGGCTGTTCACTAGGGGTATCGCAGTCTTTTTTTCCGGGTGCTGAAGCGGGGATATCGATGAGCGAACACAGGGGGTCTATGGGCTGTTCACTAGGGGTATCGCGCAGTCTTTTTTTCGGGTGCTGAAGCGGGGATAGCGATTCCAAACGGTTATTTTGGTCAGTCGGTTCTGTATTTTTCATGCCTTCTCCGTAGCTAGTAAATGCTGCAGAACAGAATAACAAGATGTTCTAAAATTTACTATGAAACCTTACAAAATAAAAGATTAGTTTTAATCCTAATGTATTATAGCAGTTTGCTACCTGAACCAGAAACACATGGAATAAGGGTGTGAACGTTTATACCCCATGTCTCCTTAGCAGTAAAAACCCCAAAACCTAATCGATACAGAGAGAATGTGCAATTAGATTTGTATAATCTCATTCAGTGTCCGGGCTCGGTGCTCCGATAGAATGAATGTTATACAGAATATTATCTTTTCTTTCTTCGTTCTGTGATCTGACTGGTTAATAAACAGCAAATGTTAGGCCAGAATAAAACGCATTTTTCAGAAAATAATTGTTAAAAATGTTTCTTTCTTTTCAAAGACTTGTTTTAGCTTTGTGAATAATCCCCTCCGGCCGTGTGGTAATGTAGAGTGACTAATGACAATGAGGATGGAAAAGGCCCACATTGGGCTAAAAAGTACCTTTATTGTTTATGATGTAGGCAAAATGAGTGAATATTTAAAAAGGGCAGTGGGTGTCCAGCACACAGCGCTGCACACTGGTGGCAAGGGTTGGGGAAGGGTTTGTCTATATATTTATTTTTAATTTAATATCTATTTTTTTTTTTTTTTTTTTTTTTTTAAATCTGTACTAATATTGTATTTAACAGGAGGATTATTTTATTGATTTTTGACATTTGTTTTTTAGCAATCATTAACCAGTGGCAGCACAATTGCAAGGACAAAGTAATATCTCAGCTGTTAACCCACCTGCCTTTATTAAAGCCCGGAAACATGGACGCAAAAGTGGAATATATGAAATTATTGCCCAAAATCCTGGCTCATTCAATAGAACACAACCAGCATATCGAAGAGAGCCGGCAGCTCCTGTCCTACGCCTTGATTCACCCAGCCACGTCCCTTGATGACCGTAGCGCCTTGGCAATGTGGTTAAACCACCTCGAGGACCGGACGTCAGGGAATTTTGGCGCCCAAAGCCGCTGTCGCTCTGACTCCTTGGATTATGGACAGATGCATTATTACCACCAAAGACAGAACTCCGATGATAAGCTGAACGGCTGGCCGAATGCTCGAGATTCGGGAATCTGTGTTAGTACCTCCAACTGGCAAGACAAGAATGCGGCATGTGAGAACGGACATTTGACACTCTACTCCTCTTCCTCCGTCCCTGCAACTATCAACGCTATCGGAACAAACACGAGCACAAGTAAGTTAGTCTGTACTGTGTGGATTTAACCCTTTGGGGGATTGCAGGGTGTCGCAAATTGATTTTTTTTAAATGTTGCTCTGACTTTTTTTTGTCAAATAAGATTGAAAGAGTTACTTGGATGATGACTAGTTATGGTGCCTGGAGTCTGCATAGCATTTCACTGTATACTCTGTATGTGAAATGCGCATACAGAATAAAATTCCTTTGCTGTGGGAAGTGTAGGTGCAGCTCTGTCATTGTGACGTTCCTAGCTGCTGGATCAAGAGTTGTGGGCAAATTGTGGATCCTATGCATGTTAGACGTCTATCGTCTTCACACACAGCAAGCTGGGTAAAATGGAGGTTATTGCTTGCAACCTGTGCCCACTCAGAAGGTGGCTAGCTGGGAATTAGCCAGCCCAGGGTCCTGTGTACACTATTTACTGGCTGCTCACTCAGAAGGTGGCTAGCTGGGAATTAGCTGGCCCAGGGTCCTGTGCTCACTCAGAAAGTGGCTAGCTGGGAATTAGCCGGCCCAGGGTCCTGTGTACACTATATACTGGGTGCTCCCTCAGAAGGTGGCTAGCTGGGAATTGGCTAGCCCAGGATCCTGTGTACACTATATACTGAGTGCTCACTCAGAAGGTGGCTAACTGGGAATTGGCCGGCCCAGGATCCTGTGTACATTATATACTGAGTGCTCACTCAGAAGGTGGCTAACTGGGAATTGACCGGCCCAGGGTCCTGTGTACACTATATACTGGGTGCCTACTCGAAAGGTGGCTAGGTGGGAATTGGAAACATAGAAACATAGAACGTGACAGCGGATAAGAACCATTCGGCCCATCTTGTCTGCCCAATTTTCTAAATACTTTCATGAGTCCCTGACCTTATCTTATAGTTAGGATAGCCTTATGCCTATCCCACGCATGCTTAAACTCCTTTACTGTGTTAACCTCTACCACTTCAGGGTCCTGTGTACACCATATACTGGGTGCTCCCTCAGAAGGTGGCTAGCTGGGAATTATCCGGCCCAGGGTCCTGTGTACACTTTATACTGGGTGCTCCCTCAGAAGGTGGCTAGCTGGGAAATGGCTGGCCCAGTGTCCTGTTAACACTATATACTATGTGCCTACTCGGAAGGTGGCTAGCTCAGAATTAGCCAGCCCAGGGTCCTGTGCTCACTCAGAAGGTGGCTAGCTGGGAATTGGCCGGCCCAGGGTACTGTGCACACTATATACTGGGTGCCCACTCAGAAGGTGGCTACCTGGGAATTAGCTGGCCCATGGTCCTGTGTTCACTATATACTGGGCGCTCACACAGAAGGTGGCTAGCTGTGAATTGGCCGGCCCAGGGTCCTGTGTACACTATATACTGGGTGCCCGAACAGAAGGTGGCTAGCTGGGAATTGGCCGGCCCAGGGTCCTGTGTACACTATATACTGGGTGCCCGAACAGAAGGTGGCTAGCTGAGAATCAGCTGACCCAGGGTCCTGTGTACACTATATACTGGGTGCCCACTCAGAAGGTGGCTAGCTGGGAATTTGCTGATCCAGGGTCCTGTGTACACTATATACTGGGTGCTCACTCAGAATGTGGCTAGCTGGGAATTAGCCAGCCCAGGGTCCTGTGCTGTGATGTTTCCCACTCTGTATCTTGATTTTCTGACACTCGCAGAATTTCGCTTCCTATAAATTAGTCTGCGCGGCGTCTAACGGTGAACAGGTAATATATATCCTCATTCTCTTTAATTACCCTTTTGATGACTAGGCCCAGGTGCTATACAAAGATTTGGAAACCTTTTCTGAATCTGGTATTTTTTTTGTATGAACTCCCCATTCCTATATAACTGTTTTTCCCGGATTCTGAGTTTTCTCTTCCCAATCCCGGTTACAGAACAACTATTTGTAGTGTTTGTTTATGAAATATCTGAGTATAATAGGACACAGCCAGGAGATACAGGGACGGAAACCGGAGCCCAGGAGTAAATGTGTAGGGGGTCTCGAATACCAACACTACAGCAATCCTGACACTGCTCCCCTCCCTAATCCATCGTGTACAATATGGTGTGTGCACAGAACATACATCAGATATACCCATTTTTTATTTCAGTCCAAATGCTAGTTGCCATTTGTACAATGTTATTTTACGTCAATAAGTTTATTGTGTTCTCATATGTGATAAAGCTCAATACTGCTTAGTTTTTGTAATTTTATATCCGTGTATCTTTCTTTTCCTAAAATCAAAATTTTTTATTTATATATTTTTTTTTAAACAAAAAACACCCTTGGCCTCTTAGTTTCTAATAATGGACTGTGTGTTGTTTCTGGGTGTATACACTATTAAGATTACGTTGTGTTCTCGGCCTATTTTACAAGTTGCTGGGATTTAAGAATAACTTTGTTGTATTTTTAGTTCTCTCAGGACAGACACACCACAGCCCTTTGAAAAGATCGGTGTCCCTTACCCCACCTATGAATGTGCCAAACCAACCGCTAGGACATGGGTGGTTATCTCATGAGGACTTGCGAGCCCGAGGAACCCAGGGGATCCCGTCCGATCATGCTCCCCTGTCTCCACAAAGCAGCGTTGCCTCTTCGGGAAGCGGTGGGAGCGAGCACTTAGACGATCAGTCTGCATCACGTAATACATTCCAAGATGAAGGCAGCGGTATGAAAGGTGAGTGCTAGACTACCATCATGGAATATTAGACAGAAAATAAGGTTTACATCCTACAGCAGCAGGCCCAATCCCATGGACACAACATGGCCAGCCTTTGTTATATCTACAGTAACACTGCTCGCGAGCAGCAGGTCCAGTCCCATGGACACAATTCCAGCCTTCGTTATATCTGCAGTCATACTGCTCGCAAGCAGCAGATCCAATCCCATGGACACAATGCCAGCCTTAGTTGTATCTGCAGTAATACTGCTCGCAGGCAGCAGGTCCAATCCTATGGACACAATGCCAGCCTTCGTTATATCTGCAGTAACACTGCTCGTGAGCAGCAGGTCCAATCCCATGGACACAACATGGCCAGCCTTTGTTATATCTGTAGTAATACTGTTCGCGAGCAGCAGGTCCAGTCCCATGGACACAATGCCAGCTTTTGTTATATCTGCAGTAATACTGCTCGCGGGCAGCAGGTCCAATCCCATGGACACAACATGGCCAGCCTTCGTTATATCTGCAGTAATACTGCTCGCGAGCAGCAGGTCCAATCCCATGGACACAACATGGCCAGCCTTCGTTATATCTGCAGTAATACTGCTCGCAGGCAGCAGGTCCAATCCCATGGACACAATATGGCCAGCCTTTGTTATATCTGCAGTAATACTACTCGCGAGCAGCAGGTCCAATCCCATGGACACAACATGGCCAGCCTTCGTTATATCTGCAGTAACACTGCTCGCGAGCAGCAGGTCCAATCCCATGGACACAATATGGCCAGCCTTCGTTATATCTGCAGTAACACTGCTCGCGGGCAGCAGGTCCAATCCCATGGACACAATGCCAGCCTTCGTTATATCTGCAGTAACACTGCTCGCGAGCAGCAGGTCCAGTCCCATGGACACAATATGGCCAGCCTTCGTTATATCTGCAGTAACACTGCTCGCGGGCAGCAGGTCCAATCCCATGGACACAATGCCAGCCTTCGTTATATCTGCAGTAATATTGCTCACGAGCAGCAGGTCCAATCCCATGGACACAATGCCAGCCTTCGTTATATCTGCAGTAATATTGCTCGCGAGCAGCAGGTTCAATCCCATGGACACAATGCCAGCCTTCGTTATATCTGCAGTAATACTGCTCACGGGCAGCAGATAAGTTTCTCTTTGAAGGTAAGTATTTTTGCTCTATACACTTGCTGGTGACTTCACAAGCCTAGTAATGTTTTTATTTTATTTGAACTGTACTTTTTACTCTTTGGGGGGAAATGCTGCTTGGTGTATGTGAAGATTTTAAAGCAGATTCTGTTCATATTTTCAGATGTTCCTGCCTGGCTAAAAAGTCTTCGTCTACACAAATATGCAGCTCTCTTTTCCCAGATGACGTACGACGAAATGATGTCACTTAACGAATGTCAACTGGAGGCACAAGTATGTCAATTGTGGACGTGTGTGTATATGGTGAATATGTTGCACATTTCACAGGGATACAGAATATCCTACTGTGGAACATGTGATATTTGCTTTCAGAGTAAACATGTAAATTTAACAATTTTTTTACAAAGTAGTCTCTGAAAATAGTTTTTTGTAGCAAAATGTGTGTTTAATTCCCAACAATTCACACTTAAAGCGGCACTATCATGCTGAACTTAACTTTCCCCAACCGATTCCTCTTCTCTCCTTCTCTCAGGATCTGTTCATTTCTTCTTGTCTGCTCTAGTTTTCTTTAAAACATAAGACAAAGCAAAGTGTGCTTCATTTCCGGTGATCAAAGCAATTATCCCAAATTCTAACCTTTGATCCGTGATCTTGTGATGCTTCCTGAGCGGCGGGTGGGGACCCTAAATTATAATAAGGGGGGACCTATTGTCACGGGTGGGGGCCGGGGGTGGGGGCCGGGGGTGGGGGCTCTAAATTATATTAAGGGGGGTACCTATTGTCATGGGTTGGGGTCGGGAGGGGGGCAATAGGTGCCCCCACCCGCCGCTCAGGGGTGGAGGCCGGGGGAAGAACAATAGGTCTGTCCCCCCCCCTTATTGTTATTTAGGGCCCCCCCCCGCCGCTCTGGGGTGGGGGGGGGGAGGGTGGTGGGAGGACAATAGGTATATTGCAGAAATAGATAATGCTTTCTGATTTGGATTTTTTCTTTTACTCCTTATCTGCTTCAATTACCTCTGCCACATCTCTCTCCTAATGATATGTTGTGAACTAGGACTCAATGTAGTACTCTATTGAGCTCTAGGACTCGATTTTCTGAGAGCTAAGACTTCATTTCCCTAGAATTGGGACTCAATTTCTTTAGAATTGGGACATTGATTTCTTTAGAATTGGGACATCAATTAATTGAGAGCTGGGATTCTTATTAGTTGAGATCTAGGACTCTATTTCCTGATTATTGGGACTCGATTCGTTGAGCTCTAGGACTCGATTCTCTGAGATCTAGGACTCGATTCTCTGAGATCTAGGACTCGATTTATTGAGGTCTAGGACTCGATTTGTTGAGGTCTAGGACTCGATTCTCTGAGATCTAGGACTCTATTAATTGAGGGTTGGGATTCTTATTAGTTGAGCTCTTGGACTCGATTCTCTGAGCTCTTGGACTCGATTCTCTGAGCTATTGGACTCGATTCTCTGAGCTCTAGGACTCGATTAATTGAGAGCTGGGATTCTTATTAGTTGAGCTCTTGGACTCGATTCCTTGAGCTATTGGACTCGATTCTCTGAGCTCTAGGACTCGATTAATTGAGAGCTGGGATTCTTATTAGTTGAGCTCTTGGACTCGATTCTCTGAGCTCTTGGACTCGATTCTCTGAGCTCTTGGACTCGATTCTCTGAGCTCTTGGACTCGATTAGTTGATCTATTGGACTCGATTCGTTGATCTAGGACTCGATTCGTTGAAATCTAGGACTCGATTCTCTGAGCTCTAGGACTCGATTAATTGAGAGCTGGGATTCTTATTAGTTGAGCTCTTGGACTCGATTCTCTGAGCTCTTGGACTCGATTCTCTGAGCTCTTGGACTCGATTCTCTGAGCTCTAGGACTCGATTCTCTGAGCTCTTGGACTCGATTCTCTGAGCTCTTGGACTCGATTTGCTGATCTAGGACTCGATTCTCTGAGCTCTAGGACTCGATTCTCTGAGCTCTAGGACTCGATTCTCTGAGCTCTAGGACTCGATTCTCTGAGCTCTAGGACTCGATTCTCTGAGCTCTAGGACTCGATTAATTGAGAGCTGGGATTCTTATTAGTTGAGCTCTTGGACTCGATTCTCTGAGCTCTTGGACTCGATTCTGAGATCTAGGACTCTATTAATTGAGGGTTGGGATTCTTATTAGTTGAGCTCTTGGACTCGATTCTCTGAGCTCTTGGACTCGATTCTCTGAGCTATTGGACTCGATTCTCTGAGCTCTAGGACTCGATTAATTGAGAGCTGGGATTCTTATTAGTTGAGCTCTTGGACTCGATTCCTTGAGCTATTGGACTCGATTCTCTGAGCTCTAGGACTCGATTAATTGAGAGCTGGGATTCTTATTAGTTGAGCTCTTGGACTCGATTCTCTGAGCTCTTGGACTCGATTCTCTGAGCTCTTGGACTCGATTCGTTGATCTATTGGACTCGATTCGTTGATCTATTGGACTCGATTCGTTGATCTAGGACTCGATTCGTTGAAATCTAGGACTCGATTCTCTGAGCTCTAGGACTCGATTAATTGAGAGCTGGGATTCTTATTAGTTGAGCTCTTGGACTCGATTCTCTGAGCTCTTGGACTCGATTCTCTGAGCTCTTGGACTCGATTCTCTGAGCTCTTGGACTCGATTCTCTGAGCTCTTGGACTCGATTCTCTGAGCTCTTGGACTCGATTCCTTGAGCTATTGGACTTGATTCTCTGAGCTCTAGGACTCGATTCTCTGAGCTCTAGGACTCGATTCTCTGAGCTCTTGGACTCGATTCTCTGAGCTCTTGGACTCGA
>OW240924.1:94673976-94702608 GCA_933207985.1 Pelobates cultripes | reverse complement strand
CGGTCTTTCTGATATTGCGGGCGATGGAGAGCGGTCTCTCTGATATTGCGGGCGATGGAGAGCGGTCTCTCTGATATTGCGGGCGATGGAGAGCGGTCTCTCTGGTATTGCGGGCGATGGAGAGCGGTCTCTCTGGGATTGCGGGCGATGGAGAGCGGTCTCTCTGGGATTGCGGGCGATGGAGAGCGGTCTCTCTGATATTGCGGGCGATGGAGAGCGGTCTCTCTGATATTGCTGTAGCAAACTCACCCCTTTAAGAGAGTTTGCCATGAACTTTTGGAGGGGTCTGCTTGCCCGCCTTCTGCCATGTGACTATGGCCCTGGGGTTATTGCCCTATAAAGACGGTATTTGGGCATATTGTATTTT
This sequence comes from Pelobates cultripes, assembly GCA_933207985.1. Classification (NCBI taxonomy): domain Eukaryota; kingdom Metazoa; phylum Chordata; class Amphibia; order Anura; family Pelobatidae; genus Pelobates; species Pelobates cultripes. The sequence continues at coordinate 94,702,241 of OW240924.1, read as the reverse complement.
ACTGCACTGTTTCGGGCCCTTTAAGTACTTTGGGAAAAGACCTGCAGCTTTGGCTTGGCACTTCTGATGCCGTCAAAGTGGCCACCATTCGAAAACCGAACACGTGGCGGCAGCCATTTTGATTCATTCGAACGCGTTCAGCCAAATCTATGGAACTATTTTCGGCTACCCAATTGCATGAACACCGCTGACCTGTACCTTCTCCTCCACTTCGACACTGCTGCTGGAGACTAAGTCCCGTTCGAAGATTCGAACACTCGTTCGAATGGCACTTAGCCATTTTTAAGTGAGAAATTGACCGACCGCACAGCCCATATCCATGGAACTGTTTTGGACAGGAAAATGTGCTTGCGGTCGGTCATAAAGGGACCTCCACCCAACTTTTTAACCCCTTGACGGATTCATGTGATTTTTAATTTTTTTATTTTTTATTTTTTTTTTACATTTGTTGCTCCCCAAGTTATGCTGATAACAGAAATATACATTTTATTCGTATGTGATGGAAAATCAGGGAGTTATAAAAAAATTTTTTTTCAGCTTGAAGTTTATTGAGTAGATACAGTTAGAGAGGGGTCTTTCCGCACAGATGGGGCAGTAATGGCTAATCCGAACACTTCTGAAATCTCTGAAACACTATTTCCCATGATGCTCAGCTAGCTGCCATCTTCTGTCGCAGTCTTTCCAAACATCCAGCTTACTGTCTTCTTCCTATCCCAGAACAATGACCTTTCCACCCATTTCCGTCCCGAATTCTCCTTTCGCTTTTTATAGCCGTGGAGCTGTGATGTATAACGGCAGGAATGCGGCAGCGTCATTTGGGATCCCGTAATGCCATATGGAAACGCATACTTCTGGTCCGGTTTGTTTTATTTTAGCAGATTCCAAGGCCGCACAGCAGGCGATACGAAAAAAACATTCATTCTCTGTTTTCCACTCACTAGTGGAAATAACTATTCATACATTCTTCTTCTCTGATTTAAGGATAAAAATAAATTTAAAAAAGCTGAAGTTTTCCTTCCAGTAAAGGGAACACCCTGCCGCCCCTGCTCTCCGAGGCCATTGATTTGGGAAGTCCATTTACTCCCGTTGTGAGTAATTAAAGCTGGATAAAACTGATACTTTATGTATTTGCAGTTGGTGATTGGAGCGGTCTGTTTCCAGGTGAAATATCACACACAGGGTTATTCACTAAAGTGAGAAGTTTTTACATTTAAGGCCAAAACAGCCAAACTTAAAATGAACTTGGAGAATTTTTCTAACTCTGCTATTTTGGCCTAAAATAAATAATAGTGTGCTACAGGAATTACTTGAGCTGCAGCTTGCTCTCTCTTAGAATGGGGCAGGGGGTAAATCCTGTCAACTACAGGGTGGATATGGAACTGCAGCTTGCTCTTTCTTGGAATGGGTCTGGGGGGGTAGGGTGGGGGGGTGGGAATACCGACAACTACAGGATGGGTCTCTGTTGGTCCTAATGTAGGACCTCCCTTCTAAACCACTTCTGAACTCTCCCCCTTCTTACTGCCCAGTAGTTTAATAGATAGCTATGCCCAGTGGTACCATGGCTGTGAGACTATTTTGTACTGGTGGGCACATTGAGACCAGGCTGTCCTTGCCCCTTGAATGTACCAGCAAACCTGGGAGAATCACTTGCCAGTTGGAGTGAAAATATCCCTGGGCTTCAATGCCAGGACAGCTTGCCATTGCTGGGTGTCCACCAGACCTGAGTAGACCCACAGTGCAGCCAGAGTCCGATTCAGTCCTTTCTCCTCGTGGGGGAATTTTATCCTGATTCACCCCACTGGCGTTCAGATGTCCGTGTAAAGTTACACATGCCTGGCATATTGTGGATCACACATTTCTACGTTCGCGATCTGTTGGACACCGTCCTGCAGGAGATATTTTTGGAATGCCCGTCATGTGTTTGCCAATTTCAGTCCTGTTTCGGAGATGAATTTTGGAGGAGTAGGAGAAATGCTTTGTTTTAATCATTCCTTGAATAAATAATCACTTGTTCTGTTACAGAAGGATTGCCTTGATAGACTTATCTACAAAGGCTTCCTGTGATATACAAATTAGACAGGTGGTCTACACATTGAAATTATTTCGTCATCTTCACAACTGTGCCTGGCAGACGGACATATAGATTGTATGAACAAATTCTCAGCAAGCTTGGACATTATAGGCATCCTTTTTGCTTTCTTTTTGTTACTCGCAGTTAACCCTTCATCTGCCATCCATGATGGCCTCCCAGTAGCGTTGAATTGGTCAGTCTAATCATTCTTGTAAATTGTGTCATAATTCACAGAGCGTGACATAATATAACAGAATCATGCTTTCTTTCCATGAACCACAAAAAGTTTATTTTAAAGCTGAGATGGTCTGGAAATGCCCAGAACTACAACTCCCATGATGCTTTGTTAGCCTTCACATCGGGCATCATGAGGGTTGAAGTTCTGCAACATCTCTATGAATGAGTGTTACCATATATTGACTCTGTGTCCATGGAAGGCCGTACCTGGCAGTGCACAGATTGTGTTACCATGTATCAAGACGGAGGGCCGTACCTGGAAATGTACAGACGGTTACCGTGTATCGAGACGGAGGGCTGTACCTGGAAATGTACAGACGGTTACCGTGTATCGAGACGGGGGGCCGTACCTGGCAGTGCACAGATTGTGTTACCGTGTATCGAGACGGAGGGCCGTACCTGGCAGTGTACAGACGGTTACCGTGTATCGAGACGGAGGGCTGTACCTGGAAATGTACAGACGGTTACCGTGTATCGAGACGGAGGGCCGTACCTGGCAGTGCACAGATTGTGTTACCGTGTATCGAGACAGGGGGCCGTACCTGGCAGTGCACAGATTGTGTTACCGTGTATCGAGACGGGGGGCCGTACCTGGCAGTGTACAGGCGGTTACCGTGTATCGAGACGGAGGGCTGTACCTGGAAATGTACAGACGGTTACAGTGTATCGAGACGGAGGGCTGTACCTGGAAATGTACAGACGGTTACCGTGTATCGAGACGGAGGGCCGTACCTGGCAGTGCACAGATTTTGTTACCGTGTATCGAGACGGGGGGCCGTACCTGGCAGTGCACAGATTGTGTTACGTGTATCGAGGCGGGGGCGTACCTGGAAATGTACAGGCGTTACCGTGTATCGGGGGCCGTACCTGGCAGTGCACAGATTGTGTTTACCGTGTATGCGAGGAGGGCTGTACCTGGAAATGTACAGAGGGTTACCGTGTATCGAGACGGAGGGCTGTACCTGGAAATGTGCAGACGGTTACCGTGTATCGAGACGGAGGGCCGTACCTGGAAATGTACAGACGGTTACCGTGTATCGAGACGGAGGGCCGTACCTGGCAGTGCACAGATTGTGTTACTGTGTATCGAGATGGGGGGCCGTACCTGGCAGTGCACAGATTGTGTTACCGTGTATCGAGACGTAGGGTCGTACCTGGCAGTGTACAGATTGTGTTACCGTGTATAGAGATGGAGGGCCGTACCCGGCAGTGTACAGACGGTTACCGTGTATCAAGACGGAGGGCCGTACCTGGCAGTATACAGACGGTTACCGTGTATCGAGACGGAGGGCTGTACCTGGAAATGTACAGACGGTTACCGTGTATCGAGACGGAGGGCCGTACCTGGCAGTGCACAGATTGTGTTACCGTGTATCGAGACGGGGGGCCGTACCTGGCAGTGTACAGACGGTTACCGTGTATCGAGACGGAGGGCTGTACCTGGAAATGTACAGACGGTTACCGTGTATCGAGACGGAGGGCTGTACCTGGAAATGTACAGACGGTTACCGTGTATCGAGACGCAGGGCCGTACCTGGCAGTGCACAGATTTTGTTACCGTGTATCGAGACGGGGGGCCGTACCTGGCAGTGCACAGATTGTGTTACCGTGTATCGAGACGGGGGGCCGTACCTGGAAATGTACAGACGGTTACCGTGTATCGAGACGGGGGGCCGTACCTGGCAGTGCACAGATTGTGTTACCGTGTATCGAGACGGAGGGCTGTACCTGGAAATGTACAGACGGTTACCGTGTATCGAGACGGAGGGCTGTACCTGGAAATGTGCAGACGGTTACCGTGTATCGAGACGGAGGGCTGTACCTGGAAATGTACAGACGGTTACCGTGTATCGAGACGGAGGGCCGTACCTGGAAATGTACAGACGGTTACCGTGTATCGAGACGGAGGGCCGTACCTGGCAGTGTACAGATTGTGTTACCGTGTATAGAGATGGAGGGCCGTACCCGGCAGTGTACAGATGTATAGAGACGGAGGGCTGTACCCGGCAGTGTACAGGCTGTTACCGTGTATGGAGACGGAGGGCTGTACTTATTGTTACTGTAGCGGAATGAGCCTTTATTCCTGCTATAGACTGTCCATATCTTTTTGTCTCCTGTGTTTTGTGCTTATAGTCCATGTGTGAGACAGATCCCCCCCCCTTGCTTTTTACCCTGTTCGCCTAGCTGTTCGGGAAATACCATTCACCTCGCATGCTAACTATCTTGTTCGACAACCAAACAAATTATCGAACGCCAGACCACCCAAATGTGGAGTGTGCTGCTCGTTAACCCCAGTAAACCTTGTTCACACCTCCACAAACCGTAACAACACGAACATTCTAAGTGGTCGGTTGGGTGGCCGCCATTCATATGTGCGAACACGTGGCGATGGCCATCTTTAACCACGAACAGAGACAGCGGTGTTTGGTCGTCAAATGTATGAAACTAAAATAGGACACTTGACGGCACGAACACCGCTGGGACTTCCACCTTCGATTATGTTCGTGGGGATTCAGACTAACAGAGTGGCGTTCGGGGGTGCAAACTCCTGAACAAGATCCACGAACAGTTTATGCATTGGTTTTCGTCTATTTGATACTCCCGAAAGAGACTGAATACACAGCCTGGTTTAATGAAACCTTCTTGGGTAGGCGCCTCAGATGGAGGGCCGTACCCGGCAGTGTACAGATTGTGTTGCCGTGTATGGAGAGGGAGGGGCGTACCCAGCAGTGTACAGATTGTGTTGCTGTGTATGGAGACGGAGCGGGACTTGGTCGTTGAGTGTCTGGAACCCATTTCGGCCAGGCACTTTCCCGAGCACCGGTCACCATGGACTTACTGCCTGTTCTCTTTCCATGACATCTACACGAACGGCGTTCGGGAATTGCATACTACCGAACAAGGAGAGCATTCTACATGAACCAGCTTTCGGCTACCTTATGTGGTTTTCGTACAAAACCCCACAAACGGAAATCTGCTCTTGCCACAAATCCTATGGAACTGTTTTGGGCTTCAACCTGGTGGCAGACCGGTCAGAACTTCCTGTGACAGATCCATTTGTATAGACTAAGATTGCTGGTTCGTCTGTTTTGCCTCCTTTCGTGGAATTACCTTCCGTATGCCCCTATTCGTTTATTTGACTTTTCTACCAAATGAACTTACCGAATGGACAGCCACCCAGAAGAGAAGTGTGCTGCTGGTTAACTTCTTTATCCCAATTAGAACGTTGTGGTTAACCGCAGACACCTCTCAATTATAACCGAATGCAGGGTGGTCGTCGTTCGTATGTCGACCACGAGGCGGCGGCCATTTTAAATCAGACGAAAGACCAGCGGTGTTCGGCACGGATTCTATGGAACTGAAAACGGACACTTTTTCTGCCGAACACCGCTAAAACCACCGACCTCCCTTCTCCATCGACCGAGGCATACGAACACCGGCCGTTCGGGAGTTTGAACCGCACGAATGGACTTACCCCAGATAGCCTTCCCATGGAGTCAATCGCATTCCGAAAGACTGTACAAGACTTTGACTCCATGGCGATTGAACTGTGCGTATGGGATCTGAGCGCTATTCGCCAATAATATGCACTCAGATCCAGGCTATCTGGGGATACGTTAGACGAATGGGAAATGTTCGGTAGTTGTCAAGTTATATATTTTTATGTGTTTTTTGGGTCGCATCTAAAATGCGATTTGCCTCTGTCCTGGGAGATAATTGAATTACTTCTCAATTATCTCCAGGGCAGAGGGGAGGAAACCATGATGCATGCTGGGAATATGTGCCTGTGTGTCCTGAAATGCTGTATGTCCATCTGCCATTACAGTCTCCCATTTGGTCCCCTAGGGAAGTGTCTACCAAGTGGGAGACCTGCATAAATACAGGCGGGTAGCCCACAGTAAACCCAGTTCATGTTTTACCCTCAATGTGGAGCTTGGTCTCGTTATTGGAGGGGAATTTACTACACGAATAGCGACTGTCGGATGGAATTATTACCCGCTTGGGAGATATATGGTTTCAGCTGTTAGCGGCGATTCGTGAGTTTACTGATTGGAAAGTGAAGTACCCGTACGGGTCCCATTCGGGAGATTGGAGTATTCCCCTGCTTGCAGTTCGTATGATTGGAGTTGGTACGAATGCAGCTTGCGTTATGGTGAGAATTAACTAAACGTCGGTTTTACTATTTGTTGCTGAGGGTGCCGTTACAGTTCCCTGCAATGATGATCTAAAACTACCAAACTGATCTGGGTGATTTTTGGATATATTGTTCGCCCAGATCCAGGCTATCCAGGGATGTGATTTGTGGGGTTTCCATGTATGTTGGCGGTACTTTTGAGGTCCTGTTGAATTTTGTTTTTCTGTGCCTGGAGATAATTAAGTTTGTACAGTTCCTGGCTCCATTATTTCTCAGGCGCAAAGGAGGAATTTAAAAGCCTGTACTGCCAATAAACGTCTCATGCCTTGACTCGTGTGGGGGGTTATGCTACATCAGTGCCCCTGTGGGAATTATTTACTGCTTCTATTGGAAAAAGGGGATCTGTGGCAGTGGTACCTTGGCAGACCACTACAGAAGAAAACCAGTTTATTTCCAGCCAGAGGGCTCACATTTATACAGAATCTGGTACAGCAGACACTCCACAAAAGAGTCCCACAAACACACCCAAAATGTAACCACAAAATGCATTGTCATCGTGACTCGGCAATAAATGTACAAATAAAATAAAAAAACAGATAAATGCATATTTCCCACATAGGAACTCCCACAGTCTATACATCCACGGATAGCATGGATCTGAGCACCTAGATCCCACGAACACAGCTGAATCACCACTGGGTAAAGTTCTGACCAACCCCACGTGAGGCTCCTGCCCATAACTGTTCCAGGGATTCAGTGGTAGCGGCCGGTCAACTTCGGTTCGTTCAATGCGAACGAAATACTGAACGCACACTCTGGCTGAGTGTTTGTTCATATGGTTCATACGAACAAACGCACTGAACGGCACTCTCCTGACATGTGGGGAAGATGCAGGCGTTCGTCAGTGTACGGGAGTTTGTGTCCGATTTTAGTTGCATACGGTCGACGCCCAAACACCACTCCCTGCATTCTCGCGAACAAGAAGGCTTCCGACAGTTCCCACGCGTGTGTGCATACAAACGGCGGTCACCAAACTGCACAATTAGAACCCACACTGATAGAACTGTCAGGAGAGGTTAACAAGGGTCAGTAAGCTCAGAGGTGGACCACATTTTGTGGGTTGGTTCAGTTCCTGAACCTTTGTCTTTTAATAGTCTTTTAGCGGGGCCCATAGTCCTGAGGCAGGAGTCTAGCAAGCAGGCTCCTCCAGGAGCTCGTGGCGCATTAATCAATGTTATAGCACTTTTTTCTTTTGGTAAAATGCTAAACCCACCTATATAACTTTTTTTTTTTTTTTTTGCCTTGCTGCATCATGGGAATTGAAGTTATTAACTAAAGCGGTACTGTTACTAAATCAGTTTTAAGCAGATCTGTGTCTTTTACGGAAGTGGGAGCTCCTCATTTTACAAATGGCGGCCACTCTATCCTTCTCCCAGCAATGATGCTGGGCGCTGCTCACTGACTTTGTGCGGACAGATAAAGCGATTACAATTCCAGTCAAGGTCAGGGGTGGGCAAAGGTAAGTACCTAGATGTTCTAGAGCTCCGCCTCCCGTGATGCTTTGCCAGACTGGTGTAGATGGAGTGCTGATCCAGATCTCCCGGTGATCATTACACAATATTTCCAGTGAGATGTCATGGCATTGGGCTCTGTGGGGGGGGAAATGGAAGAATGAATTTAAGTTAGAATTCTCTTATAAAATGCAATTTTTTTTTTCTATCTCTCACAAAATGGAACAAAAATTTATGGAAAAAAAAAAGAATCGCCCAAAAAGGTGCTGTGCTATTTTGGTTAATGGCTTTCTATGTCTCAAAAAAACAAACAAACAGTGAGGTTTATTCATCAAGTAACTGGCAGATACAAGATGAAGAAGGCCTGTTTAAAGAAGCTTACAATCTAGTAATCATCAGGACAAGTGTACGCTGTGTATCAATCTAATCTATTTATTTAATTGAGAGAGTCTCAGAAATGACAGGATTGCTGCACATACGCACGCAACCATACGTACGCACGCAACCATACGTACGCACGTAACCATACATACACACGTACATAAACTCGCACATACATACACACACGTGCATACACAAGTAACCATACATACGCACGCAACCATACATACCCACGCAATCATACATACGCACCACGCACATAAACTCGCACATACATACACAGAATAATACTTACACTTTATCAACGCATTATCTCTAATGTATGTGAATAGGGCTCACACAAATACTGTATAAAGTTAGAAATCTAAATGAGCAGTTTTCTGTCAATCTGCAGTTTTTCTCTGTACAGATATTGTAGTTGGGACACAGAGAGTGAGCGCAATGTGCTTTTGTTTGTTTTCACTTCCCCCGGCTGTCGAATATCTCCGCATCCTGGATCCGTCTGTGCGTTACGCCAGTAACTCTTCATTACAGCGCCATCTGGGCTTTCGCTGGAGCAAACATTCTGGGTGTTACTTGACATCTTGTCCTGTTTCTCACATCAATATTTATCACTTGTAACGTATGCTGCGATAGATTCTAGCTGATATGCACAATGATTACGGGTAGAGCGCAGACGCCTGCTCGTGTTTGCATGTAAACTGCATCAGGCTCTTGGTCGTCTAAATCACTTCTTATCACTAAAGCCCTAGATTTGATCTAGTTGGTTGGTGGATTGACGTGGGACAGTCATTGTCTTGCTTGTTTTTGGAATATTGTTGCTGTTTTGTATATTCTGTTCACTATTTATTTTGTCTTTTCTCAGTTGCTGAAGCGGGAGTAGCGATTAGCGAGCACACAGAATAGGGGGTCTATGGGCTGTTCACTAGGGGTATCGCTCAGTCTTTTTTCGGGTGCTGAAGCGGGGATAGCGAGCGAGCACACAGAATATGGGGTGCTATGGGCTGTTCACTAGGGGTATCGCTCAGTCTTTTTTCGGGTGCTGAAGCGGGGATAGCGAAGAGCGAGCACACAGAATAGGGGGTCTATGGGCTGTTCACTAGGGGTATCGCTCAGTCTTTTTTCGGGTGCTGAAGCGGGGATAGCGAAGAGCGAGCACACAGAATATGGGGTGCTATGGGCTGTTCACTAGGGGTATCGCAGTCTTTTTTTCCGGGTGCTGAAGCGGGGATATCGATGAGCGAACACAGGGGTCTATGGGCTGTTCACTAGGGGTATCGCGCAGTCTTTTTTTCGGGTGCTGAAGCGGGGATAGCGATTCCAAACGGTTATTTTGGTCAGTCGGTTCTGTATTTTTCATGCCTTCTCCGTAGCTAGTAAATGCTGCAGAACAGAATAACAAGATGTTCTAAAATTTACTATGAAACCTTACAAAATAAAAGATTAGTTTTAATCCTAATGTATTATAGCAGTTTGCTACCTGAACCAGAAACACATGGAATAAGGGTGTGAACGTTTATACCCCATGTCTCCTTAGCAGTAAAAACCCCAAAACCTAATCGATACAGAGAGAATGTGCAATTAGATTTGTATAATCTCATTCAGTGTCCGGGCTCGGTGCTCCGATAGAATGAATGTTATACAGAATATTATCTTTTCTTTCTTCGTTCTGTGATCTGACTGGTTAATAAACAGCAAATGTTAGGCCAGAATACAAACGCATTTTTCAGAAAATAATTGTTAAAAATGTTTTTCTTTTCAAAGACTTGTTTTAGCTTTGTGAATAATCCCCTCCGGCCGTGTGGTAATGTAGAGTGACTAATGACAATGAGGATGGAAAAGGCCCACATTGGGCTAAAAAGTACCTTTATTGTTTATGATGTAGGCAAAATGAGTGAATATTTAAAAAGGGCAGTGGTGGCAAGGGTTGGGGAAGGGTTTGTCTATATATTTATTTTTAATTTAATTTTTTAAATCTGTACTAATATTGTATTTAACAGGAGGATTATTTTATTGATTTTTGACATTTGTTTTTTAGCAATCATTAACCAGTGGCAGCACAATTGCAAGGACAAAGTAATATCTCAGCTGTTAACCCACCTGCCTTTATTAAAGCCCGGAAACATGGACGCAAAAGTGGAATATATGAAATTATTGCCCAAAATCCTGGCTCATTCAATAGAACACAACCAGCATATCGAAGAGAGCCGGCAGCTCCTGTCCTACGCCTTGATTCACCCAGCCACGTCCCTTGATGACCGTAGCGCCTTGGCAATGTGGTTAAACCACCTCGAGGACCGGACGTCAGGGAATTTTGGCGCCCAAAGCCGCTGTCGCTCTGACTCCTTGGATTATGGACAGATGCATTATTACCACCAAAGACAGAACTCCGATGATAAGCTGAACGGCTGGCCGAATGCTCGAGATTCGGGAATCTGTGTTAGTACCTCCAACTGGCAAGACAAGAATGCGGCATGTGAGAACGGACATTTGACACTCTACTCCTCTTCCTCCGTCCCTGCAACTATCAACGCTATCGGAACAAACACGAGCACAAGTAAGTTAGTCTGTACTGTGTGGATTTAACCCTTTGGGGGATTGCAGGGTGTCGCAAATTGATTTTTTTTAAATGTTGCTCTGACTTTTTTTTGTCAAATAAGATTGAAAGAGTTACTTGGATGATGACTAGTTATGGTGCCTGGAGTCTGCATAGCATTTCACTGTATACTCTGTATGTGAAATGCGCATACAGAATAAAATTCCTTTGCTGTGGGAAGTGTAGGTGCAGCTCTGTCATTGTGACGTTCCTAGCTGCTGGATCAAGAGTTGTGGGCAAATTGTGGATCCTATGCATGTTAGACGTCTATCGTCTTCACACACAGCAAGCTGGGTAAAATGGAGGTTATTGCTTGCAACCTGTGCCCACTCAGAAGGTGGCTAGCTGGGAATTAGCCAGCCCAGGGTCCTGTGTACACTATTTACTGGCTGCTCACTCAGAAGGTGGCTAGCTGGGAATTAGCTGGCCCAGGGTCCTGTGTACACTATATACTGTGTGCCTACTCGGAAGGTGGGTAGCTGGGAATTAGCCGGCCCAGGGTCCTGTGCTCACTCAGAAAGTGGCTAGCTGGGAATTAGCCGGCCCAGGGTCCTGTGTACACTATATACTGGGTGCTCCCTCAGAAGGTGGCTAGCTGGGAATTGGCTAGCCCAGGATCCTGTGTACACTATATACTGAGTGCTCACTCAGAAGGTGGCTAACTGGGAATTGGCCGGCCCAGGATCCTGTGTACATTATATACTGAGTGCTCACTCAGAAGGTGGCTAACTGGGAATTGACCGGCCCAGGGTCCTGTGTACACTATATACTGGGTGCCTACTCGAAAGGTGGCTAGGTGGGAATTGGAAACATAGAAACATAGAACGTGACAGCGGATAAGAACCATTCGGCCCATCTTGTCTGCCCAATTTTCTAAATACTTTCATGAGTCCCTGACCTTATCTTATAGTTAGGATAGCCTTATGCCTATCCCACGCATGCTTAAACTCCTTTACTGTGTTAACCTCTACCACTTCAGGGTCCTGTGTACACCATATACTGGGTGCTCCCTCAGAAGGTGGCTAGCTGGGAATTATCCGGCCCAGGGTCCTGTGTACACTTTATACTGGGTGCTCCCTCAGAAGGTGGCTAGCTGGGAAATGGCTGGCCCAGTGTCCTGTTAACACTATATACTATGTGCCTACTCGGAAGGTGGCTAGCTCAGAATTAGCCAGCCCAGGGTCCTGTGCTCACTCAGAAGGTGGCTAGCTGGGAATTGGCCGGCCCAGGGTACTGTGCACACTATATACTGGGTGCCCACTCAGAAGGTGGCTACCTGGGAATTAGCTGGCCCATGGTCCTGTGTTCACTATATACTGGGCGCTCACACAGAAGGTGGCTAGCTGTGAATTGGCCGGCCCAGGGTCCTGTGTACACTATATACTGGGTGCCCGCACAGAAGGTGGCTAGCTGGGAATTGGCCGGCCCAGGGTCCTGTGTACACTATATACTGGGTGCCCGAACAGAAGGTGGCTAGCTGAGAATCAGCTGACCCAGGGTCCTGTGTACACTATATACTGGGTGCCCACTCAGAAGGTGGCTAGCTGGGAATTTGCTGACCCAGGGTCCTGTGTACACTATATACTGGGTGCTCACTCAGAATGTGGCTAGCTGGGAATTAGCCAGCCCAGGGTCCTGTGCTGTGATGTTTCCCACTCTGTATCTTGATTTTCTGACACTCGCAGAATTTCGCTTCCTATAAATTAGTCTGCGCGGCGTCTAACGGTGAACAGGTAATATATATCCTCGGTCTCTTTAATTACCCTTTTGATGACTAGGCCCAGGTGCTATACGAAGATTTGGAAACCTTTTCTGAATCTGGTATTTTTTTTGTATGAACTCCCCATTCCTATATAACTGTTTTTCCCGGATTCTGAGTTTTCTCTTCCCAATCCCGGTTACAGAACAACTATTTGTAGTGTTTGTTTATGAAATATCTGAGTATAATAGGACACAGCCAGGAGATACAGGGACGGAAACCGGAGCCCAGGAGTAAATGTGTAGGGGGTCTCGAATACCAACACTACAGCAATCCTGACACTGCTCCCCTCCCTAATCCATCGTGTACAATATGGTGTGTGCACAGAACATACATCAGATATACCCATTTTTTATTTCAGTCCAAATGCTAGTTGCCATTTGTACAATGTTATTTTACGTCAATAAGTTTATTGTGTTCTCATATGTGATAACGCTCAATACTGCTTAGTTTTTGTAATTTTATATCCGTGTATCTTTCTTTTCCTAAAATCAAAATTTTTTATTTATATATTTTTTTTTAAACAAAAAACACCCTTGGCCTCTTAGTTTCTAATAATGGACTGTGTGTTGTTTCTGGGTGTATACACTATTAAGATTACGTTGTGTTCTCGGCCTATTTTACAAGTTGCTGGGATTTAAGAATAACTTTGTTGTATTTTTAGTTCTCTCAGGACAGACACACCACAGCCCTTTGAAAAGATCGGTGTCCCTTACCCCACCTATGAATGTGCCAAACCAACCGCTAGGACATGGGTGGTTATCTCATGAGGACTTGCGAGCCCGAGGAACCCAGGGGATCCCGTCCGATCATGCTCCCCTGTCTCCACAAAGCAGCGTTGCCTCTTCGGGAAGCGGTGGGAGCGAGCACTTAGACGATCAGTCTGCATCACGTAATACATTCCAAGATGAAGGCAGCGGTATGAAAGGTGAGTGCTAGACTACCATCATGGAATATTAGACAGAAAATAAGGTTTACATCCTACAGCAGCAGGCCCAATCCCATGGACACAACATGGCCAGCCTTTGTTATATCTACAGTAACACTGCTCGCGAGCAGCAGGTCCAGTCCCATGGACACAATTCCAGCCTTCGTTATATCTGCAGTCATACTGCTCGCAAGCAGCAGATCCAATCCCATGGACACAATGCCAGCCTTAGTTGTATCTGCAGTAATACTGCTCGCAGGCAGCAGGTCCAATCCTATGGACACAATGCCAGCCTTCGTTATATCTGCAGTAACACTGCTCGTGAGCAGCAGGTCCAATCCCATGGACACAACATGGCCAGCCTTTGTTATATCTGTAGTAATACTGTTCGCGAGCAGCAGGTCCAGTCCCATGGACACAATGCCAGCTTTTGTTATATCTGCAGTAATACTGCTCGCGGGCAGCAGGTCCAATCCCATGGACACAACATGGCCAGCCTTCGTTATATCTGCAGTAATACTGCTCGCGAGCAGCAGGTCCAATCCCATGGACACAACATGGCCAGCCTTCGTTATATCTGCAGTAATACTGCTCGCAGGCAGCAGGTCCAATCCCATGGACACAATATGGCCAGCCTTCGTTATATCTGCAGTAACACTGCTCGCGGGCAGCAGGTCCAATCCCATGGACACAATGCCAGCCTTCGTTATATCTGCAGTAACACTGCTCGCGAGCAGCAGGTCCAGTCCCATGGACACAATATGGCCAGCCTTCGTTATATCTGCAGTAACACTGCTCGCGGGCAGCAGGTCCAATCCCATGGACACAATGCCAGCCTTCGTTATATCTGCAGTAATATTGCTCACGAGCAGCAGGTCCAATCCCATGGACACAATGCCAGCCTTCGTTATATCTGCAGTAATATTGCTCGCGAGCAGCAGGTTTAATCCCATGGACACAATGCCAGCCTTCGTTATATCTGCAGTAATATTGCTCGCGAGCAGCAGGTCCAATCCCATGGACACAATGCCAGCCTTCGTTATATCTGCAGTAATATTGCTCGCGAGCAGCAGGTTTAATCCCATGGACACAATGCCAGCCTTCGTTATATCTGCAGTAATATTGCTCACGAGCAGCAGGTCCAATCCCATGGACACAATGCCAGCCTTCGTTATATCTGCAGTAATATTGCTCGCGAGCAGCAGGTTTAATCCCATGGACACAATGCCAGCCTTCGTTATATCTGCAGTAATATTGCTCACGAGCAGCAGGTCCAATCCCATGGACACAATGCCAGCCTTCGTTATATCTGCAGTAATATTGCTCGCGAGCAGCAGGTTTAATCCCATGGACACAATGCCAGCCTTCGTTATATCTGCAGTAATATTGCTCACGAGCAGCAGGTCCAATCCCATGGACACAATGCCAGCCTTCGTTATATCTGCAGTAATATTGCTCGCGAGCAGCAGGTTCAATCCCATGGACACAACATGGCCAGCCTTGGTTATATCTGCAGTAATACTGCTCACGGGCAGCAGATAAGTTTCTCTTTGAAGGTAAGTATTTTTGCTCTATATACTTGCTGGTGACTTCACAAGCCTAGTAATGTTTTTATTTTATTTGAACTGTACTTTTTACTCTTTGGGGGGAAATGCTGCTTGGTGTATGTGAAGATTTTAAAGCAGATTCTGTTCATATTTTCAGATGTTCCTGCCTGGCTAAAAAGTCTTCGTCTACACAAATATGCAGCTCTCTTTTCCCAGATGACGTACGACGAAATGATGTCACTTAACGAATGTCAACTGGAGGCACAAGTATGTCAATTGTGGACGTGTGTGTATATGGTGAATATGTTGCACATTTCACAGGGATACAGAATATCCTACTGTGGAACATGTGATATTTGCTTTCAGAGTAAACATGTAAATTTAACAATTTTTTTACAAAGTAGTCTCTGAAAATAGTTTTTTGTAGCAAAATGTGTGTTTAATTCCCAACAATTCACACTTAAAGCGGCACTATCATGCTGAACTTAACTTTCCCCAACCGATTCCTCTTCTCTCCTTCTCTCAGGATCTGTTCATTTCTTCTTGTCTGCTCTAGTTTTCTTTAAAACATAAGACAAAGCAAAGTGTGCTTCATTTCCGGTGATCAAAGCAATTATCCCAAATTCTAACCTTTGATCCGTGATCTTGTGATGCTTCCTGAGCGGCGGGTGGGGACCCTAAATTATAATAAGGGGGGACCTATTGTCACGGGTGGGGGCCGGGGGTGGGGGCCGGGGGTGGGGGCTCTAAATTATATTAAGGGGGGTACCTATTGTCATGGGTTGGGGTCGGGAGGGGGGCAATAGGTGCCCCCACCCGCCGCTCAGGGGTGGAGGCCGGGGGAAGAACAATAGGTCTGTCCCCCCCCCCTTATTGTTATTTAGGGCCCCCACCCGCCGCTCTGGGGTGGGGGGGGGAGGGTGGTGGGAGGACAATAGGTATATTGCAGAAATAGATAATGCTTTCTGATTTGGATTTTTTCTTTTACTCCTTATCTGCTTCAATTACCTCTGCCACATCTCTCTCCTAATGATATGATGTGAACTAGGACTCAATGTAGTACTCTATTGAGCTCTAGGACTCGATTTTCTGAGAGCTAAGACTTCATTTCCCTAGAATTGGGACTCAATTTCTTTAGAATTGGGACATTGATTTCTTTAGAATTGGGACATCAATTAATTGAGAGCTGGGATTCTTATTAGTTGAGATCTAGGACTCTATTTCCTGATTATTGGGACTCGATTCTCTGAGATCTAGGACTCGATTCTCTGAGATCTAGGACTCGATTCTCTGAGATCTAGGACTCGATTTATTGAGGTCTAGGACTCGATTTGTTGAGGTCTAGGACTCGATTCTCTGAGATCTAGGACTCTATTAATTGAGGGTTGGGATTCTTATTAGTTGAGCTCTTGGACTCGATTCTCTGAGCTCTTGGACTCGATTCTCTGAGCTCTTGGACTCGATTCTCTGAGCTATTGGACTCGATTCTCTGAGCTCTAGGACTCGATTAATTGAGAGCTGGGATTCTTATTAGTTGAGCTCTTGGACTCGATTCTCTGAGCTCTTGGACTCGATTCGTTGAGCTATTGGACTCGATTCGTTGATCTATTGGACTCGATTCGTTGATCTAGGACTCGATTCGTTGAAATCTAGGACTCGATTCTCTGAGCTCTAGGACTCGATTAATTGAGAGCTGGGATTCTTATTAGTTGAGCTCTTGGACTCGATTCTCTGAGCTCTTGGACTCGATTCTCTGAGCTCTTGGACTCGATTCTCTGAGCTCTTGGACTCGATTCTCTGAGCTCTTGGACTCGATTCCTTGAGCTATTGGACTTGATTCTCTGAGCTCTAGGACTCGATTCTTTGAGATCTAGGACTCGATTCTTTGAGATCTAGGACTCGATTCTTTGAGATCTAGGACTCCATTAATTGAGAGCTGGGATTCTTACTAGTTGAGATCTAGGACTCGATTTCCTTAGAATTGGGACTTCGATTTGTTGAGATCTCTGGCTCCATTCTCTGTGAACTTGATGCAGGTGAAATGAAGGCTCAGGAGAGAAAATCACCAAATACAATATTCAAGCTGCTTCCTGTGTTTGGTTGCCTAAACGTGACTTATTGAATAGACACAAATGTCAGATAAGTGATGCCTTGACATAAATGGCCTTAATGTGAGATATGTTAGAGCTTATTTTGCATTTGACCAATTTGGGGGTTCTATCCAGTCAGAATTCAGCTGCATTACAAACAACCATGGTCACAATAAGGGGGGTTTCATATCAAGTGACATACGTAGCACTATTATAGAGCAGGCAGGAAATCTGGTCATGTTTGCACCTCACAGGCAGCCTGTATATGAATGATCTATCTCTAGCTAATGTTTATCTAAATATGAATAAATATTTGGTGATGGCGGTCTCCTGCATTCCAGCTTTTCCCATGAGGCTCAGTGAGTGCAGGACGCCAGTCATTACGGTATATTCAGTGTGCAATTCAAATGGAGAACGATTTGTTCGTGGTCACTCCACGATTTAATGGAAACATGTTCTTTTTCAGAATGTCACCAAAGGTGCACGACACAAAATAGTCATCAGCATCCAAAAACTGAAAGAGCGACACAAACTCCTGAAATCTTTAGAACGGGTACGTTGGCAATCAGAGTGTTTTTTGGGTGACTTATTTATTTACCCTCCCCATCTACTCGTCCTTGGATTGAAAATAGACTAAACTTGTAATGACCATTCTGTGGGTTATTGTGTTAAATATTTATAAGTATTTTATTTCCCATGTATTAAACCACCAAGGACTTATTTGCTAAACTATTGAAGATGTTTAATATTCCCTCTTGCTCCTCAATCCTCTCCACAGTTTATCACCTGTGTATCATTAGGGCCTCAAAACCACTTACTTGTTCCTTGACTATCTGAAGATCCTTTCCCTCCCCTCCTGCGAGCAGTCCCCAAAAAGAGTAGTGTGCGCATTCCTGACACCAAATGTCCCCAGCAATGCTCTGCCCCCTCCTTTCCTTCTTTCATACGTCTCCCAGAGAGGTGACCTCGTTACATTGCTCCTAATCTGTGTTATATCAGTGGACAAGGACATCTTCTACGAAACGTGAAATGACACGGACAGTCTAAATGGAAGGAAAAATGTCCAGTTTGAATGTTCAGAATTTTCAATTCCATTTTTAAATTAATGTGTTTCACTGTATTGTGAATAAAGTGAATTCTCCCTAATTTCATTGTGATGCTATTTATTTATTTATTTATTCGCTTTTGTGAGTGAGAAGATTCTGTTCTCTCTACTTCGAAGTGGTGAAAGGAATCCTGTCTTTTTCCTTAATTTTACCCAGGGCCTTATAAGCCCCAGGAGACAAGTAACCGCCGCTTATAAACCCCAGGAGACAAGTAACCACCTCTTAAAAACCCCAGGAGACAAGTAACCGCCGCTTATAAACTCCAGGAGACAAGTAACCGCCGCTGATAAACCCCAGGAGACAAGTAACCGCCGCTTATAAACCCCAGGAGACAAGTAACCACCTCTTATAAACCCCAGGAGACAAGTAACCACCTCTTATAAACCCCAGGAGACAAGTAACCACCTCTTATAAACTCCAGGAGACAAGTAACCACCTCTTATAAACTCCAGGAGACAAGTAACCACCTCTTATAAACTCCAGGAGACAAGTAACCACCTCTTATAAACTCCAGGAGACAAGTAAACACCTCTTAAAAACCCCAGGAGACAAGTAACCGCCGCTTATAAACCCCAGGAGACAAGTAACCACCGCTTATAAACTCCAGGAGACCAGTAACCGCCGCTTATAAACTCCAGGAGACAAGTAACCACCTCTAATAAACTCCAGGAGACAAGTAACCACCTCTTATAAACCCCAGGAGACAAGTAACCGCCGCTTATAAACCCCAGGAGACAAGTAACCGCCGCTTATAAACCCCAGGAGACAACCGCCGCTTATAAACCCCAGGAGACAAGTAACCACCTCTTATAAACCCCAGGAGACAAGTAACCGCCGCTTATAAACTCCAGGAGACAAGTAACCACCTCTAATAAACTCCAGGGAGACAAGTAACAGCTTATAAACCCCAGGAGACAAGTAACCGCCGCTTATAAACTCCAGGAGACCAGTAACCGCCGCTTATAAACTCCAGGAGACAAGTAACCACGGGTTATAAACTCCAGGAGACAAGTAACCGCCGCTTATAAACCCCAGGAGACAAGTAACCACCTCTTAAAAACCCCAGGAGACAAGTAACCGCCGCTTATAAACTCCAGGAGACAAGTAACCGCCGCTGATAAACCCCAGGAGACAAGTAACCGCCGCTTATAAACCCCAGGAGACAAGTAACCACCTCTTATAAACCCCAGGAGACAAGTAACCACCTCTTATAAACCCCAGGAGACAAGTAACCACCTCTTATAAACTCCAGGAGACAAGTAACCACCTCTTATAAACTCCAGGAGACAAGTAACCACCTCTTATAAACTCCAGGAGACAAGTAACCACCTCTTATAAACTCCAGGAGACAAGTAAACACCTCTTAAAAACCCCAGGAGACAAGTAACCGCCGCTTATAAACCCCAGGAGACAAGTAACCACCGCTTATAAACTCCAGGAGACCAGTAACCGCCGCTTATAAACTCCAGGGAGACAAGTGCACCACGGGGTTATAAACTCCAGGAGACAGCAACCGCTTATAAAACCCCAGGAGACAAGTAACCACCTCCTTAAAACCCCAGGAGTATGTAATCACAGCTTATAAACTCCAGGAGACAAGTAAATCACGCTGATAAACCCTAAGTAGGAGACAAGTAACCGCCGCTGATAAACCCCAGGAGACAAGTAACCGCCGCTTATAAACCCCAGGAGACAAGTAACCACCTCTAATAAACTCCAGGAGACAAGTAACCACCTCTTATAAACCCCAGGAGACAAGTAACCACCTCTTATAAACTCCAGGAGACAAGTAACCACCTCTTATAAACTCCAGGAGACAAGTAACCACCTCTTATAAACTCCAGGAGACAAGTAAACACCTCTTAAAAACCCCAGGAGACAAGTAACCGCCGCTTATAAACCCCAGGAGACAAGTAACCACCGCTTATAAACTCCAGGAGACCAGTAACCGCCGCTTATAAACTCCAGGAGACAAGTAACCACCTCTAATAAACTCCAGGAGACAAGTAACCACCTCTTATAAACCCCAGGAGACAAGTAACCGCCGCTTATAAACCCCAGGAGACAAGTAACCGCCGCTTATAAACCCCAGGAGACAACCGCCGCTTATAAACCCCAGGAGACAAGTAACCACCTCTTATAAACCCCAGGAGACAAGTAACCGCCGCTTATAAACTCCAGGAGACAAGTAACCACGGCTTATAAACTCCAGGAGACAAGTAACCACGGCTTATAAACTCCAGGAGACAAGTAACCACGGCTTATAAACTCCAGGAGACAAGTAACCACCTCTAATAAACTCCAGGAGACAAGTAACCACCTCTTATAAACCCCAGGAGACAAGTAACCGCCGCTTATAAACCCCAGGAGACAACCGCCGCTTATAAACCCCAGGAGACAAGTAACCACCTCTTATAAACTCCAGGAGACAAGTAACCACCTCTAATAAACTCCAGGAGACAAGTAACCGCCGCTTATAAACCCCAGGAGACAAGTAACCGCCGCTTATAAACTCCAGGAGACAAGTAACCACGGCTTATAAACTCCAGGAGACAAGTAACCACGGCTTATAAACTCCAGGAGACAAGTAACCGCGGCTTATAAACTCCAGGAGACAAGTAACCGCCGCTTATAAACTCCAGGAGACAAGTAACCGCCTCTTATAAACCCCAGGAGACAAGTAACCGCCGCTTATAAACTCCAGGAGACAAGTAACCGCCGCTTATAAACTCCAGGAGACAAGTAACCACCTCTTATAAACCCCAGGAGACAAGTAACCGCCGCTTATAAACCCCAGGAGACAAGTAACCACCTCTTATAAACCCCAGGAGACAAGTAACCGCCGCTTAAAAACCCCAGGAGACAAGTAACTGGAGCCATGTGATTGGTGTAATTCTGTCCATCAGTGAATTCAGTAACTGGCGACTCACAGTTTAAGGCTGAAGAGGGTCTGAACAATTATTATGCATTTTTTAAATTTATTTATTTATTTATTTATTTGTAAATCTGCTACTTTGTCAAACGTTTGTGATTTGTTAATTCCACACTTAAACAGTTTAGTAAATTAGACACTTTGCTTTTCGGGGTAATGGATTAGAGTTAACTCTTATTTAATATGAAACGAGAGCAACAAAAGCAACCCAGGAGACTCTCCAACACACCTGCATTAAAAGGAACTGTGTTTAGTTCCTCTAGAGTTCTTGCTAAACTACAGTTGTAATCAAAATTATTCAACCCCCATCGAAAATCAGGTTTATTTAGACTTGCAGCTGTTTGCAGTTATAAAATCAAACAAAAGTATTCAAAATAGCTCAACAGAACAAATGCTTCAAGTGTTTTACCCAAATTCAACTAAACACACAACTTATGATGACTTCCAGTCTCAAAATTATTCAACAACCCCTTCATGGCAAGCGTCTTTAGTACTTGTTAGAGCATCCTTTTACCGTTATGACCTGCTGCAAACTATGCATAGCAAGGCACCAGCATCTGGCAGTGTTCTGAGGAATCTTAGCCCATTACTCATAAGCAATGGCCTCCAGTTCAGTAATATTCTTGGGTTTGCATTCTGCAACCGCCTTCTTCAAATCCCACCAGAGATTTTCTATGGGGTTCAAGTCAGGTGACTGTGATGACCACTGTAGAATTTTCCTGGACTACTTCTGCAACCAAGTCTTGGTGGAATTTGAGGTATGATTGGGATCATTGTCTAGTTGGAAGGTCCAATGACACCCAAGCTTCAGCCTTGATTAGTTCTATCAACTAATGAAGCCCTTAATTAGTTCTATCAGTTGTGCCTGGGATAACACCGGTTTTGCATAATTGTGCTGTTGTGAGGGATTCTATTCAGGGGGTTGAATCATTTTGAGACGGGAGAAGCAATTTTTAGTTGAATTTGGGGGAAACCACTTGAAGCATTCATTGTGTTGAGCTATTTCAATTGCTACTTTATAATTTGTTCATTGCAAACAGCTAAAAGTCTATACATTTTGGCAATAAACATGGTTTTCAATATATGCACAGCATTCCCATTCCAAACAAGGCAGTCTCCATAGTTTATTTATAAATTAATGGAATGTCCTTCAGGTGCCATTGATGGTCTTAGAGCACAATAGACTCTAGGTAGAAAGATTATTGATAATGTGGACCTCATTGTGCTTTTCCAATCCTATTTTAGTTCATGGTTAGTGTTTAGTGAATGCCGTTTTGGCCAATGTTGTGATTCACCTTTCTGCACCCATAGGACATCCTAGATGGAGGAAACCTACGTGGTCCACTACAAGAACTACACCAGATGATCCTCACCCCAATCAAAGCTTATGCCTCACAGAGTCCCAGCTCTGAGGAACATCCGCGGGAATGTGAACCCCAGCCAATTGGCACAGATGGTCAAGCTTCAGCTTCAGAGAACAAAGATGACGCTTCTGGAGGAATCCAGCAGCATCATTTGGGGAACTCTGAAAGCGAGGGTGGAGGTGTCCCATTACCAGAAGGTGACCTTCCAGGGCAGTTTACAAGAGTCATGGGGAAAGGTGAGTCCAGGCTTGGTAGTTTTCCACATTGGAGTTTTTTGAGGCGGGAAGCCCAATTTGGCTTAAAGTTTCCAACTACACCATGTTGCCATAGTTCCGTTTATAGTGATTAAATCTTGGGGTTTTGTTTTAATCTGCCCAACTGTAAATGGCGTACAGGTATTGTGTGTCTGGGTGAGAAGCTCGAACCAGCAGATATTACAGGAGCTGTATCCAAACCTCATAAATTGCTGACGCCCATCGGACTGAGTGTTATATCTCATGGTGCATTGCATTTCTGTATGTAGACATGTTTAATTGGATGATGTATCCCTATTACCCACACCCCCAAATAACCCCCCACCCCAAATATCTATTATGTATAAATAGGGGCACAAATTCTCGGGATGAAAATATAATTTTGCCTCTTTGTAAATCACTGGCAAAATTACATCTTGAATATGCTGTGCAATTTTGGGCACCTGTTCTAAAGATGAATATTATGGCACTAGAAAGAGTGCAAAGGCAGGCTTCCCCATGGGAAAGCATTGGATTGGCTTAAAATCTGCAATTCTGATGTCACCAAGGAGGCGAAGCCAGTGCCGGCGGACCCGCGCGGCACTGGAATTAAGGTGAGTTCTAATTGCTTTTAGAGGGCTAAGGGGGGGCAAGCCACATACATGGAGATATCTGACTGACATTCTGAGGTCAACAAGTTTTTTGTTTTTTTTTATAATTTGTTGCAAAATTGGAAGCGCTTCAGACTGGGTTTTTTGCCTTCTTTTGGATCAACAACAAAAACCAAATGTGAGGAAGGCTGAACTTGATGGGCGCAAGTCTCTTTTCAGCTATGTAACTATGTAATTTATATCTTTAATATGTTCCAATTCACACATTATTATCGAGATTAAAGATTTTACTAAAATGTACTTTTTCTGCTATTTTTTTTTTCTCAGTTTGTACTCAGCTATTAGTGTCCCGTCCTGATGAAGACAATATTAGTTCTTATTTACAATTGATCGACAAATGCCTTATCCATGAAGTAAGTAGTGTTTGACCTCATTCTCTCATTAGGTACGCAGTTATCTTGCATGGTTTGTTTCTCTGCGAGCAAGTTTTACACATGGAGCGGTTTATTGTAAAACGTGATCATTAAGATTGTCCTCCGAGATGATTTTGTTTCCATGGTAACCTAATTTCCTCATTGTTTTAAATCCATAAATCCATTGCATTCGGAGTGTGCACCCAATAGGTCCGTGAATGTGTTTTATTTATAAATCAAGCACAGATGCCGTCTGAGCTTTACATATGGCGTAACCGTGTGTTTATTGGCATTCTATAATAAATATCCCTGATCTCGCGTCAGAGCCACACAGAAATGTGTAATCCTCCTGGCTGCACGCAGTGGGGTGTGTTTAATTTATTTATTGGGGGCGGGAGATACTTACAGATTTGTCATTCTCTCTGGCATGGCTTGAAAACGCAATATTTAGAATTTACTGTGTGAAAACGGTAATGGATTTTGTGATGTGAGTCTAGGAATTTGCTGTTCTGCTAGGAGGCACTCTCCTGCCCTGCACAGCGAAGGAATCCTGAAAAATGATTGTAAAACGGAAACCTATGATACATGCAAGTAATGAGAGGGACACAGAATGGTAAACCGTTAGCAGCCGACGTGATGTCCTACTGCAGGGCACTGCAGTAATATTATGGGGTGTACCTTTTATAAAACTGTGTGTCTGCATTAAAAGTATGTATTCAAAGTGTATTACGAACACGTCTGAGCCAGTATAGTGAATACTGTTTCTGTATTATCGTCTGTTAACCCTTTGTGCATTCCCAGCCAGCGCTTACACAGTTATGTTTGCCTTTTCTCAGGCGTTTACCAAGACGCAGAAGAAGAGATTATTGTCATGGAAACAGCAAGTACAGAAGCTGTACAGGTCTTTCCCTCGGAAATCCCTGATGGATGTCGCTGGATACCGGCAGCCCAGAAAGTAAGTTGTATTTCATATTCCTGTGCGTTCATTACCTTAGTGACTGCTAGGAAACCCTGCATTATTTCTGCACTGAGTGAATGCCTGGGAGCTTCCAAATCCAGCCGGCAGATACTGTGTAGGAGAGCGAATGGCCTGGTTTGAGCCATGCACTTTATTTACCATGTAGATGGTTTGATCCATGCTCTTTACCATGTAGATGGTTTGATCCATGCTCTTTATTTACCATGTAGATGGTTTGATCCATGTACTTTTTTACCATGTAGATGGTTTGATCCATGCTCTTTATTTACCATGTAGATGGTTTGATCCATGTACTTTATTTACCATGTAGATGGTTTGATCCATGTACTTTATTTACCATGTAGATGGTTTGATCCATGCTCTTTATTTACCATGTAGATGGTTTGATCCATGCTCTTTATTTACCATGTAGATGGTTTGATCCATGTACTTTATTTACCATGTAGATGGTTTGATCCATACTCTTCATTTACCATGTAGATGGTTTAATCCATGCTCTTTATTTACCATGTAGATGGTTTGACCCATGCTCTTTATTTACCATGTAGATGGTTTGATCCATGCTCTTTATTTACCATGTAGATGGTTTGATCCATGCTCTTTATTTACCATGTAGATGGTTTGATCCATGCTCTTTATTTACCATGTAGATGGTTTGATCCATGCACTTTATTTACTATGTAGATGGTTTGATCCATGTACTTTATTTACCATGTAGATGGTTTGATCCATGCTCTTTATTTACCATGTAGATGGTTTGATCCATGCTCTGTACAGCTGACAGGTGGTTTGATCCATGCATTTTGCCATCTAAATCACTGTTTATGAGTGATTTAATTCTGTCTTCTTATATCGTCACCAGATTAGTGTAAATGCTGTGTGTGTGCACAACTGTTTATACAATCATATACTGTATGTATGTTACGTGTGCAATAGAAGTAGACCAAAAATAAATATATATTATTCTAAGACTTGAGAATCGCTGTGAAGCTAGCTATTACTGTGTTTGTGTTATTTCTGCTATCTGGATCTATTTGTATCGATATAAAATTGCTCATCTCTGAACGCCAAATACTTAACTGGACTAGTATTGATGTCTTCATTGGCAGCCGAGGCTTCGGGCAATCCAACTCGTTGCCGACAGCTGGATCTGTGAGTGCAGGAATCGCCAGAAGGAATCCCCGGCAGTTCCAGATCCCCAGCCGGAATCTTGCCAGTAGTCGGCTTGGCGTACTGGGCCCCGGCAGTCTCCTGGGAGCAACTCAGCGGACCGCAGCGACCAGCCCTGCATTACTTAAACAAGGGAGGCAGGTGGGTACCCCAGCTAACTTTACTCCTTGCTTTATTGGGGGGATACCTGCTGACTAGCCAGAAACCTAGGAGCTAGGGTGTTTTGTTTTTATTTTCGGATTGTCTATTTGTTGTTATATTGTGGGTATAGGAACCATTACTGATGGGTATTTTATTGAAATAATGGCTGTCTCTTGATAAATAAAGCTAAATGGTAGATTGTCAGACATGGTTGTTGTGCTATTCCATTTTGTGCTGCTTATTGAGATCCAAACCAGCAGTTAAACATTCTGGCACATTTTAGTAAATACAATGGTATCCAACGCGTAATACAGAATGAATCCAGATGTAGAATGTCTTACTCAGAGCCCCTTAACAATACACAATGTACAAAGACAGACTTGGAGTTAAACTGGGGGCAAAAAAGGAATGGGGAGGCAAAAAGCAGGATCTCCACCCTAAATCTCCAATCTGCCTTCTCATTGGCTACCAGCGAGGGGGACGCTGCGGGCAGGACATCATTGTATTCCGAACCCCATTAAATGTAATAATCTGGTAAAAAGTGCTGCTTTGGGGTCTGTTCATTTAGCTGTTTGATTGTGGTGTCTCCCCTGGGTGTCATCTGCTGATAACATGTGTATTGGTTACCATGGTGATAGGAAATCCAGTTTACTGACTGAGTTTCGTTTTTTTATGGATGTGATGTCACTTCCTGTCACGTGATGTGCGTAATATTTAGCGGTCAGTCTTTAATAATAGGATCTGAAATGACCAACACCTCAAGGTCTATGACGGCCGAAATGTTGCCTTCAGAGTTAAGACATTACGGAATAAACATACATTGTATAATCTGTTATTTATAAAGAATCATTTTACTCCATAATCCCAGGCTTTCTGTCCGTCCCTCTGAACCCGCAGTGTTTCCTGCCACTGTGCATAACGTCATCACTACCTATCCTGAGTGTCTGCAAAGCCAGGCTTGATGGGAGTTCTACTTCAGCTGTCAGCTCTCTGTACTAAATCACACAGCAGAACTGCAGCTACCGCTAAGCCTGTGCACTCTGTATAGTGTGTGTGTGTGTGTAAACCTGTGCACTCTGTATAGTGTGTGTGTGTGTAAACCTGTGCACTCTGTATAGTGTGTGTGTGTAAACCTGTGCACTCTGTATAGTGTGTGTGTGTGTAAACCTGTGATCTCTGTATAGTGTGTGTGTGTGTAAACCTGTGCACTCTGTATAGTGTGTGTGTCTGTGTAAACCTGTGCACTCTGTATAGCGTGTGTCTGTGTAAACCTGTGCACTCTGTATAGTGTGTGTGTGTGTGTAAACCTGTGCACTCTGTATAGTGTGTGTGTGTGTGTAAACCTGTACTCTGTATAGTGTGTGTGTGTGTGTGTAAACCTGTGCACTCTGTATAGTGTGTGTGTAAGCCTGTGCACTCTGTATAGTGTGTGTCTGTGTAAATGTGTGCACTCTGTATAGTGTGTCTGTGTAAACGTGTGCACTCTGTATAGTGTGTGTCTGTGTAAACGTGTGCACTCTGTATAGTGTGTGTGTAAACGTGTGCACTCTGTATAGTGTGTGTGTAAACCTGTGGAGTCTGTATAGTGTGTGTGTAAACCTGTGGACTCTGTATAGTGTGTGTGTGTAAACCTGTGGACTCTGTATAGTGTGTGTGTGTGTGTGTGTGTGTGTAAACCTGTGGAGTCTGTATAGTGTGTGTGTGTAAACCTGTGGACTCCGTATAATGTGTGTGTGTGTGTGTAAACCTGTGGAGTCTGTATAGTGTGTGTGTGTAAACCTGTGGACTCTGTATAGTGTGTGTGTGTGTGTGTGTGTGTGAACCTGTGCACTCTGTATAATGTGTGTGTGTGTGTAAACCTGTGCATTCTGTATAGTGTGTGTGTAAACCTGTGCACTCTGTATAGTGTGTGTGTGTGTGTAAACGTGTGCACTCTGTATAGTGTGTGTAAGCCTGTGCACTCTGTATAGTGTGTGTGTGTGTGTGTAAACCTGTGAACTCTATATAGTGTCTGTGTAAACCTGTGCACTCTGTATAGTGTGTGTGTGTCTGTGTAAACCT
>OW240924.1:94635983-94673876 GCA_933207985.1 Pelobates cultripes | reverse complement strand
CTGTAATCTTATCCGTCCCCCCTCCCCTGTAATCCTCACCTCCCTTCTTGCTGTAGCGTGGCCGAGCTCATATCCGGTCCGCGACCCGGCGGGACTGACAGGAAGTGCACACTCAGTGTGCACTTCCTGTCATTCCGGCCGGGTCGTGGACCGGAAAGGAGCTGGGCCACGCTACAGAGCAGGGGAGGTGAAGCAGTGCAGCAGCTGTCTGAGCGCTCTCTATAGAGCGCTCAGGCGGCTGCAGAATTTAAAGGGCCGGCGATGGGGGCGCAGGGCGCCCCCTCCTATATGGCGCCCTAGGCGGCTGCCTAGTTCGCCTTATAGAAAGCGCCGGCCTTGTGTGTGTCTGTGTAAACCTGTGCACTCTGTATAGTGTGTGTGTGTAAACCTGTGCACTCTGTATAGTGTGTGTGTGTAAACCTGTGCACTCTGTATAGTGTGTGTGACAGAACCATCTGTCTGTTTATTGCTGGTGGATTCGTCTCTTTTGCCCTGTTCGTGTAAATGGCTGGTTCCTATAGCCCAGCCATACGAATGACTGTATTTCCCGAACGGACGACCACCCAGGAGAGAAGTGTGCTGCTGGTTAACCTATTGATCCCAATTAGAACGTTGTGGTTAACCGCAGACACTTCTCAATTAAACAAATTCAGGGTGGTCGTCGTTCGTATGTCGACCACGAGGCAGCGGCCATTTTAAACCACGCGAAAGCCCAGCGGTGTTTGGCTCTATTTTCATGGAACTAAAAACGGACACTTTTTCTGCCGAACACCGCTGAAACAACGGAACGCCTGGCTGTCTCCACGAAAGCATACGAATACCGTCCGTTCGGGAGGTTTGGAGCATACGAAAAGACTTAACCCAGATAGCCTTCCCATGGAGTCATTCGTATACCGAAAGACTGTAAGAACTTTGACTCCATGGCGATTGAACTATGTGTATGGGATCTGAGCGCTCTTCGCTAATAATATGCACTCAGATCCAGGCTATCTGGGGATGTGCGATACGAATGGGAAATGTTCGGTTTTTGTGAAGTTATGTATTTTTATGTCTTTTATGATTTTATATTTAAAATGGCGACTGGCTTTGTCCTGGAGATAATTGAATTACTTGGTAATTATCTCCAGGGCGGAGGGGAGGGAACCATAGTGCATTGTGAGTAAAAACTGTGACTGTGTGTCTGGAATGTCCCCATATCTGTCTGTCATTTAAGTCTCCCATTTGGTCCCCTAGGGGAGTGTCCACCAAGTGGGAGACCTGCATAAATACTGTCAGGTAGCCCACAGTAAAGCCTGCTCCTGTTTGACCCTCAATGCGGAGCTTCTGTCTCGTTATTGGGGGGATTTCTTCTTCACGTTTAGAGACTGCTGGATGGAATGAAAGCCGCTTGCTGAATATTATTGTTCGGCGGCTAGCAGCTGTTCGTGGAGTTCCGTTCGGGAGGTTGGAGCCTTCCACTGATCCCAGTCGGGAGATTGCCGCTTCCCCTGAGTTTGGTTCGCGCACTACGATTATGCGAACTGAGATTATTGGTACTGCAGCAGGGGAAGGCGGACTAAACGGCGGTTTCGTTTAAAGACACTGGGGGTGTCTTAACACTGTGTGTGTGTAAACCTGTGCACTATGTATAGTGTGTGTGTAAACCTGTGCACTCTGTATAGTGTGTGTGTGTGTGTGTGTGTGTGTAAACCTGTGGACTCTGTATAGTGTGTGTGTGTGTGTGTGTGTGTGTGTGTGTGTGTAAACCTGTGCACTCTGTATATTATTATTATGATATTTATAGAGCGCCGTCAAATTCCGCAGCGCTTTACAATGGGTGGACGAACAGACATGTAGTTGTAACCAGACAAGTAAGACACACAGGAACAGAGGGGTTGAGGGCCCTGCTCAATGAGCTTACATGCTAGAGGGAGTGGGGTAAAATGACACAAAAAGGTAAGGATAGTATTAGACTAATGACAGTTGCAGAAGAGGAATCAGTGTGTGTTTAGTATAGTTTGTGTGTGTGTAAACCTGTGCACTCTGTATAGTGTGTGTAAACCTGTGCACTCTGTATAGTGTGTGTGTGTGTGTAAACCTGTGCACTATGTATAGTGTGTGTATGTGTGTGTGTAGACCTGTGGACCCTGTATAGTGTGTGTGTGTGTGTGTGTGTGTGTAAACCTGTGCACTCTGTATATTATTATTATTATTATTATGATATTTATAGAGCGCCATCAAATTCCGCAGCGCTTTACAATGGGTGGACGAACAGACATGTAGTTGTAACCAGACAAGTTGGACACACAGGAACAGAGGGGTTGAGGGCCCTGCTCAATGAGCTTACATCCTAGAGGGAGTGGGGTAAAATGACGCAAAAAGGTAAGGATAGTATTAGGCTAATGACAGTTGCAGAAGAGGAATCTGTGTGTGTAAACCTGTGCACTCTGTATAGTGTGTGTGTGTATACCTGTGCACTCTGTATAGTGTGTGTGTAAACCTGTGCACTCTGTATAGTGTGTGTGTGTGTGTGTGTGTAAAACTGTGCACTCTGTATAGTGTTTGTGTGTGTGTAAACCTGTGGACTCTGTATAGTGTGTGTGTTTGTAAACCTGTGCACTCTGTATAGTGTTTGTGTGTAAACCTGTGGACTCTGTATAGTGTGTGTGTGTAAACCTGTGGACTCTGTATAGTGTTTGTGTGTGTGTAAACCTGTGCACTATGTATAGTTTGTGTGTGTGTGTGTGTGTGTGTGTAAACCTGTGCACTCTGTATATTATTATTGTGGCAAACCTAGCCACTTGGGACTGCCTAAGATAGAATGGTTGTGCCTATTTTCTGTTGTGTACTGCTCGCCGGTATAGTGTGGCGTCTCCGGCTATGTTTAATTTATGCTGTACTGTGTATGTCTGTTCGAATCCTCCCCATTCGTTAGCATTGCTATTAAGACTGTGTTTCGTCTGGTTCTTGGGAGGATTTGGGAATATTGCCTGCTTCCAGCTTTGTACTTGGTTATTGCATTCTACCAGCAGAGATCCTGGGATTATAAAATTGCAGCTCTGCAACAATTGGTGGCAGCGGCGGGATCCAACCGTACAGCAGGAAAAACGCTGTTTATACAATTGGAATTGACATACTGGAAAGCAGAAGGCAATTGATACAGATGCAGAAGTGAATGGGGACGGACTACACCATATTGAAACGGCAAACGTTAAAGGAGCTGTTGGAAGCCAGGGGTAAGATAGCCAGCAATAAGCCTAAAGCAAGACTTATTGCCGAGCTAATGGAAGGAGACCGAGCTCGTAGTGCTACACCCCCAGCAAACATGGAGGAGACCCCATTTGAACGAGAAATGAGGACAAGATTGGCATTTTGGCCCGCTCCAGTATCTCCAGAAATTATGACCATAATTTCGGCGGATGAACAGGAGTACGTGATGGCGCAAAGGAATCAAACCTTCTCACCTCAAGCAGAAACCGCTGCTGTTTCAACTGTGGGCCAGGGAAGGCCAAAAATACCACATCATGCATTTAAAACTTTTTGCGAGGATAAAGACGAAATAGATGGATTCTTGCAAGATTTTGAAAGATTGTGTGACTTGCATGATGTAGAGCAAGCTATGTGGGTACCTTTGTTGGCAGGCAAACTGTCTGGGCGTGCAGCAGACGCCTACCGGGCTGTACCCAGAGAGGACAGCAAGAATTATGACAAGGTAAAGCAGGCGCTATTAGAAAGGTATGCCATTACCCCAGAGGCATACCGGCGCAAGTTCCGAGAATTGAAAAAAGGGGACAAAGACTCACATGCGGAGTGGGCACACAAGCTTGACCAAGCCTCACAAGGCTGGATACAAGCCAGCAGAACTACCACCATGGAAGAGTTACGCCAGATGTTGCTACTGGAGCAGTTTTGTAATGGCCTGGCACCAGAGGCTCAAGAATGGGTGAATGACCGAAATCCTCACACCCTAACCGAAGCGGCACGATTGGCCGACCAACATTATGATGCTAGGAGGCATCATAAAAATAATAACCGAGGGTATGCAAAACCCAACCCGCAACCGTTTCCAGTTATTGCTCCTGCCCCAGCGACAGCACCATCCAGACCAGCACTTGTGGGACAACCTCCCCACTCCCGTTATAATGGCAGGTCCAACATCCAGTGCCATGCCTGTAAGCAATGGGGGCACATGGCCCGGGAGTGCACCCAAAACCGGAGCCGCAAGAACTGGAATCAGCTCCGGCAGAATATGGCCCCGCGGGCAGCTGCTCATTATTATCATGCAGAGCCAACTTTGCCAGGAGTGCCGCTTGAGTCGGCTGATGAACCCCTGGGCGTTTTGCACGATGTAATGTCCATCCATGCTACTGACAACCGACAACCACATTGCCAGACCGTGACTCTGGAAGGGAAAGAGGTACAGGGGCTACGTGATTCCGGCGCTACCTTAACTTTGGTTGCCCCGCATTTGGTGTCAGGATCAGCACATACCGGGGGATCGGTAGCAGTCCGGGTAGCAGGGGGTGCCATGTACCGGCTACCAACTGCCAAGGTACATCTGAATTGGGGTGCGGGGGAAGGTATGGTGGAGGTGGGGCTGATGCACAAGTTACCAGCTGATGTTGTTTTGGGGAATGACCTGGGGCAAATGACTTCCGCTTTTGTGCCCCAAAGTCCTCGCCATGAGGCATATCCAGTGACCACCCGTCAGCAGGCTCATCTTCCACACACTCTGAGGCTCAGGTAAGAGACAATGTACCCCGTGTAACCCGTGTTTCCTGGGATACCCCGACTGACTTTGAGGCAGAGGTTAAAAACGATCCCACGTTGCAAATTTATAAGGATAAGGCGACAGCTGGTCAGACAGGTTTAGAGGGAGAACAGTATGTATGGGAGAAAAATCTGTTATATCGTGTTGCTGAGCGGGTGGTAGGGGGGTCTGTACATGTGACTAATAAGCAGCTTATAGTGCCCCAGAAATACCGGCAGGAACTGCTTAGAATTGCCCACGATATTCCGCTGTCTGGGCATTTAGGGATGACAAGAACGAGGTACAGATTGACACATGCATTTTTCTGGCCAGGTATATCTAGAGATGTGAGACAGTATTGTCAGACATGTGACATTTGTCAGAGAGTGGGAAAAAGGGGTGACCGCCACAAAGCGAAATTGTGCCCCCTTCCCATTATTGAAGAACCCTTTAGCAGAGTAGCAGTGGATATAGTAGGACCACTGTCCAAGCCTAGCCCTTCCGGCAAGCGGTATATTCTGACCATTGTAGATTATGCCACCCGGTACCCGGAGGCTATAGCCCTTTCCAATATACAAGCAGAAACGGTAGCCGAAGCTATGATGAAGATATTTTCCAGGATGGGATTTCCCCAAGAGATAATTTCGGATAGGGGGACCCAATTTACAGCCGAAGTGACCCACCAGCTATGGAAGTTATGTGGCATTAAGCCAATTGTAAATTCTGCCTATCACCCGCAGTCCAATGGGTTGTGTGAACGCTTTAACGGTACCTTGAAGCAGATGCTCAGGACATTTGGGGAGTCCCATAAAGACTGGGAGAGGTTTTTACCCCATCTGCTTTTTGTGTACCGAGAAGTGCCACAGGAATCTACCGGCTTCTCTCCGTTTGAGTTATTGTTTGGGAGAAGGGTGAGGGGACCCCTAGACTTAATTAGAGAACATTGGGAGGGGGGGAGCAGTGCAGATGGAGTCCCCATTGTGCCATACGTGCTGGAGTTCCGGGACCGCTTGGAGGCTCTAACCCAAACCGTACGGGAGAACCTCCGGGCGGCTCAGCGGCGACAGCGCCGGTGGTACGATAGGGGAGCCAGAGACCGTAGCTTTCAGGTGGGACAGAAAGTTCTAATTTTGAAACCTGTCCGCACAGACAAGCTACAGGCCACCTGGCAGGGCCCATACCAAGTGGTAGAACAGAGATGTGACACCACTTATGTGATCGGCCCGTGCTCTGGGGTAGGGAAACGACGCATGCTCCATGTGAACATGCTCAAACCCTATCACCAGAGAATAGAGGAGGTAGCAGCCATCTGTGCCCCAGCCACTGAGGATTATGAGAATCTGCCCTTGCCAGACATGTTAGAAAAGGAAGATTCTGCAGAAAACGCTACAGGTGTGCAGCTGGGGGAGCGGCTAAGTCTCCAGGAGCGTGCCCAGGTACAGGAGTTGATTGCGGCAAAAGGTGCTACCTTCTCCAATTTACCAGGGTACACTCTGTTAGCTACCCACCGAGTAGAGACCCCAGGACAGCTCCCTATGAGACAGACAGAACTTGAGAAATGATCTGTGAGCACTCCCCCGGACATCCCCAAGCCGATCCGTTGGGATCAGACTGTGTATGCCGGCTTGGTTTTGGGGGAGCATTGTGGCAAACCTAGCCACTTGGGACTGCCTAAGATAGAATGGTTGTGCCTATTTTCTGTTGTGTACTGCGCGCCGGTATAGTGTGGCGTCTCCGGCTATGTTTAATTTATGCTGTACTGTGTATGTCTGTTCGAATCCTCCCCATTCGTTAGCATTGCTATTAAGACTGTGTTTCGTCTGGTTCTTGGGAGGATTTGGGAATATTGCCTGCTTCCAGCTTTGTACTTGGTTATTGCATTCTACCAGCAGAGATCCTGGGATTATAAAATTGCAGCTCTGCAACAATTATTATTATGATATTTATAGAGCGCCATCAAATTCCGCAGCGCTTTACAATGGGTGGACGAACAGACATGTAGTTGTAACCAGACAAGTTGAACACACAGGAACAGAAGGGATGAGCTTACATGCTAGAGGGAGTGGGGTAAAATGACGCAAAAAGGTAAGGATAGTATTAGACTAATGACAGTTGCAGAAGAGGAATCAGTGTGTGTGTGTAAACCTGTGCACTCTGTATAGTGTGTGTGTGTGTGTGTGTGTGTGTGTGTGTAAACCTGTGCACTCTGTGTAGTGTGTGTGTGTGTGTGTGTAAACCTGTGCACTCTGTATAGTGTGTGTGTAAACCTGTGGACTCTGTATAGTGTGTGTGTGTGTGTGTGTGTGTAAACCTGTGGACTCTGTATAGTGTGTGTGTGTAAACCTGTGGACTCTGTATAGTGTGTGTGTGTGTGTGTGTGTGTGTGTGTGTAGACCTGTGGACCCTGTATAGTGTTTGTGTGTAAACCTGTGCACTCTGTATAGTGTGTGTGTGTGTGTGTGTGTGTGTGTGTAAACCTGTGGTCTCTGTATAGTATGTGTGTGTGTGTGTGTGTAAACCTGTGCACTATGTATAGTGTGTGTGTATAACTGTGCTCTGTGTGCATTGTGTGCGTATAGTTTGTGGGAATTAGGTGTGTGTACGTGGACACTGTTCATAGTGTGTTTGTGTGTGTGTGTGGACTCGTGGGCACTGTTCATGGTGTGTATGTGGTGGCTATGTATATAGTGTGTGTGTGTGTGTGTACCTGGACACTGTGTTTGTGTGTACCAGTGCATTATATATATATACTGTTTAGTTTTAAAAAAAAGAAACGTTTGTGTGAGTCTAATGAGAGACAGGTGTTGAGTGGAGGTTTCGTTGTGATGCTTTTAAAAACTATGTTTTTAACAATCAGAGCGTTGCCATAAATAAGCTTTGTAGCTTTCCTAAAATAGAGAGATGTACATTTCATGGTGTGAGTGGGTGGGAAACGATATTTCCTGGTCAGTTCGGAATGAGTCTGGGGATTGCATAGCTTCCGTGATGTCATTGCTGCTATGTGATATCCTGCATTCCGGACGTGATGTCACAGCGAGGGAAGGAAACCAGTTAGACGTAGCGTTTCCTGCAGACGCCGTTGCCCCGGCCAGTATAAACCTATTTGGAATGCTGCGAGATTAACGAACGGAGACACTAAATCAGGAATCCTGGAGAATTAAGCAAGGAATTACAGAGACACAGACAAAAAAAAAACAGAACTGGGGAAATATCTGCATTGGAGAACATTTTTCCAAATGTACTTTATTTTGATCTTAAATCAAGCATGTCAAACTCAAGGCTAGCACGGGCCACATAAACAATGTTTAAATTTATGTGGGCTGCAAAAAAAACCAAACCTTAAATTTTCATAGAAACGTAGGTTTGTTTTGAAAAGAACAGCCCCCTCTGTACTAAATACCAGTCCCCCCCTCTCTACTAATTCACAGCCCTCCCTCTGTACTAAATCCCAGAACCCTTTTCTAGTAAACCCCAGCCAACAAGCATACTCAACTCACATTGCAGCTGCCAGTATGCGACTCTGGAGTCCAGCCTCTGGTATATTCCCAATGGCGCCGTCTGCATCCTGTGCCTAACGGATCCTCCTGCTACTCCTTGAAAACCTGTGGAGGTGGAGCAAGTTGACGTGACATCAGAATGTGAATGTGACAGTGTCTCCACTGCCCAGTCGCGGCCGTCGCAACACTGACCCCACACTCTCTGACAGACACACACACACACACACTCTCTGACAGACACACACTCTCTGACAGATACACACACACACACACTCTCTGACAGATACACACACACACTCTCTCTCTGACAGACACACACACACTCTCTCTCTGACAGACACACACACACACACTCTCTGACAGACACACACACACACTCTTCAGCATTCTTGCACACACTCACTCACATCATTATATTCATTGCTCCCTACCTTTGGAAGCTCGTGTGGGACCGCTCCCTGATCTTCTCTTGGAAGCTCAGTCTTCCTGCCCCTCACTGCTCTTGCACGCGCAGTTTAGTGATGCCGGATTATGACGTCATATTCCGGTACCCGGCTTTACTTCAGACGGCGCGTGCGGGAGCAGTGAGGAGCAAGAAGACTGAGCTCCCTCGCTGCCGCCAGAGAGTGTGACGGTCTGAATAGGTATTATCGTCTAGTATCCCTTATTCCCATAAAATAATATCACCAATAATCCACAGGGTAAAATATCGCTGGTATCGCATAATAATCCACACATGAGCCAAAGCTTAATGCTGGAACAAGACTGGTTTAATGGAAGCAAGGACATTCAATTTATATAGTGTGACACTAGACGACTCCTCTGAGCCAGCGAGATAATTGAGTTTTAGAAACATACTAAACTCCATTATCTGCTGGCCAGAAAAGGTAACAATTTTCACAAATTTTAGAAACATACTTTCTGCATAACAAAACTGGTACTTTCCGAACGGCACAGTGTGGAAGTTTGACCGGCTCGCCACGAGGTTGTATTCGACCATTGATAGGATTAAGATAATTAGTGGAGAATGCTCCTCTCGTTCGTCTGTTTGAAACTCCCGAACGCCGTATGGGAAAGCAGTACATATGGGACTTCCATAGAGACCGGGTGTTCGTGCGAGCGCTATGCCCAAAACAGTTGCAGGCACTCGACGACCAAGTCCCGCTGGCCACGTTCTGGAGTTAAGATGGCCACCGTCCATTGTTCTCACCACGTGCCTTCGTATGCACGAAATGGCAGCCACTTAGGAGCATTCAATTAACTTGCGATTTTCGTGTGGTTACTCAAAGTTCTATGTTCTAATTGGTACCCAGTGTTGTCTCCGTTCGGTAAAACGAATATTTAACCAAACAACAACAAAATAACGAAATGATCCAAGTGAACAAAACAGCAGGGAGTGGAAACAACTGAATGGGTTGTGGGAAATCCTTCACAGACAGCTCTCCCTGGCCGGTTAAATGAGCAGAGTAAGCACCCACCTACAATGTGGGGAGACCAGGTGGTTACTCCGTTGTCAGCAATCAAGAATCGTTGAATAAGTCCCATTTTACGCTATAAAGTAATCACCAGTATTCAGATACCAATAGGAATATATTCAGCGAGGAGGCTCCCGTAACTCGCCTAGATAAAGTCCTGAAAATTCTCCGAACCTGAGGTATCCCAATAAAAGTACTTTGCATGTGTGGCGGATCGCCTGGCACCTCAATCGGGGTTTCGTGGAAACTGCTATGTTTATAAATGGGTTAATCCATCCTCCAAATCCTCTATTTGCTGTCTCATTGACAGCTGCTAGAGGCGCTTGCGTGCTTCTCACTGTGAAAATCACAGTGAGAACATGCAAGCGTCCATAGGAAAGCATTGTAAATGCTTTCCTATGAGACCGGCTGAATGCGCGCACAACTTTTGCTGCGCGTACGCATTCAGCCGAAAGGGAGGAGAGGAGGAGGATCGGAGGCGGAGAGCTCCCCGCCAAGCGCTGGAATAAAGGTAAGTTTAACCCCTTTCCTCTCCCCAGAGCCCAGTGGGAGGGGGTCACTGAGGGTGGGGGCACCCTCAGGGCACTATAGTGCCAGGAAAACAAGTATGTTTTCCTGGCACTATAGTGGTCCTTTAAGCTAATAAGCCAACAGCTTCCCATATGTTGCAGCATAAAAGAAGTCTATGCAGGGTTCAGTCTGTCGATGGCCGTTATTCACTGAAAATATACAGTGAGGGGAAAAAAGTACGATCCCCTGCTGATTTTGAACGTTGGCCCACTGACAAAGAAATGATCAGTCTATAATTTTAATGGTAGGTGGGTTTTTTGGGGGTTTTTTTGCGTGCATAGGTGGGATTAATGTAAACCCACAACAGGTAGTGCGAACTTGTTTAAGAAACAAAGGAATACAGTTGTTAGCATTAAATGACACTGCACATTCTTTGTTAAAGTGGATATCAAGAAAGTACAAACTTGACATTAACTGACTGCAATACACAAATATATTTAAATTCAACAGAGTATATGGCTAGGGTTAGTTACTATAGGAGGTCTCATATGTGGATCTGACACATGCTATATGTCCTTTACTCTGCGCTCAGAGGATGCGGACGTTGCAAGAGTTAAGAGCTCAACTAACTAGACAGGGAGTTAGCCAGGGTTAAATACACGTGTGGAAAATATTCATGCACAGAACATATAGTAAACGTGCTGATAATTAAATCATGCTGGCAACTAAGATATGTACTACATTATAAGAAGCATCAGTGAAGCCTGCTTGGGGTACATACTAGGCAAATCAAATAAACAAACATAACAAAGTCTTAGTAGATTTATGCGTCAGTCATCCGACCAGCTGAAGCCTCATGGTAGAGGACCAATGCGTCGGAGGTATGGCCGTTTCATCC
Source organism: Pelobates cultripes (assembly GCA_933207985.1). Taxonomy (NCBI): domain Eukaryota; kingdom Metazoa; phylum Chordata; class Amphibia; order Anura; family Pelobatidae; genus Pelobates; species Pelobates cultripes. The sequence continues at coordinate 94,662,767 of OW240924.1, read as the reverse complement.
AATTCCCAGCCTTTGCAGGAGTTTTATAGTAGGAGAGGATGCCTGCATTGGGACACCGCACCTGCCCAGGGGTATAGCGTGAGCCCGCACCGGTTTTCCACAGACTCATGGTGTGTTGCCAATTGTTTTCTTGATGACTATGGTCCCAGCTGCCTTGAGATGATTAAAAAGATCCTCCCGTGTAGTTCTGGGCTGATTCCTCACCATTCTCATTATTGAAACTCCGTGAGGTGAGATCTTGCATGGAGCACCAGACCGAGGGAGACTGACAGTTATTTTGTGTTTCTTCCATTTGCGAATAATCACACCAACTGTTATCACCTTCTCACCAAGCTGCTAGTGATGGTCTTGCAGCCCATTCCAGCCTTGTGTAGGTCTACAATCTTGTCCCTGACATCCTTGGACAGCTCTTTGGTCTTGGCCATGGTGGAGAGTTTGGAATCTGATAGATTGCTTCTGTGGACAGGAGTCTTTTATACAGGTAACGACACCTAGGAGAACTCCCTTTAAGAGAGTGCTCCTAATCTCAGCTTGTTACCTGTATAAAAGACACCTTGGAGCCAGAAATCTTGCTGATTGATAGGGGATCAAATACATATTTCACTCATTGACATGCAAATCAATTTATAACTTTTTTGACGTGTTTTTCTGGATTTTGTTTTGTTAATCTGTCTCACTGATAAAATACACACTGTACATTTTACTGTCTTTAGCCATTTTCTTAGTTGTGGTGACGTAATGTTCATAACAAAAGGGACAGATTTCGGAAAAATAGTCTCCAGTGGAGGGAGAGCCTGGACTGTGTGCCAGAATGCAGCTCGCTAGCCTTGGACTGGCTGAGAGTGATTGCTTTATGCCAGCTGCCCTGGTTTGGATTCCAAGGGGCTGGTGTGTAGTGGTCTGTGGCCTCTAGTAGTTTGTTTGATTTTTGACTTAGCATCATGGGAGTTGCATCAGTTGTAATTCCCTCTGGGACTGATTGTATGCTTACTTCCTTATTGGCCATTTGTTAGATTTGTATTTAAATGGTTATTTTTGTCCTCTCATCGTTCTACATTTCTGTTCAGAAAATCCCATCCCTGTGCTGCGCATTCATGGTGTTTAGCACACAATGCTGGCGAGTTTCATTAAAGGGTCCATTCATGTCCGCAGTCGCTGACTGGCTGTACCCGTGCTGTTACTTAACAAACCCTGTCCTATTTTTTTTTTCTTTCCTCCCCCCTCAAGTCTGGATCTTTTAAAAAGCGGAAAAATAACATGTGAATAGTGAGAGCAGTCTCCAGGCATTTCCTGTTTTCCCTTCTCTGCAAAGAGGTCCAAAAAGGGGAGAGACTTTGCAAGGGTAGAGGGGGCCAGGTGAATCCCACTTAGAGCTGTGTTAGCGTCTGTTTCTAACGCACTTACCGTTTCCTCACCTGCTGCAGTAAGTGGGACAACCTTGAAATGAGGAAAGAAAAGTAAAATACTGCTAGGGATTCACTGCTGGAGTCGCACGTTATAGAATTTGGGAATATTCTGTTTACTAATCCCTATTTTATTTTTTATTTTTTCGTAAATATAATTTTTATTTGTTTTGCAAAGATAGGGAATTAATGCACAGGGAGACTCGCAGGTCTCTATTAACAGTAAATACGATGACAAGTGTACAACATGCTAGAAAATAGGTTTTAGAAAATGCAAGGATTGGCTCTAGAAAATGTGAATGATCAACATTTGGGCTCGCAGGCCCACATTGTGGATGGACTCGCAGGTCCCTTGTCATATTAAATACGATATCAAGAGCCCAACATGCGTGAAAATTGGTTTCAAAAAATGGATTGATGGACTCGCTCGTCACTTATATTTTTTGTAAATATGAATTTGTATATATTTGTGATTGTACATTTTACTGTCTTTAGCCATTTTAGTCAATGAGACTCGCGGGTCTCTAGGTTTCTCGAACATTTGTTAGCAGTTGCAAGTCGTGATATATGTTTGGGCTCGCAGGCCCACAATGTTGACGGACACGCAGGTCCCTTCATCATGTTTGTGTTTGTGTGTGTGGTTTTTCTTGTGCCAACCTTTAGGGAGTTAATCTGTGATCTAGTGTCCATACCGCGATCGTGAGTCCGTCTCTTGGTGGCGGGGGGGAGACCTTCAAGTTTGTATGCGACTGTGGGGTTGTGAACCCTTAGGTCTCGGGCCCCTGGGGGACTCGTAGTTCCCATTAGTTACTATGCTTTGCTGTGCGGTCTAGTAAGTATTTCCAGGTACTTCTAGCTTTGTGGTGCTGTCCCTTTTCCGGTTGTGTCCCATGTCATTCTGTCAGATTCTGTATGGGATTTTTGTTGTCTGTATCCCTTTCGGTCACTATCCTGTCTTGTGCCGAGGACTGTGGTGGGTAGGGTTCCCTCAGTGTCCGGGCTCCGCTCCCCCTGTTACTTTAAAGTTTTCACGTTTCCGTCTAGTTGTTGGTACTAATCCCTGTTTAACACATTCCTGTATTACAGCATGATGCCAGTGGGTACAAATACTCTTACCATTTAATATTCATAATAAAATCTTTCCTGAATTTGTGTCATTTTATAGAGCATAACATTTCTCCTATACATCAGACTAGCCAAACTGCTAGCACATGTGTAGTTCAAACTGTTCCTTTATACTTTAATTCCTTTCACTTGGCTGATTTATATCGTATTAACGGATCACTCTTGACCCTTCACATGTTCCTCCTCATTTGTTCTCCCTTCCTATTCATGATAATTTATGTTCTCTCAATATTTCACCTCTTGGCATTTCTTTTTCTGTTTCAGAATCTATGGTTTGCAAATCCTGGGGGAAGTAATAGCATGCCGAGCCGAACTCACAGCTCAGTGCAGAGAACGCGATCGCTGCCGGTCCATACATCGCCACAGACGATGCTAATGTTTCAGCAGCCAGGTATGATGACGACTCATTCACTAACGTTGCTGACGATTTAGCAATTTGTTTTTACTAGATAAATAGTCTGTATTTTATACTGAAATCCATCCAGCATCAACCCTTATTACAGTCTTGTGACGAGCGTATATTTCAATAATCAGTAACACCAGATTATTTAACAGCTTATCAGTATCATCCTATCGCAAGTGACGTAATTATCCAGAGAATCACCAGGATATAGTCCTAAAAATATGTCAGTAAATGGCATAATCCAGAGATTGTCATCTGTGCGTCCCCGGAACGTGTGTATATTATAAGGGTCTGTGCGGTATACCTTGTACTCTGTGCGTCCCTGGAACGTGTGTGTATATTATGAGGGTCTGTGCGGTATACCTTGTACTTGGTGCGTCCCCAGAACTTGTGTATATAATGAGGGTCTGTGCGGTGTACCTCGTACTCTGTGCGTCCTCGGAACGTGTGTATATTATAAGGGCCTTGTACCGCGTGCGCCCCGGAACGTGTGTATATTATGTGTTTGTGCGGTATACCTTGTACTGGGTGCGTCCCTGGAACGTGTGTATATTATTAGGGTCTGTGCGGTATACCTTGTACTGGGTGCGTCCCTGGAACGTGTGTATATTATGAGGGTCTGTGATGTATACCTTGTACTCGGTACGTCCCCAGAATGTGTGTATATTATAAGGGTCTGTGTGCGTCTGCAGAATGTGTGTATATTATGAGGGTCTGTGAGGTATACCTTGTACTCTGTGCATCCCTGGAACGTGTGTATATTATGAGGGTCTGTGATGTATACCTTGTACTCGGTACGTCCCCAGAATGTGTGTATATTATAAGGGTCTGTGTGCGTCTGCAGAATGTGTGTATATTATGAGGGTCTGTGAGGTATACCTTGTACTCTGTGCATCCCTGGAACGTGTGTATGTTATAAGGGTCTGTGAGGTATACCTTGTACTGGGTGCGTCCCCAGAACGTGTGTATATTATAAGGGTGTCTGATTAGGATTGGAAGCTGCCATTCCAACCAGATGACAATAAATGTGCCTTGGGTGCAGTACAACATGTTTGCCGTATACATAGCCGACAGTATTTAATTATTTATTAAGGATTCTTTTCTCAATTTATTTAACACATTTTCCTCTGGTCAGATTTCCAGGTTGCGGTGACGGAGCCCGATATTAATAACCGTCTGGAATCCTTGTGTCTGAGTATGACGGAACATGCGCTCGGTGGTAAGTACCGACATGATTCCAGTTTAAACTGCTTTTACCATAAAAATGGGTTTTTAGATGAATATTCAATGTTTACAAATTCATTTTCAAATAAACTAGATAGCACTTAAATAGTTTGATCCCAGTCAATGTAAACGCATTTTATGGGAGGGTTGTCTATTACCGGATTACGTCTTAACTGCTCCAAATGGTTTCTTCTACAGAGTTAAGACCGTAAACTCTCTTTTCATTTTGCGATTTTGCAGATGGCGTTGATAGAACTTCTACAATCTAGATGCTGAAGGTACTTTGTGAGCGCGCTGGGCGTGACACAGAGAACTGCAGGTCCGGAACCACCGATCCCCCGGAAGCGCCAAACAGAAATTTGCCTTTTTATTTCATATTATTTTGAAAGATGACAAAAAAGAGAATGTGAAGGCAGAAGCTGTGCTTGAAGAGGAGTTTCAAACGTGGTCATTTCTTATTGTCATAAATATCTTGTTTTTTATGCGAATGGTTTCCTGAATGAAAAGCGTTGTGTTCTGAACAAGGAAACCATTAAATGCCGTCAGAGGCCAGATACACTACTGTCCCATTATTGTGGGTACAGCGTGTGTGACCAAAGGCATGGAAAGGGGTGATGCTTTGCATTGCTTATTTTAATTCTATATAGTCTGTTTCTGTGCTATTTAAGTTAGGAATATTGGCCCCCTCCCCCAATACCCTTTATGTTTACATAAAAAGCAACTATTAAGGGTACAGTAATACTCTCAGATACGTGTTCTTTATTTGAAATGTCTCTATTATGTTGTCGTAGCTTTTCAAGCAGCCGGTTTGCAGATTGGATACACACGTCGGCTTGTGATGCGTTTTCGGTTTCTGTTTTGGGTTTAAGGATGTGGATTATGGGAGAGAGACGAGGCGCACACTGTGCTGGTGGGTCTGGACCACTTGTTGGTAGATGTTTAAAAGAACGTTCGAGACCGGAGGTGGAAAGTGATTTCTTTGTTTTTATTCTTTCTGCTCATCCAGTAACCATTTCAGTGCTGTAGTGGTGAATCCTCCTCGACTGCAAGTGTCACTCGATAGAACTGGAGAAGAGGAAGTGTTTTTGGATGATGCTGATTTTTAAATTCATTTTTATACAAAAGGTCATTTTTAGGTTTAGGTTAAACATTGACACTCAAAAAGTGCTTTTATTATGTGATCGGTTCCGTACAGAACTAAATCAGTGTTGCGTTACAGAATCTTCCGTCACACGATAACATTTCTTTTTGATCGATTGTGTCTCTTTAAAGTAACCATTTGTGAACAAGAGCATCTTCTCAAGCCGCTGCTGTGATGGTTTAGCAAGCTGGGAGGCATTGTGTTGCTTTGTGTCTCCTGCCCCCTTTAAATCAGTATTTCTATATAAGCTACGGAAATGTTCTTTTCCCGTGTGTGTAAATGAAACTACGTGAAGGTGTTTCCTTTTTTTTTTTTTTTTTTAATAGTGGTGGATGCTTCATGGGATGAGAGAGCCACATAATCACAGAAGGAAAAAATAGTTTCATTTTATTAAAAATAATGAAATTCGTAGTATTTAATGGACTTAAATAAATGCAAAGAGAGGGCAAAGGAGCAAAGCTTTAGTGGTGCAAAACCAGGTTTATTTTGTTATCATCATTATTTGGGCAGACCCCCATAAATCCATTTATTGAGTAACCTGGGTACGGACCCCCATAAATCCATTCATTGAGTAACCTGGGTACAAACCCCCATAAATCCATTCATTGAGTAACCTGGGTACGGACCCCCATAAATCCATTTACTCAGTAACCTGGGTTACGGACCCCCATAAATCCATTCATTGAGTAACCCGGGTACAAACCCCCATAAATCCATTCATTGAGTAACCTGGGTACGGACCCCCATAAATCCATTTACTGAGTAACCTGGGTACGGACCCCCATAAATCCATTTACTCAGTAACCTGGGTTACGGACCCCCATAAATCCATTCATTGAGTAACCTGGGTACGGACCCCCATAAATCCATTTATTGAATTACACGGGTACGGACCCCCATTAATCCATTTATTGAGTAACCGGGTACAGACCCCCATTAATCCATTCATTGAGTAACCTGGGTACGGACCCCCATAAATCCATTCATTGAGTAACCCGGGTACAAACCCCCATAAATCCATTCATTGAGTAACCTGGGTACGGACCCCCATAAATCCATTCATTGAGTAACCTGGGTACAGACCCCCATAAATCCATTCATTGAGTAACCAGGGTACCGACCCCCATAAATCCATTCATTGAGTAACCGGGTACGGACCCCCATAAATCCATTCATTGAGTAACCCGGGTACAAACCCCCATAAATCCATTTATTGAGTAACCCGGGTACGGACCCCCATAAATCCATTCATTGAGTAACCTGGGTACGGACCCCCATAAATCCATTCATTGAGTAACCAGGGTACCGACCCCCATAAATCCATTCATTGAGTAACCGGGTACGGACCCCCATAAATCCATTCATTGAGTAACCCGGGTACAAACCCCCATAAATCCATTTATTGAGTAACCCGGGTACGGACCCCCATAAATCCATTCATTGAGTAACCTGGGTACGGACCCCCATAAATCCATTCATTGAGTAACCTGGGTATGGACCCCCATAAATCCATTCATTGAGTAACCCGGGTACAAACCCCCATAAATCCATTTATTGAGTAACCTGGGTACGGACCCCCATAAATCCATTCATTGAGTAACCTGGGTACGGACCCCCATAAATCCGATGTTGGTAACGGTGCAGGACCCCTCAATCCATTCATTGGGTAACCAGGTGCTGCGGGACCCCATAAATCCATTCATTGAGTAACCTGGAATTTTGCGACCCCCATAAATCCATTCATTGAGGTAACCTGGAGTGCGGACCCCATAAATCCGATTGTTGAGTAACCGGTGCAAACCCCCATAAATCCATTCATTTGTGAGTAACCTGGAGTGCGGACCCCCATAAATCCACCATTCATTGAGTAACCTGGTGCAGACCCCCATAAATCCATTGTTAGGTAACCTGGGTACCGACTATAAATCCATTCATTGAGTAAACGGGTACAGACCCCATTAATCCATTTATTGAGTAACCGGATTTTCAGACCCCATAAATCCATTCATTGAGTAACCTGGGTACGGACCCCCATAAATCCATTCATTGAGTAACCTGGGTACAGACCCCCATAAATCCATTCATTGAGTAACCTGGGTACGGACCCCCATAAATCCATTCATTGAGTAACCTGGGTATGGACCCCCATAAATCCATTCATTGAGTAACCTGGGTACGGACCCCCATAAATCCATTTATTGAGTAACCTGGGTACAGACCCCCATAAATCCATTCATTGAGTAACCTGGGTACCGACCCCCATAAATCCATTCATTGAGTAACCTGGGTACCGACCCCCATAAATCCATTCATTGAGTAACCCGGGTACAGACCCCCATAAATCCATTCATTGAGTAACCTGGGTACGGACCCCAATAAATCCATTCATTGAGTAACCTGGGTACCGACCCCCATAAATCCATTTATTGAGTAACCTGGGTACGGACCCCCATAAATCCATTCATTGAGTAACCCGGGTACAGACCCCCATTAATCCATTTATTGAGTAACCTGGGTACGGACCCCCATAAATCCATTCATTGAGTAACCTGGGTACGGACCCCCATAAATCCATTCATTGAGTAACCCGGGTACAGACCCCCATTAATCCATTTATTGAGTAACCTGGGTACGGACCCCCATAAATCCATTCATTGAGTATCCTGGGTACGGACCCCCATAAATCCATTCATTGAGTAACCCGGGTACGGACCCCAATAAATCCATTCATTGAGTAACCTGGGTACGGACCCCCATTAATCCATTCATTGAGTAACCAGGGTACCGACCCCCATAAATCCATTCATTGAGTAACCCGGGTACAGACCCCCATAAATCCATTCATTGAGTAACCTGGGTACGGACCCCCATAAATCCATTCATTGAGTAACCCGGGTACAAACCCCCATAAATCCATTCATTGAGTAACCTGGGTACGGACCCCCATAAATCCATTTACTCAGTAACCTGGGTTACAGACCCCCATAAATCCATTCATTGAGTAACCTGGGTTACAGACCCCCATAAATCCATTCATTGAGTAACCAGGGTACCGACCCCCATAAATCCATTCATTGAGTAACCGGGTACGGACCCCCATAAATCCATTCATTGAGTAACCCGGGTACAGACCCCCATTAATCCATTTATTGAGTAACCGGGTACCGACCCCCATAAATCCATTCATTGAGTAACCCGGGTACAGACCCCCATAAATCCATTCATTGAGTAACCTGGGTACGGACCCCCATAAATCCATTCATTGAGTAACCTGGGTACAGACCCCCATAAATCCATTCATTGAGTAACCTGGGTACCGACCCCCATAAATCCATTCATTGAGTAACCTGGGTACAGACCCCCATTAATCCATTTATTGAGTAACCCGGGTACAGACCCCCATAAATCCATTCATTGAGTAACCTGGGTACGGACCCCCATAAATCCATTCATTGAGTAACCTGGGTACAGACCCCCATAAATCCATTCATTGAGTAACCTGGGTACAGACCCCCATAAATCCATTCATTGAGTAACCTGGGTACAGACCCCCATAAATCCATTCATTGAGTAACCTGGGTACCGACCCCCATAAATCCATTCATTGAGTAACCCGGGTACAGACCCCCATAAATCCATTCATTGAGTAACCTGGGTACGGACCCCAATAAATCCATTCATTGAGTAACCTGGGTACCGACCCCCATAAATCCATTTATTGAGTAACCTGGGTACGGACCCCCATAAATCCATTCATTGAGTAACCCGGGTACAGACCCCCATTAATCCATTTATTGAGTAACCTGGGTACGGACCCCCATAAATCCATTCATTGAGTAACCTGGGTACGGACCCCCATAAATCCATTCATTGAGTAACCCGGGTACAGACCCCCATTAATCCATTTATTGAGTAACCTGGGTACGGACCCCCATAAATCCATTCATTGAGTATCCTGGGTACGGACCCCCATAAATCCATTCATTGAGTAACCCGGGTACGGACCCCAATAAATCCATTCATTGAGTAACCTGGGTACGGACCCCCATTAATCCATTCATTGAGTAACCAGGGTACCGACCCCCATAAATCCATTCATTGAGTAACCCGGGTACAGACCCCCATAAATCCATTCATTGAGTAACCTGGGTACGGACCCCCATAAATCCATTCATTGAGTAACCCGGGTACAAACCCCCATAAATCCATTCATTGAGTAACCTGGGTACGGACCCCCATAAATCCATTTACTCAGTAACCTGGGTTACAGACCCCCATAAATCCATTCATTGAGTAACCTGGGTTACAGACCCCCATAAATCCATTCATTGAGTAACCAGGGTACCGACCCCCATAAATCCATTCATTGAGTAACCGGGTACGGACCCCCATAAATCCATTCATTGAGTAACCCGGGTACAAACCCCCATAAATCCATTTATTGAGTAACCTGGGTACGGACCCCCATAAATCCATTCATTGAGTAACCTGGGTACGGACCCCCATAAATCCATTCATTGAGTAACCTGGGTACGGACCCCCATAAATCCATTTACTCAGTAACCTGGGTTACGGACCCCCATAAATCCATTCATTGAGTAACCTGGGTACGGACCCCCATAAATCCATTTATTGAATTACACGGGTACGGACCCCCATTAATCCATTTATTGAGTAACCGGGTACAGACCCCCATTAATCCATTCATTGAGTAACCTGGGTACGGACCCCCATAAATCCATTCATTGAGTAACCCGGGTACAGACCCCCATAAATCCATTCATTGAGTAACCGGGTACGACCCCCATAAATCCATTCATTGAGTAACCTGGGTACGACCCCCATAAATCCATTCATTGAGTAACCTGGGTACGGACCCCCATAAATCCATTCATTGAGTAACCTGGGTACGGACCCCCATAAATCCATTCATTGAGTAACCTGGGTACGGACCCCCATAAATCCATTCATTGAGTAACCTGGGTACGGACCCCCATAAATCCATTTATTGAGTAACCTGGGTACGGACCCCCATAAATCCATTCATTGAGTAACCTGGGTACGGACCCCCATAAATCCATTCATTGAGTAACCTGGGTACAGACCCCCATAAATCCATTCATTGAGTAACCTGGGTACGGACCCCCATAAATCCATTCATTGAGTAACCCGGGTACAGACCCCCATAAATCCATTCATTGAGTAACCCGGGTACGGACCCCCATAAATCCATTCATTGAGTAACCCGGGTACAGACCCCCATAAATCCATTCATTGAGTAACCTGGGTACGGACCCCCATAAATCCATTTATTGAGTAACCCGGGTACAGACCCCCATAAATCCATTCATTGAGTAACCAGGGTACGGACCCCCATAAATCCATTCATTGAGTAACCCGGGTACGGACCCCCATAAATCCATTCATTGAGTAACCTGGGTACGGACCCCCATAAATCCATTCATTGAGTAACCCGGGTACGGACCCCCATAAATCCATTCATTGAGTAACCTGGGTACGGACCCCCATAAATCCATTCATTGAGTAACCCGGGTACAGACCCCCATAAATCCATTCATTGAGTAACCTGGGTACGGACCCCCATAAATCCATTCATTGAGTAACCTGGGTACAGACCCCCATAAATCCATTCATTGAGTAACCTGGGTACAGACCCCCATAAATCCATTCATTGAGTAACCTGGGTACCGACCCCCATAAATCCATTCATTGAGTAACCTGGGTACCGACCCCCATAAATCCATTCATTGAGTAACCCGGGTACAGACCCCATTAATCCATTTATTGGTAACGGTGCCGACCCCATAAATCCATTCATTGGTAACGTTTTAGACCCCCCGCCATCCATTCATTGAGTAACCTGGTACGGACCCCCATAAAATCCATTCATTGAGTAACCTGGGTACAGACCCCCATAAATCCATTCTTGAGTAACCTGAATTACGGACCCCATAAATCCATTGTTGAGTAACCGGGTACGACCCCCATAAATCCATTTATTGGGTAAAGACCCCCATAAATCCATTCATTGAGTAACCTGGGTACAAACCCCCATAAATCCATTCATTGAGTAACCTGGGTACGGACCCCCATAAATCCATTTACTCAGTAACCTGGGTTACGGACCCCCATAAATCCATTCATTGAGTAACCTGGGTACGGACCCCCATAAATCCATTTATTGAATTACACGGGTACGGACCCCCATTAATCCATTTATTGAGTAACCGGGTACAGACCCCCATTAATCCATTCATTGAGTAACCTGGGTACGGACCCCCATAAATCCATTCATTGAGTAACCCGGGTACAAACCCCCATAAATCCATTCATTGAGTAACCTGGGTACGGACCCCCATAAATCCATTCATTGAGTAACCTGGGTACAGACCCCCATAAATCCATTCATTGAGTAACCTGGGTACCGACCCCCATAAATCCATTCATTGAGTAACCGGGTACGGACCCCCATAAATCCATTCATTGAGTAACCTGGGTACAAACCCCCATAAATCCATTTATTGAGTAACCCGGGTACGGACCCCCATAAATCCATTCATTGAGTAACCTGGGTACGGACCCCCATAAATCCATTCATTGAGTAACCAGGGTACCGACCCCCATAAATCCATTCATTGAGTAACCGGGTACGGACCCCCATAAATCCATTCATTGAGTAACCCGGGTACAAACCCCCATAAATCCATTTATTGAGTAACCTGGGTACGGACCCCCATAAATCCATTCATTGAGTAACCTGGGTACGGACCCCCATAAATCCATTCATTGAGTAACCCGGGTACGGACCCCCATAAATCCATTCATTGAGTAACCTGGGTACGGACCCCCATAAATCCATTCATTGAGTAACCTGGGTATGGACCCCCATAAATCCATTCATTGAGTAACCCGGGTACGGACCCCCATTAATCCATTTATTGAGTAACCTGGGTACGGACCCCCATTAATCCATTAATTGAGTAACCCGGGTATGGACCCCCATTAATCCATTTACCGAATAACACTGGTACGGACCCCCATTAATCCATTTATTTAATAACACAGGTACGGACCCCCATTAATCCATTCATTCAGTAACCCGGGTACAGACCACCATAAATTCATTCATTGAGTAACCCGGGTACGGACCCTCATTAATCCATTTATTTAATAACACTGGTACGGACCCCCATTAATCCATTTATTGAATTACACGGGTACGGACCCCCATTAATACATTTATTGAGTAATCCGGGTACAGACCCCCATAAATCCATTCCCTTCTCTGTCCATCCCGTAACTCCTATCTTTGCTAAAGGCAGCGACTGTTCTTTTTAACACAGGTTATGTTAAGCACCGGGTGTTGATATATTTAGACTGCAATTTCCATAATCCTTTGCCAAATACTGACTTTTGGGTCCACAAACATCTTGGGGTCTGCAGTCCGACACCCCCTGATTTTAAGGGTCGGTTCCATTTGCTGTTCCTTAAAAAGTGCGTTACGAGGTTTGAGTTTGAAATGAATGGTTGGAGAGCGGATTACCGAGACGTTCTGTCTTCTCTGTGCGAGACGAGAGAGGAACTAATCACTGTGCGTTACTTGCAGCAAAGGGTTCTGGGAAGTGGTTCCTTAAGCTCCTCTCGCCCCTGGTAATTCCACTCACCAGTAAGAATGGCCGGATGATCTGATCGTAATTCTCTTATTTTATATATTTTTCATGATATTCTGTGGCTGGTAACCATAAACACTTTCTCATTAACTACCATGTGTTATGTAAATATATTTTTTTTAAATATAAAACCATAGTATTTGGTCATTTTGTAGATAATTTCTATTTGGTCCGTGTTGAAACCGAAAAAATAAATAAAACGAACACTTTAACTTTCAATATTTTTTGATTGTTTGATAATGCATTTCCCATTAGCGCTGTATTGATTGCAGGGCTGAAAATTAAAATGAAAGGGGATATATTTATACAGGTTATGTGTGTTATACTCGTGTGAAGGCTGTGAAGGTTTATTTAAAGCGGCAGTGCCTTTCTTTGTCTCTTTTGCTCCCGTCTAAAAATCGTCTTTCTGATATTTGTCTGCTCTCGTTGTCCTGTGACAGATACTAGAAGTTGTGTTTATGTATCCCTTATGCTGGCTGTTATTTCGATATCGATTTGCCTTATCTCTGGTGCTTTAATCCATAGTGGTTTATACAGTCGTGGGTCTGTTTGGAGATTTACCAAAAATTCAACCTTTGTGCTTTTTTTTTAGGTAGATTGCTGGCATTTCATTGAATAACTAGGGTTTCAATTATGGAGTGCTCCCTGCTGGAGCACTGCACTCTCCGGGGCTTGGTGACACTCCTCGCTTGCTCTCCTCAAATTATTCCAGGGGGCATGGGGTGAATAAAAGGGGGGATTGCCCTCCCCCACCCACCACCACCCCTGGAAGGCAGTTCTTTTAAAGGAAGCAGTGTCTGGTATTGATGTGAGGTTTGACTACATTTCTCATTATCCAGGATAAGAAACGTAGTCTGTTTCCCCTTGGCCTTTTAAATGGAGCACTTCCTAAATTGTGGCTCTTCATTCCTGCACGGTGGGTCAATAAGCCAGACATTGAAAATGCAGGACAGGCAGTTAGTGCTGCCTTTTGTCCCCTATGCAACCCAGGCACAGCACGGTTTAGGATGATGGGAGCTATATTCAGTATTATATGATAAGTATTGGCCTTGAGCCTTGAGCTGTCCTGTTACAAAGTAACTGGGAATTGACGTCAGCACAAAGTGGATCTCTTGCTGTTCTAAAGGGATATGTGTCAACCCTCCTGGCACTTATGGGGTTAATGCGAACTTGGTCTGAGACTGCAGGCTCTGCAAACTAAGCTGCCATCTGATTTGTTTCACATCTGGACCCAAAACTGCTGAGGATAATGAGACTTTTGTTTCAATAGTCAGCTGAACTTCACTTCTAAACCAGTTGAAGAATTTCCTGTATCCTCACACACTTTATGGAAGAGAATTAAATAATTATACACAGAATCCATCACTGGGTCCTTTTTAATTGGAATGAGATCTTGCGTTTGTTGCACAAAGCTGGATGAGCATGATAGGAGCTGCAGTCTCAGAGTAGGATTGTCATGCCGTGATACCTCAAAGGTGAATAGTCAGTAATTGCCCTTATTACTGTACTGCGGCACTTGACTTGTAACAGCGGCTGCTGGTTGCTGGCAGAGACTCATGGGGGTTGTAGTTCAGCAGCATTAAAGCTGTCTTTTAATGTACAGTTAGCCCTTTTTGCTTTTAACCCCTTAAGGACACATGACGTGTGACATGTTATGATTGCCTTTTATTCCAGAAGTTTGGTCCTTAAGGGGTTAAATAACCCACGAGAGCCGCTCTGTGTTGTCTAAATCATGAAACTGTAAGCCAGTGGCGGAATTGTCAAATTTAGACCAAACCGGCAACGTTGCCTATTTTTGCCTGAATCCCATCTCTCTGCTGCCGGCCTATCACAGCTCACAGTTTAACATCTAAAGACGCATTATCTCTGGATTGGTACGTTTACTGCAAGGACACCTGGCTCGCCTTTTCTTTTTGTGTGAATGTGTCCATGAGTCATGCAAAAAGTCTGAAATTTGCACATCGTTCCAAGAACACTAATTTTGTAGGAAACAAATATATAAAAAAAATTGTCAGAGTTTGCAATGCACATTTTTATTTTTTTTGTATTTCTTTGCTTCCAGTTGTTGCCAGATAGGGGCTTCTGTTTTTGTCAGATCCCTCTGGCTACAAAATGGTTGAGGGCAAATGTGTATTCCTCTGGGAGGAATAGAGAGAAAATAGGACCTTTAACCGAAAAATAAAAATCTTCCTCCCTTGACGTTTTGAGACCAAGGGCTGTGCATGGACGGAGTCTCAATGAGTTACACGCCCGGCACTCACATGGTTCGTGGAGCCCCCTGTGTGTATTTAGGCAGATATTGGAAGTATCCTTTTCAAAAAGAAGAAAAAAATTGCCTTCAGCTAATTTTTTTTTATTATTTTTTTTGCACGCAAAGTCCTGAATACTTTCGTTGTAAAAAGCATGCAAGATTTGGGGCCTGGTTTTTTTTGTTTTTTTTTTCTGTATAAAAAGAGTGCAGAGAGAACTATTTTTGGTTAGTTAATGTCGCCATGCAATGCATATTTTTTAAGAAAAACTAAACTTTGTCTTTTCTGAAGTTGGCACGTTTGTTGTATGTATTTAAGCTTCCAGGTATACGAAGGATTCAATGCAAACAGTCTGACGGTTGCAATGCAGTTATTTGCTCATGTACAGTTTCCAAATGTTGTTAAAGTGTAAGATCACCCTTGTGATTTCAAAATGTATTTATTACCCATCTCCTCAGTCTCACCAAAAGTCACGGCTATATTTCATATCATTATATTGAAAGTGAGTGAGATGATTAATACAAGATTTTGTAACACTCTTGTGAGTTTCTTTTTTTTTTCTGCCATTTTTCAAATCTTGGGGTTGGATGGGGTATTGACGGCCTGTGTGTGCTCGGTGTGGTACGGAGTAATAAAGCTTTCACCCAGGGCTATGCTGAGATTAATGGGTAAATGTAGTGCTGGAAGGCCATATCTGCACAATACGTCACTTTGTCAGAACGAGCAATAGCCAATCATTTTATTGATGCTACTCGGCTCCAACTCAAAGTATTTGTCAGCCGGTGTATCTGCCATTTTTCCTGGTGAACCTGCTTCATAGCACTGCGTTATGACCTCACATCTCGGGTTCTGACATCATATCAAGGGACATGATAGAGATATTCTCAGAGACACAGACAGACCAAGGGACAAAAGAAGTGACATCAGGAAATGCTTGAAATGTTTGTCTGTGGTCTCTCCGCTGCTTCCTTGCACACAGCTACGTGTATCTGTTGACTTACCTTGTTCCAGGCATCATTTCAGTCTAAACCAGGGTTGTCAAACATGCAGCCCCCCAGATGTTGCTGAACTACAACTCCCATGATTCTTTCAATGAAACAGATAGCCAGGGAATCATGGGAGTTGTAGTTCAGCAACATCTGGGGGGCCGCATGTTTGACAACCCTGGTCTAAACTGTTCTCGAACTATCAGAAGCAGCTGATTGCTGTGATTGTGAAGCCCCCTCTGGAATCAGACGTTTTATTAATGTTCCAGTGTAAGCTTTGTCCACTTGTTCCATAAAATGCAGCGAGATGAATCATTGCAAAGGAATGTGGATGGTTAGTAATCTTGCCTACGATGACTCCATTCTTGATTCCACGCCAGCCACAGGCCTGGGCCGACAGACTCGGAACTTCCTTAGCGGGCTTTGTCTTTCCTAAAATAAATACATTCCAGCCAGGACTTTGCAATGAACTGATGTCACTCCCTTTTTGCAAGCTGTGGACAGTCCGTGTGAGGGTAATAGCTGAATTCATTACTATACACTGTTCAATGAATAAACCCAAAATCACTATAATGATTTAATTCATTCAGTTATAAACCATTCCATGTCATTGAAGTGGTTATAGTGCCTGGAGTCCCATGACTCTGTCCATTCATTTAGTGTTAAACTATCTAATTGAAGTGGTTATAGTACATGGAATCCCCAATCTCTGTCCCTCCATTCAGTTATAAACCATTCCACCTCATTGAAGTGGTTATAGTACCTGGAATCCCCTGGCACTGTCCCTCTATTCAGTATTAAACCATTTTGGAGCAGTTTAACACTGAAAGGGTCCCTGGCTTCCACAGCTCCGCGGTGTGGCTAAGGAACACATTACACACTTCCTTCTAGCCATACCAATTCATACCAGCAATGGGCGCTGTGATAGGCTGAAAGCAGTCAGCTGACCCTCTCAGCCAATCACAGCCACCCATCACTGCTCAGGATAATGAATCCTCGTTAGCCGAAGAAGCAGAGAGTATCTCTAATAATGAAACAAAACGAGACCTGTGCCTTCTGCCTCACAAAGAGTTAATACTGAAGGCATATATATCAAGAAACCTGCAACTGATCGAGTCTCTCTATCCCTCAGTCTTCTATCGCACATGCTCAGCAAAGACTGGCTAATAACCGTAACCGGCCAGATTTTCTCCTCCTTCACTGAACGTGGTCCGAGGAGAATCCCACAAATCAGATCTAGAAACACTGTAACCCGATTTGTAGCTATTTCTACCAAAGTGATCGACAGATAATGATGCCAAAATCGCCTTTTACAGCCTGTGTACAACGCTATGGAATGTGTTGTTGCTATATTTATAAACGAAAGATGAAAATAATTTTCCACAAAATGGAAACAGCTGATAAGGTGAGATTAGATAAATGTTAGTCTGCAATCGAACATATTCTGTTCTACAACCATTCAAATTACACACCAGGAAATCATCACAGATTAGGCTTTCTAACCTCCTAACCCTGTCTGTATGTATTTTTAATTTATAAAAATTTCTAAACTTCCATTGTCAGTGCTTTTCCTTGTTTTTTGGGGAGAGCCACCTTTAGTCAGAAGCTCAGCGTACCTGACCAAAGGTTCACAAAGTAGCACAGGCGTGTCATAGGGTGCGTTCACCAATGCTGACATCAGGCACAGGCGTGCCATAGGGTGCGTTCACCAATGCCGACATCAGGCACAGGCGTGTCATAGGGTGCGCTCACCAGTGCTGACATCAGGCACAGGCGTGTCATAGGGTGCGTTCACCAGTGCTGACATCAGGCACAGGCGTGTCATAGGGTGCGTTCACCAATGCTGACATCAGGCACAGGCGTGTCATAGGGTGCGTTCACCAATGCTGACATCAGGCACAGGCATGTCATAGGGTGCGTTCACCAATGCTGACATCAGGCACAGGCGTGTCATAGGGTGCGTTCACCAATGCTGACATCACGCACAGGCGTGTCATAGGGTGCGTTCACCAGTGCTGACATCAGGCACAGGCGTGTCATAGGGTGCGTTCACCAGTGCTGACATCAGGCACAGGCGTGTCATAGGGTGCGTTCACCAATGCTGACATCAGGCACAGGCGTGTCATAGGGTGCGTTCACCAATGCTGACATCACGCACAGGCGTGTCATAGCATGCGTTCACCAATGCTGACATCAGGCACAGGCGTGTCATAGGGTGCGTTCACCAACGCTGACATCTGGCACAGACGTGTCATAGGGTGCGTTCACCAACGCTGACATCAGGCACAGGCGTGTCATAGGGTGCGTTCAATGCTGACATCACGCACAGGCGTGTCATAGGGTGCGTTCACCAATGCTGACATCAGGCACAGGCGTGTCATAGGGTGTGCTTACCAATGCTGACATCAGGCACAGGCGTGTCATAGGGTGCGTTCACCAACGCTGACATCTGGCACAGACGTGTCATAGGGTGCGTTCACCAACGCTGACATCAGGCACAGGCGTGTCATAGGGTGCGTTCAATGCTGACATCACGCACAGGCATGTCATAGGGTGCGTTCACCAATGCTGACATCAGGCACAGGCGTGTCATAGGGTGTGCTTACCAATGCTGACATCACACATTCGTGTCATAGTGTGCGCTTACCAATGCTGACATCACGCACAGGCGTGTCATAGCGTGCGCTTACCAATGCTGACATCACGCACAGGTGTGTCATAGTGTGCGCTTACCAATGCTGACATCACGCACAGGCGTGTCATAGGGTGCGTTCACCAATGCTGACATCAGGCACAGGCGTGTCATAGGGTGCGTTCACCAATGCTGACATCACGCACAGGCGTGTCATAGGGTGCGTTCACCAGTGCTGACATCACGCACAGGCGTGTCATAGGGTGCGTTCACCAATGCTGTTATCAGGCACAGACGTGTCATAGGGTGCGTTCACCAACGCTGACATCAGGCACAGGCGTGTTATAGGGTGCGTTCATTGCTGACATCACGCACAGGCATGTCATAGGGTGCGTTCACCAATGCTGACATCACACATTCGTGTCATAGTGTGCGCTTACCAATGCTGACATCACGCACAGGCGTGTCATAGCGTGCGCTTACCAATGCTGACATCACGCACAGGTGTGTCATAGTGTGCGCTTACCAATGCTGTCATCACGCATTCGTGTCATAGCGTGCGCTTACCAATGCTGACATCACGCACAGGCGTGTCATAGCGTGCGCTTACCAATGCTGACATCACGCACAGGCGTGTCATAGCGTGCACTTACCAATGCTGACATCACGCACAGGTGTGTCATAGTGTGCGCTTACCAATGCTGACATCACACATTCGTGTCATAGCGTGCGCTTACCAATGCTGACATCACGCACAGGTGTGTCATAGTGTGCGCTTACCAATGCTGTCATCACGCATTCGTGTCATAGCGTGCGCTTACCAATGCTGACATCACGCACAGGCGTGTCATAGCGTGCGCTTACCAATGCTGACATCACGCACAGGCGTGTCATAGCGTGCACTTACCAATGCTGACATCACGCACAGGCGTGTCATAGCGTGCACTTACCAATGCTGACATCCCACATTCTTGTCATAGCGTGCGCTTACCAATGCTGACATCCCACATTCTTGTCATAGCGTGCGCTTACCAATGCTGACATCATGCATCATGCAAGTGATAATAAAATGACGACTGCTGGTCTTAACGCAGAACAATTTATTAATATGAGGGCTTTGATTGTTGTGTTAAAGTTTTCGTGCTGTGATTTTCTCATCCTGCAATTTATTAATTACCAGATTCTGCAGCAGCCGCCAATGCCCAGCTGACTGTATTGCTCAATCATTGTATTGTGTCAACATTCGCTTTACAGGAGCGCCCTCTACTGAGCAAGTAAGGCGTACAGCGGCAGAAGCCGGATTTAGAATAGTACTCACCCTCCCCCCCCCATCACTGAAATCTGACAACATCAAGGGTTGTCTTGGCAACTACTCAATCTGTGTCAGCTGGCTTGAAAAATCCATAAATAGTCGGCCATCCAGCAGTTATTTCCTTCTCTGAACTATTCAAACAGTGAACATTGTTACTCCACTATGTGTCCCCCCTGAGCCAGAGCACTAAATCAGGAAAAAGTTCTAAAAAAAACAAAAAAGATGGGTTAAATGCAAGTCCCCCAGAATGAGAGGTAAGTACCTGACTACACAGCCCAGAATGAGAGGTAAGTACCTGACGACGTCACAGCCCAGAATGAGAGGTAAGTACCTGACGTCACAGCCCAGAATGAGAGGTAAGTACCTGACGACACAGCCC
This sequence comes from Pelobates cultripes, assembly GCA_933207985.1. Taxonomy (NCBI): domain Eukaryota; kingdom Metazoa; phylum Chordata; class Amphibia; order Anura; family Pelobatidae; genus Pelobates; species Pelobates cultripes. The sequence continues at coordinate 94,642,222 of OW240924.1, read as the reverse complement.
AGAATGAGAGGTAAGTACCTGACGACACAGCCCAGAATGAGAGGTAAGTACCTGACGTCACACCCCAGAATGAGAGGTAAGTACCTGACTACACAGCCCAGAATGAGAGGTAAGTACCTGACGTCACAGCCCAGAATGAGAGGTAAGTACCTGACGTCACAGCCCAGAATGAGAGGTAAGTACCTGACGACAGTCTAGAATGAGAGGTAAGTACCTGACGTCACACCCCAGAATGAGAGGTAAGTACCTGACGTCACACCCCAGAATGAGAGGTAAGTACCTGACGTCACACCCCAGAATGAGAGGTAAATAACTGACGTCACACCCCAGAAATGGAGGTTTAGGAAAAGAAACGGATACAATTATCAGTTTTGGGTGTTAAAGGGACACTATGGGCACTATGTCTCAGGTCAGGCAAAGGTAATTATTGCAGCTTTTGATAATTGCATGAGGACATGCAGTGTCACCCAAAACCCCATAGGAAATCGTTATACAATGCTTTAATATATGGGCAGTCCTAATGTTCTCGCCGTGCATGCGCATTAGGTCCCCCTCCACCGGCTGACATCTGAAAAGCCTGAACCATCACCGCCAATGGTAAAAATGTCCATTCTTTACAATTTCAATTTTACCCCCTTTATAAAATTTAAACTGTTTTACACCTTCACCTTTTAAAGCCCCAGCTCTTTGATATGTCCGATGTTTGTTGCTGTAACAGAAGGAAATCCTAAAATCTACTATGTTCTAGTGAGGGCGACTGTTAGTCCTCGTTACAGTGGGTTCGTTTTACTTGATTCCGGATAGTCTTATTTGGAGATACTGATATACTCTCTCTCATGGTAGATTTCTCCGACATATCCTGGACCTAGATGGAGATATGGAGAACATTTCTGCAGTACCTCTGTCCAGTAGGCATCTTAATCTCTCGTAATGGTGGGATTAATTACCTAGATCCTTCCACAAATACCGGCCTGAGAGATGAAATGGGCAGGAGGACAAGATGTGTTGGTCCAGCGAGTAATGGGCTAGATGCTGAAGGAAGGCCACAGAGTCCCAGGTGGATGGTGGGGAAAGAGGAGATTGGAAGAACGATGTGGCAGGACAGGGCAGAAGACACCTAGGAAATGCCACACCTGATATGATTTCTGTTTCAAAGCTGATGGGAATGAAGGAGAAATGTCAAGATGTATTCACTAAAATTGTGCAGAATCCGCTGCAAAATCTTGACAAAAATGTTCGTATTAGAGCATATTTAACTTATTGTGACCTAAATTGTGCTTGTCTTCTCAAGTCTTCCCAATTCTTTCCTCAGTGACTTTAATGTTTGGTAAAGAAAGATGGTCAGGCCAGGAGGTGTACGGCGAGCAGTGAGAGCGATAATTAAAGGATGGAATAATCTATGAAAACGTCTTATAATCAGGTACAATAAATGCAATGCCGTTTAAATTCCATGTAATTGTGGAAATTAATACTGTCATGCCCAACTTACCTTCCCCCAATCGCTACCTCTTCTCTTCCTATCTCGGAATCTGTATTTCATTTCTTCCTGTCTGCTCTAGTTTTCTTTAAAACAAAAGACAAAGTAGGGACTATTTGTCTTATGAAGGTTCCCTACACTTGACAAGCTTTAACTAGCGGAGGAGCTAAATCCGCTCTATTTCCTGTGGTCAAAGACATTGCCCCCACAATACTCTCCTTTCCTCCTGTGTTCTTGTGTTACTTGATACGCCGTTTGAATGTCCTACCATTTAGACAGGGAGCTGACGAATTCACAGAATTTCGTCCTAACAGAATGAGTACAGTTTGACCATTCGTTCCCACAGTATTGGCGAGCTATCTACTAAAAGGCTGAAAGCTCCCTTTTTGTAATAAACTAAACGAACAAAGAGGTCTTCATTCATTCATTTGTTTGACATTTCTATCCATTTGTCTTTCTGACGAATAAATTAATACCAGAAATTCCCATCCGAATTTCGTGCAATAGCGAATGCCCATGTGTGTAACTTGGCAGGTGCGGGGATTTTGCAGAGCTATCTAGTGTAGGCAGGTTACTTGTCCCACAGGGCCTTCATCTACCGACACAAAGATGGTGGTGCCCAGGACCTAGGTCTGGACATAAAAAAAAATTTTTTTTATTTTTTTTTTTAAAGTTAAAATGAAGTGCCTTTGGGGGTGACTAGGTGGACAATATAATGTATTGCAGTTAGGAGGGGGTTAAAAATATTTTCTAAAAAACCGATGCAGCCATGACAGTGCCGCTTTGAATGATAATTACACACAGTATGTTTTAGGGAATTTGCCGTCACTGCTGGATGCAAACTGTATGACTGACCACCCCTCAGGACGTGTCTCCCAGCTGCCATTTCCCAGACTGCACTACCCTGTCTGTCGCCTGCGCCTTCGGACTGTCTGACGATAAGACTGGGGGGGGGGCTTTATCAGGATTGAGGGGGGCAATAACGGTGGTCATGGGGCAGTATGGCTCTTGGCCGGGCGTAGAGCAGCTCCAGCCAGTCCTATTATCACAGCTTACAGCCAGGGCTCCGTCACCTGGTCATTGAGAAATCACATTGCCATCCCATAGGTGGCGCTGTGAGAGCAATGTTCTAGCCATCATGTAGAAATAGAACTGGGTGCTCAATACATTGTGTTTTTCACAACCTGCTAGAGAATGTCTATATAAGATACGTTTTTAAAGCATTTCAGGTAAATAATTTAATATCTAGTAAATAAGTCCTATTTACGGCTTTATTTCATTGAGTCGTTCCAGAAAACCTGATCTATGTTTCAGCAATTCATTCCCTGTCCGGCCTACAATATATAACGAGCCGACTTTACCACATTACCAAAGGGCCAAGATCCCCAAAATACATGGCCCTCACAAGCTGTCTCGTGAATATACTGAGTATACTATATAGTGTATAGAATGGGTAGTGTGTGTGTGTATACTATATAGTGTATAGAATGGATAGATTGTGTGTGTGTGTATACTATATAGTGTATAGAATGGGTAGTGTGTGTGTGTATACTATATAGTGTATAGAATGGATAGATTGTGTGTGTGTATACTATATAGTGTATAGAATGGATAGTGTGTGTGTGTGTATACTATATAGTGTATAGAATGGGTAGTGTGTGTGTGTATACTATATAGTGTATAGAATGGATAGATTGTGTGTGTGTATACTATATAGTGTATAGAATGGATAGTGTGTGTGTGTGTATACTATATAGTGTATAGAATGGGTAGTGTGTGTGTGTATACTATATAGTGTATAGAATGGATAGATTGTGTGTGTGTATACTATATAGTGTATAGAATGGATAGTGTGTGTGTGTGTATACTATATAGTGTATAGAATGGGTAGTGTGTGTGTGTATACTATATAGTGTATAGAATGGATAGATTGTGTGTGTGTGTATACTATATAGTGTATAGAATGGGTAGTGTGTGTGTGTATACTATATAGTGTATAGAATGGATAGATTGTGTGTGTGTATACTATATAGTGTATAGAATGGATAGTGTGTGTGTGTGTATACTATATAGTGTATAGAATGGGTAGTGTGTGTGTGTATACTATATAGTGTATAGAATGGATAGATTGTGTGTGTGTATACTATATAGTGTATAGAATGGATAGTGTGTGTGTGTGTATACTATATAGTGTATAGAATGGGTAGTGTGTGTGTGTATACTATATAGTGTATAGAATGGATAGATTGTGTGTGTGTATACTATATAGTGTATAGAATGGATAGTGTGTGTGTGTGTATACTATATAGTGTATAGAATGGGTAGTGTGTGTGTGTGTGTGTGTGTATACTATATATTGTATAGAATGGATAGATTGTGTGTGTACTATACAGTGTATAGAATGGATAGATTGTGTGTGTGTATACTATATAGTGTATAGAATGGATAGATTGTGTGTGTGTATACTATATAGTGTATAGAATGGATAGATTGTGTGTGTATAATATACAGTGTATAGAATGGATAGATTGTGTGTGTGTGTGTACTATATAGTGTATAGAATGGATAGATTGTGTGTGTATACTATATATTGTATAGAATGGATAGATTGTGTGTGTGTATACTATATAGTGTGTAGAATGGATAGATTGTGTGTGTGTGTGTGTATACTATATATTGTATAGAATGGATAGATTGTGTGTGTATACTATATAGTGTATAGAATGGATAGATTGTGTGTGTACTATATAGTGTATAGAATGAATAGATTGTGTGTGTATACTATATATTGTATAGAATGGATAGATTGTGTGTGTATACTATATAGTGTATAGAATGGATAGATTGTGTGTGTATACTATATAGTGTATAGAATGGATAGATTGTGTGTGTGTGTGTATACTATATAGTGTATAGAATGGATAGATTGTGTGTGTATACTATACAGTGTATAGAATGGATAGATTGTGTGTGTATATACTATATATTGTATAGAATGGATAGATTGTGTGTGTATACTATATATTGTATAGAATGGATAGATTGTGTGTGTACTATATATTGTATAGAATGGATAGATTGTGTGTGTGTACTATATATTGTATAGAATGGATAGATTGTGTGTGTGTGTGTATACTATATATTGTATAGAATGGATTGTGTGTGTGTGTACTATATATTGTATAGAATGGATAGATTGTGTGTGTGTATACTATATAGTGTATAGAATGGATAGATTGTGTGTGTGTGTATACTATATAGTGTATAGAATGGATAGATTGTGTGTGTGTGTATACTATATATTGTATAGAATGGATAGATTGTGTGTGTGTATATATATTGTATAGAATGGATAGTGTGTGTGTACTATATATATATAGAATGGATAGATTGTGTATACTATACAGTGTATAGAATGGATAGATTGTGTGTGTAGTGTATAGAATGGATAGATGTGTGTGTGTGTGTATACTATATAGTGTATAGAATGGATAGATTGTGTGTGTATACTATACAGTGTATAGAATGGATAGATTGTGTGTGTATATACTATATAGTGTATAGAATGGATAGATTGTGTGTGTGTGTGTATACTATATATTGTATAGAATGGATAGATTGTGTGTGTATACTATATAGTGTATAGAATGGATAGATTGTGTGTGTATACTATATATTGTATAGAATGTACTATATATTGTATAGAATGGGTAGTGTGTGTGTGTGTGTGTATACTATATAGTGTATAGAATGGGTAGTGTGTGTGTGTGTATACTATATAGTGTATAGAATGGGTAGTGTGTGTGTGTATACTATATAGTGTATAGAATGGGTAGTGTGTGTGTGTATACTATATGTGTATAGAATGGATAGATTGTGTGTGTGTGTACTATATATTGTATAGAATGGATAGATTGTGTGTGTGTGTACTATATAGTGTATAGAATGGATAGATTGTGTGTGTGTACTATATATTGTATAGAATGGGTAGTGTGTGTGTGTGTGTATACTATATAGTGTATAGAATGGGTAGTGTGTGTGTGTGTATACTATATAGTGTATAGAATGGGTAGTGTGTGTGTGTGTATACTATATAGTGTATAGAATGGGTAGTGTGTGTGTGTATACTATATAGTGTATAGAATGGATAGATTGTGTGTGTGTGTGTGTGTATACTATATTGTATAGAATGGATAGATTGTGTGTGTGTGTACTATATAGTGTATAGAATGGGTAGTGTGTGTGTGTGTATACTATATAGTGTATAGAATGGGTAGTGTGTGTGTGTGTGTGTGTGTGTGTGTATATACTATATAGTGTATAGAATGGGTAGTGTGTGTACTATACAGTGTATAGAATGGATAGATTGTGTGTGTGTATACTATATAGTGTATAGAATGGATAGATTGTGTGTGTATACTATATATTGTATAGAATGGATAGATTGTGTGTGTGTACTATATATTGTATTGAATGGATAGATTGTGTGTGTGTATACTATATAGTGTATAGAATGGATAGATTGTGTGTGTGTGTGTACTATATTTTGTATAGAATGGATAGATTGTGTGTGTGTGTGTGTGTGTGTATACTATATATTGTATAGAATGGATAGATTGTGTGTGTGTATACTATATAGTGTATAGAATGGATAGATTGTGTGTGTATACTATATAGTGTATAGAATGGATAGATTGTGTGTGTATACTATATATTGTATAGAATGGATAGACTGTGTGTGTGTACTATATATTGTATAGAA
>OW240924.1:94604752-94635634 GCA_933207985.1 Pelobates cultripes | reverse complement strand
TTTACTTTTTTGCCTAGAGTAACCAAAAATCCTTGCACCGGCCCTGGCTGGAGGGGGCTGTGTGAGCTGTGGCCGCACAGTGTCCCATGGTAGTTAGGGTGCCGTGCGGCCAGTACAACTCACACAAGCAAACAGCTGATAAACTGGCCGCACGGAGGAAATGTGTATGTGTGACTGTCTGCCTGTGACTGTATGTGACTGTCTGCCTGTAACTGAGTGTGTGACTGTCTGTAAATGTGTGTGTGGGGCTGCAGGGATTTTGTAGAAGGGGGCGGGGGTTTTGTATTGGGACAGGAGTCTTTACAAATTGTAAGAAAAAAAAAGAGAACCTTTAAAAAATTTTACAGGTTTTTTTTTTTTGGGGGGGGGGTGCCAAGCACAGGATCCGCCCCGGGTGCCAAATGCTCTAGGTACGCCCCTGGCTGTAGTTGTTCTAGTGACTGTAATGTCCCTTTCACAGAGTTTTGCTACGGAAATTAACCATTATTAAATTCCCCAGTATTATATGTAAAGTAACAGATGACAGTGCATATCAAAGTTAAGACCAGAGCAGCCAAACTACAGGCATAATGAAAACAGTTACATTTCTGCTATTTCATTCACAATTCCCGTGTTCGTATATAACCCGGTTATTCACTGAAGTGGGTATTGTAGAGGCGCTATGGGAGAATAATACATATTTAGACCAACATAATAAAACAGCTGAAACCTTTAGATAAAGACAATTTAGCTAAACTCTAAAAATCTACATAATCAAATATCCATGTGATGTAATTTAGTGAGCCTCGCTGTGACAGGGAGATCTGTGTGCATCGCCATATTAGACTGAACTTGTCGTATAAATGTGAGTGCTGTCATTGGATATAATTCTTTAGAGCTTGATGTTAATGACAAATGTAAAATTAATTATAGACGAGGCTGTTGAATTAATCTGCTTCCTCCCATAATGCTCAGTTTTGCGCCCCACAATATGTGGTGGCACTTGCCCAGTTTCCCATGGGGCCATGCTCTGGTATGCATAATCCAATGCTAGATTGCCAGGCAATGCAGAAATTCTCCACGTTTCATTCAGTACCCAAACATATTGCACTGCGCAGGTCAATATATTTCATGTAAAGCAATTGCAGAATTTATCCCTTGAGTACCAGAAGAGAGCTTAACACTGCAAGAAAGATAAGCTTGCTAAACATTAGGGCCGTTCTGTAAAGTCCAGACAAAAAAACAAAACATACATAAAGTTTGAAATAATGCATTAACGTGAAAAAATAATATTGATTTGTTTATATTTAATGTGAACTTGAATCAGTTTATTAAAATAAAACGTACAGGATTTATTCTCTTTTATAAAAGCCAGGTTTTTTAGGAACACACACTCTAAATTATTTTACTACTGCATCTTCAGTAAATATTGATATCGATGAGACGTTAAACATGTCAGGTCCAAGGGGGATATGTGGGGGCCCCCATTTTACTCCATAAAGATTATATGATAACATGTAGCTGGCCGTGTTCACGGGACATCACGTTACACAGAACATATAAACCGCACACAATATATTAAACTAATGTCCAACAATTTGACGATAGACACACACAGACTGATATTTAATCCACAAAGAAGGTCGGTCGCTCTGAAACAATCCAGTTTTCTATCGTGTCTGTATTTCATTCCTATTACACACATCCACCCTTCATCCGCAATCACGAACACATGAAACTGTGGCCAAATAAATATCGCCCTTAAAATATTCTCATTATAATCCTTCATCTTGAGAAACGCCAGTTTGGATATATGACAGAAGCAGTTACATGACAGACGGATCTATTGAGCAGCAATCTCTACAGCCGACACCAGCAATTCAGTTCTTAATGAGGGTTAGGAACTCTTCTCTGGTTTTGGGGTCTTCTCTGAAGACGCCCAACATGGTGCTTGTTACGGTTTTGCTGTTCATTTTCTGAACGCCGCGCATTACCATACACATGTGCCTGTGACAAAGAAAACCGCAGTCATTAAAAACTGTACAGATAAAACAATCCACTTTCATTAGCGCCGGCTTCCTGCGCGATGGCTGTGTCCAAAAATATAATAACTACTATATTCAATGTGCAGATATAACTCTAAATACATTTATCAATATTCAGCAGCTACCACCCTGTATGTCCAATTCCACACACAAAACAATACACAGTGGAGCACTATATTAGAAGAGAAGTGCAAATATGGTGGTGATATCAGAAAATAAATCATTTAACATACTCATGTCTTAATAATCCAGTGTGTGCACCTTTATGAAAAACAAAGTAGAAAATTGTGTTGTTATGGGCATATGCAAATATAACAAATGTTTAGAATGAAGCTTGTAAATGTAAACTGTGTACTTCGTCTTTAACCCCTTAAGACCGCAGCCAAATGTGCAAGTTGTGATCAAAACAAAACGTAAACAAAACCTGGCATTTGCGCTATGTCTGTCCAACCGTAATTCACCTCTTTCATATTAAATGCACCCACACTTATTATATATCATTTTATTCAGGGGAAACAGGGCTTTCATTTAACATCAAATATTTAGTTATGGAACATAATTTAATATGAACAAAATATTAAAAAAAAATTGGAGAAAAGATTTTTATAAAATTTTTCCTAGTTCTACGTGACATTCTAACTGTGAATGTCATAATACCGTTTGCTTTTACTGCAATAAAATACACGTATTTGTATTCAGCGATGTCTCACGTGTAAAACAGTACCCCCTATGTGCAGGTTTTATGGGGTTTTGGGAAGTTACAGGGTCAAATATAGCATGTTACATTTTTCTGTTTTTTCACATTGAAATTCGCCAGATTGTTTACGTTGCCTTTGAGACCATATGGTATGGTAGCCCAGGAATAAGAATTATCCCCATGATGGCATACCATTTGCAAAAGTAGACAACCCAAGGTATTGCAAGTGGGGTATGTCCAGTCTTTTTTAGTAGCCACTTGGTCACAAACACTGGACAAAGTTAGTGTTAATATTTGAAAATGCAAAAAATGTATTTGAACGCTGTGACGACATTGCATTGGAGAAGCCTGGTTGCTCGCCTGCTGCCTTTGGACTATGGCCCCATGTTAAAATACATCTTTTTTTTCCTGAAGAAAAGACTTATTCGTGCTTTTCTGCCTGGTGTTTGGTAGATTCAATCTACCGAACAACTGCACGAATGGCTAGACCACCTGGGAGCTGGAGTGTGCCGGCAATTAGCCTCCCTGAGGCTGCGGTTAACCGCAGCTTAATTGGCGAATGCTGGGTGGCCGCCATTCGTATCACGAACACCATTTTAAACATGCAAACGTACAGCGGTGTTCGCTTAATTCATGGAACTAAAATCGGACACAGTTTTGTGGAAAAACCGCTGAAGCCGCCGACCTCCCCTTCTTGTTCGGTGAAAGTGCACGAACGGCCCGGTGTTCGGTAGTTTTACTTGAATATGTTATACCCCAGATAGGAATCCCATGGAGCCCATTCGCATGAGAACTGACTGTGTAAAGACTTTGGCTCCATGGCGATTACACTGTATTCGTGTGGTCTGAGCGCCATTCGCTTAATAATGTGCGCTCAGACCTGAGCTATCTGGGGACATTTTAAATGTATAGTTTTAATGTAACATGTCCTACATGGTGTATTTTAATAGTAATTCCTGTTTTAGTATCCCCACATGCATGATGGCGATTTGCCTTTGTCTTGGGAAATAATTGAATTACTTCTCAATTATCTCGAGGGCAGAGGGGAGGAAGCCAGGATGCATTGTGGGAATATAATGTGACTGTGTGTCCTATTTGTCTGCTTGTCTGTCCCTTGTCACATTCTCCCATTTGGTCCCCTAGGGGAGTGTCCACCAGGTGGGAGACCTGCATAAAAACTGGGCAGGTAGCCCTCATTAAACAGACCACTGCTTGACCCTCAACACGGAGCCTTGTCTCGTCTTTGGGGGGATTTACTGAATGCTGATAGAGACTGATTGCTAGGAGTGTAAGCTGCTTGGATGCTTTTCCTATTCGTCTGCTAGCAGCAATTCGTATGGTTCCTGTTCGTGTGTTTGGAGTGCTATATTGGATGCCGTTCGGGAGTTTGGAGCATTCCCTTATTGGCGGTTCGGGAGTTTGGTGTTCTACAGTAGCTGTGTCTGCATCTCTGGAAAGGGGACGATCGCCTAAACGTTTTTTACCCCTTGTGTGCAAAACGGTCCGTTACAAACGCCAATTTTGGCCAGTGTTTGTGACTAAGTGGCTACTAAAAAAAGATTGGACATACCCCATTTGCAATACCCTGGGTTGTCTACTATTGCAAATGGTATGCCATCATGGGGGTAATTTTCATTCCTGGGGTACTATATGCAGTGGCGTCGCATGGGGGGGGCTATGGCCCCCCCAATTTAAATTAAACTTATGTCTCAGGAGCTTAACTGGAAAATAATTGCCAAGCTGCTGTCTGCCTGGCTGAGTCAGCCAGCGCGGCGCTGGCTGTTTGTATTATCAGGAAAGTTCTGACAGCCGCGAGGGAGAGTCTCACCTCTCTGTCAGAACTTCCCTGGTAATGTTTTCGTAATTCCGGCGGCTCGTGTCTGCCAGAGTCAGACTGTCTGGTGCCACCCACAGTGTGACCTGACCTCAGGGTCAGGAGAAGTTCAGACATCCCATCATGGAGAGGGAGGGAGGAAGCGGAGCGTGAGCGCACATTGCGGCGTACGTGTGGCCACACCGCGCAGAGCATAAGAAGAAGAGCAAGAAGAAAGAAAATCAAAACAAGGAGCAAAGCAGGGAAGCAGTGAGCAGAGAGAGACACTGAGACAGCACTGAGGAGAAAACAGCACAGTAAGTAAGGACAAGGAATGAGGGGGTCCTGAGCATATAAGATGGATGGGGGTGAGCATATAAGGGGGGTCCTGACTGAGCATATAAGCGGGAGGCATTTAAGGGAGGGGTCCTGAGCATTTAAGGGGGATGAGCATAAAAGGGGGTCCTGGCTGAGCATATAGGGAGGGGGGGGAGGGAGGTCCTGAGCATATAGGGGAGGGAGGTCCTGAGCATATAAGAGGGGGGTCCTGAGCATATAAGAGGGGGTGGGGTCCTGAGCATATAAGAGGGGTCCTGAGCATATAAGAGGGGTAGGGTGGGGTCACAAGAGCCTGGGGTCCTTATATAAGAGGCTGGGGGTCCTGAGCATAAAAGCTGGGGTCCTGGCTTATAAGAGTGGGGGTCCCTGTGCATATAAGAGGGGGTCCTGTGCATATATAAGAGGGAGCTGAGCATATAAGGGTCCTATCATATAAGGGGCGGCGAGCTGAGCATATAAGGAGGGGGGCTGATGCTGAGCAAGTAAGGGGGGGGCCTGAGGCTGAGCATATAAGGGGGGAATGAAAAAGTAAGGGGTGGCTGAGCAAGTAGAGGGGAGCAAAGCAAGTAACTTGAATTAAGAAGGAGCAGAGTAAGTAGAGGGGAGCAGAGCAAGCAGGTAAAGAGGAGCCTTACTTACCGGAGACTGTAGACCGTTTACAGTGCAGCCACACGTAAGGTGTGAAACCTTACCTACCTGAGATTGCAGTTTGCAGAGGGAGTGAGCGAGCGGAGACTTCAGACAGTGGCATTACTACTGTAAGTAACGTGAACTTTAATTTAAACTTTTGAATACATCATATGTATGTACCCAGGATTACATATTGTGCGTATAACAATGAAACAAGTTAGTTTTAGTTTGTGTTGGTAATGGATTCACCAACTTTGATACAGGTCATAGGCAGGTCAGGGCACACATTTAAAGGGAACCTATAGTGCCAAGAAAACAAACCCATTTTCCTGGCACTATAGGCTCTTGGAGTGCCCCCCTACCTCATAGCTGAAGGGGTTAAAACCCCTTCAGCCACTTACCTTAATCCAGCGCCGGGCTCCCTCGGTGCTGGTGGCCTCTCCTTCCAAGTCGATGTCAGATCCACAGTGTAGCCGAATGCTTTCTGTAACGGACCGTTTCAGCACACAAGGGGTTAAAACCGTTTAGGCGATCGTCCCCCTTTCCAGAGATGCAGGCACAGCTACTGTAGAACACCAAACTCACGAACCGCATGTAAGGGAATGCTCCAAACTCCCGAACTCGAACCATACGAATAGCTGCTAGCAGACGAATAGGATAAGCATCCAAGCGGCTTACACTCCTAGCAATCAGTCTCTATCAGCATACAGTAAATCCCCCCAAAGACGAGACAAGGCTCCGTGTTGAGGGTCAAGCAGTGGTCTGTTTAATGAGGGCTACCTGCCCAGTATTTATGAAGGTCTCCCACCTGGTGGACACTCCCCTAGGGGACCAGATGGGAGACTGTGACAAAAGACAGACAAGTAGATAAATAGGACACACAGTCACAGTATATTCCCACAATGCATCCTGGCTTCCTCCCCTCTGCCCTGGAGATAATAGAGAAGTAATTCAATTATCTCCCAGGACAAAGGTAAATCGCCATTATGCACGTGGGGATACTAACACAAGAATTATTATTAAAATACACTATGTAAGACACATTACATTAAAACTATACATTTAACATGTCCCCAGATAGCTCAGGTCTGAGCGCATATTATTAAACGAATGGCGCTCAGACCACACGAATACAGTTCAATTGCCATGGAGCCAAAGTCTTTACAAAGTTAGTTCTCATACGAATGAGCTCCATGGGATTCCTATCTGGGGTATAATACAGTCAGGTAAAACTACCGAACACCGGGCCGTTCGTGCACTCCCGCCGAACAAGAAGGGAGGTCGACGGCTTCAGCGGTGTTCGCGCCAAACTGTGTCCGTTTTTAGTTCCATGAATTAGGCGTCGAACACCGCTGTGCGTTCGCGTGTTTGAAATGGCCGCGACCTCATGTTCGTGATACGAATGGCGGCCACCCAGTATGCGTCAATTAAGCTGCGGTTAACTGCAGCTTCTGGGAGGCTAATTGCCGGCACACTCCAGCTCCCAGGTGGTCTAGTCATTTATGCGGTTGTTCGGTAGATTAAATCTATCGAACACCAGGCAGAAAAGCACGAATAAGTCTTTTCTGCAGGGAAAAAGATGTCTTAACATGGGGCCATAGTCCAAAGGTAACAGGCGAGCAACCAGGCTTCTCCAATGCAATGTGGCGAGATTGCTCTCGTCACACTTTCCTATGTGGATCTTATTTGACGCTCGCTGAACTCCGTGAGGTCAAAGAAGATCTGCATAGAAAAGTACGATTTACTCCGTGTAAATCGCAGAAGCGCCTCTAGTGGCTATCAGGGAGACAGCCACTAGAGGCTGGATTAACCCTGCAGTGTAAACATAGCAGTTTCTCTGAAACTGCTATGGTTTTAGCTGCAGATTTAAAACTAGGGGACCTGGCTGGCACCCAAACCACTTCACTGAGCTGAAGTGGTCTGGGTGCCTATAGTGGTCCTTTAAATTTACTGAAGAAGTTTTGGTGTGTAAATCATGCCCATGCAGTTTAGGAGTTAAAACACTTTTCTTGCAGCTCTTGACACACATAGCCTCAATGAAAAAGAGGTTTCATTTTTACAGTATAGTTCTTTACTTTTGTGAAGGAATTTTGTCCCACTCTTCTTTACACCATTGTTTCAATTTATTGTGGTTTTTCCAACATTTGTTCATGCACAGCTCTCTTAAGGCCCCGCCACAGCAATTTAATTAGGTTTAACATGCTGAGGCTTGTAGAGTCTGAGATGTAAAACTTAGGCTTTGACCTCAGAGTAAATTTATTAGAACATCCACTACCTGTCATTACAGGCACTCCCCCTACTGTGACCTCGCGATCACCTGGCCCAGGGGGGCCGAAGAGGACGGAGGGGGATTCCCAGGTGAGTCTCCAGACCGCGATTGCCGGCGACCAGGTAAGTACATAAGATCGCAGGGCGTTCTATGCCGCCCTGAGGCTTTTAGAGCCATCTAAATAAGGACGGCATAGAACGCCCTGCGGCTTTTAGAGCCATCTAAATAAGGACGGCATAGAACGCCCTGCGGTCTTAAGGGGTTAAGAGATTCTGCAAACTGATAGTTTGTTAGAAATGGAAAATATTGTTGTTCATACAATGTTTCTTTAATAAATGACCTCTTACCCATATTCAGATTTTAGGACGCCATCTTGTCCTAGGTTAGTTTAATCCCCAAGTCAGGGAATTTCCCATGCCATGTGCGCCCTTACGTTTTAGTCTAGACATAGATAAGATGTTCCCCTGTGAAATGACCAAGTTCTGGCCTCGTATCTTTGCCAAGTTAAGGCAGGTCCTAACATGACCTAATTGAACATCCGCGGGCTCTTGGAGGGGCCTGCTGCCCAGCCTCTTGCCAAATGATCACTATGGGCCCTTTAAAAACTTATAGGTATTCTCCAGTGCCAGGAAAACATTAGGTTTCCTGGCACTACAGGACCCTGTAGTACCCCTCTCCCCCCCATCCCAAGTTGCTGAAGGGGTTAAAACCCCTTCAGTGGCTTACCAGAGTCCAGCGCCGATATCAGCCTACTCTCCTCCCCCACCGTCAGCCAGCGGGGGAACCTAATGCGCATGCACGGCAACGGCCGCGTGCGCGCATTAGTCCTCCCCATAGAAAATCATTATTTAATGCTTTCCTATGGGGATTTTAGCGACGCTGGAGGTCCTCACATAGCGTGAGGACGTCCAGCGTCGTATAACACACTTTTTGTGTTCTAGAACACGGAAGTCCATCTAGTGGCTGTCTGATAGGAGGACTAAACCCTGCAAGGTAAATATTGCAGTTTATGAAAACTACAATAATTACACTTGCAGGGTTAAGGTTTGTGGGAGTTGGCACCCAGACAATGGGCAGAAGTGGTCTGGAGGTACCTGGATATATGTACTTTTGTACTCTAGAAAGAGAGACCGACCGTTAGCCCTAATTCCCTGGAACTGTTTTGGGCATAGGACCATGTGCACGGTCGGTCAAAATTATGACTTCCTTGGAAATCCTGAACCCCTGAACTGATCTGGGTGATTTTTGGATATGTTGGTCCCCCAGATTGGGGCTATCCGGGGGTGTGACTTTTCTGGGGTCTCAATGTGTTTTGGTGGAACTTACAGGGTGTTGTTAAAATGTATGTTTTCTGTACCTGGAGATAATTGAGTTTAGTACAGTTCCTGACTCGGTTATCTCTCAGGCAATTACCTCTCTCCTGGACCTGAGAGCCAATGTAATTATGTGTATGTTTACTGTAGTCTCCTCTCAGGTCCAGAGGGGAATGCCCCTGGAATAAGTATCCAGAAACCCCTTACATGGGGAGTTGCATATAAGGCTGCATGTGGCTCCCATTAAACAAGTTACCCTTCACCCTCAACATAGAGCCTCATCTCATGTGTGGAGGGGACAGCCATATTCACTCTGGGGATTGCTATACTCATTATACTCCCTTGGATTAGAATCACTAGCTCTTGTAAGAGCTATCCTGCTATACTCTCTGGAGTAGGAGAGATCTATCCACTGGAAGCTGGATCCCTGACTTGGGTCCAGGGTGGGTGGAGGACAGCGAGACCCCAACCAGGCTGTAACGCTGGCTGTGGGACATACAGTGGTTATGGTGTCTGATGGAGTGCTTGGAAGTACTCTGTGCAAAGGGGTTTTCTAAGCCAATGTCATTACAATGTCTACTTGGTCACTCAGGTCCAGGACACTCCCACAAAAAATAAGATAATCCCTCCCCTGTGCCTGAGAGATAATTGAGTCAGGAACTGTACGAACTCCATTATCTCCAGGTACAGAAAACATAAATTTTACAATATTCCAAAAGTACCCCCAAAACACATGGAAACCCCACAAAAGTCACATCCCCCGATCTGGGGGACCAACATATCCAAATATCACCCAGATCGGTTCAGGGGTTTGGGATTTCCATGGAAGTCATAGTTTTGACAGACGGTCGGTCTCTCTGTCTGGAGTACAAAAGTACATAAATAACATACATTCTTAAAGGCTCCATAGTCTCTTGGAAAGAGGGTGGCCAGCAGGCCCCTCCAAGAGCCCGTGGCCACATGTACTTATTAATATTAGGAAACAGGAGAGATTTCGGAGACAGACGCTGCTCCATTTTACCATGACTGAGAGGTTGACTTCTTTAATTGGGTATGTTATTCTATTTCACTTATATTGCAAGCATATACATTAATCTTATAAACTCTGCTATGAATTATTGTAATGGATTATTATGTTTATATAAGTTTATATTTTTATTTAATAAAATATTTAAAAAGACAAAATTTTGCTTCCAAGATAACCCCTATTTTATATTGTATTCTTAATTATTTATATATTTTAAATAGAGGAACTCTTACTAACTATATAATATTATGGCTAAGATATCTGTGCGGTTAGCCTTGCTAAATTATATGCTTTAAGATGTTATAGTGGTAAATAGGGGAGCCGGCTGCGGTTACAGTGTAAAACCTTAAAGGATCACTATAGGGTCAGGAACACAAACGTGTATTCCTGACCCTATAGTGTTAAAACCACTATCTAGCCTCCTTGGGCCCCTCATGCCTCCATAAATATAGGAAATCTTACTGTATTCAAGCCTGAAGCTGTAACTCTGCATGCTGTTAGACTCAGAAAAACAAGCAGTCTGCTGACATTATCAGAAGTGGTAGCTGATCCAATCACAATGCTTCTCCATAGGATTGGCTGAGACTGACAAAGAGGCAGATCAGGGGCAGAGCCAGCATGATTCAAACACAGCCCTGGCCAATCAGCATCTCCTCATAGAGATACATTGAATCAATGTATCTCTTAGTTCAGTGTCTGCATGCAGAGGGAGGAGAGACTGGATGTTTGGATGCATTTTAGGCAGCCATGACCCAGGAAGGATCTCTAACAGCTATCTGAGGAGTGGCCAGGGAAGTTATCACTAGGCTGTAATGTAAACACTGCATTTTCTCTGAAAAGAGACTAACCAGAACACATTAAATAAGCTGTAGATGTTCTGACTATAGTGTCCTTTTAAAACTAATCTAAAAATATCTATAATGGAACACTCACATGTTCCAGAGCTGAAAAAAACTAGCTCTGGTTGTAGAGACATATGGGTCTGTATGGGACCGTGAACACTCCTCTCATTATAGGTAAATTGAAAGAGATATCTTTTCCTGATAAAGGTGTATAAATGGTGTAATATTGCTTTAAAACCACACAACGTATAAATTAAGTTATTGTACTCACAAGCTTGAAACCTATCAATTGGCTCAATAAAACTATAATATATGTATATATAAATAAAATATAGAATATTGAGTTCCTGGACAACAAGTTTATACTTTATTAAAACAACAATTATAAAAAAAAAAAATATATATATATAATCTCTGATTCCGTGAGCGTGTTATAATGACTGGCCATCGTTCCTGCATATAAACCTCCTTAATCCTAGTAAGCCGCTTTGGCCGTTTCTCCGCTTGTTCCTGAGACAAACTATTTTACAATCCTCCTTTTCAGACTTAACGTCACTTCCGGTCTTATCTGCGTTGCGTCTATTCTGATTTTCTTTCGTGCCACTGACAGAGGAAACCGCGGCCGTTCGTGCCACTGACAGAGGAAACCGCGGCCGTTCGTGCCACTGACAGAGGAAACCGCGGCCGTTCGTGCCACTGACAGAGGAAATGTGTTCTTTTGTTCCACTAATAGAGGAAACCACGTACATGCGTTCTACTTGTATCAATAAATGTGTGTCAGTGCCTTTTAATGTCCTTATGTATAAAATATCTCATATATGGGAAACAGAAACGAATATAAAGAGATGCACACAATCCACATTTCTAAATACGAGATCTCAGAAGATGAAGAGAAATAAAACAATTATAAAAAGTACGTCATCCAAATTCTTCATAATAGATCTATAAATAAAGTCACTGTATGATCCCAGTACTGAAATGTTATCTATTATGTGAATATATACATGTCCAAAAAATTATATCTAAAAACTTCATAAATGATTAATAAAATACACACAATTTAAAAAAAACAAAAACAAAAAAAACTTGTTTTATCAGTTTAAATAAATTAGCTTAATAGTGATTTGGAGATTTTTTTTTCTAAGACTGTGGAAAATCAACTTATTTAAATTAAAGATCAATTCTAATAATTTTATTACCCTCCAATATTTCTGCATTTTATTTATCCCTCTAAACTTCGGGCCTTTTGGATCCTTATTCTGACAATGTTTAAAGTGAGAGGATACACTATGATGAATCCATTGATAATGTTCCCCAATACGGATATGTTGGGCCCTTGTTCTTCCTACATAGCGTAATCCGCAGAGACATCCAAAACATTATTTATATATTTATTAATAATGATAGACCCTCTCCTGTCATAGAAACATAGAATGTGACGGCAGATAAGAACCATTCGGCCCATCTAGTCTGCCCAATTTTCTAAATACTTTCATTAGTCCCTAGCCTTATCTTATAGTTAGGATAGCCTTATGCCTATCCCACGCATGCTTAAACTCCTTTACTGTGTTAACCTCTACCACTTCAGCTGGAAGGCTATTCCATGCATCCACTACCCTCTCAGTAAAGTAATACTTCCTGATATTATTTTTAAACCTTTGTCCCTCTAATTTAAGACTATGTCCTCTTGTTGTGGTAGTTTTTCTTCTTTTAAATATAAACACCAAAAAAAGAGAGAGAACTTTGGATTTAGGTAGATACTATATATCCCCCAAATCCCTAGTTTCTCATGAGTGTAGCGCTGAATATAAAGTGAAAATTTCAGTGAAGGAATAGTGCTAGAACACGCACTTACCCTATATATTGTGCTTTAGTTTTCTTAATGGTATATCAAGAAAAAAGAACATAAAAAATACAAATAATAGTGTAGTATATTAAATGAATATTGTATAAAGTCTTTTAGTTGTAAATGATGAATTGAAATGAACTCACATTTTTTAGAGCCTTTTCCAGTTATAAGGCTCTAAACTTCCAGGTGTCTGTGTCTTTTTTAGGGGTAGATCACACGACCCGTCTCCCAAGATGAAAAAGGGCGTAAATTTCTCTCCACGTTGCATAGAAAAGAGACACAGATATCCCCAATCTAAATGTAGTATTTTAGATTCTGATGTAGATCAATGTAAATAAAATACAAAAGTGCTCACCTTCTTTAGAGCCTCTGGTTACCGGCTCTAAGTATTTTAGCCTAGTGTCAAATTAATAGGGATGACACTGCCCCCTTCTTGGAATCACTTGCGCAGAGTATGATTGAATAGTAAATAAAATGTATATATTTATTTTGAAAACTATAAAAATGTATACATGATACTAGAAAATAATAAAAACAGTTACATAAAATATAAATATATTGGGTGGTCTATTTACAGGTCCACCTAGTTAGCCAAAACGCGTTTCACCGATCAGAACGGCTTCCTCAGTCAGCTTCAAACAATATTGTGCATCCAGTCTCCTTTTTATACCTTCAAATTTCCCGCCAGAAAATTCCTCTGTTCGTTGGTTTAATGTTCCGTATATGCTCATTTATTCTCACATTCAATGAATGTGAGAATAAATGAGCATATACGGAACATTAAGAAGGGCTACGATAAGCATAGTGTTTCAGACCATTTTAGATTAATACATGACAAAGATCCACAATTTTTAGATTTTTATGCTATCCAAAAAGTCACCTTAAATTGGCGAGGGGAGGACGAAATAAGAAAATTAGGTCAATTAGAAACAAAATGGATATTTAATTTAAACACTCTAACCCCCCAAGGCTTGAATGCAGATTTCGAATTATGTCATTTTTTATAATTATTCTTCTTCAAAAATTATTATTTTTTAGATGTTTGGTCTATTAATTAAAATTTATTTATCTTTTAATTAATTTATTTCATATAAAAAACATACTATTTTATAATTCTAAACATCATAATTAATAATACATATTACTGTTGTAGGACCTAAGAAATATACCAAATAGGGATCTGCACACCAATAAATTGTAAATGACTATAAGAATAAATTATTACACAATTATAGAACCATATAAATATTCCAGGCAATATATATTTTCAACACTGGAATTATATAAAGTTCTTCAATACATCAAAATATAATACTGATTAGATATTTTGCTGTATATACAATGTCATTTTCTATTGTCTTTACTGTTTCTATTTTTTTTTCCTTTATGTTATGAATCATATCACTGATGTGTTTATTTTCTAAATGTACTCGGAATGTATCTTCAGAGAAAAGGGGCAACAGTGAAACAAATACTACTATTAGGAACTGAGATTTAGGGGCAGTGCACCATGGGACGTGTAGTTCACGAAACCGGAAGTGACGCGACGGCATTTTTGCCCGCGAAAACCGGAAGTGACACCAGTAAACCCAAAGCAGGATGGGACTTGTAGGATTAAAGGGCGGAAGTGACGTGACGCCATACTGGAGACACTGGACGCAATTAAACCAACGAACAGAGGAATTTTCTGGCGGGAAATTTGAAGGTATAAAAAGGAGACTGGATGCACAATATTGTTTGAAGCTGACTGAGGAAGCCGTTCTGATCGGTGAAACGCGTTTTGGCTAACTAGGTGGACCTGTAAATAGACCACCCAATATATTTATATTTTATGTAACTGTTTTTATTATTTTCTAGTATCATGTATACATTTTTATAGTTTTCAAAATAAATATATACATTTTATTTACTATTCAATCATACTCTGCGCAAGTGATTCCAAGAAGGGGGCAGTGTCATCCCTATTAATTTGACACTAGGCTAAAATACTTAGAGCCGGTAACCAGAGGCTCTAAAGAAGGTGAGCACTTTTGTATTTTATTTACATTGATCTACATCAGAATCTAAAATACTACATTTAGATTGGGGATATCTGTGTCTCTTTTCTATGCAACGTGGAGAGAAATTTACGCCCTTTTTCATCTTGGGAGACGGGTCGTGTGATCTACCCCTAAAAAAGACACAGACACCTGGAAGTTTAGAGCCTTATAACTGGAAAAGGCTCTAAAAAATGTGAGTTCATTTCAATTCATCATTTACAACTAAAAGACTTTATACAATATCCATTTAATATACTACACTATTATTTGTATTTTTTATGTTCTTTTTTCTTGGTATACCATTAAGAAAACTAAAGCACAATATATAGGGTAAGTGCGTGTTCTAGCACTATTCCTTCACTGAAATTTTCACTTTATATTCAGCGCTACACTCATGAGAAACTAGGGATTTGGGGGATATATAGTATCTACCTAAATCCAAAGTTCTCTCTCTTTTTTTGGTGTTTATCTATGAATGGTGGGTTATAAGGAGTACCCACGGAGTGTATATAGCAGCTAAAAATCACAAATTCACTTATTATATAGCGCCATCATTCCACATTTTTTTGTGTGTTCAAATTCTTTTAAATATAGTCTCCTCCTTTACTGTGTTGATTCCCTTTATATATTTAAATGTTTCTATCATATCCCCCCTGTCTCGTCTTTCCTCCAAGCTATACATGTTAAGATCCTTTAACCTTTCCTGGTAAGTTTTATCCCGCAATCCATGAACCAGTTTAGTAGCCCTTCTCTGAACCCTCTCTAAGGTATCAATATCCTTCTGAAGATACGGTCTCCAGTACTGTGTACAATACTCCAAGTGAGGTCTCACCAGTGTTCTGTACAATGGCATGAGCACTTCCCTCTTTCTACTGCTAATACCTCTCCCTATACAACTAAGCATTCTGCTAGCATTTCCTGCTGCTCTATTACATTGTCTGCCTACCTTTAAGTCATCAGAAATAACCACCCCTAAATCCCTTTCCTCAGATGTTGAGGTTAGGACTCTAGCAAATATTCTGTACTCTGCCCTTGGGTTTTTACGTCCAAGATGCATTATCTTGCACTTATCCACATTAAATGTCAGTTGCCACAACTCTGACATTTTTCTAGTTTACCTAAAACATTTGCCATTTGGCTTATCCCTCCTGGAACATCAACCCTGTTACATATCTTAGTATCATCAGGAAAAAGACATACCTTACCATCAAGACCTTCTGCAATATCACTAATAAAAATATTAAAGAGAATGGGTCCAAGTACAGATCCCTGAGGTACCCCACTGGTGACAAGTCCAAGCTTGAATATATTCCATTAACTACAACCCTCTGTTGCCTGTCACTCAGCCACTGCCTTACCCATTCAACAATATTGGAATCCAAACTTAAAGATTGCAGTTTATTGATAAGCCTTCTATGTGCAACAGTGTCAAAAGCCTTACTGAAATCTAGGTAAGCAATGTCTACTGCACCACCCTGATCTATAATTTTAGTTACCCAATCAATCAATAAGATTAGTTTGGCATGATCTCCCTGAAGTAAACCCATGTTGTCTCTGATCTTGAAATCCATGTGTTTTTAGATGTTCATCAATCCTATCCTTTAACATGGTTTCCATCACTTTCCCACTACTGAAGTAAGGCTTACTGGCCTATAGTTGCCCGACTCCTCCCTATTACCTTTCTTGTAAATGGGCACAACATTCGCTAACTTCCAATCTTCTGGGACTACTCCTGTTAACAATGATTGGTTAAATAAATCTGTTAATGGTTTTGCTAGTACACCACTAAGCTCTTTTAATAGCTTTGGGTGTATTCCATCAGGTCCCATTGACTTATTTGTCTTTACTTTTGACAGTTGAAATAGAACCTCTTCCTCTGTAAACTCACGTGTAATAAATGACTCATTTATCCTTTTTCTCAACTGAGGTCCCTTTCCTTCATTTTCTTCTGTAAATACAGAACAAAAATATTCATTGAGGCAGTCAGCTAGACCTTTATCCTCTTCTACATACCTTCCTTCTTTTGTTTTTAATATAACTAATCCTTGTTTTACTTTTCTTTTCTCATTTATGTATCTAAAAAATGTTTTATCCCCTTTTTTTACTGACTGTGCTATTTTCTCTTCTGTGTGTGATTTGGAAGCTCTTATAACTTGCTTAGCCTCTTTCTGCCTAATCTTATAGATCATTTTGTCTCCCTCACTCTGGTTTTTTTTATAATTCCTAAATGCTAACTTTTTGTTTTTAACTATTTTGGCCACATCTGCGGGGTACCACAGTGGTTTCTTGAATTTTTTGCTTTTACTGACAAGCCTAATGCAATTTTCTGTTGCCTTCAGTAGTGCAACTTTTAAATAATAGAGTTACAATCGTTGTCTTTTCTCCTAGAACATGCCAAACACTGTCTGCGTCCGTAAAACCAATATGTTTTTTTTATCGTGGCTCTTTACCAATATACTTTTTTTTTTACTCCTCTATGGCTGGTTGAGTGAAATTGGTTGTTCTGGGAAAATACTTTTCGTAAAAGATCCTAAAAGGGTAAAAGTAAAGTATATTGGTAAAGAGCCACGATCAGGCTGCTACATTTTTAAAAATACATATTGGTTTTTACGGATGCAGACAATAATAAAATGATGTTGGATCTTTCATTTAAATAATTTGATTCTCCACGATCTTAAAAAACAAACCAAAACAAAATCAAAACAAAACAAACAATCTCCAAATCACTATTAAGATAATTTATATAAATTTTAAAAGAAACTTGCTTTATCAGTTGTGTGTATTTTATTAATCATTTATAACGGTTTTTAGATGGAATTTTCCGAGATTTATATAGTTTTATACATAATAGATGATATTTCAGTATTGGGATCATACAGTGACTTTTATATATCTATTTATATCCCGATATAAGAATGTGGATGACGTACTTTTTATAATTGTCTTATTTCTCTTTATCTTATATTTAGAAATGTGGATTGTGGGAGTCTTTATACTGGTTTCTGTTTCCCATATATGAGATATTATATATATATATATATAAGGACATTTAAAATATATTGACACATTTGTTGATGCAAGTGAAACGAACGGCCGCAGTTTCCTCTGTCAGTGGCACGAACGGCCCCGGTTTCCTCTGTCAGTGGAACGGCCGGCCGTGGTTTCCTCTGTCAGTGGGACAAAATAAAATAAAAAAAGACAACGCAGATAAGACCGGAAGTGACGTTACGTCTGAAAAGGAGGATTGTAAAATAGAGTTTGTCTCAGGAACAAGTGGAGAAACGGCCAAAGCAGCTTACTAGGATTAAGGAGGTTTATATGCAGGAACGATGGCCAGTCATTATAACACGCTCAGGGAATCAGATAGAGATATATATTTTTATAATTGTTGCTTTAATAAAGTATAAACTTGTTGTACAATAACTCAATATTAAATATATATATATAAACTTTTATTGAGCCAATTGATGGGCTCCAAGCTTGTGAGTACAATAACCTCATTTATAGTTGTGTGGTTTTAAAGCAATATTACACCATTTATACATCTCGTCTATGAAGCAGCCTGGGAAGGAAAAGATATCTCTTTCAATTTACCTATAACGAGAGGAGTGTTCACGGTCCCATACAGACCCAAACGTCTCTACAACACGTGAGTGTTCTATTATAGACATTTTGATATTAGCAGTTTTAAGGTTTTACACCATGTTGTAAATTATTTTTCATAAAGGTGCACACACTAGATTATAAAGATATAAACGAAAGGATTTATTTTCACTTCCATTCTAATATAGCGTATTTTGTTTGGTATGATGGTGATCTCTGCTATTGGCTTTTCAAGCTGAGCTAACATCATCCGATCACAAGGGAGCAGATACAGGAGCTGCAATACACTCTGTTCATGTAGTTAAAATCCAAATGGTAAGACTTGCAGCTAAAACAGCCTAGCTGTGCCTATAGCCAAGTTAGAGAACTGCTTCAAACTGGCACATTCGGAAAGACTTTGCCAAGTGTTCTGAAAAGGGGTTCTAACTCTGCTTATTTTATTTATTTTTATAATTCTTTATTTTTGATGTGGATTACATCCACACATTTTGGTAATGCAGAAATTTCAGACATTGCATGAATTAATACGGCTGATTACAGCATAAAAACAGGTACATGACACAAAGAAACTAAGTTTGAGAGAAACAATAAAAACAGAGCCCTTAAGGGTAATCCAAAGCCCACTCCTCTATCTCATCCCCTTCCATGTCACCATCGCACTGCGCTCTGCCTAGGTATACTGTCTTGTTTAAACCCAGTGCGCTATAGCAGGGGGACTCCATGAAAGGTGTGTTGTAATTCTAGATGCAGAGGTTGGTACGGCAGCCAGCGGGCCTGGGCCGTATTCAGCATTCCCCTCATCTCTGTGAGACTATTGCGCCCAGGGAATCCCACCTCTTTAAGGTGTCTAAATGCAGGGAGCCTTAATGCTCACCTATCTGGAGATCTTTGGCAAGGGCGTGTATTTACACGGGGCTCACACGTACAAGTCTGCCTCTAATACTCCCATTCGCCCTCATACTCTCACCTACCCATCCACTAATTCTGCTTTTAAAACTATTTTTTTTTTATTCTCATAAGAATCAACTATTCTATGCCCAAATATTCAGTTCAGACAACATTGGCAAAATAATTCTCCTGCTTTGAATTGAAAATTAAATTACCAGATTTAGACAGAGTTTTCAAAGGAAGATTTAACCCATATAGCACATGGAGGAAAATACAGACAGGGTTATTCAAGTGAGAATTCTGGGAGTCATTTTTCTTGTGGTCTTTACAAATGAAAGTAAAGTTATTAGTTCAGGGAAAGAAATCAGAGAGCTATCGCAGTGTGCTCTCTGTCCATCGTGCTGGCTCGAAGCTCCACAATTATTTTATACTTTATATCCTTACGATGGATGAGAACATAAACAGTGCAGCTTACGTGGCTTCTATGACTACTCCGACCCCAGACGGCTGCAGCGCTTCAGTGATTGCTATGGCAATTTGTTTCGTAAGACGTTCCTGAACTGCAAAAAAAGGGAACAAAATCAAGAGCTGGTAAGATAAACCCAGTTACTTTCTGTATAATTAAGCTATTTTTCTCCCCATTATAAATAAGTCATACAAGACTTTTTCATTCAATGTCCACCTACTTATAGCGCTGCAGAGTTTGTGGTTTAATAAATCAAAGTGTTTTCAAAGTGGGACCAGCCTTTCATGAGATCCCACCATTACAGCGCAGCTTGGGTGTAACGTCATGTCCTACATTTGACTTTGAATAACCCTGAAAATTAATTCTACATTTTACACCAAAAGTGAACTGGAAACCAAGACTTGGAGAATGGTTTCAGTATCTGAAAGATTCACCTCGAATTCAGACAACTCTGCCTTTGGTAAAGAACTCTGTTAATAGTGAATTCCGTATAAAGGATAAATGTAAGCCAACGCAGATGATCTGGTACCAGGCTCTAGTGCTGCGGTTTAGAATAACTTACCATTCACAATTCAGTATGATGCAATTCGGGGCTTACCCTAAGCTGAAAATGCAGTTTCTATTATGGTCTAAAACCAGGTTAAATGCCTGAGTTAGGCAGAGCTGTAAGGAATCATTTTAATAAAAGTCTCTCCGGCTCATTTTCCCAGGCGTTATTGCACGAAGAGGAACAGCTGAGAATGTATTCAGCCCTCTCCTCAGATATAGCAGCATACGTAAATTCTGCATTAGAGTCAGCATTAATGTTTAAGGGCCACAGGTGTAAGATGAAATAAAGGATATATAGTCTGCTGTGCCCTAATACGCAGCTTAATAAACAGAGGAGATGTTTCAAGGGTCTACTTCTCACCTGTTTAGCTCATTTACACCTTACAAAGCCCTCCAAACACCATAACTACAGGAAGTTGTAATAGTTATGGTGCCAGGAGTTCTGGCT
This sequence comes from Pelobates cultripes, assembly GCA_933207985.1. Lineage (NCBI taxonomy): Eukaryota > Metazoa > Chordata > Amphibia > Anura > Pelobatidae > Pelobates > Pelobates cultripes. The sequence continues at coordinate 94,614,838 of OW240924.1, read as the reverse complement.
CTACTGCCTACAGAAAGGTGAGGAGCGGCACCATAACCACTATAGTGCCCAGTTTGTGTGTCCCTTTAATGTCCTATAACAGCCACGATGTCAGAGCTAGGCAGTGCCACATTTATTATATACACTTGCGCTTACTACAGGAGTCCATAGCCATATAAACCATCCTGCATTGTGACACGGGAATAAAAATATACAATAAACGTGTTCCTCTCACCATGTAGAAAGGACAAAATGAGAGTGAACTTTCAGATACAAACTGTAAATATATCGGTAAGCAGTGAGTGGCGTATTGACCCATAAAATGCCGATGTCATATAACAAGTCACGCACTTATTTCACAATTTGGAGATGCCTGGCTTTGGACATGTGACCTTTCACATTGTTCGGATTGTTCTAGCACTGATTCAGAGATTACTATTTTTGTTTTTACACAATCCAACATGTTCACCAAACCATGTAATCGATCTGTTCCTCCAGGTCATAGCCTACCCTCACACAGCAATGTACACATCACACCTGAGGCACAAGCAGTTCTGAGTCGTCAAATATTGTGCAAAATTGTTTACTACAAACAAACATGGCTCGAAGAACCATAATAAAAATAATCTTATAAAATCTATGGGAATAATAAAAATATAAAATCCATGGGAATTTTTTGCTTATTCACATGGATTACATAAGAATATTATTTTATTAATCTTGTATAAGCCATGTGAATAATAAAAATAATCTTAAAACATTGAGGATGATATACACAGAGCCTCCGGCCACCTTGTGGTATAAGGCAACCTTGGCAAAGACATGCACGACACACTCCTGCATAACCGCCTACCTTCCTGAACCCTCAGAGGGAGATGGGAGAATAAGAACAACTACCTAATATCTGTAACAACAAGCAGTGAAGTGTTGGATTGTGTTGTCAGCATGTGATTTACACTGATTTGTCATGACGGTATCTCGTTGCATTGTACAATAAAAATTGTCAAATTCAAAAAAAAATAAAAAATAATCTTAAAACAAACAGTAGGTTGTCCATAAAATGTCTCCTACTTAATGATCCTTTTGGTGTCGAAGCATGATTGCCATCCGCACTGGGCTTCTGCGTAAGAAGGTATTAATGACTAGGTGGCTGTATAAAGGGCGGGAGGCTGGGGACATTGTTTAATTAACACATTGTATTCAGTAAAACTGTAGTCACCATTCCCCCGTCTGCAAACTCAATGTTTTAGGAGGGTTTTTTTTTTTGGGGGAGTGAAAGGAGAATATAAGATTTCGTTAAGTTTTGAGTGTTGCTCAACAGACATCTGATTTTTGTTTTTTTTTAATAAAAGTACGGATTATAATTTTATATCTGGATATAAGCTTAAAATATGCATAAATAATTATTTTGTGCATGTGATTTTTATTTCAAATAATCCAAAAATCACCAGCATAAAATATAGAATAGAATAAAAAGACTGCAGGCTCCACCGTGTTTGATTTGCATTTTGGCCTTTCATTGCTGACAGCTAATATACAGACATTCTGTCCACTGTCAAAAGATTTTATGTCAAAGTAAGCAGCGGCCGGAGCTCAGCTGTGGAAAGATGTACCTTTGAACCTGGCACTGATAACGAGACAGGAGATAAGCTTGTATATATATATAAAGAAACTGGACTTTCATAACCTTTATCTAAAAATAATCTGCCCTGGGGTGCACTTTCAATGTCAGAATCAGTCGACTTACATCATGGAAGAGTACTTACCTTGCAGTCGTCTGCTGTAGATTTCCACAATCCTAAAACAAATACAAAGAAATGGTCATCTGATTTCTTATAATTCCTCATTGCTTTAAAGCCAAGAAGAAAGGGGGGCGTCTTAGTGTTATTATACAATTCCAGGGGTCGGATTTAATAAATGGGTCTTGGTGTCATCATATTTGAAGAGAATAATAAAAATAAGAGTGCAAATCAGTTAAAATAGAACAGTGTAAGAGAGCCGCTAAATACAATAAAAACCTTCCCAAGTTTCAAAGCTAAATATAGGCAAAAAAGCAGTATCAGCGCTTAGCAGATATTCCCTTACAACACAAAATAGGGAAAAAGCAATAAATACAAATTGTTAGCGTCCCAACATTAGCATAATGTTAAATAAAAGAAATTTAAAAAAATAAAAGGCTATTTCCAAGTAATAGGGAATTGAATAATAGTTGCACAATAGTCTGTGTATTCAGTCGTTTAAATGGATCCAATCCAGGTGTAACTTTGTATCCACCTTAAATTAGAAGAGACACAGACCTAGTGTAACACTGCAAATATTTTATTCTCCCTTAGAAAACCCTTTTGTGGAACTCTTACAGAATATGGTGGTGGAACTTATCTCTAAGGACCAGTATTAGGCATTGATACAGTACAGTGCACTAGTCGAAATAGATGTATTACCGCTCCGTCGATAGGATATTGCAAACCGATCCTGTGCACTGGAACCGGTGCAGACCTCTGTCTCCTTGGAGCAACTTTTTTTTTTAGTTAAAATTCCCATGAATTTCCCTTTTGTAAGGAGTAATTATTTGGTATCTATAGTGGGGTCTTTATCATTCAGAGTTAGTTTACATTCTGTATCATCTGTTGTATTGATTAACACCCTCCAGTTTTGTCTGCAGGTTTTCCAGGTACTGCTTTATTACCGTGTAGTTCTTGTAACGCCTTTTTTCCTGTATAGTTAGATTCGATTTTTTGCCAGGAATTCTTTCTGGAATTTTGTCCAGATCTGCCATTAGAGCGTTCCTGGGTGCGCCCATCTGATTGTTAGGGCAGACAATGGATTTATTCTGCAAGGCTGTATGCTGAAAATTATTCTTATTAATGACCTTAATTTGGTCTTTAGTCAGCACAGCATTAGATCAATTAAAAACTCCTGCAATATCTACCATTCTGGGTTCTCTTCCCTCTGCTACATAATTGTTTTTTCCTTTTGAGACACATAAGTTGTTTTAATTGTTATTTTTAATGTATTTTATTTTGATATATGTAAAGTGTGTAAAAACCGTATACCAAATTAACCTTTTCCATACATACTTTCTATGCTGTTTGATATTTATGAATTGTAATGGTTTTATACCCCCTCGTTATTATTTGGACTTTTTCCGTTTACAAGAGAAATTCCATACGGACTTTAATTCAATTCTGCCAGATATCCTATCTTGAGAAAGCCCAATCTAAAAGGCGAAAAGCGTAGATCGAGCCTGGTGGTAACATTGGGAGCAAGTCCAGCGGCACTCCCAGTGGACGTTCTTCCGAGGAGACAGAGGTCTGCACCGGTTCCAGTGCACAGGATCGGTTTGCAATATCCTATCGACGGAGCGGTAATACATCTATTTCGACTAGTGCACTGTACTGTATCAATGCCTAATACTGGTCCTTAGAGATAAGTTCCACCATCATATTCTGTAAGAGTTCCACAAAAGGGTTTTCTAAGGGAGAATAAAATATTTGCAGTGTTACACTAGGTCTGTGTCTTTTCTAATTTAAGGTGGATACAAAGTTACACCTGGATTGGATCAATTTAAACGACTGAATATACAGACTATTGTGCAACTATTATTCAATTCCCTATTACTTGGAAATAGCCTTTTATTTTTTTTTAAACATTATACTAATGTTGGGACTCTAAAGATTTAGTTGTATTTATTTTTTTGGAGTGCTTACATGTACAACAGCATGCAGAGGCGAATAAGAACTTACAGATGATTTGGATTTATTGCTTTTTCACGATTTTGTGTTATAAGAGAATTTCTGCTAAGTGCGAATAATGCTTTTTTTTTTTTTGCCTATATTTGGAAAGAAGCAATGCTGGCACAGAATCCCTCTCGGAGAACCAAATGATTGGACCGCATACCTGCGGCAAGAGACTCTCTCACAAACAGAGGGAAAGGGACAGTAATCTAACACTATAAAAGGTATTTGGAGCTGTTGTGTTGAATCTTAAACACAGGAAGAGATCACAGCAGGAAAAGAAGAACATTAAAAGGGGGGAGTGTGAAACAAAAAGGAGAATAGGACCTATGGATGACATGGAGAGGGGACCTTAGGAAAGACACAGAATGATCATGGGTGAAACAAGCTGAAATTCTGTTACAGTGTGAAGAGAGAGAGAATGGCCCAGTATAAATATAAGGGGAAAACGACACAAACAATCGCTATGAATCTCACATTCACTGGCCGCTGATTTGCCCACTTGTCCCATCAAAACCCTTCTCCGTGCAGAACAAACACAATAAATGTGAAAATGACCAGCACTGCCGAAATACACAAAGACTTCCTTAATCCCAGCTGCGGGTGCTCGAACACCAAACTGCAGTCAGATTAAATGTCAAATCTAATTGGAAAATGTTGATACAGTGTTGTTCACGTGTTGGAAAAGATAGAATAAGAGAATTAAAGCAAATTATCCTTTTTTATGATTTGCTAAACAGGAAAAGGTCAGGAATATATAATGTCCTATGCAAGCACACTAGAGAAACATAACTGATAAAGGCACTCCAGGTTCACTGGACTACATTTCCCATGATTCTCCACACATTACACAACATGCTGAGAATATAGGGAGAGGCAGGGATTTGCGATATAGTCTCATGCGGTAAAACTGTGTCATAATGTGCATTTATTACTGCACTGGGTTACCTGACCTTATATTACAGCTGGCTGAATTCTCCGGATGTCGGTGTTAAACCCTGGTATCTCATTACACGAGAAATGACCCCGGCTGTACATATAAGGCTATGAAGAGCTGAAGAATTTACATGGACATAGCACAGGACACTTTACCTGTTTGTCGAGTAGGGCTGGGCAAATGGTGGATGCCCAGATGATTTACACTGCAACTTGCTATTTCCCCTGTAGTATGTTTATCAACAATTTGCCCAGCCCTAGATGGCTTTGCAGAAAACCAGTTTGTAGACAATCCTTCTGGTAGGGCCCTGGGACAAGGTGGTGGCTTAAACCCAGAAGACAGGAAGGATGATTCTCTGCATGTTCATCTGAATACAGGTAACTTAATATCACCTCTCACTTGCGTAATCTTGAAACTGTGATTTAAAAGGGACACTATAGTTACCAAACAAAATAGTTAAATGAAGTAGTTTTGGTGTATAGATCATGCTCCTGCAGTCTCACTGCTCAATCCTCTGCCATTTAGGAGTAAAATCACTTTGTTTATGCAGCCCTTGTCACACCTCCCTGCACGTGACTTGCACAGCCTTCCTAAACACTTCCTGTAAAGAGTCATCTAATGTTTGTACTTCCTTTATTGCAAATTATGTTTAATTTAGAATTTCATTATTTTCTGCTCTGTTAATAGCTTTCTAGACCCTGCAGGAGCCTTCATGTGATGAAAGTTCAATTTACAGAGCAGGACATAAAAAGATTTAAAATAAGTTACATCTGACTGAAAATAAAACCATTGGTTTTATGCAGACTGTGTCAGTCACAGCCAGATGAGGTGTGGCTAGGGCTGCATAAACAGAAACAAAAGTGATTTAACTCCTAAATTTCAGACTATTTAACAGTGAGACTGCAGAGACATGATCTATACACCAAAACTGCTTCATCCAGCTAAAGTTGTTTTGGTGACTATAGTGTTCCTTTAAGAATTAAAGGAGCACTATAGGGTCAGGAACACAAACATGTATTCCTGACCCTATAGTGGTAAAACCACCATCTAGGCCCTTATACCTCCCTAATAAATGTAAAATCTTACTTGTATTCAAGTCTGGAGCTGCAGGCTTTGTCCATTTTTCATTTAGACCTGCCCACTGCCTGCTGACATCATCAGAAGTGGTAGTCTGATCCAATCACAATGCTTCCCCATAGGATTGGCTGAGACTGACAAGGAGGCAGATCAGGGGCAGAGCCAGCATGATTCAAACACAGCCCTGGCCAATCAGCATCTCCTCATAGAGATGAATTGAATCAATGGATCTCTATGAGGAAAGTTCAGTGTCTGCATGCAGAGGGAGGAGATACTGAATGTTTGGATGCATTTTAGGCAGCCATGACCCAGGAAGGATCTCTAACAGCCATCTGAGGAGTGGCCAGTGAAGTTATCACTAGGCTGTAATGTAAACACTGCATTTTCTCTGAAAGGACAGTGCTTACTGCAAAAAGCCTAAAAGGAATGATTCTACTCACCAGAACAAATTCAATAAGCTGGGTACTATATAATAAGCTGGGTACTATATAATAAGCTGTAGTTGTTCTGGTGACTATAGCGTCCCTTTAACGGTGTAATTGATTATTTTAGACTTAAATAGCAAAACTGTAAATATTCTACAGCTCTCCTTGATCTCTAACAATATGCAACACCATTAAAGGACCACTACAGTGCCCCCACCCTCAGAGACCCCCTCCCGCCCGGCTCTGGAAGGGGGAAAGGGTTAAAAACTTACCTTTTTCCAGCGCTGGGCGGGGAGCTCTCCTCCTCTTCTCCTCCTCCTTCTCCTCCCCGTCGGCTGAATGCGCACGCGCGGCAAGAGCTGCGCGCGCATTCAGCCCGTCGCATAGGAAAGCATTTACAATGCTTTCCTATGGACGCTGGCGTGCTCTCACTGTGAGAAGCACGCAAGCGTCTCTAGTGGCTGTCAATGAGACAGCCACTAGAGGATTAGGGGGAAGGCTTAACCCATTCATAAATATAGCAGTTTCTCTGAAACTATGTTTATTAAAAAATGGGTTAACCCTAGCTGGACCTGGCACCCAGACCACTTCATTAAGCTGAAGTGGTCTGGGTGCCTAGAGTGGTCCTTTAAGTGTGGGAGACGGTTTTCCTGATTGTGTTAGTGGAAGCAGGACAATAGCAAGCAGACCGTTTCTGCGTCTTTATACAAGGATTAGGAAGAAAAAGACAGTCTGTTAGCACATGTCAATGCTCCCATTGATAAACAGATGATGAATGAGCGGATTCTGTAAATAAGAGTCTGATGTGCAAATCGCTTACCTCGCAAGTTTGCTGAGACCAAGAACCTGTTTGTTTGGCAGATATCCGATGTGCACCTGAAATATAGGAGAATCCATCTTTCAGATTTACAAAACTTGTATTTAAAAACAATCCTAAATCGTGAAAGGAAAAATAATCCAACTCTGCTTGACTGGACTAATAGCTAGAACTTTCGCATACTGAAACTTGCTTGTGTGGAGGATGGGATAAAGCGGATTATTAGGGCAAAATAACTGAACTGTGTCACAGCACCCGATTGGCACCGCGATGTGACCGCACCTGATCAGTGAGGTCACGCCATCACAGTACCCGATTGGCACCACGATGTGACCGCACCTGATCAGTGAGGTCACGCCATCACAGTACCCGATTGGCACCGCAATGTGACCGCACCTGATCAGTGAGGTCATGCCATCACAGTACCCGATTGGCACCGCGATGTGACCGCACCTGATCAGTGAGGTCACGCCATCACAGTACCCGATCGGCAGCGCGATGTGACCGCACCTGATCAGTGAGGTCACACTGTCCCAGTACCTGATCAGCAACTCAGTGTGACCGCATCTGATCAGTGAGGTCACGCCATCACAGTACCCGATCGGCAACTCAGTGTGACCGGACGTGATCAGTGAGGTCACACTGTCACAGCACCCGAACGGCACCTCAGTGTGACCGGACGTGATCAGTGAGGTCACACTGTCACAGCACCCGAACGGCACCTCAGTGTGACCGGACGTGATCAGTGAGGTCACACTGTCACAGTACCCGATCGGCAGCGCGGTGTGACCACATCTGATCATATTCAATTCTCGCAGATAAAAAACTATAACATTATGCAAAACATGCCAATCAGTACACTGAACCGTCAGGAAATGTGCAATTGCAATTTCTCCACAATCTCCAGTTTAGAAATAAAATTAATTGTGGGTGATTTGATATATGTTTTGTCACTATCAAAACAAATCAGGTTTAACCTGTTCAGAATATTACCAAAGGAACATCCTGCCCCATAACAAAATCGGTTGGCCAATTAAAATGTTAACGTTTATATAAAGACACATACTGAATAAAATACATTTTTTTGAAAATCCTGTTGTGGCTCAGGCTAAAATAAGGAAACACTGAAGAGGCCGTGGCATGGTTTCCAGGTTATTAATTTGTCACCGTGCCGGTCTGCGCTACACGCTTTCATACTGATAAAAATACATTCCAGGGCGCTGTCTGAGTGTGAAATGTCCTACAACTTTTGTGACTCTCATCTAACAAAAATGCAATCGAGGAAAAATTGGGAAGAATTCCCTAAGAAAAGGGAGGGTTGGGTGTAAAAATAATTACCACCACAAACTGGCATCGGTGCGCCAAAACAGAAAAAATATCCTCTACAGCCCAACGGATTATGTTTAAAGGGACACAATAGACAACAGAACAACTACAGCTTAATATACGGTATATGGCTTATTTCACAGTATACAGCTTAATGTACGGTATACGGCTTATTTCACAGTATATAGCTTAATGTACGGTATACGGCTTATTGAATTTGTTCTGGTGAGTAGAATCAGTCCCTTCAGGCTGTTTGTAGTAAACACTGTGTTTTCAGAGAAAATGCTGTGCTTATATTACAGCCTAGTGATAACTTCACTGGCCATTCCTCAGATGGCTGCTAGAGGCAGATGCTTCCTGGGGCAGTGCTGCACAGTGTGACTGACATTCAGTGTCTCCACCCTCTGCATACATGGAATACATGTTGGAGTTACTGACCCTATAGTGGTCCTTTAACATTCAGGATTGTGAGGTTATATCATAATAAACCCCTATTTGCAGTTTATGTGCCAGTTCATTATTTTTGATGGGGAAGTGAACCTATTTCCAGAGTTTGTGTTTAATATTCATTTTATGAAACTATCCAATCATTTCTTACTGTGTCCATTACAAAGAGTTAGAAGTAAATCACCGTCATCATTCCGCCATATTACCTTCCCAATGAAGGGCACTAAATGATGCTCGCACATAGAGAACATGTCGATATCTTTTACAATCACCATCTCATCGTGGTCCTCATCAAATATGGCATCATTCAGCACATCTGGAACAAGACAAATCTCAATTAGTGATTCTACAGTGCTATAAAACATACTGTTGCTAAATAAAACTATTACAATTAAATTTAAATACAGAACACCTCAAATAACTCTGCGATTTGGTCATTAACGGAGGCTCAGAATGACAGACAAATCGTCTTGTTCCCCAGGTAAAAGTTGTAGAATCCCCCCATGACTTGGATTTTCTCATTACATTCTTCATCTAGGAATTCCAGTTCACAAGGGCCGGAGGATATGAAACAGAGCTACATCGGCCGCCTTATGGGCAAATGGAATTTCCAACTAACAGTAATAAACACAACCAGCCCTGGCAGGCAAAACAAGGCGGTAAACACAACTAATTTTCTGTGATTTTGTTTTGGTTTAAAGGACCACTATAGGCACCCAGACCACTTCAGCTTAATGAAGTGGTGTGGGTGCCAGGTCCGGCTAGGGTTAATCTTTTTTTCTATAAACATAGCACTTTCAGAGAAACAGCTATGTTTACCTATGGGTTAATACAGCCTCTAGTGGCTGTCTCATTGACAGCCGCTAGAGGCGTTTGCGTGCTTCTCACTGTAAAAATCACAGTGAGAAGACGCCAGCGTCCATAGGAAAGCATTATGAATGCTTTGCTATGAGACTGGCTGAATGCGCAGCAGCACCTGCCGCGCATGCGCATTCAGCCGAAGAGGAGGCGGAGAGAGAGCTCCCGCCCAACGCTGGAGAAAGGTAAGATTTTAACCCCTTCCTCTCCCCAGAGCCCTGCGGGAGGGGGTCCCTGAGGGTGGGGGCACCCTCAGGGCACTATAGTGCCAGGAAAACGAGTATGTTTTCCTGGCACTATAGTGGTCCTTTAAGATAAAATCTTCATAAAACTTAACTCCCTGTTGCCTTCATCTTCCAATAGGAAGAGAAAATTAGGCTCCAAAATAAATGTTGTTTTATAAGATGTTGGGGTGCTTTTCAGCATATGTTAAATTGCACTCACCTAGTGATAAGACATACAGAAAAAATGTAGAACCAAAGGATT
>OW240924.1:94487891-94602648 GCA_933207985.1 Pelobates cultripes | reverse complement strand
TCTAGCTATAAAGGCTAGGGAGGGTTTGCCTGAATCCCCTCGTTCGGTTCTTCCTATCTACCGAACGAGGGGCCGTTCGGTAGTTAGGAACCGAACGGACCGGGCTTGTGGAGGTTTCAGCGGTGTTCGCCTAGTCGAGTGTCCGATTTGAGTTCCAGACACTCGACGGCAAAACACCGCTGTTCGAGAGTTTTAAAATGGCCGCCGCCACGTGTTCGTTTGTCGAATGGCGGCCACCCTCGAGAACAAAGGACGGCTACTTAACTTGTCAATTACCCGTTCGCAACAATGTTGCAACCGGTAATTGAGGACACACTTCACACAGGGGAGGTCTGACTGTTCGGTAGTTTCATTCCCTTAGTTTATTCGAATGATTCTACCGAACAATCAGAGGAATACAATTCTTTTAAACACATATAAAACCAGCAGTTTACACAAATGCAGTTATTCACAAGACATTTGCAGGACAGCCCAGTGCCATCCGCTACATGTTGGATGTTAAAGGAGTCCCTTTCCTGAACATATTTGAATTTTGAGAAAGGTTCCTCAACCCCAGTGGATGGTATTCATAGTTATCACTGTCCAAAGGATTTCCATAGGTAAGTTAACCTCTGCCCTTGTGACATCTTATCAGATCTATGGTGGAGGACCTGGATCAAAACTCTCTCTGCTGGAGTAATATGCTAGTCTGAAAAGAGCTGTACCGTGCCTTGGACCATGTCGAACTGTATTCCCAGCTATACCCTGAACTGGGAGGGAGCAAGGTGACTACAGCAGACATTCATCTTTCCCCATGAAGATGTAAAAATAAAAGATGTGAGGCAAAGGATACATGGCAATAAGCATCCTGCAAATCTATAGACATTATCCAGTGTACTAGGAATACTACCTTTATAAATAAGAACGTTCAAGAATCCTTTAATTAGAATGGATCTCCAAAACCTGTTAGAAACAGATTCTTTGTGTTCTAGTTGCTTTTTTTTAAAAAATTCTCCCAATAGCTTCCTCTAATTGAAGGGAAGCCATGCGATTTACAAAGCATCTCTTTTTACCTTTTGTCTTCCTCTGGTAGAATAATGACCACTTACATCAAGGTTGAGATCTACCACACTCTCTTCCAGGTGTGAAATACCTTGGTCTGAGAAGGAAGTTAATGAGAATCTTTATATCGAAAGGGTCTCTTGAACCTTAGGTCTTGAAGTAGACAAGCTTTCCTGCCCTCTGCCGTTTGCTTGATCCATTAATATAGGAGGATGCATCCGTGGACCAGGTATTAAGCAAAAGAGCCCAGCTAATAGACACAAAGAAAGTCATATTTCTGGCTATAATATAATGCAACCTATGTAGGCTTCTTAGCTGAAGACTATTCCCGGTTAATGACTTGTAAATTGTCAAGAGACAAAAGGAAATTTATCTCTGATATGCTCCTCCAATTTATCCATACCAATCTTAGATCCTTAGAGATTGAGGGAAAACCTTACAGCAAGATGAAAGCCTGTGCCAGCTGCCACATAGGCTTTAGAGAGGAGCAGGACCATGTATACTCCATGGAGTTTCAGAGAGATCCTGCATTGTTTACAGGCAGAGAGGAACATTTAGCCAGTCTAAGGACTGCATCTACTACTTAGGAGCAGAGTCCCAGGTACTAGTGTCTGAAATTCCAATGAATGAATACTGAGATACTCCCTTGTGTGGAAAACCTCTCTCAGTGTAGAACCATTCCTCCATTAAGGATCTTAAGGGGACCGGGAACTGGAAAAGATACTCTACACCCTCTGACATCCGAAAAGAAAGGCTAGAGGTAAAAGGACTCTGGAAATCAAATGAGTGGATTCTGGAACTACTGAAATAGGCTGAATATCCTAATCCGATGATTTCATATCTCTGAATGGATCCATCTCCCAGGATTCCTAAGAGTATTCTTTCTTGGAATTGTCCAAAAGGATCCAAGCTTCAACAGCTTCTATGACGTCTTGAGATACCTCCTGTTAATATTGTGTAATACACAGGGCATGGGTAGAAGGGCCTGTAGCCACTGTCAGACAGTCTGTGCAGAGACTTTACTTTTACAAGGATCTCTTATCATATGCCTCACAAACAATTCTTTAGTGTGACTTCCCTTGTATGATCCGGATTATTTTCTTCCCGTAGAGCTATCATCATAGGGAATGGCATGGCGCGACCATTGGACTAGCACCTGCGTATTCGCAGGTGATTAAACGCAGAGGAAAAAACCTGAATGGGTCCAAAAGTAAGAATGGAAACTTAGGGACTTAAAATAAAACAGGTTGAAAGGCTGAGATAGAGGAACATAACAGCGAATATCCTATTACCAAGTACAGAGACATTGAAATAGGATAATAAATTTAGTGAATACATAAAACCAACATAGAGGCATATAATAATGAAATTAAAAAGCACACAGAATAAGTGAACCCAGCAGCTGTATTAAAAGGCACTAGAAACAATTATTGTAAATTTTGAACCAGGAAAGAGACATTCAGATATTTTCTGGTTTCCAAGTGTACACATTTTATTTACAATTAAGGACTGAGTCAGCCCTGCAGGGAATTGAACTGGTGAGACCCAAGTGACAAACAGATTCTGCTGATGAAGTATTAGCCCACTAAGCTATCTTACCACACTCAGGTGAGACAGCTGCAATAAAAGGTTTAACAGAGGCCTAGGAATAAGTAAATCCAGCGGTTTTAATAAAAGGCCCAACAGAGGCCTAGGAAAAAGGTGACTCTTATGGCTGTATTAAAAGATACAGAGGCTTAGGAGTAAGACACAGGAGCCTATGAGTAAGTGACTCCAGTTAAAAGGACCAGCAGAGGCCTAGGGATAAGTAATCCAGTGGATACATTAAAAAAGACACAGAGGCCTAGGAAAAAGACACAGAGGCCTAGGAATAAGTAACCCAGTGGATATATTAAAAGACACAGAGGCCTTGGAATAAGACACAGAGGCCTTGGAATAAGACACAGAGGCCTTGGAATAGGTAACCCAGGGGATATATTAAAAGACACAGAGGCCTTGGAATAGGTAACCCAGGGGATATATTAAAAGACACAGAGGCCTTGGAATAAGACACAGAAGTCTAGGAATACGTTTGATAGAAATTCAGATTAGCAGGAATCTCTTACCGTTTAGATGAAACCGATGAAGGGTAGAAGGGGTTATATCCATATATTGGCTCTGTATGTGCCTGCCCAGCCTGCTACTCCTTGGTCACTGCAGGAAATAGGCTGATGACAAAATCTTGCTACCTTTAGGGTCACAGCAAGTAAATCCATGGGAAAATACAAGATAGTGAGTTGTGCTTTAAGCCTTTCAGTGATGGAATGCTAGTCTGTCTCACATTAACTCTTTCAGTGATGAAATGTTAATCTCATAGAATCTTTGCAATCCGTGTGCATGTCCGGCCTGCTACTCGTTGGTCACTGCAGGAAATAGGCTGATGGCATAATCTTGCTACCTCTAGGGTCACAGCAAGTAAATCCATGGCAAAGTACAGGATAACCGAGTTGTACTTTAACCCTTTCAGTGATGGAATGCTAGTCTGTCTCACATTAACTCCTTCAGCAATGGAATGTTAGTCAATATTGATCCTTGCAATCCATGTGCACTGTATGTGCATGTCTGGCCTGCTACCCCTTGGTCACTGCAGGAGACAGGAGGATGGCCTAATCTTGCTACCTCTAGGGTCACCGCAAGTAAATCCAAATGCCCTGTATGTGCATGCCCAGCCTGCTACCTCTTGGTCACTGCAGGAATCATGGTGATGGCATGATCTTGCTACCCCTAGGGTCACAGCAAGTAAATCCATATGCCCTGCATGTGCATGCCCAGCCTGCTACCTCTTGGTCACTGCAGGAATCATGGTGATGGCATGATCTTGCTACCCCTAGGGTCACAGCAAGCAAATCCATGTGCTCTGTATGTGCATGCCCAGCCTGCTACCTCTTGGTCACTGCAGGAATCATGGTGATGGCATGATCTTGCTACCCCTAGGGTCACAGCAAGCAAATCCATGTGCTCTGTATGTGCATGCCCAGCCTGCTACCTCTTGGTCACTGCAGGAATCATGGTGATGGCATGATCTTGCTACCCCTAGGGTCACAGCAAGCAAATCCATGTGCTCTGTATGTGCATGCCCAGCCTGCTACCTCTTGGTCACTGCAGGAATCATGGTGATGGCATGATCTTGCTACCCCTAGGGTCACAGCAAGTTAGAACCCCCGGTCACTAAAGGGGTCTCTCCAGGGGGTCACCTTTGCACAGGGACGTGTACTGGAGACTGTCCAAGGGAGAGAGGCTGAACTCCCTTGAGGGAGAAGGTAACAACCCTCAGGTAAGCCAAAAAGAAAAAATTCTCTAGTCTTAGAATGACTAAATCTGTCCTAGGGATAGGACAGGAACAAAAAGACTGAGGGTGGGAAGGGTAACTTATACCTTCTGTTTTAATTAGGTTCCTGTCTGGTTAGGGATAGGGAGGAGCTACCCATTGTTGTGCTGCCATGGATATGGCCAGGAAATACATATACACACACACATATTATACACACACACACACATAGCGATATATATATATATTATACACAGAGCTATTATATATTATACACAGATAAGAGATTTTATATATATATATTCTCTATCTGTGCATAATATATAATAAATAGCTCTGTGTATATATATATATATCTCTATCTGTGTATAATATATGTGTGTGTGTATATATAAAATAAATAATACACAGGGCTATTTCTGATATATGATACACTGTGAGATTATATACATATATACATATATATATACATATATATATATATACATATATACATATACATATACATATATATATATATATATATATTTTTGTGTTAGGTGCTTAAGATAGTACAGTGTGAAATACCATGAATAAGCGTAGGATGATAAAAGGAGCAAGTCGGTTGTGGTGTGCCGAAACCGACGATGAGGTAGGCCTGAGAAAGAAGAGGGCAAAAATTAAGTAATCAAATTTATTAACAGACAACCAATACATATACATTTTATCAACCAGACATGTTTATGAAAGCATCCCTTAACCCCTTCTGACCGGAGGACGTACAATTACGCCCTATTTTAGGCGGCTCTAAACGCCGCCGGGCGTAAATGTACGCCCTCCGGTTTTTGT
This sequence comes from Pelobates cultripes, assembly GCA_933207985.1. NCBI lineage: Eukaryota > Metazoa > Chordata > Amphibia > Anura > Pelobatidae > Pelobates > Pelobates cultripes. The sequence continues at coordinate 94,597,472 of OW240924.1, read as the reverse complement.
TAACTTACCCGGTCACCGGCGGTCCCACGCGGCAGATCCTTCTCCTCCGGTGCTCCCCGGCCATGTGAGAGTGGGGTCCTAGCGAGGACCCCACAATCACATGGCCGGGTAGGCTGCCTCCTGCATTGCCAGCAGGGGGGCTGCCTGTAATGACAGGTGGTCCCCCTGCTGGCTGAAAATAAAATGAAATTGAAGATTATACTAGCTTTAGTGTACTAATAATCTTAATTTTAGTAATGACAGGAGGCGAATATTTGCATATCTTTCTTTACTGTAAACTCCAGCAGCATAGAAACAGTAACAACCAATCAGAGAAAAGATATGGTGCCCATAAAAGGCCCTGTCTATGACATCACTTCCTCTTTCTTTGGTGCGAACAGTAAATAACAATAAAACCTAAAACAAATTACGTTAACAGTTCAACAGCATAATAGTGAAAATAACTCCAGTAGTTCCTTGATGTAACGATGTGGGAGATGAGCCTTTGTCCCGAATAGAAGACGTGCACACTTGTCGAGAAGGCGATCACACTGCAAGACAAGGAAAAAAGTGAAAGGTCTCTGGCGTGATAACTTGTCCGCATATCCTAGACATAATAATCCTGCCATAACACAAAACTGTCCGAAAGGGTTCAAGTAATGTATCCGATTAAATTACTGTAATAGGAAGAACTATAGACATACATGATGTACATAGATATAAGGTTACTACATTCCATCCTATACCATCCCCTAAACACTGTTAGGTACGGAATATACTCACCTATGGTACATGTCTTCCTGAACCTATGAAGCATTCTGTTCCATTGATGAAATTAAGGGGGGGTCCAATAGGGTGGGAAATATTCGCCTCCTGTCATTACTAAAATTAAGATTATTAGTACACTAAAGCTAGTATAATCTTCAATTTTACCACATGACAGGAGGCTTCATATTTGCATTTTTAAAGCTTGGAATTGATAAGTGTGAAGGAAGCATGAGATGTTTGACGGAAATAGAACGTCCTGAAAGTACTTTCTCGTGTCCAGTCTGCGCAGCGCATAATGTCTATTAGAGAGGCGCCCGCCGTTAAGGCTTTGGAGGCTGCCGCCCCTCTGACCGAATGTGCGCCGAAGTGAGGTTCAACGCCTGCTAACGATAGTAGCCAGCGGACCCATCTAGCCAGTGTAGTCGTGGACACCGGTCCGTGAGGCCTTACATAGGAAATCAAAAGTTGACCCGTCGAACTGGTTCGAAGGGGAGCTGTGGTTTCCGTATATCTCATTAGTGTCCTGACAACGCACAGTTTGGGATCTGAGCCAAAGTACGGGTACGATATCGAGGTGGAATCCGATTTAGTCCGTCTTGATATGGAAAAAATAACTCCTTCTGGAGTGATGGAGAACCCGTCCACGTTGAATGCTCTAACGTCTGACACTCGTCGGAACGAGACGAGACATAGTAAGAGGGTCAGTTTGGCTGAAAGTTGTTTCAGTGACAGATAGGGGTTATCTGGCCATGCCCTAAGAAAATCCAGCACCACGTCTACCTGCCAGAGGTTAGAATATTTGGGTGCTGGTGGTCTCGTTAGCTTAGCGCCCCGCAGAAGTCGGCATATCAGTGGGTCCTGACCCACTGGTCTGCCTTGTATTGGGACGTGTGCCGCCGATATGGCTGATCTGATCACGTTGAGGGACCGATACGATCGTCCCAGCGAGAACAGATGAGCTAGGTAGTTAAGGATCAGCGGGATAGGGGCATTAAAGGGATCGGAGTCCCTTTCCACACACCAATCACTCCCATGCGGATATATAGCATTTCCTGGTGCCTGGAGCCCATGAGTCCCATAGGAGGTCCTTAGTCGATTGTGATAGGCCGTGGACTGACCAGGAGCCCCTGAAATCGTCCAAGTCACTAGTTCTAGTTGCCCTTCCAGGATGAGGGGATGTGGTTCTCCTCGAGGTCCCGTCAGAAGTCGTGGGAAGGCAGGGAGTAGTAAGGGATGTCCGTGGGACATCTCCAGGAGGTCTGGGAACCACGGTTGACTCTGCCAAAGGGGGGTTATCAGTAGAAGCGATAGTTTGCGAGTGCATGTGTATCGCAGTACCCGTGGTATCATGGAGAATGGTCGGAAGGCGTAAGCCCCTAGAATGGGCCAGTCCTGCAGGAATGCGTCTGCCGCTTCGCTCTTCGGATCTGGGAGCCAACTGTAGTATCTCGGCAGTTGGTGGTTGGTCCTGGAGGCGAACAAGTCTACTGTTAGCGGGTATGTCCCCCGTCGTAATTCTTGGAATATCTCCCTGTTGAGTTTCCAATCGCTGGTGTCTCGCCAGTGGCGTGAGAACCAATCCGCCGTCAGGTTGGAGATTCCTGGTAGGTATTCCGCCTGCAGCGTGATGTTCCGTCGCAGGCAAAAGCTGTAGATGTCCTTCGTGGCTTCCGTCAATGCTCGAGATCTCGCTCCGCCTAGGCGGTTGATGTACTGTACCGCCGAAATGTTGTCCATGCGGAGCAGAATACAGCAATTCGATTTGTCCTTGGCCAGGCTGCAGATGGCGAAGGATCCTGCAATCAGTTCCAGGCAGTTGATGTGTAGGTTGGTCTCCTCCTCTTGCCATGGGGCCTCCCGTGGAGGCGTCCGTGCAGTGAGCTCCCCATCCCCATAAGCTGGCGTCCGATTCCACGATGAAGTCCGGGGAAGAGCCGAAGATAGCCTTTCCATTCCAGGCTTGCATGTGTAGTAACCACCATCGAAGTTCCGTCCTCACTTCCGTCGACAGTGGGATCCATTGGTCGTACGAGTGCCCGGTGCGGAGGTATGCCGCCTTCAGCCGTTGCATGGCCCTGTAGTGGAGCGGGCCTGGGAATATCGCTTGTATGGAGGAGGAAAGGAGTCCCACAATCCGAGCGAGCATCCTGAGTGGTATTGTGTCCATCCTCAGAACCCGTCTGATTTCTTTCCTTATCGAGGCTATCTTTGTCGAGGGGAGGCGTAGTACGCAGTCCTTCAATTCGATATCGAAGCCGAGGAACTGAACCGACTGGGAAGGAGAGAGAGACGATTTTTGTCTGTTCACTACGAAACCTAAAGATTCCAGCAAGTGAACGACAAACTTCGTCTGCAATCGTAGTCTGGAGGCTGATTCGCAGAAAATTAGCAAATCGTCTGTTTTCTTTTTGACCAGGAAGATGTTGCTTATAAAGCCTCCCCCTTCTGGTGCGTATTGTACTGCGCCTTTCCTGAAGGGCGTGTGGATCTCCTCGTCCACCAAGTGTTCTTGTTCCTTTGACAAGTGAATCGGAGGAGGGGGGTTGGATTGTATGGGTTTTGTGAAGAAGTCTATGAGGAAGCCTCGTACTGTCTGTAGGACCCAGGCGTCTTTGGTAATCAGCTCCCAGTTCTGAAAGAAAAGGGACAGGCTGCCTGCTATAAAGTGTGAAACATTTTGGAATGTAGGTGGACTCACCAGTGGAGAAGCGGCCGCGTCCCCGACCTCTGAATCCTCTAGACCTCCCCGTCCCTCGGAACGAAGCGGGCCTTTGCGTCGAAGATGGGAAGAAACTCTGGGTCTGCGGGAGTGATCTGGAACCGGAGGTCCAAAAACGGCTGGTGGCTCGGTTCCGCTGCCGACCAGCCCTTCCAAAAACACCCCTTGTAGTCGGGGTATGAAAAACTTGCTTGAGTGAGGTTTGGGCCTTTTTCAAAGTGGTGAAAAGGTTTACGTGCTTCTTAAGTTCTGCGATGAAGGCGTCGCCAAACAGCTGTCCTTGGGCTTTCGGTCCGAATTCTTTTGCCCCGAGGTCCAGGAGCTTGCTATCAATGCGGATTAGTGCCGATCTGCGTCTTTCGGTGCACAATGCGTTGTTTGCGTTGCCCAGAAGGCACACCGATCTTTGAGCCCATTCCCGTATGATGTGAGGGTCTAGTTGGGAGCCTTGGCTGAGGGCTAGGTCTGCGAAATAGAGTATTTTCGCGATGGGGCCGAGTAGGTCCAGCACCTTATCCTGTGCCGCCTTCATGCCTTTTTCCACTCCCTTTCGGGGGTCTCGGCCCGAGCGTGACATAAAGACCACCACCGTATTGTCAAACTCAGGGGTAAATGCCACTTTGTCGGGTAACAGGGGTCTGGGGCATTCGGCCCGGAGGCGTGCTCGTACCTCCCTTTCCAGTGGCTTGCGCAGCCAGAAGTGAATGAACTTCATCAGGTGTTCCGGTAGGCTCCACTCGGAAGACCGTGGGTGTCGGATGGAACGTGGGTCGAAGAGTGGGTTCCCTTGGTCATCCATAAACACTCCATCTCCGGTCTTATCGGTGTTGCTATCTCTGTCTCGGTCGGTGGTGTCGAGAAAGGTCTCTTTAACGTATCTCGAGGAGGTGGGAGGTAAGTCCTGCCATTCCTCTTCTTCGGAAATTGAGTCCTCCCCGTGCCACTCGTCGACCACGTCCAAGGTGCGTGGTACATAGGAGTCCTCTTCGTCGGAGGATGGAGGTGGTTGGGGTGCGGGCTGTAGTCGTGGTCTTACTCCGTTTGGTGGGTGATTTGCCCCTAGTCTTAGTGGAAGGGGGGGCTCAAAACCTTTCGCTGTCGTTTTATTTTGGACATCTCTGAGCCCAAAGCCTCCATCCGTTCTGGGGGACTCATGTCGCCCTGACTTTGGGGTAGAGCTTTCAAGAGGGCTTTTTCTACAGATGCCGTCACTGCAGCATTAATCATAGCCTGAAAGTCCTGACTATTTTGGGTGTCTTCCATGACTTGTGTGTTTTTCTCGTCCTGTTGGGCGATAATGAAAGTCAGTGGAAGCAGTGGAGAAGAGTCAGTACATGTAGTGACAGACTCCTGGTACAACTGGGGGGCCGCCCGGTTGGTAAAATTGTGTTTAGAGGCGTATTGTATACGGGCTGTTGCCTAATACAGAGGCCGCCTGATATGAGCTCAGTGGTGGTGTATAGTTAGGGTTCGCCACAGTTGTACACCAGAGCTGTATGCACGTTGGGTAGTAATCAGGGTTAAATGCCAGTTGAGGGTAGGTCCTCGTGCATATACTCGGGGTTCACCCCGGGTGGTGTGCCGTGGTAACCAGAGGACACCCACATAAGATAATGGTCAGTGACCTTGCATGCATATCTGGGGGGTCACCCCAGGTGGTGTGCCATGAAAAATACCCAGAGGACACCCACATCAATTTGCACCGTCAGGAACAGTGATATAATGCAACCCTTGATGGGTGCTGCAACATAATATGCCCTTGGAGGGTACAGCAATACAGTATGACCCTGTAAAGGGTATGGTAATAATATGCCTCTTGTGATTGTATAGAAGTAGTACAACAGTGTGGTTGTAGGGGTACAGATTCATTCAGCTTGTTGCATGCAATATACATATGCCCAGTGTTGTGGGCAACTGGAGACTAAATCCTAGAAATCTGTTCATACCCCATAAAAATAAATGAAAAATATATATAGTGCAGTGTTGTCCCTAGTAGGGTCCCTTGTAGGGGTAATGGAGGTGTTGAGCGGTGATCGGGTGATTCCCGATCCACTTTACTGTAGAGCGAGGCGGCCGCCGAGGATCTCACGAGATGCGAGATCCAAGATGGCCGCCGGCCACGAATGCCGCCGACCGCGTGTGTACTCGCTCGCGGCCGCAGGAGGAAGGCGCGGCGAGAGAAAATAAAAACTACCCGGTCCCCCTCTACCCGTCCCCACAAAGTCCCCGAGCAAAAAGAGGATAGGTCCGCGTGGCGAGCATGGCACCGGCAGCCGTGACGCCCGCGGACCTACAGACAAAATAGGAAATACAATATAGAATATAATAGTAGTTATGAGGAGGGGAAGCAGGGAGAGAGGAATAGAGAGCCAGGAGTAGAAGGGTATAAAGAGTTAGGTGTAAACATTAACAAGTATAATAAATCATAACATGTCACAGAGAGGTAAAAGTACTCTGACCTGTAGGCTGGAGCAGCAAAGAAAGAGGAAGTGATGTCATAGACAGGGCCTTTTATGGGCACCATATCTTTTCTCTGATTGGTTGTTACTGTTTCTATGCTGCTGGAGTTTACAGTAAAGAAAGATATGCAAATATGAAGCCTCCTGTCATGTGGTAAAAATAAAATGTATTAGTGTAAAAAAAAAAATATACTTAGATCATATATATTATATATATATATGATCTAAGTATATATATACACATATACATACACACACGTACACCGTCTAGGTGTATTTTACTATTTATATATATATATATTATATATATTAATATCAAATTACACGTAGACTGATACTGATTATTATATTATTGCTGCGATACTTTTTACTGTTTTGAAACACAAATATTTGTGTTCAGCAAAGTCTCCCGAGTAAAACAGTACCCCACATGTACAGGTTTTATGGTGTTTTCAAAAGTTACAGCGTCAAATATAAGGCTTGCGTTTCATTTTTTTCACATTAAAATTCGCCAGATTGGTTACGTTGCCTTTGAGACCCTATGGTAGCCCAAGATTGAAAATTACCCCTATGATGGCATACCATTTGCAATAGTAGACAACCCAAGGTATTGCAAACGGGTATGTCCAGTCTTTTTTAGTAGCCACTTAGTCACAAACACTGGCCAAAATTGGCGTTTTTTGCATTTTTCACACACAAACAAATACTAACGCTAACTTTGGCCAGTGTTTGTGACCAAATGGCTACTAAAAAAGACTGGACATACCCCATTTGCAATACCTTGGGTTGTCTATTATTGCAAATGGTATGCTATTATGGGTGTAAATTTCATTCCTGGGCTACTATACAGTCTCAAAGGTAACGTAACCAATCTGGTGAATTTCAATTTCAAATGTAACGTGCTATATTTGACCCTGTAACTTCCCAAAACGCCATAAAACCTGTACATAGGAGGTACTGTTTTACACGTGAGACTTTGCTGAATACAAATATGTGTATTTTATTGCAGTAAAAGCAAACAGTATTATGACATTGACAGTTAAAATGTCATGTAGAACTAAAAATAAAAATCTTATTTTCTCCCATTTTTTCATATTAAATTATGTTTCATAGCTAAATATTTGATATTAAATGAAAGCCCTGTTTTCCCTGAATAAAATGATATATAATAAGGGTGGGTGCATTTACTATGAAAGAGGTGAATTACGGTTGGACAGACATGTAGCGCAAATGCCAGGTTTTGTTTACATTTTTTGGGTTCACAACGTGTACATTTGGCTCCGTCCTTAAGGGGTTAATTCTTGTACTGGGTTCGGTATGTACCGTGAGTAAGCGGATGACTTCCAGCGCCCCAGTGTTTTGATAACATGAGTTGGGATGTTAACACTGGAGGCTGTGGACGCGGCTCCTATAAGAAAAGAGTGTCCTGAGTATTTGTTTGCGTTGAGGCCCAGTTGTGTGAGCAAGGACCTGACGTAGGTCATGAAGGTTGTAGTGGTGAGTACTGCACCTTGTAGTTGTAATAACGGTTGCGAGGGCAGTAAGTGATGGTGCTGTATGTAGGCATCAAGAACCTTGACGGGACACCATCTGTTGTGCGTGGGATAGTACGGAATGTTTACAGGTATGTGCTGACTGGTTTTGGAGTGAGGTAAAGACAGGATGTAATGATCCATATGTTTTGTCAAGTGGGAATAGAGGAGGAATTGAGTGGTTTGGGTCGTGGAGGTCGTAGTGAATTCTCTAGGTCGTAGAAATCCGTAGAAAGCGATGTATATTGCTGTTTTGATGATAGAATTTGTATTAGTGTCAAACGGTTTTAGGTCAAGTAGGTTAGCTAATGCTTTGAAGATATGGTTATCTATGGGTAGCCTCTGGGCCAAATGTGTGGGTTCTGATTTTTGAATACCTCTGAGTATGGTCTTAATTTGGTGAGAGGCCATGAAACTGTTGTTATTTGGGTGTAAGATGAGCATGTGGTGTTGAATGCCAGTGAGATAGAGTTTGATGGTGTTGTATGACATTTTGAGTTTAAGGTGGCAAAAGGAAGCAAACCCCCAAAAAGATGTCATAACAAACGGTTGTATGATGTTATGTTCCAGAAGGAATCGTTTGAATAGTGTGAAAGCCCTGCTGTATGTTTTGTTTGTATTGTTTGAAAGTGCCAACTGGGACAATGTCCTGCTATGCTGCATGATGACGTCTAGTCCAGTATGAGTTGTTGAAATGTTGGAGTGATGGTGGCTGTGGGTGCTGCTGACGGGAGTGCTTGATGAAACTCCTGAAATTTAAAGCGAGACAAATTGTCAGCAGCTGTGTTATATACACCTGGCACATGGAAACAACATAGGAAGAAATTATGACAAGCTGCCAACCAAGTGAGTTTCCTCAGAAATCTCATGATCGTAAGAGATTTGGAACGACCTTTGTTGATGATGTGACAGGTTGCCTGGTTGTCTGAGTAACAACGCACTGGCGTATTAGCCCATAAATGACCCCACGCTACGGCAGCCGCCACTATGGGGTAGATCTCAAAAAGAGCTGAGGTAGTGGAAAAACCTTCCAAATCCTGAACTGCTGAAGGCCAGCTGCCCCAAAGCCATTCGTTCCCAAAAATTGCTGCAAAACCAGTGGTAGATGCCGCATCTGACCAAATGGTAGGAGATGATTCAGTCAATTGAGGGAGGAACATACTTTTACCATTCCAAGTGGTTAAAAATCTCTTCCACATGTTTAGGTCTGCCGTAGCTTGGGCATCTAAGGACAACCTGTGCGTGTCATGTAGAAAAAGTGGGGAAAGATGCAATAGTCGTGAAATAAAGGAGCGGGCTTGAGGTATGATGAGCATCGCAAAATTTAGTGACCCTAGCAGGGACTGTAGCTCTTTGCGGTTGCAAGTGCCGAGCTGTAGGTAGTTTATGTAAGTGAGAATATTCTCTATCTTATCGTATGGTAGGCTTGCTTGCATTGTGGCAGAGTCTAATTGGATACCCAGAAAAGTGATAACCGTGTCTGGCCCTTCTGTTTCTTTGGGGAGATGGGTACACCTAGTTGCTCAAACAGCTTAGTGGTAGCTTTGAGGCTAGTGGGAGGTGAAGTATTCTCCTCGACCAGTAGGAAATCGTCCAAGTAATGTAATACCGTAGGGCAGCCGGCTATGTTCAATAGTAACCAGCATAATCCTTCGGCAAAATGTGTTGAAAATAGCTGGGCTACTTTTGGACCCAAAAGTTAACCGGGAGAAAAAATAATAGTTCCCGGACCACTTGATGCCATGCAGGTGCCACAGTGTGGGGTGGATAGGGAGTAATTTGAAGGCGTTAGTAATGTCGGTCTTACTGAGCCAGGCTCCAACCCCTGCTTGTATGATAGCTGTAATGGCGTGATCTATGGTGGTGTATTGCAGAGAGAATTCCTCAGAGGGTATGAGGGAATTAAGACTGGGGTTGGCCGATGAGTGGGGAGCCGATAAGTCAATGATGAGTCTCTGTTTTTGGGAAGATTTCCCTGTGACAATACCAATAGGGTTGGTGCACCATTCTGTGAATGGAGGAGTTCTAAAAGGCCCCAATACAAAGCCCTCATCCACTTCTTGGGCTATGAGGGTGTCAAACACTGTGGGGTTGTGTTGGGCGGATTGTAGGTTAGGGCTTTCCAGAGTTCCAGCTGGTATGTGTAGGATACCTGTGTGGAAGCCTTCTGTTAAACCAGAAATAAGAAAGTCTACCAGGTGTCTAGATGGGTGCTGAGACATCAATGCTGTGAATACTGGCATATTAATGGACGTAAGGTAAGGCTTGGAATACATTTTATTTGGACACATGGTCTTTGCATGTGCCCTAAAACATTTTGAACAGACATGCAATAGTCTACATCCACTGTAATTACAAGACCCAACATTGAAATTATTACATATTTGGGACTTGCCCAGAAACTTGATTGGGCGTCCCAATTTGTCTTTGGATAGTTTCCCTGGATCCCCAGAGGAACTAGTTCCTTGTGTGGAGGCATGTCCGTCTGCCGTGTTGGGACAAAAATTAGTAGTATGGGCTGTGGAGGAGCAGTATGCACAAGCTGGTGTTCTTAGACCTGCAAAGTGTCTGCAAAATAAGACGGTATCAATCCTTCCCCAGTTGGATCGTGTTCCGTACTGGGAGAAGGCTCCAGCCACTTTTGCAGAAAAAGACCTATGGTAGTCATAGAATGCCGAACCACCATATTTGTTGCCCAGGTCTACCAGCTTGTGCATATAGAGATCAAACTCCTCTCTTCTGTTGGGATAAACCGCACAGATGACATCCCTGTAAATACCAAACGCTAGTACAAATTCTGGGATAGTTAGTTTTCTGTTCAGGCGGGCATCCCTAGATCTGACAATAACAGAAACATCATCATAAGCATACGTCTTATGTTCCACAATGTCCTGGGAGGCAATCAACAGGCAAGCCAGGTTGACGTCTTTACCTTCCAGGATATCCCTTTTGATATGCTCAGGTATCATGTGGGCCGGGCTAACTTCCTGGTCATCCAGGGTGCTAGTTGGAGCGACTAATGGCAAGTCTGGTGTTTGTACCGCAGCCGCGGGTGGCCCTGCTAGAGTGAGGGCCGTGGTGACCGACTCAAGTTTCTCCAGCCTGGAGTTGACCTTGCCCATGGATGCCATGAGTGAGGATAACATGGCATGTATGTCCCCTGGGTTGGACTGGCTAGATCCTTCCCCGGCCTCTATGTTATTAGTTGATGTGCGTAGCAGTTTGAAAAGTTCTGCCTTCCTTGCTGTAGCGGGATAGGGGATTTGTTGTCTCCTTAATTCCGTGGTTATGCGCGGGATTGTCCAGGATCTGATTGATGCTGGACTAGCTAGCTCTCCTCCTTGTGGGGAGTGACAGCTCTAGCCGGGGTGCTAGGCAGGGAGAAATTCTCTACCCCTTCCTGAGACATACTATAAATAAAACAATAATTAGTATATAGAACCACCAAATTGTACTGGCAGGCTAGCTAGGCCGGATGGCGAAAGTATTATACTTGTTTGGTGACAGGTGAGGCCCTGCTAATTGCCAAGCGGCTTGAGAGGCTCTATGCGTTGGCGCGAGGGGTTATTGAGGCCACTTGACGTAGTGGCAGGAGTTTTAGGCCACTCGGTGACTGTACGACAGAAAACAGAGGAAGGTAGTGACAGGTGAGGCCCTCTCTTTGCAACATGCGAGGCGGCTAGCTAACGTGTGGCCCGATGGGTGTTTGCCTCTGGAACGTTTGAGGCGGGGTGTTGGCCTCGCGGGACCACTAACTGATGGCGACAGCCAAGACGGGGTAAATACCTATTGGGAATCTTGTGACCCTATTGCCAGTACTCTAAACTAGGGGGATGAAATGAAATGTATGGTAGAATACCATATGAGCAGGTGTACGTACCTGGTAGTATGACAAATCACAGGAATAAACCGTGTGGAGCAAATATATAAGCTTGACAGCCTAAAAATGGGTAAAAGAGAGTAGTATGATGAGTGTGGAGTGTGAAAAGAACCAGACTTATAGTCCGTAGCAGCAATGTTTTAAAATTATGTTGATACCATGGGAATAGCTATGAGTGGCTCAGAAATGTTGCAAGCTTGAATAAGCCATCTGAGGGAGGCCGTGGCCTATGTATAAACGATTTATGTGTTACGTGATAATGGTGTGTAAATGAAAACATGAGATGTAGGTTATATACATATGTATATGACTGTGCAGGGAACGTATGATTGGTTGGATCAGTACGTGTGATTCAACCCGAGTATGCATGAAAAAGGAATTAAGCCTTATGTGTCATCGTCATGACAGAGAAATGAGGCCTGTAATATAGGCTGAGTGAATTGAAATGAAAATAAATAATTATAAAACTCCTGGCGTGGGAGTTCAATGATCTAAATGTAACTGGTTTTATAGAAAGGGACATGGATGAGGTCATGGCCTATTTTACACAGCGTTATGTATGATATGTAGCAGAAAACCAAAGGCAGGGATACCCCAAAATTATTTAAAATGATGTGAAGTGATGTATATCTATATGATATATTTGTATTGAAAAGACGTATCAACCCGAGAATTATTGCTTAAATGAAACTATATCGTTTGTATGTGTTGTAGTAATAACCCAGAAGTGAGGCCTGTAACATAGGCTGAGTCCATTTGTATAAATGGATAAGTAATGCAGACCCCTGAAAGCGTGGGAGTCAAATGGTATATACAGATAAGTGGACTTGATTTGTGGACGTAATACAATACTGACAAATAACTGACAGTAATCGAAATAATCTATTTAAACAAGCAATTCTTAACCGAACGTTATATACACATGAAATGGTGAATATAATTCATGAAAGGATTATACGTAATATACAGAAAAAGCCAAAAGCAAATGTGAGGGAAACACAGAAGTTAGAATAGTTTAACCGTATGACTTTATGCGAACCGAAAGCGTGTTTGAGCGTATGTGAAAATTTGCCGAACGGCAAAACAACCGATTTATAATTCGTTTCAATATAACATGAAATAGGATATGCGAAATGACAATTGAACGATTAAATATGTTCAGCCGAATGACCGTACGAATGAAAAAGCACGCGAATTGCTTGAAACATTTGTGTCATAACCAGGGGAAAAACGTAAAGCAAGGACCCGTGCTGTACCGTACGCCGTGGGAACAAGTCCTGGCGTGACAGGAAGGTCTGACTTACGGTTTAGGAGTCCCTGGGACGCGATCTACGACGAAGACCGGAGTCAGAAGAAGCTGGACGGACGGAAAGGCCTGAACAGGATTCCTGGACACAGCTAACGTGGTGAAAACCACGTGGATACTGAAACCAAGATGGCGTCTGAGAGAACCCGGAAGTGGATCCTCATTCAACGCTGACCTCAAACGGTAAGGAGCAAGGTAAGGGGAGTGCCTTAAGTAGGCTAGGGGTAGCAAACCAGCACCTCCCACAAATGCAGGCAAATTGCCTTAATACATATATATATATATATATATACACACACATACATATACACACACACACACACACCAATTTGAGCTCCAGACACTCGACGGCAAAACACCGCTGTTCGGGAGTTTGAAAATGGCCGCCGCCACGTGTTCGTTTCCCGAATGGCGGCCACCCCCGAGAACAAAGGACGGCTACTCAGCTTGTCAATTACCCGTTCGCAACAATGTTGCAAAGGGTAATTGAAGGCACACTTCACACAAGGGAGGTCTGACTGTTCGGTAGTTTCATTCTAAGGGAATTAAACTACCTAACATTCAGACGAATACAATACAGTTAACACATAGAACTTTGCTATTTTACACGAATGCATTCAAATACATGTAATTCTCAGGACATTCCAGTGCCATCCGCTACAATATACACACACACACACACACACACACACACACACACACATATATATATATATATATATATATATATATATATATATATATATATATATATATATATATATATAAATAAAATAATTCTATGTAAATATTTAATTTGCCAGCACTATATTTAACCCTGTAACTTTCCAAGACACCATAAAATATGTACATGGGGAGGGGGTTATGGTTTTATTCAGAAGACTTCGCTGAACACAAATATTAGTGTTTCAAAACAGTAACATGTATTACAACAATGTTGTCAGTGAAAGTTTTTTAATTTTTCACACCCAAATGGCACTTGCACAGACAATATAATGGTTGGGATAAGTTTTACAGTTTTGAAACACTAATGTTTGTGTTCAGCGAAGTCTACCGAGTATAACAGTACCCTTCATGTACAGGTTTTATGTTGTTTTCAAAAGGTAGAGAGTCAAATTTAAGGCTTGCGTTTCAGGTTTTTCACATTGAAATTCGCCAGATTGGTTACATTGCCTTGGAGACTGTACGGGAGCCCAGGAATGAGAATTACCCCCATAATGGCATAACATTTGCAAAAGTAGACAACCCAAGGTATTGCAAATGGGATATGTCCAGTCTTTTTTAGTAGCCACTTAGTCACAAACACTGGCCAAAATTGGTGTTTTTTGCATTTTTAACACACAAACAAATACTAACGCTAACTTTGGCCAGTGTTTGTGACCAAATGGCTATTAAAAAAGACTGGACATACCCCATTTGCAATACCTTGGGGTGTCTACTATTGCAAATGGTATGCCATTGTGGGTGTAAATTTAATTCCTGGGCTACTATACAGTCTCAAAGGCAACGTAACCAATCTGGCGAATTTCAAATTCAAATGTAACGTTCTATATTTGACCCTGTAACTTCCCAAAACGCCATAAAACGTGTACATAGGGGGTACTGTTTTACACATGAGACATCGCTGAATACAAATATGTGTATTTTATTGCAGTAAAAGCAAACGGTATTATGACCTTCACAGTTAGAATGTCACGTAGAACTAAACATTTTTTTAAAACTTATTTTCTCCCATTTTTTATATTTTATTCATATTAAATTATGTTTTATACCTAAATATTTGATGTTAAATGAAAGCCCGGTTTCCCCTGAATAAAATGATATATAATAGGTGTGGGTGCACATAATATGAAAGAGGTGAATTACGGTTGAACAGACATATAGTCAAATGCCAGGTTTTGTTAACGTTTTGTTTTGATCACAACGTGTACATTTGGCTCAGTCCTTAACCCCTTAACGCCGTTACAGTGTTCTATGCCGTCGCGGCTTTACAGCAGTTGCGGTGGCATTGAACACCGTAACAGCTTAAGCCCCCTGGAGATTTGATCAACTTACCTCCGCCGCGATCCTCTTCTGGAGGGCTGCCGGACAGCCCAGGCAGCCCTCCCTCGGCAAATGAGGCCCCCCTATAGCTGGCTGTGGATCTGCCAGCAAGGGGACTGTCTGAAATAGCATTTGAAAAATACCATTTGAAAAGGTAGACAAGCCAAGGTATTGCAAGTGGGGTATGTCCAGTCTTTCTTAGTAGCCACTTAGTCACAAACACTGTCCAAATATTAGTTTTTTGCTTTTTTTCACACAAAAATAAATATGAACGCTAACTTTGGCCAGTGTTTATGACTAAGTGGCTACTAAAAAAGACTAAAACATACCCCACTTTCAATACCTTGGCTTGTCTACCTTTTCAAATGGTATGCCATTATCGGGGTAATTCTCATTCCTGGGCTACCACACCATCTCAAAATTAACATTACTAATCTGACAAATTTCAATTTGAAAATGGAAGTTCTATAATTGACCCTGTAACTTTCCAAAACACCATAAAACTTGTTAATGGGGGGTACTGTTGTACTCGTGAGACAGCGCTGATTACAAATATGTGCATTTTTTTGCAGTAAAACCTAACAGTATTATGACATTTACAGCTAAAATGTGAGGTGGAACTACCAATTAAAAAAATAAAAAATTGTTTTTTTAATTTTACTCATAATTAATTATGTTTCATATATAAATATTTGATATGAAATGAAAGCCGTTTCTCCTGAACAAAATGATATATAATAAGTGTGGGTGCATTTAATATGAAAGAGGTGAATTACGGTTGAACAGATATAGTGCAAATTCCAGTTTTTGTTTACGGTTTGTTTTGATCAGAACGTGTACTATAGACTCCATCCTGAAGGGGTTAAGGGGTTGTGTCACAAAGATTAAATATTTTGTTTTTCAGTTTAACTCATGGATGGTATTTTGTCTCTGGGCTCTCTTGATCCCTGAAAACAATCTCGGACACCTGTGATAATTAGATTGCCAGGTGAGCCCAATTTAAGGAAAAACTACTAAAGGAGGGTGTTCCATATTATTAAGCAGAGCACAATTTTCATGCAATATGGGGAAGAAAAAGGATCTCTCTGCTGCCGAAAAGAGTGAAATGGTTCAATGCCTTGGACGAGGTATGAAAACATTAGATATTTCACGAAAACTTAAGCGTGATCACCGCACTATTAAGAGATTTGTGGCTGATTCAGAGCAGAGACGGGTTTGTGCAGATAAAGGCACATTGAGGAAGACTTCTGCCAGATCCATGCATTGGATCAAGAGAGCAGCTGCTAAAATACCATTACATAGCAGCAAACCGATATTTGAAGCTGCTGGTGCCTCTGAAGTCCCACAGACATCAAGGTGTAGAGTCCTCCAGAGTCATGCAACTGTGCATAAACCTTCTATTCGGCCACCACTAACCAATGCTAACAAGCAGAAATGGCTGCATTGGGCAGAAAAAGACATGAAGACTAATTTTCAAACAGTCCTGTTCACTGATGAGTGCCATGCAACCCTGGATGGTCCAGATGGATGGAGTGGTGGATGGTTGGTGGACGGCCACCCTGTTCCAACAAGGCTGCGACGCCAGCAAGGCGGTGGTGGAGTCATGTTTTGGGCCGGAATCATGGGAAGAGCTGGTCGGCCCCTTTAGGATCCCCGAAGGTGTAAAGATGACCTCTGCAAATTATGTGGAGTTTCTGACTGACCACTTTCTTCCCTGGTACAGAAGGAAGAACTATGCTTTCCGTAATAAAATCATCTTCATGCATGACAATGCACCATCTCATGCTGCAAAGAATACCCCTGCATCAATGGCTGCCATGAGGATAAAAGGAGAGAAAGTCATGGCCTCCATCCTCCCCTGACCTCAATCCTACTGAGAACCTTTGGAGCATCCTCAAGCAAAAGATTGAGGGTGGGAGGCAGTTTACATCCAAACAGCAGCTCTGGGAGGCTATTCTGACATCTTGCAAACAAATTCAAGCAGAAACTGTCCAAAAATTCACGAGTTCAATGGATGCAAGACTTGTGAAGCTGCTATCAAATAAGGGATCCTATGTTAAAATGTAACGTGACCTGTTAAAATGTTTAAAAAGTTAAAATGTTGTTATAAGTTTGATTGAAATAGCTTTTGATTTCCGTAAATATGCTGCAACCACTACAAATGAAAATTTTCAGTTCTTTACAACTGTCAGGATTACGGTTTGATCCAGCACGTAGAACTGTACAGCACGGATGACAAATAAGTAACGTATTACCAGTCCTTAGAATGGCCGGATGTAACGTACAAAGAATAGTCAAAAATACTAGCCGAGGTCAGGAACACAGAAAGGGACACAGCGATGAGGAAAGCCAGGAGTCAGGATACCAGAATATAGAGAAGTCAATAAACAAAGCCAAAGTAAAAAACAGGTAGAAAACTATAAACAGGAACGCGCTCTCGGACAACCACAAGGGAAACCACGACAGGGCACTGAGCAGGCTGAGAACTGGGCCTAAATACCCCTCCTTTAGTTCTGATAGGCTGTAACCGGCCTTTGACCCCAAAGTCAGTTACCAGGTTTCATTTGCATAATTGCTGCTCAGCATTAACCCTTCTGTGGATTAGGTTGCTGCTCGGCACAACTTTTCCTGTGTGGACAGTAAATGTCATTAACCACATTTCTATAAGCGGATGAATACGTGACATTACCCCCCACCTGAAGAACACCCACCGGGCGGACAGGACCAGGCTTGAGAGGAAATTTAGCGTGAAAAGCGCGGATCTTACGGCCCGCATGCAGGTCAGGAGCCGAAACCCAAGAACGATCAGCAGGACCGTAACCTTTCCAAACAACCAAGTACTGCAAAGTGCCCCGAGAAAACCTAGAATCCACGATAGAAGATACCTCATACTCTTCCTGACCACCCACCACCGGAGGGGGAGGAACACAAGGAACAGTATATCTATTGCAGACAAGAGGTTTGAGTAAGGACACATGAAAAGTGTTGGGAATCCCTAAAGATGCAGGAAGAGCCAGAGAGTAAGACACTGGATTGATCCTACGAAGCACTCTATAGGGACCAAGGAATCTGGGGGCAAACTTCATGCTAGGGACCTTAAGCTTGATGTTGCGAGATGACAACCAAACCCGGTCCCCCACTTGGTACACCGGGTTGGCACTCCTACGCTTATCAGCAAAATGTTTGAAGCGTTCAGCAGCAGCCCCTAGAGCAGTTTGAACCTTAACCCAGGTATCCCGAATGGAGGCCAGACGCTCATCCAGAGCAGGAATGGCAGTATCAGAAAATACCGCAGGGAGAACCGTAGGATGCCTACCATTATTGACAAAAAATGGACTGTGCCCAGAGGAGTCATGAACAGCATTGTTTCTAGCGAACTCGGCCCACGGGAGTAGTTCGGACCAATTGTCTTGTGTGCTATTAATAAAACAACGCAAATAAACTTCTAATGACTGGTTAGCCCTCTCAGCTGTACCATTGGTCTATGGATGGTAGGAGGAGGAGAAGGAGAGATCAATCCCCAATTGTTTACTGAACACAAACTGAGAGGCCCTATCGGACACAATATTGTGGGGGATGCCATGCAAACGGACAATTTCACGTATGAAAATTAGGACCAAATCTTGCGAAGATGGCAACTTCTTGAGAGGAATGAAGTGAGCCATCTTAGAAAATCGGTCTACAACCATGAGAATAGTAGTGAACCCAGCAGAGCTAGGAAGCTCAACAATAAAGTCCATGGATAAGTGGGACCATGGAATCTCAGGAACAGGAAGAGGCTGCAACAGGCCACAAGGAAGTGCATGAGTCACCTTAGAAACTGCACACACAGAACATGCCTGCACATACTCCTTTACATCTTTCCTGAGTGAATCCCACCAAAATGATCTAGTGATCGCGGCAGTGGACTTATTGATGCCCGGGTGTCCAGCAGTTATATTGTCATGGAACACTTTCATGATATTAACCCTTTCACATAGGGGAACAAACAGTTTATCACACGGTTTACCACTGGGCGCCTGAGGCTGGGCCTCCAGTATGGTGCCAAGCAGTGGAGAAGACAGTGAGAGGACAGTAGAGGCAATAATACACTCTGGTGGAATAATAGGAGATGTCACCTGTTCCAGAGTTGACTCATCAAATTGCCTGGACAAGGCATCAGTCTTGGTATTTTTAGAACCAGGTCTATAAGTAATGAGAAAGTTAAAACGTGAAAGGAACAGTGACCATCTAGCCTGTCTGGAAGACAAACGTTTGGCATCCCCTATATATGCCAGATTTTTGTGGTCGGTTATGATCAACAGGGGGTCCTTGGAACCCTCCAAAAGATGTCGCCACTCCTTGAGGGCAAGAATAATGGCCAACAGTTCTCTATTACCAATATCATAGTTGCGCTCAGCAGGAGACATCTTTCTGGAGAAGTAGCCACAAGGATGCAATGGTGTTCCCTGGCTTTCTCTCTGAGAGAGAACAGCCCCTACCCCTGTCTCGGATGCATCAACCTCCAATATAAAAGGTTTACTAGTGTCGGGATGTTTTAGTATGTCCGCAGAGGCAAATCTTTGTTTAAGAGTCTCAAAAGCATTCACAGCCTCTTTGGACCATACCTTGCTACTAACCCCTTTGCGAGTCATATTTGTGATTGGGGCTATTACAGAAGAAAATCCCTTGATGAATGTTCTGTAATAGTTGGCAAAACCAATAAACCTTTGAATGGCTTTTAAACCAGAGGGTAATGGCCAGTGTAGTACAGCCTCTAGTTTTTTAGGATCCATTTGAAATCCCGATGCAGAGATGTTGTAACCCAAAAAGTGGACTTCAGGCTGGTCAAATATGCACTTTTCTAATTTACAATAAAGTTTATTTTTCAACAACGTCTGCAGAACCTGTTTCACATGGGAGTGGTGAGTCTGAAGATCAGGGGAATACACCAAAATATCGTCCAAATAAACCAAGACAAATGAGTAAATGAATTCCCTGAGTACATCATTTATAAAGTCTTGGAATACGGCCGGGGCGTTGCATAACCCAAATGGCATTACCAGATATTCATAGTGTCCACTACGGGTATTAAATGCCGTCTTCCACTCATGATTCTCTTTAATTCTAACCAAATTGTAAGCGCTCCTAAGGTCAAGCTTAGTAAATACTTTAGCTCCCTGAAGTCTATCGAACAATTCGGAAATGAGTGGGATAGGGTATGCATTTTTTACAGTGATTTTATTAAGTGCCCTGTAGTCTATGCAAGGGCGTAACTCACCACCCTTTTTCTCAACAAAAAAGAATCCTGCACCAGCTGGTGAGGATGACTTTCTTATGTGCCCTTTGCTCAAGGATCTTTGATGTATTCCTCCATTATTTTACTCTCCTGGGGAGATAAGGCATAAACTGCCCCCTTAGGTGGCATAGCGCCTGGAAACAGGTTAATGGCACAGTCATATGCTCTGTGGGGAGGCAATACATCGGATTGAGCCTTGTTAAACACCTCCTGAAGTTCTCGGTATTGTATGGGAACTCCAGGAGTTTGGGGAGTGGTAGTGGGAAGGTCAATAGTATCCAATCTCTTTAGTACTGGTTTTATACATCTCCCCATACACTCTTTACCCCATTCTAATATCTCCCCATTAGCCCAGTCAATATAGGGATTGTGCTTACTCAGCCACGGAAACCCTAATATGATAGGACATGATGGAGAAGTAATAACCTGAAACGTCATCTCCTCCCTATGGGAGGCCCCAATGGAGATCGTAATAGGGACAGTTTCGTGGGTTATAAGCGGTTGTGTGAGTGGTCTACCATCAATAGCCTCTACAGCTAGCGGTGTAGGTCTCTCCCTGACCGGTATCTCATTACCCCTAATAAACTGGACATCAATAAAATTTCCAGCAGCACCTGAGTCCATTAGGGCACTGCAAGAAAACTTCTTGTTATCAATGGAAATAGATACCTCAAGGAGGAATCTACTTTTGTTTTTGTTAGAGGACAACTCCATCACACCTAAGATCTGTCCCCTTAAGGTTCTTAGGTGCGGAAGTTTTCCGGACGCACTGGACAATTAGTTATTATATGTCCCTTTCTACCGCAATATAGGCATAACCCCTCCCTTCTCCTATACTGTTTTTCGGCCTCTGACAGTCTAGTGACCCCCAACTGCATAGGTTCGGGTTCGGACTGTACAGGGAGGTTAGACAAAACAGGTTTAGAGAATTGAGGTGCTAGGGACATAGCCGTACGTCTGGTCTTGCTTCTGGTGACTTCTCTGAGTCTTAACCTATTATCAATATGCATGACAAACGTAATAAATTCGTTAAGACTCTTAGGTAATTCTTTAGCGGCTATCTCATCTAGTATAGTCTCTGAGAGACCCTTTTTGAATGCTGAGATTAACCCATTGTTAGTCCAGTCTACCTCGGAAGCTAAGGTACGGAATTCAATAGCATAATCCGAGATAGACCGGTTACCTTGTCTGATGTGCATTAGGGCAGTGGAGGCGTCATCCTCTCTACCCAATGGCTCAAACGTGAGCTTGAATTCGGCAAGGAATTCCTGGTAATTATGAGCTATGCTCCGATTACTCTCCCACAACGGATTAGCCCAGGCAAGGGCCTTGCCCTTTAATTGATTCATTAGCTAACCAATTCTTGCTCTGTCCGTGGGGAATGACCCTGGTGAGGCCTCAAAATGGTACTCCACCTGATTAAGAAAACCCCTGCATTCCTGGATATTGCCATCAAACTGTAGGGATGGTGATAAGGAGATGCTAGGAGTCATATTAACAGTGGGTGGAGGTACACAGGGTAGAGGTGCTATAGGAGGAGACGCTGCAGGCTGCAGATGCTCCGTTCTAGCGAGAAGCGTACTTAAAGCCTGAGTGAATTGATCCATGCGGTGATCATTCTCCTCTAATTTCCTCTCGCAAGCAGCTATGTGCTGACACAGTTCTACAGGATCTATGGCCATGTCGTAATGTCAGGATTACTGTTTGATCCAGCACGTAGAACTGTACAGCACGGATGACAAATAAGTAACGTATTACCAGTCCTTAGAATGGCCGGATTTAACGTACAAAGAATAGTCAAAAATACTAGCCGAGGTCAGGGAACACAGAAAGGGACTCAGTGATGAGGAAAGCCAGGAGTCAGGATACCAGAATATAGAGAAGTCAATAAACAAAGCCAAAGTAAAAAACCAGGTAGAAAACTATAAACAGGAACGCGCTCTCGGACAACCACAAGGGAAACCCCGACAGGACACTGAGCAGGCTGAGAATTGGGCCTAAATACCCCTCCTTTCTTTCTGATAGGCTGTAACCGGCCTTTGACCCCAAAGTCAGTTACCAGGTTTCATTTGCATAATTGCTGCTCAGCATTAAACCGTCTGTGGATTAGGTTGCTGCTCGGCACAACTTTTCCTGTGTGGACAGTAAATGTCATTAACCACATTTCTATAAGCGGATGAATACGTGACAACAACCTATAAAGTGTTCTGAAACTTACTGTGCGTAATTTGGAACAGTGCATTGTAAGTTTTTTATGTTTAAAGAAAATACTGTTATCATTATAAGGTTTGTTCAATAAAATTTGAATTGTACCCTTAATAGTTGATAACATGAAAATTATGCTGTTATTTTACATCAATTATTTAGGTAAATGAGAAAAATATCATTTGCATAATAATTTGGAACAGGGTGTATATATAGATTGAAAGTACAAATCAAGCAATGGTATAATGTGGTGAACCATGTAACAGTATTGAATTAGAAATGCACTAAATGAACTTCCTCTCATTAGAAGATCTGTTAATTAGCATTAGCTAGAATTCTTTCCTTGTTCTAAGCTTCCTTATTGCATCATAGCGGACGTCACACATTCCTCGAACAACCACAATGAGCAACACGAGAATCTGTGCGTGTGATGTAAGAGCGCGAGTCTGCTGTCTGGCACCGTTCCCCTTCACTGAATTACACGCTAAACTACAGAAACTGCAAAGCAACATTTCATCTGAATAGAGTCATACACAGAAACCCTTTCTATGAGCCAATATAATATATAAGGCACTTCTGAGTAGTTTATATAATAAAAATAACAGTCATGGACAGAGCATTCAGAAACAAAGCAGGATCCTATAGACTGTAAGCTTGTTTGAGAAGGGTGCTGCTGGGGCCAATTCATACAACATATTTACACACACAGAGAGAGCTCCAGTAAGTCTGGCTTCACAGCACTGGGCTAAACAACGGTGTCAATGCAGCAATATAAAGCTTGGCGGGAGAACAAGAACCTGCCTATAAAATAAAAAAAATTAAAAAAAAATTAAAAAAAAATAAAGCCTACATGCTTTCAAGACAGGATGAAATATTAATAGATGGAGATCACATGAAGGTGCCTCTCTCCTTCTCAAGTTAATTATGCATTGCCTCCAACTTCCCTTTCGATGGACATTTAAATCCCAGCCTGCATAATTACAATGTGATCTATAAAATTGGCCAAATAACTGGTAAACGATAGCTAAAAAGTTATTTCCATTTTATTCTGAATTCCGCAGTCTTTTCTGCCGCCATTGCCAATATGGCACAAATCCCAAGTGTGACAATTATTGGAATGGAACCCTCAGACACCGACTTGGTGAGACTACATCAACAGGAACTACCACAAGATGGTGTTCAGCATGGCCACATTCAGGGCCAGGCTCATTGCAGCCCTAAAAGTCACCCAACAGGATAACAAAAAAAGACATTTATACATTTTGTTCTCTGCTCTTCCTCATCAATATGACCAACATTCTCTTCAGGGCAAAGGGTGTTATTATTCAGGAGGTGAGCGTCGAGCAACAGGAGAAAAAAAAAAAAAATGAAGTCAGCGTATTTGTAATAAATCTGGAATAATTAGGGCAGTTCTGGTATTTTCTCCTGTGTTTTAAAGTCACATTGTGAATTTGCTGCAGTGTGCCCTTCACTGACTAACGGCTCTCACACACTAATCTATAAAGGTAAATACCCTGGTATCGATTCTTCTCTGCACAGTAATATATGGGATCAGTACAAACTCTGCTAATATATTCGCTATTTGGAGTAGACAAGAGGTCATCCTTTGAAACTTGAAGAAAGCTGATTTCACCAACAGCAGAGGAAATGGTTCTTTACAGCAAGAAAAACAAAGAAAGGAATTCTTACTTTAGCGGTAAATGAAAATGGATAACAAAGTTGGAAGTTACTTGCCAAATCTTAATCATTTACTAAACTAAAAGAGTCACTCCAAGTACCATGATAACTGTAACATTTTAGAGTTAGCTTATTGTATTATTATTAAGGCTTTTTTTAATGGTAGACAATTCTCTTTGCCAAAGCTCACTCCCTCAGTTTGCAAATTCATTATCAACAAATATAAATTCTTCATTCATTATCCATCCAGGTATTTGTGCAGTGAGAGTAAGCGTGTTGTATGGATGCTGTGTGATCGGAGGCTCTAAACACTGGAATTCAAGCTCAGATCACATTCTTTTAGCGTGGCTTAAAAGGACACAGGCCGTACCGATACAAATCAGACCATTATTTGCACTGCCAGAAAATACATCCCCACAACAAGGAAACCTCTGAAGGTTTAAGGAAGTAGGACGCAACATTAAATTGGTCACCTCCACTCAAGAGTTGGTTACAAAAAAAAAAAAAAAACCAAGTAAAGTTCAATTACAATAAAAAACATTTGCTGGAAATATTGTTTAAAATAGATGTAAAGTAAACTTTAGGTCACCAACTGGCATCTGCAAATAACTGCAGAGAGATAAAGCCACGAAAACAGAGAGGTATTTGAAGCAAATGCCACCAAAGTACAGAGTTTATAAAATGAAGAAACCTTCCTATGATGCAGAGATTTACACCAACTGGAGATTAATCTACCACTGCAACTAGCATTTTTCAACATACAAAACGTGCAAGAAGTATTAAACTATATCTTGAAAATGACGACACGCCGTCTTGTTACAACGTTGTGAGAAGTCTCTCTGTATAAACCCACTATAAGCTTTATTTACAGCAGCGAACACAAAGTCAACATTAACAGTTTAACACATTGACCATTAACGTCTTTACAGCTCCACATAGCAAGCAGACGTTTCAAGAAGTTAATCAACTGGCTAATGGTCCCGCTTTGACCATAGAATCCTCCCTTTGATTGTTCCAGATGACCCAGTGGAAGCCATAGGTATAATAGTTGGTATAGTACTATAACTGCTTGATAGGTGGAAATCAGCCAGTACGAATTCCACGTTGTCAAATGTAGGGACTAATCAATCTCTTCCTAATCTTTTTTAAATGCAAATGCAGACAATTTATTTGTAGCTTGGTTTAAAGGCTTGCACTTCTTTGCAGCTCTGAACTCATCATCTGGATCTTCACTGGTCTGGTTTCCATTTAATTGTCGATTTTCCTGTTCTGGCTGTTTTCTCTTCTTCAAATCAACCATATTTTCACCACTGGAACCTCCCTTGGCTTTCTCGATCCACAGCTACATCATATTATGGGAGAGGAGAAACAAAACAGAATACATACATCAAATTAAGGCCAACTTGCTTTCACCCTCATTGCAATGCATACATATTTTTTAATCCATTTTATATTTTAAGAACACAGAAAAAGAAAACTCCACACAATATAAAACACTGACACGATAGGAAAGGAGTCCAATGGTGCAGGAATTTAAAGGTGAAGCCTTCGACCTTACCAAATTAAAATACACAATTAGCATTATTTTAAATAAGATGACTACAATTTCTATGATCCCCTGCTGCCTTTGGCTGGATGACAATAAGAGCTGTATTAAAAAGGATGGTTGGTTCCAGAAGCAGTTGTCGTGGATTGTCTCATTGAATGCTACTTTAGACTGTAAGCTCGTTTGAGCAGGGTCCTCTTCAACCTATCGTTCCTGTAAGTTTTTCTTGTAATTGTCCTATTTATATTAAATCCCCCCACTCATAATATTGTAAAGCGCTATGGAACCTGTTGGTGCTATATAAATAGCAATGACAATAATTAAAAGGCTCTGTGGAAGTAAAACAGTCTATGGGGAGGGAGGAGGCAGGGCTGCAAGTCACTATGGCTCCAGAGGAATGTTGCCAATTGGAACTAAATGCTTGCTTTTCCCGGCGAGTAATACGCTGGAAGTCCATAGCACAAGGACTTGGAGCGCCTGAAATCGGGTGATTCTGGGTCCCGGAGAGAGATTCTGAGACAGAGGCTTACCCAGAAGGGGAGTGAAGCGGACAGCCGCTGCTTCGCTTACCGCCCAGCCAATACACATCGGCAACTTACCCGACGCCCTACTGGTGGAACGGAGGTGGTGGCTCAGTAGCAGGCCTGGGTCTGGCATGACATGCGATCGGTGCTCCTGTGCTCGAAAAGCATCGAGCTTTGGCAGATGAGTCCCTGCCATCACCAAGACAAGGCAGGAACTGTACAAATCTACACCTAGCACAAGTCTAATGTAACAGCGAGTATTCTTGTAACATAGCTGCAGACGTTGCTATGTAATTAGCTTAATGTGGCTCTTAACACCTTAGTCTTTTCTGCACGCTCACATGATAATCTAACGCAAATAATTTCCTATACTGTCAGTTAGTACCACCATTTTCGCTCATGACCAACCAACTACTGACAGTCTCAGCCTGAGCAGTTCCATGAACAGCTGTTTATGTCTATAATAGAAGTTTATCCAATGCCAAAGTCTCCTGCTCCCAGTATTGGTGGGTGCCAGGGGTTTATTATGCTAACTGCAATTCAGTGGGTCACAAATCGTGGCAGTACGCCCTTCAGGGCTTGACAAATTTGTTTGGAATCTAGGAGCCAGCTAAAAAAGTTAGGAGACAGTTTTTTTTTTTTGTTTTTTTTTTTAAAGTGACACTATAGTCACCATAACCACTACGACGTAATGTACTGGTTCTAGTGCCTATAGCCTATCCCAGTAGCCTTTTCAATGTAAATGCTGTATTTTCAGAGAAAAGGCAGTGTTTACATTGCTGCCTACTAAGACCTTTAGTGGCTGTCACTCAGACGGTCACTAGAGAGTCCTGTGTCAGTGCTCTGCATGGAGGTGCTGAATGTTACCTATTCAGAACATGCGCAATATCCAACCAATGGTTTCCTATGGGAAAGCATTGGCTTAGCTGAGATCATAAAAATTGATGAACTCGGCAATGGAGGAGAGACAAGCCACGGCAAAACCTGCACGGCGTGGGGAAAAAAGGAGAGTTAGAACACCAATCATGTGATCGGAGGGTACCTAAACAGACACATACTGAGAGGCACACACACACACACACCACACTGACAGAGACACACACACACTTCCTCAAACACTCACAAATTAAATTTTTGTGAGAGCTGAGTGGATTTTCCCTGGGGTCCAGTGGGGCTGCTCTCTCTTCATGTGTGAGAAGGAGCAGTAATCTACTAAGCAGCTACTCTTTGCTCCCTGTGATGCCGGGGCCGGAATGACGTCATATTCAGTCTCCCAGCATCATTAAACAGTGTGAGAGAGCAGAGAGGAGCCGCTGGAAGATCACTGCCCCCTTGCACGCTGCGCCAGCCGGCCGCCTTGATGCTCCACTGAGCCGGCCGCCTCTATAGAGCCTAGGTCGGCCGTCTACAATGCTCACTCAGCCGTCTGCCTCCATAAAGCCCAGGGCAACCAGCTACAATGCTCACTGAGTCGGCCGCCTCTATAGAGCCTAGGTCGGCCGTCTACAATGCTCACTCAGCCGTCTGCCTCCATAAAGCCCAGGGCAACCAGCTACAATGCTCACTGAGCCGGCTGCCTTTATGCTCCCGCGGGTGGACGGCTGGCTCCATTATTTGTCCAGCGGGCCATTTTAGATAAACTGACGAATCCCAGGCGCCAGGGAAAAATGTTTAGTTGCCATGGCGACCTGAAATATGTCGAGCCCTGCCTTATCTTCTGAGATACTAATTCCATGCCAAATGGTATACTGCCCTAGCACAACTAACCTGTTTTATTTAATATTTACTCCTGTTTTCCATGTCTAGCTAACCTATCACTTTACCTACACGCATACTAGCCTACAGCTAGGACATGAAAGTCTCACAAGTTATTTATTATAAAATGGTGCACGTTTTCTCTTGTTTCCAAATGTTATATATGTATGTTGATTAGCTCGTGGACTGCCGTTGGGGCACCTCAAGCATGTTGTACACACTTGCACTGCAAAAATATTTATTAAAAAAAAAAAGTCTATTGGATCAGTCTGATAAAGCGCACAATCTATACGTAGTTATTACAAAAGACAAAATAAAGCTCCCAGAGATAAAAAGCCATTTTCTTACCGTGCGCTCTTCATTTGTGAGATTCCGAAATCTGCTCATACCATCTTTTATTATTTCAGAATCATCAAAATCTGGGTTTTCCAACAAAATACTCGGGCGATTCTCATCAAGCCAAAGCTGAAAGCCTGTTTTGGGTCTGTGTAAAGAAAACAAATGAGATCTGTTTTAACATAACCTTCTAGCGGTCTGTAAATATACACATACATCAGCTTTAGTTGTGAATTTGGAGATGTTTAGTGAATACTTTGTTTGGGATCAACAGGACTCATTTTACTTTTCTGCCGTTGGGCACATCTGATGTGACCACACCAGTTTCTGTAGACGACATTACTTTAATTGTGAATTTTCCAAAGTAAAATTGAATATTTATAACAATTAATTTTGCTAAATTGAATTAGTTTATTCATCAATGCCAGATGAAGACAGCATTTATTATAATGATCATTTATCTGTGTCCAGCCTTAGAAATAGCAGAGGACACACTCACTAACCATGTGTGCACAAAGCAGGAAACCATCACTAAAACCAGGTCAATTCCAAAGCATTTATTTGTGTGAATAATACAAATCTGCATGACTGCTTATATACACTGGCTATAGGTGGTCACTTAAACAGAAGGAAAAGGACCAAATAGAAGAACCGGCTTATTTTAGTGTAATAAATGTTAAGGGAGGGGGCGGGGAAGGGTTGGAGAAAATCTGTTTTGGTTTGTTATCCTTTTGAAGTCACATTTTTAGGCATTTAATGTCACTTCCAAGACATACTGGATGCATGAGTTCATCCAGCTGGCTCTCATCAAGACATGCAGACATTGTATAATAAGAGTCAGTTACCGGGATAGGTTAACCCCTTCAGGGGATGGTGTGCAGTTGTGGCAGTACACCAGACCAACATCTTACAGCGGTCACACACACAAAAAAACAAAAAAAAAAAAAGTTTAAAAAAACCCCCAAAAAACAGAAAGACATTCTGAATCTACAGAACAAGCCAGATAAGGGCCCGGATATTGCCACATTGCTGAAATTCCCCAACAGCAAGACAAAAACAAAGTGGCTGCATTGATATTTGACAAAATGTAGATTGCCTTTATGGGAGCACCATAACCACCACAGCCACCGTTTTAGAACGATTTTACAACCTACTTGCAGCCCCTGCTCTCACATTATCCTGTTAGGTCCATTAAACTAAGCAGGGCCACGGTCACTGGTTGAAAGTTTCAGCTATAACAAAATAAAGTGGAAAAACCTCACCAAAATAATAAAATACACTTCTAGATCCCATAGGGCAATGAGTTCTATTTGCAGTAAGGTTTGCGAATCCTTACTCTGCTCACTGCTGCCAGTTTCCGCTATTAGGTGAACACCTAGTCTTTTTGGGTCAGCTGACTGCTCTCAGCCAATGAGCACGGCTCTGTACTAGACCTGCTCAGCTCAGTAGTTATGGAGCTTGGAGTTCTCCTTTAAGGCAAATTTATATTTTTCCTAGCAGAGCAACGTCTTCGCTTATAGTACTGCGAGGGATCCTCACTTTTTAGATTTCAAACTTTCACACTGACGGCGACATTCACCAAATGGGCGCACTGACTGACATTCACCAAATGGGCGCACTGACTGACATTCACCAAATGGGCGCACTGACTGACATTCACCAAATGGGCGCACTGACTGACATTCACCAAATGGGCGCACTGACTGACATTCACCAAATGGGCGCACTCACTGACATTCACCAAATGGGCGCACTGACTGACATTCACCAAATGGGCGCACTGACTGACATTCACCAAATGGGCGCACTGACTGACATTCAGCAATGGGCGCACTCACTGACATTCACCAATGGGCGCACTGACTGACATTCACCAATGGGCGCACTGACTGACATTCACCAATGGGCGCACTGACTGACATTCACCAAATGGGCGCACTGACTGACATTCAGCAATGGGCGCACTCACTGACATTCACCAATGGGCGCACTGACTGACATTCACCAATGGGCGCACTGACTGACATTCACCAATGGGCGCACTGACTGACATTCACCAATGGGCGCACTGACTGATATTTATGAAGATATACTGACTGTGGCATGTTCT
The DNA here is from genome assembly GCA_933207985.1 of Pelobates cultripes. Lineage (NCBI taxonomy): Eukaryota > Metazoa > Chordata > Amphibia > Anura > Pelobatidae > Pelobates > Pelobates cultripes. The sequence continues at coordinate 94,567,355 of OW240924.1, read as the reverse complement.
GTGGGACAAAGACACTCTTCTGCGTATGCACTTTATTACTCCTATTGTGTTTTACATATTAGAGAAAACGTTGAGGAGCTCTGGGAAAGAGTATGAATCACTGTGACGAGACAAAATTGGAAAATCAGATAAAATCAATTCATTGACACATGAAAAATAGAAATAATCAATGCCACATACATTACATGTCAGTTTGACACTGAATGGTCACTAAAAGGGCAGAGGAGGTCATAAGGGGTGGGTCTGTTTGGGGGAGTTGTCCAGCCAATGGGACAGCTGCTTTTTAGGCTTTTAGTGAAACCACATGAGTGAATTATCTGCTATACAGACATATGGCAATAGAATGTGCAAGCAAAGAGCACCGCAAATGTAGGACAGCTTGCTCTACAGTTAAACTGGGGAAGGTTGTATGAAGATATACTCTGGTATAGGTGTGTGCTTCAAAAATATATATTATTCAGGTCTATAAATCACAATATTTAGTGTCATAACGCCTTTCACCTTCCTTTAACCTCTTGGTGACATACGTGTGTATACCTAGATTTTAACCATTATTTACATAGAGAGGGGAAGGAAAAAAAAGAAAAAAAAAAAAAAAGGAAGAGGAGGGAGGGAACAGGGGGTTGGAACCCAGCTCACATTTTCATCTTTGCACCCACGACAACTGCAAAAACAAAAAAAATTTCCCCCAAATAAATGGAAGTTTTGGTCCCAGTAGTGAAACTGCTGCATATATGCAGATATAGGATAGAAATGTTAAGCAGTGAATTGTGATTTAAAAACTAAATCCTACCCATATCAGTCATACCAACAGACACAAAATGGCCACACAAAAAGGATTTGTAGAAAGTAGACCCATCAGGGTGTTTTACTATAACAATTTTAAGTTTTCATTTCGTCATTAGAAAAATATAAATACAAAAACAAATAAACTTAAAATACAAAAAAAACTAAAAAACTAAACCCGGTTTTATCTACTATATCTTAATACAGCATAGCCCACTAATTGGATTTACGCATTTCATATGTAAATACCACCCTTAACGACACATGACGTGTGACATGTCACGATTCCCTTTTATTCCAGAAGTTTGGTCCTTAAGGGGTTAATCATAAGCAAAGCTCAATAGTATCAACCCATAACAGCCACTTAATTAGTTCACTGTTAAAGGAACACTATGGGGTCAGGAACACAAACATGTATTCCTGACCATATAGTGTTAACACGACCATATAGCCCCCCTGGGCCCCTCATGCCTCCATAAATATAGCAAAATCTTACTGTATTCAAGCCTGAAGCTGTAAATCTGCATGCTGTTAGACTCAGAAAAACGAGGAGTCTGCTGACATCATCAGAAGTGGTAGCCTGATCCAATCACAATGCTTCCCGATAGGATTGGCTGAGACTGACAGAGGCAGATCAGGGGCAGAGCCAGCATGATTCAAACACAGCCCTGGCCAATCAGCATCTCCTCATAGAGATACATTGAATCAATGAATCTCTATGAGGAAAGTTCAGGGTCTGCGTGCAGAGGGAGGAGATACTGAATCAGAGGATGCTGTGCACAGTGCTGCCCAGTGCTCTGCTGACAGCAGATCTGAGTGGATTGAGGAGTTTTATGCCTCCATCAACTCCGAAGTCCCTCTGGTTCACTCTGAGTGACTGCAACTGGAGGTGTTCCTAGCTTTCAATGTAAACACTGTATTTTCTCAGAACATACAGTGTTTCCATGAGAAAGGCTGCAGGGAGCCATAGTTCTCACCTGAACAACCTCATTAAGCTGAAGTGGTATGTGTGCCTAGAGTGGTCCTTTAAGTTCCAAACTCCTGAAACAAGCTGATAGCAACAGTTTTCATATCCCTCACCACACTCAAATCAGATCTAAAAAGGAAAACAAACATACTAATAAAATACATAGAGATCAACACAAAGAAATCTAAAACCCCAAACAAAAATAACAGTTTCAAAATGTAATAAAGGAAAAATTACACAATTCAAATAAATCCACGGATCGAATCTTTCACAATCACCTGGGATACTGGGATCAACCACAACACATAAATATGGAATTTGTACAACTCCAAAAGAAATTATATTTTGTAGACTCATGCAGTCTAGTAAAACATTTGCAAACAAAACAACTGCTCATTGTATGGAAAGTTACTCCCCAATTTAATGATATTTTATTGCCTTCCAAAACGAAAGGAGGAATTACCAGTACTGCCTGTACTTCAGTGTGAGCAGTCTGGAATTCAATATTCTTTTCATGTTTTAGACCAAAAGCGCACAGACAAGTTTATTCTTAAAATGTAGAAATCCCCAAGATAAAACGGTTACATTAATGTATAGATAAATATAAAAATGGCTAATATACGAACAAAAAAAACAAACCACTCACTTCTTGCTTTCTCCAGCATCAGGCTCTACAGGCTGTGAACTTGAAAGGGATTTTTCTTTAACTTCAGATTTCTTGAAAATGGGTTTCAATGGAAGAGACTGAAATAAAGAAGTCTGACCCTTGGGGAAAAATATATTCGGGTCAGTTAGAACCAAAAGGAGAGGAAAAAAATAAATAAAAGAAAATAGCAATCATTTGCAAAACTTCACAAGAATGCAGCAAATGAATCCTTCATTAAACATATAAACCTTATAGACCCAGAACTGAATTAAGACCAGCACGCTTATGGAGACAGAAATAAAAGCAAGGGCAGATATTGGCTGATGTAGCTCACATCAGGCGGGGGAGAAATCTTAGGAACAAAGCTTTAAAATAAAAAAAATAAAAAAATAAAAAAACACCAAAAACAAAACAAAAATCAACACCTCAAAATATGGAAAAGCATTGAAAATTTCTGGAAATCAATATTCTCTGTTTTTGACATAGTTCTAACAGTCGAATATTACTTTTTACTACTTTCAGTAAGAGCAGACATGTTAAAGGATCACTATAGGGTCAGGAACACAAACACGTATTCCCAATCCTATAGTGTTAACACCACCATCTAGCCCCCGATGGGCCCCTCATGCCTCCATAAATATAGCAAAATCTTACTGTATTCAAGCCTGAAGCTGTAACTCTGCATGCTGTTTGCCTCAGCAAAACAAGCGGTCAGCTGACATCAGAAGTGGTAGCCTGATCCAATCACAATGCTTCCCCATAGGATTGGCTGAGATTGACAAAGAGGCAGATCAGGGGCAGAGCCAGCACAATTCAAACACAGCCCTGGCCAATCAGCATCTCCTCAGAGATACATTGAATCAATAAATCTACATGAGGAAAGTTCAGTGTCTGCATGCAGAGGGAGGAGATACTGAATGTTTGGATGCATTTTAGGCAGCAATGACCCAGGAAGGATCTCTAACAGCCATCTAGGGAGTGGCCAGTGACGTTATCACTAGGCTGTAAAGTAACATAGAAACATAGAAACATAGAATGTGACGGCAGATAAGAACCATTCGGCCCATCTAGTCTGCCCAATTTTCTAAAAACACTGCATTTTCTCTGAAAAGACAGTGTTTACAACAAAAAGCCTGAAGGGAATGATTCTACTAACCAGGACAAAGTCAATAAGCTGTAGTTAGAAACATAGAATGTGACGGCAGATAAGAACCATTCGGCCCATCTAGTCTGCCCAATTTTCTAAATACTTTCATTAGTCCTGGCCTTATCTTATAGTTAGGATAGCCTTATGCCTATCCCACGCATGCTTAAACTCCTTTACTGTGTTAACCTCTACCACTTCAGCTGGAAGGCTATTCCATGCATCCACTACCCTCTCAGTAAAGGAATACTTCCTGATATTATTTTTAAACCTTTGTCCCTCTAATTTAAGACTATGTCCTCTTGTTGTGGTAGTTTTTCTTCTTTTAAATATAGTCTCCTCCTTTACTGTGTTGATTCCCTTTATATATTTAAATGTTTCTATCATATCCCCCCTGTCTCGTCTTTCCTCCAAGCTATACATGTTAAGATCCTTTAACCTTTCCTGGTAAGTTTTATCCCGCAATCCATGAACCAGTTCAGTAGCCCTTCTCTGAACCCTCTCTAAGGTATCAATATCCTTCTGAAGATACGGTCTCCAGTACTGTGTACAATACTCAAGTGAGGTCTCACCAGTGTTCTGTACAATGGCATGAGCACTTCCCTCTTTCTACTGCTAATACCTCTCCCTATACAACCAAGCATTCTGCTAGCATTTCCTGCTGCTCTATTACATTGTCTGCCTACCTTTAAGTCATCAGAAATAATCACCCTAAATCCCTTTCCTCATATGTTGAGGTTAGGACTCTATCAAATATTCTGTACTCTGCCCTTGGGTTTTTACGTCCAAGATGCATTATCTTGCACTTATCCACATTAAATGTCAGTTGCCACAATTCTGACCATTTTTCTAGTTTACCTAAATCATTTGCCATTTGTTTTATCCCTCCTGGAACATCAACCCTGTTACATATCTTAGTATCAACAGCAAAAAGACATACCTTACCATCAAGACCTTCTGCAATATCACTAATAAAAATATTAAAGAGAATGGGTCCAAGTACAGATCCCTGAGGTACCCCACTGGTGACAAGCCCAAGCTTTGAATATACTCCATTGACTACAACCCTCTGTTGCCTGTCACTCAGCCACTGCCTTACCCATTCAACAATATTGGAATCCAAACTTAAAGATTGCAGTTTATTGATAAGCCTTCTATGTGCAACAGTGTCAAAAGCCTTACTGAAATCTAGGTAAGCAATGTCTACTGCACCACCCTGATCTATAATTTTAGTTACCCAATCAAAAAAATCAATAAGATTAGTTTGGCATGATCTCCCTGAAGTAAACCCATGTTGTCTCTGATCTTGAAATCCATGTGTTTTTAGATGTTCATCAATCCTATCCTTTAACATGGTTTCCATCACTTTCCCACTACTGAAGTAAGGCTTACTGGCCTATAGTTGCCCGACTCCTCCCTATTACCTTTCTTGTAAAGGGGCACAACATTCGCTAACTTCCAATCTTCTGGGACTACTCCTGTTAACAATGATTGGTTAAATAAATCTGTTAATGGTTTTGCTAGTACACCACTAAGCTCTTTTAATAGCTTTGGGTGTATTCCATCAGGTGCCATTGACTTATTTGTCTTTACTTTTGACAGCTGAAATAGAACCTCTTCCTCTGTAAACTCACGTGTAATAAATGACTCATTTAACCTTTTTCTTAACTGAGGTCCCTTTCCTTCATTTTCATCTGTAAATACCGAACAATAATATTAATTGAGGCAGTCAGCTAGACCTTTATCCTCTTCTACATACCTTCCTTCTTTTGTTTGTAATCTAACTAATCCTTGTTTTACTTTTCTTTTCTCATTTATGTATCTAAAAAAAGTTTTATCCCCCTTTTTTACTGACTGTGCTATTTTCTCTTCTGTGTGTGATTTGGGAGCTCTCATAACTTGCTTAGCCTCTTTCTGCCTAATCTTATAGATAATTTTGTCTTCCTCACTCTGGTTTTTCTTTTTTATAATTACTAGTTGTTCTGGTGACTATAGTGTCCCTTTAACTAATAATGCTCTATTATTGGATTATTTGGCAGATTAGCAGCTGGTATCTCTGAAAAAGATATTTATCTTGGCATTAGTTAAATTACCTGTTTGCTTTTGGCTTTAGGGGCAAGAGGTTTAATCACAATCGAATCAGATTTAGATGCAGCAAGGTTTCCTGAAGTTGCTGGCTTCCTAGAGAATTTATTTAGGCTGTCCAAGAAGCGGGCAGACCCAGAGGAACTACCTGGAATTGCTGGGCTCTTCTGACTGCCCGAGACCTTGAAAATTCAAGACAGAGATTAACAGACATCTTACGCTAACCAGAGAGAGTGTAAATCTACAGGGAAAGAAAAGAATCCATCACGCAGCCAACCATGGGAGAGGGCAAAATAGAGATAGTGAATGGAGTAATGAGAGTGGGGAAAAGTCAACAGAAAATATTAATGGAGATCGGTTACAGTTTGATTGGGGTGAGGTTTAAATCCAGGATACATACCTGAAAAGGATTAACTCTGCTTTTGTTGCTGAATACAACTTTACCTGAAACAAGAAGGAATATAGAAAGATGGTCAGGAATGGAATGTGACTGACACGGACACAGCTACATCCTGGGCCAATTCCCACCAGCCACAGCCACAGCCACATCCACAGCCTGGGCCAATTCCCACCAGCCCCAGCCCCAGCCTGGGCCAATTCCCACCAGCTCCAGCCCCAGCCTGGGCCAATTCCCACCAGCTCCAGCCCCAGCCTGGGCCAATTCCCACCAGCTCCAGCCCCAGCCTGGGCCAATTCCCACCAGCCCCAGCCCCAGCCTGGGCCAATTCCCACCAGCCCCAGCCCCAGCCTGGGCCAATTCCCACCAGCCCCAGCCCCAGCCTGGGCCAATTCCCACCAGCCCCAGCCCCAGCCTGGGCCAATTCCCACCAGCCCCAGCCCCAGCCTGGGCCAATTCCCACCAGCCTCAGCCCCAGCCTGGGCCAATTCCCACCAGCCCCAGCCCCAGCCTGGGCCAATTCCCACCAGCCCCAGCCCCAGCCTGGGCCAATTCCCACCAGCCCCAGCCCCAGCCTGGGCCAATTCCCACCAGCCCCAGCCCCAGCCTGGGCCAATTCCCACCAGCCCCAGCCCCAGCCTGGGCCAATTCCCACCAGCCACATCCTGGGCCAACTCCCACCAGCCACATCCTGGGCCAACTCCCACCAGCCACATCCTGGGCCAACTCCCACCAGCCACAACCTGGGCCAACTCCCACCAGCCACAACCTGGGCCACTCACATCCGTCTAACCATCATTTTAGTTGTGACTGTATATATTTCAGTTTTAGCTTTCCATTCACCATTATCGTTTAGAGTAACCACCCACAACTACCTATAGATTGCAGACAACCCTTGTGCACGGACTATGATTGTCTATAGCATACATAAATGGGGAAAAACAAAATTACAATTCTGCTGTGATATGACCTCTCTCCAATCCTAACTCACTTCAGATTAATTTGGGGATATAAATCTGACAAATGAATCACAATGAAAGTAGTCCTCCCTTCACCCACACTTGGTATTTACCAGGCTCCGCAGGAGGCTGCTCTGGGGAACTCACGCTGCTGAAAGGATTTACTGCTGTAAGAAAAATTGGGTTTAAGTATAAAACAAGAGAAATAAATATTAATAGCAAATGTCAGTGCAGGTAACATGATTTGGCCAAGTGTGCAATCCACATTGGATTAAAGCAATCGCACAGAGCCCAAAAAGTGTCCAACAAATTAAACATGGCGGATGATAATGCAGCATTTTATCATTAGACGATTTTTGGGATCACATTTAAAATATATATAAATGTTTGGATCCTTGGAGTGTGCACCTCTTGCACGGTTTGTTATATTTGTACATAAACAATAATGAATTATTTTTGACAGAATATCACCAAGCAGAGTATATGCCAAAGGGATCCGTTTCCAAGTGTCCGCTTTAGCTATAAGAGTCCGATAAACCAGATCCTATGTTTTCAGACTCACACAGATCTATGGGGTGTTTCTTTATACTGCTACGGCAGACGTGCTGTGAACATTGAATAGAATAGTACGTAAAACACATCATTGCTACGGTAGTGAATAATGTAACAGTGAATTAGGGCGCAACTGGTATAAAAGATTTACCATATAAAAGAGAATCTAGTTTGTACACACTGTCTGTATACAGATTTATTGGGGTATTCTGTCTGGTTATTTTATGGCATGCTTTTGTCCATTCCCATCAGAAAAGGGCAGGATTGGCATATTACACTGCGGAGTTCCTAGCGGTTTTATAACAATATATTGTATTACATCACTTGCATATTTGTGATTTGCCTAGATTTCTGCAGCAAACAGTTTGGAAATGCCCGCTATAGATGATTATATTTTCTAACGATTACTATACAGTTAATTCTCATTTTACGACTTACCTGATTAACGACAACTCAGACTTACAACTAGCTCTCTAGCACGTTTTCAAGGAATTCCCCACGTTAGAGAGCTGGTCTATGTTCAGGGGAAATTTCCCCGAACATAGGCCTGTACTGGTGCGCATGCTCTGTAGCGCATACTCACTTACCGACAAATTTGTTTTACGACTGAGTGGTAAGAACAGAGCCCAGCTGGTAAGTGAGGAGAGCCTGTATAAAACCCACTTTGCTCATCCAATTCTCTTAATAGAATAAGCCATGAATTGTAAAGAGACAGGTTGAATACTAAAATAAGATATGCTGGTCTGGATTTGTGCAGCCTTCTTAGCAATTAAAGGGGCACTATATTCTGCATATCAACTTTAGCTTAATGAAGCAGTTTTAATGTATAGATCATGCTCCTGCAATCTTACTGCTTTAGGAGTTTAGGAGTTAAATCACAATTGTCTCTGTTTATACAGCCCTAGTCACAGCTCCCCTGGCTGAGACTGACACAGTCAGCTTGAATAATCTTTACACCAAAACTGCCTCATTAAGTTAAAGTAGTTTTGGTGAACATAGTGTCCCTTTAAATGATTTAATAGGTCAATAGGATAAAAAAAAACTAGATTGTTTACAATTTTTTTTTTTTTATTCATCAGTTAATGTGGCAGCCCATGAACCCTGGGACAATGCTAACCATTACTCCAGCAGTAACGGTCACTAGTGATGTCCCGAATGGTTCGCTGCGGACTCATCATTGAGTAAACTTTGACCCTGTACCTCACAGTCAGCAGACACATTCCAGCCAATCAGCAGCAGACCCTCCCACCTCCCGGACAGCTCACTAAGAATGCAGCTTCACAATGAATGTAAAATGGATGCTGTCCAGGAGGTGGGAGGGTCTGGGAGGGACGGTCTGCTGCTGATTGGCTGGAATGTGTCTGCTGACTGTGAGGTACAGGGTCAACGTTTACTCAGTGATGAGTCCGCGGCAAACCGTTCAGGACATCACTAACGATCACGTGTTACAGTCTTCGATCAGGATGGTGAGATCGTGCTTTATTCACTGACTGGACCTCTTTCATATTGTAATTTGTTACTTTACAACTGAAGGTTTCACATTTACTACACAAAACTTGCTGTCTGTATATGACCAACAAATAAATGTGGGCTGACAGCCCGTGTAAAGTGTCAGAATGAATGGGTCGGAAGCAGCAGAAAGCACCGTCTGGCATGCCATACAAACCTTTACGTGGCTTCTCAGGCTCATGCTGCTCATCCTGCTCTTTCATTTCTTCATCCTGCTCTTGCATCACTTGCTTAGCCTGTGGATTGCCCCACTCAGAGTCAGTCCTGCTGTAACTGAATGGAAATATCACATGTATTTTATTTATTTTAACATTTTACTCTACTAGCCAGGCCTTAAAAGTTAATTGCCACTTGAAGCCTGGACAGTCCAAGACACGCTCACAGGGGGGTGAATGTCTATTGGCTAGGAATCATTTTATTTAGTTTAAAGAATATTTGTCCCCTTGTGTTTCTGGATATAGAACACACCATTATTCTAGCTCCAATCTGTAGCTCAATCCTCCCCCAAGGAAGCCATCAGGACTAAGAATGTCAGATGCTACTTGTAACGGAACCACTGGCACCCCGACCGGGTACCTCCCGCCGACGGATGCTCCTAGTGCTTTCCGAGGACTCCAAGCACTCTGCCTGACACCATAACCACTGCAGACCCCACGAACCGCCGCAGCTTGGTTGGGGTCTCGCCGTCTCCACCCACTCTGGACCCAGGACCAGGGTCCAGCTTCCAGCAGGTCGACCTCTCTCCCAATTCCAGAGAGCAGGAACAGGAACAAGCTCTTAGCAGAGCTTAGTGATTATACCCTGGGGAGTATAGTGATTATAGCAATCCCCAGAGTGTAGTTTCTCCAATCCCCCAAACATGAGCCGAAACTTCATGAAGGTACAAGATGATCTGACTCCAATGAGCGTTTATTACTCCTTATATACAAGTTTTCAGGTCAGAGGCACACCCCCTGGACCTGGTGGTAAACTGTGACAAAAGGGACACAAACCAATGGGAACACTAATTAACATGATAACACTCTCACATACACAATGAAATCCCTCCTCTCCATCCTGGAGATAATTGGCTTAAGGCACTGCAGTAAACTCAATTATCTCCAGGTACAGAAAATATCTACATTTAACACCAACAGCAAAAATACGTAAAAGTACATAAAAATACATAATTCTTATTTTATTACACAGAACCCCCACATTTAACCTATCCCCAGATAGCTCGGATCTGAGCGCCCAATCTAGGTGAACAATAGACAGGAAACGGGGGAGGGGAAGAAACACACCTTCCCATGGATTCCAATGGGAAGAAACTGTCTTTAGAAGCCAATAAGCCCCAAATAGTCTTTTTAAATGGCAATACACCCCAGGGCCATAGTCATGAGGAAGGAGGCTGGCAATCAGGCTCCTCCAAAAGCCGGGGGCAAAGGGCAGCTTGTCACCTAACAATCCAGGGACAAAAGGCATTTCGTCACACTACTCATAGAAGTGAGGACACACTGTGCATGTGTCACGAGAAACACTGAACTTAGAAGCTCTACACACACACGGCATCCAAGATTACATGAAAGAATGGAATCAATTTCTGTCTGAAGACACTAGCAGGCGTGAAAATGGCAAAACACAGAGCTGTTTCTCAAACATGCCATTTCATGTGCAGGGGCACCAACTATGAACCCAAAATTGCTTAATTGAAAGGAACACTTACATTAAAAACATTTATTTAATGTATATTGTGGCGAAACAGACCTCGCCACTGGGCATTGGAGAAGACTGATTGCCAGCCTCCTGCCATGTTACTATGGCCCCTGGGATATATTGCCTTTTAAAGACATTATTTGGGCTTATTGGATTTTGAAACCCTTTTTCTATCCCTTTGAATACATGAGAAGGTGTGCCCCATTTCCTGTTTATTGTTCTCCAGCAAGGCGTTGTCCCAGGGACACTGCCAGACCAGTTGGAACTTGTTGCTATGGTTTAACCCCATGGCGATTTGACTGTGTTTGTGGTATCTGAGCGCTGTTCGGATATAGTGAGCACTCAGATCCAAGCTACCTGGGGAAATGTGGGGATTCTGTTAAGAATAATAGGAATTATGTATTTTTACTGTTGTGAATAGAGCTATATTCTGTATGCTGGAGGCAATTGGCTTACCACACCCAAGCCATGCTTGCAGATGGTCACAAAGGGACTTTCAACTAACTTTTGACCCACTGGACCAATTTGTATGATTTTGACGTATGTTTGTATTTGGAGTATACTGATTCTGAAAATATGTGAATGATGTATACTTTAAGAGTTATGAATATTGTGTAAAACTGTTTTCCTGCCTGTGATAATTACATTAGACCATTGTGTTCAGTAATTATATCACAGGCAGAGGGGAGGATTTTGTGTGGGAGTGTGTGTGTATTGTATGTATTGATTGGTTGATCTGCAAAACCCTGTGGGCAGTACTGTGTGTGTAAAATGTGCATAAAAGCAGAGTGTTTGATTAAAAGCTTCAGTTCTAGTTCACCATAAATAAGCGCTAGGAGCATCCTTCAACGCAGGTACCCAGTCGGGGTGCCTGTCAATCAGTTACATATATTATGGGGTTTTTTTTGTACTCTATTAAATCCAATTCAGTTCAGAGTTGTTCCTTTCCACTAAATTTAAACTTCCTGCCAATATAAATTGCTGGGACGCGGTGTTCAACAAAAAAGGGGTTGACAATGGGGCACTGGAGACTGACTGATACGCAGCTTATTTAAGATTAAGTGTGGTGCTTATACTGTACAGATCTTTATAGAATGTGATGGCAGATGATAACCATTCGGCCCATCTAGTCTGCCCAATTTTCTACATACTTTCATTGCCAAGATAACAAATGACACGGCTTTTCACACCGCAAAAAAAAAAAAAAAAAGGTCAGTCACAGCCAAATCTTCAAAAACCTCATTTAGAGAAATTAAATTTTATACCTGTGCCTGTTAGTGTCATTAATAAACATCTTAATTTAAAAATGAAAAACCAGTGTGGACCAGATCAAACCCCTGCAATGTTACTGAAGCTCAGTTCGCCAGCAATTGCTAAACCTGTCGCTACCCTTATCAATGTATTCCTGGTGTCAGGATACAGACCCAAACTTCTGAAGACTGCAAAAGTTGTACCTATCCATAAAAGTGGTGACAATACTTTGGTACATATCGCCTGATATCATTGCTCTCTGTATTGTCAAAAATCTTGGAAAAATGCGTCCACACGCATCTATGTGAATATCATCAATAATCAAATTATCCGACCCCTGATCAATCAGGCTTTCGTCCAAATCACTCAACTTCGACTGCCCTTTTTAAAGTTTGCAATGACATCCACATTGGCATGTAACAAGGAGACTTAAGGGGAGCTATCTTCCTTGATTTTGCCAAAGTCTTTGACACGGTAGACCATGGCATTCTTTTGCAAAAACGTAAAAACTCAGGCATTGGTGATCGTCCGATGACCTGGTTAGGTTTCAGACCGATTGCATATGTGGCCACTTCTGATAGTGCTTCTCTCACTCTTCCAGTCAAGTGTGGTGTTCCCCAAGGTTTCATACTCGGCCCCCTGCTATTTACATTATTTAAAAATGATCTGCCTAACATCTGCAAATCCTCAACTGTACACATGTATGTAGACGACACTAATCTACGCTAGTAAACCCAAGCTACCGCAGCTTGAGGCTGTGCTCCAAAACCAATTCACAGAGGTAGAAAAGTGGATAGCGGATAAACTCTTCCTAAACACTGACAAAACCGTTACAATGAACTTTGGAACTGTACCTAAATTACGTAAACTACAAAATCAACAATTGTGTATCAGAACAAATTCAAATAGCACACTGACAGTCTGTTCTTTTAAATATCTAGGTATGTTGCTAAACCCCAATCTTTTGGCCTTAACATTGAAACAAATGTCTTCAAAACTTTACCCAAAACTGGGCACCCTGTACAGAAACAAATCCTGCCTAAGCCCTACAGTAAGGAAACAGATGCTAATGCCGGTCATTGATTATGGGGATGTAGTGTATGCACCCGCACCACAAACCCACTTTAATAAACGTAATAAGTTATATAATTCGTTCTGCCGCTTTGTACTAGAATGTAATTACTTTACCCACCAGTGTGACTTGTTAAAAGAGCTAAACTGGCTGTCGCTGGAATCCCAACACACCCTTCATCTTTCCAGCCTTGTACATTTCTGGGAAGCTCCCGCCCTACCGGAGTAGAATGCTCTCACCGGCTGTTCCCACCTCCAATAACCTCAGATCCAGTACTATCACTTTATTTAGCATACCGCAATACAAAAATAAAGTGGCTCGGCCCTCTTTTACCTACAGAGCACCGCAATTATGGAATAACCTCAGGGACACAGAGCGTCATTCAATCTAAAATCTTTTAACAAATCTACATCAATATACCTCAGCACAGAATGCACGTGTCATGGTTGAATATATTTATTACATTTATATATGTGTATGTATATGTATATTGTGTACAGCAATATTTGCACTATTTTGTATCTCTATTTTTTACAGCTTTTAATTAGAAGATAGAGAAGTATCAATTTTATTCTATTTCTCTCTCTTTCGCTATCACAATTTGCTCCACCTATTTTTCGTGTGTTGTATGTGTATGTATATAGTTTGTATATTGTAACAATGCAATGTTTTGTGGACAAAGACCCAGGACATACTTGAAAACAAGGGAAATCTCAATGTATCCATCCTGGTAAAATATTTTATAAATACGTATGTCCTTGGCCTGATCTAGTCTGCCCAATTTTCTAAATACTTTCATTAGTCCCTGGCCTTATCTTATAGTTAGGATAGCCTTATGCCTATCCCACGCATGCTTAAACTCCTTTACTGTGTTAACCTCTACCACTTCAGCTGGAAGGCTATTCCATGCATCCACTACCCTCTCAGTAAAGTAATACTTCCTAAAATTATTTTTAAAACTTTGCCACTCTAAATTAAGACTATGTCCTCTTGTTGTGGTAGTTTAGTCTCCTCCTTTACAGTGTTGATTCCCTTTATGTATTTAAAAGTCTCTCTTATGATCTTTTTGACCTCTCTTGGTAAGGAAAGGATAATGAAGTTTAAATGCAAAGAACTCTACATTTTGAGTATTTTTGAGGTGGGCAAGGCCATCGGTGTTTCAACAGATAATGCTGAAAAACTTTTCACATTATGCTTGGGGCAAAAAGATCAGATAATAATAATAATGGGACAGCACTCAGACAATTCAGTTTTGGTGTATAGATCATGCTCCTGCAGTCTCACTGCTTAACCCCTTAAGAACGGAGGGCGTACTATTGCACCCTATTTTAGGCGGCTCTAAACGCCGCCGGGTGTAATAGTACGCCCTCAGGTCTTTCATTACTTACCCGGTTGCCGGCGGTCCCACGCCGGCGATTGCGGTTGGGGGAACTCCCAGGGAGCCCCCGCGTAGCAGATCTTCCTCCTGGCAGCCCCCCCGGCCATGTGAGAGTGAGGTCCTTGCAAGGACCTCACAATCACACGGCCGGGATAGCTGGCTACTGCATTGCCAGCAGGGGGGCTGCCTGTAATTACAGGTAGTCCCCCTGCTGGCTGGAAATTAAATTAATAAAGTGTAAAAAAATAAATAAAAATTATATACACACATACATACACACACACTGTCTAGGTGTATTTTACTATTACTATATAATTTTATATATATATATATATATATATATATATATATATATATATATATATATATATAATATCAAATTACACGCAGACTGATATTGCTTATATATAATTATTGTTACATATATTCATATATAATATAAAAAAATTAAATATGTAAATATGTTAAAATTAAAAAAAATTAAATATATAGATGTGTGTTATTTCGTTCTAACTGTATTGTGATAATATATATTTATATCAAAATACACATAGAACATATATATATATATATATATATATATATATAAACACAACACAAACCTATATATAAATAAAAATATAAAAAAAAATATATGCACATATATTCATACACTATATATATATATATATATATATATATATACACATACATATATACATATATATATATATATATATATATATATATATATATATATATATATACACACACTACACACACACATATATATACACATACATACACACACACACACACACACACACACACACACACATATATATATATATATACACACACACACACACATTAATTCTACATATATATTTATGTAATATTTTTACATAATTAGGTATCTTAATTAATTACAATTAGCAGGACCTACCTGACAACCCATGCCGAAAGTAAAGGGAATTTAATTTGCTAGCACTATATTTAACCCTATAACTTTCCAAGACACCATAAAATCTGTACATGGGGGAAGACTTCGCTGAACACAAATATTAGTGTTTCAAAACAGTAAAATGTATTACAACGATATTATCGCCAGTAAGTGTGACTTTTTTGCATTTTTCACGCACAAACAGCACTTACACGGACGATATTATTGCTGCGACACTTTTTACTGTTTTGAAACACAAATATTTGTGTTCAGCGAAGTCTGCCGAGTAAAACAGTACCCCTCATGTACAGGTTTTATGGGGTTTTCAAAAGTTACAGCGTCAAATATAAGGTTTGTGTTTCATTTTTTTCACATTAAAATTCGCCAGATTGGTTACATTGCCTTTGCGACCCTATGTTAGCCCAAGAATGAAAATTACCCCTATGATGGCATACCATTTGCAAAAGTAGACAACCCATGGTATTGCAAACGGGGTATGTCCAGTCTTTTTTAGTAGCCACTTAGTCACACACACTGACCAAAACTGGCGTTTTTTGCATTTTTTACACACAAATACTAACGCTAACTTTGGCCAGTGTTTGTGACCAAATGGCTACTAAAAAAGACTGGACATACCCCATTTGCAATACCTTGGGTTGTCTACTATTGCAAATGGTATGCCATTATGGGTGTAAATTTCATTCCTGGGCTACTATAAAGTCCCAAATGCAACGTAACCAATCTGGCGAATTTCAACTTCAAATGTAACATGCTATATTTGAACCTGTAACTTCCCAAATCGCCAGAAAACCTGTACATAGGGGGTACTGTTTTACACGTGAGACTTTGCTGAATACAAATGTGTATTTTATTGCAGTAAAAGCAAACAGTATTAGGACATTGACACTTAAAATGTCATGTAGAACTAAAAAAATAAAATTCTTATTTTCTCCCATTTTTTTCATATTAAATTACGTTTTATAGCTAATTATTTTATATTAAATGAAAGCCCTGTTTCCCCTGAATAAAATGATATATAATAAGGGTGGGTGCATTTACTATGAAAGAGGTGAATTACGGTTGGACAGACATGTATCACAAATGCCAGGTTTTGCTTAAATTTTGTTTCGTTCACAACGTGTACATTTGGCTCAGTCCTTAAGGGGTTAATTCTCTGCCACTTAGGAGTTAAATCACTTTGTTTATGTAGCCCTAGCCACACCTCCCCTGGTTATGATTGACACTTATTTTCAATCAGATGTTAACTTGCTTTAAAAGTTTATCTCCTGCCCTGTAAATGGAACTGTAATTACACAGAGGAGGCTCATGCAGGGTCTAGCAGGCTGTTAACATGGCAAGAGATAAGGAGATTACGTTTTCTGTATGGTAAAGCAGCTACTCTACATGTCCATAACAGAGTTGCAGAAATGACTTGTCTATATCACTTTGTCTGTTTTTTTTTTTTTCAGTGAAGAGTAGGACTAAGCTGTAAATCTTTTGAAAGCCATAGTTGCTGGATTTAACGTATGTGTAAAACATCTCATTTGTGCTTGCAGGATTGGAGTCTTCTTAATAAGATATCCAATTAAAACCCCAAGCTGCTTAGACCATGCTTACAAACTAAAGTAAAGCAGTGTTTTTAGGGACACACAAAGGAGACCGTACAGCAAGCCAATGAGAATCTGCACCGAGAATCAATAAACTAAACAAGACTGTGCAAGGTGGGTAAAATTAGGAGGAAATACAGTTTGCTACAGAATCCCTATGTAAAAGGTTTATTTATAAAAATAAAAAAATTACGGAGAAAATAAAGAGGCGATGCGGAGAACAGTGTCAATAGGATTTTATGGTCTTGTTTGGACTTCTAAGTCAGGTGCATATTCAGCTCCTAATTTCGGGTTCCAGTTCCACAATGGGGAAAAGCCCACTTTCCCAGTTACCAACAACATTGGAGCCCCTTTGCCATCTTATAAGGTCACATCATAAAGTTACCGGTAAGAACATTCAGGTTTCTCCATTTACCGTGTAGGCGTATGCCAATTATATTCTTCTTATTCCAGTGGACCTGGTTTCTGAGCTGCCGTTCCCCATTATTTTCTTAATTTGGGACTGTTATAAAATATTGGCAAATCTAGTGCGATGCTGGCTGCGTGCACGGCCCAGAAATTCTAGGCATTGTTCTACTGGCAGAAACTTCCAGGTGGAGACCTAGGAATTCTGCCCACCTCAGGAGTGATTGGCAGGATCCACTATTACAATGAGCCTCCTGGACTCTTGTCTCTTTCAGGCTTTTTAGTGTGCCTCTCCCCCTCCCTGTCCCTTAGTGTACCTGTCGCCTCGCCTCACCTCCCCTCCCTGTCCCTTAGTGTACCTGGATGCCCTTCAAAGCAACATTGACCGCTTTTGTCTGAATGAGGTGTGGAATAGTTCGAGAACTGGATCGTCCCAAGCAGACAGCAGAGCTGTGACTTGCAAATCTACTCAGGTTTTAAAGGTCAGCTTGGTTAGCCAACGCGTACCCTAGCCTTCTCATCCCGGAGAGAGAAGGGAGGTTTACTTGGAGACTTATTATGGGGTCTGATCTCACTCCATTTTATATGTGGTGGGATAAACAGACGAGAGCCATGCTCCACACTAAGGGTCCGGCGCTAGAGGCGCTTGCGTGCTTCTCACTGTGATTTTCACAGTGAGAGCACGCCAGCGTCCATAGGAATGCATTATGAATGCTTTCCTATGTGACCGGCTGAATGCGCGCGCAGCTCTTGCCGCGCGTGCGCATTCAGCCCAGGAGGAGGAACGGATGAGGAGAGGAGGCAGAGAGGCTGTTCTGGGACCCCTTCTATTTAACAAGTTTATAAATGATCTTGAAGACCGCATTGAAAGTCATGTTTCAGTGTTTGCAGATGACACCAAACTTTGTAAAACAATACAATGTGAGCAAGATATTACTTTGCTGCAGAGGGATTTAGATAGACTGGGGGACTGGGCACTCAAATGGCAAATGAAATTTAATGTTAAAAAATGCAAAGTTATGCACTTCGGCGTAAAGAATACACAAGCAACGTATACCCTTAATGGAAGCGAATTAGGGATAACAACACATGAAAAGGACTTGGGAATTGTTATAGACAACAAACTATGCAACAATGTGCAATGTCAATCAGCAGTGGCCAAGGCCAGTAAGGTATTGTCATGCATGAAAAGGGCATTCATTCTCGGGACAAGAATATAATTTTGCCTCTTTATAAATCACTGGTAAGACCCCATATTGAATATGCTGTGCAATTTTGGGCACCTGTTCTAAAGAAGGATATTATGGCACTAGAAAAAGTGCAGAGGCGGGCTACAAAATTAATAAAAGGAATGGAACATATCGGCTATGAAGAAAGGTTAACAAATGTAAACCTATTTAGTTTAGAAAAACGTCGCCTGAGAGGGGATATGATAACATTATACAAATATATTCGGGGCCAATACAAACCATTGTGTGGAAATCTATTCACAAACCAGACTTCACATAGGACACGAGGCCATGCGTTTAGACTGGATGAAAGAAGATTTCGTCTAAGGCAAAGGAAAGGATTTTTTACTGTAAGAACAATCAGGATGTGGAATTCTCTGCCTGAAGAAGTGGTTTTATCAGAGTCCATACAGATGTTCAAACAGCTACTAGATGCATTCAATGTAGGGTAATAACTGCTTGATCCAAGGATAAATCTGACTGCCATTCTGGGGTCAAGAAGGAATTTTTTTCCTAGCTTGTTGCAAAATTGTGCTTCAAACTGGTTTTTTTTTTGCCTTCTTTTGGATCAACAGCAAAAAACAAATGTGAGGTAGGCTTAACTTGATGGACGCAAGTCTCTTTTCAGCTATGTAACTATGTAACTGTTGCTACTTAAAATTTAGGGACTTGCTAGTCACGAGAGGGTCTACCTACCTATGTGGTGCACCTTTCCTTTTTGGAGTCAAAATTCACCTTCCTTCTTTATTTAATTTTGTTATTGTTACTTAGACCTTTGGATGATTTCCCACATCACCTCCAAAATGACCCTAGCTGTAAGACCTTGGCTTGTAAATGTCTGATCATCCTACTCTGCAAGATGCAGGATTCTGCAATATGGGCAGACACACCAATATAGTGAAAATTCATTTTCTGCATATAAAAAAAAAAAAAATGAAAAAAGAAGGTTTGTCTTGTTCACCTGTTTTTACTGTAAAGGATTCTCACTTCAGGGGATTTAACTCCTTATTGATCTACTGTTTTTTTATTCATGTTGTGCCGACTGTCCCCCCCTCCCCCAAGCCTTCTTATAAAGGGGACTAGAAGTCAGGGGCTCAATACATAATTTCCCTCTGAAAGAGGAGATCTTCCGTAAAGCCCGCCAAACAAAAGACCTAGTGGTCGACGGCCACCAAGTAACCGTGTTCCAAGACCTATCACCGTCCACCCTACAGGCAAGAAGGGCCTTACGACCCATCACACAAGCTCTAATGGAAAGACAAATCAAGTTTAGGTGGAGCTTCCCGTTCGCTCTCACAGTGATCTATAAGGACAAGACTCACACCATAACTACGCCAGCGGACATTCCCGACTTCCAGAGGGGTTTGAACTTACCACCCTCCGAGGTGGAGGACTTGACCGGCTTTGTCAGGTCTCTCACCAAAGCAGTCGCAGCATCGACCAAAATGGCAGAGAACCCCGAGGAAGAGACATAGGCCGACCCAAAAAGGAACTGATGTCCATGCCTCGCCTGGAGACAAAGCAACCTGAGCATCGGCAGGACCACGCAAGCATATCCTTTGCATTAACTTTAACATTCTGTGCCTTGATATTGCACTAAAATGTGTATAAGATTGCGATGTTATATTTTCCTATTGCCATTGTTTTGTTATGTTACGTTTATAGAATGTAGAATTTGCCGACACCAGACCCCTCTGGCCTTAGACACAAGAAACATGGTTATAAATGAGTTAAAAGGGCCTACAGGGACCTGGCCCACAGGGTGAACATAAACGTACACCACATCCCCCATTCCCTCTAGTTAGAGGAGCGGGAGCATAGCATCAAATGATCAATCACCCTAAAGGTATCCCCGCCGGCCCTCGGTCAGGCCACCTTGGTCACCACCCCCAAAAAGTGCCCCGACACAACTTGTGGAAACGAGTAAGTTACCCACAAGTGTACCGCCAATCTCACTCCTGATATGATACCCTCATATCATATTGTACAAAGTTTAAACTCCCCCCCAGTTTACCCTGTCCACATCACCCCTGCCTACATACTCACAAAATACGCTACAGTCGTTGGCGTACTCCTAGGGTCCCAAGCTAAAACAAGAGATCGCACATCCTGACATCACGGCCCAAACTAAGCTCATGTCACTGAATGTACGGGGACTAAACTCCCCCATGAAGAGAACGATGCTAGCACAGGAAATAGACAGGAAAGGTGCTGATATTGTCTTTCTGCAGGAAACCCACTATAGAGGTGAATTCAAACCGAAACTTAGATCAAAACGCATTCAAATATCCTACTATAGCAATAATGTTAAACAGAAATCTAGGGGTGTGGCGATCCTGATCTCATCCACCGCAGCCTTTACCGAGATCGGAATCAAAACTGACCCAAGAAGTAGGTTTGTGTTTGTGAAGGGGATATACAATGGAGTCCTCACGACACTGGCGAGTATTTACGCTCCAAACTCGGACCAAGTCCCCTATATACGTTCTTGTCTTGCTAAATTAGACAGTTTTGCTGAGGGAGCCGTAATTGTAGCGGGAGACTGGAACATGGTACTAGACCATTCCATAGATAGTTCATCTAAGACTAAAGATTCTCGACACCGCCAGCGGACTATGTTATCCAATGTGCTCCACGCCCATCAACTAATAGATTGCTGGCGTATACTACACCCTCAAGAGAGGGACTACTCCTATTACTCCCAGGTAGCAAACACCTACTCCAGAATAGACATTTTTCTCCTCAGCCATAGACACCTCCCCCTACTGAGCGAAGCATCTATAGGCAACATCACATGGTCGGACCTAGCCCCAGTTTTCATATCGGTCACCCTCCAGAGAGATCCCAAATGCACCACGCACTGGCAACTGAACGAGACCCTGTTAGATGACCCGAGAGTAATGGATGACCTGCGACAGACAATAGGCAACTACTTCACAGACAATGACACAGGAGAGGTATCCCACCAATGCGTCTGGGAAGAGCACAAGGGAGCCGCGAGGGGCACCCTAATTAAATGAGGATCTAGACTTAAGAAAGAACGCACACAAAACATTAATTCCCTTACTACGGAAATACACCTCGCAGAAGCCCTGCATAAACAGGACCCTACTGCCGAGAATTTTCCAGAAACTCACGGCCCTCCGAATAGAAATGCGATCACTATTAGCCCTTAAAGCACACAGATCGGTCCAGCTGACCAGGGGCTCCTTTTATACCCAGGGTAATAAAAGCGGGAAACTATTGGCCCGAGCTCTAAAAGCTAAGCATCAGAGGTCCTTTATCGACAAAATAACTGACAAAACAGGGAAACAATGCCATACCACAGACGACATAGCTACAGCATTTAGTACCTTCTATGAAGACCTTTACAATTTAGACACACCAAGTCAACGACCTAACAACCTGAGAGAATATATCACCTCAAACCTTTCACACACTATTCCCGACGACACAGCACTCACACTTGACGAGCCATTTTCTCCAGCAGAACTATCACTAGCCATTAAGACTCTACCAAAAGGTAAGAGCCCAGGCCCAGACGGATTGACGGCGAGATACTACCAAACACTTGCACAGGAGCTAATCCCCCACTTTCTTAAATCGCTAAACGGACTGGCCCAGGGCAACCCACTACCTCCCCCGATGCTCCGCGCATCGATCACCATCATTCCCAAGCCGGGCAAAGACCCCACACAATGCGGGAGCTACAGACCCATTTCCTTGATAAACCTGGACCTAAAACTAATGGCGAAAATGATCGCCAATCGACTCAAACCCTTATTGCCGGGACTAATCCACCCTGATCAGGCCGGCTTTGTGCCTGGCCGCGAAGCTAGGGACAATACCACAAAAATCCTAAACGTCATACATGGGGCAACTGTTACGAACACACCGACACTACTCATGGCAATAGACGCGGAAAAGGCATTCGACAGGGTGGATTGGTCCTATCTCTTCACGGTCCTGGAGGTTCTAGGGGCTGGCCCTAGACTAAGGAATTGGATACAAACCTTATACAGGGGACCGTCCGCAACCGTTAGGGTAAACGGCCACTTATCCACACCCTTTCAGATAAATAATGGCACACGCCAAGGATGCCCCCTTTCCCCCCTCCTATTTGTCCTAGCCATGGAACCCTTCCTTACGGCTATCAGGAACAACAACAACATACGGGGGCTCCAGTACCCGAGGGGAGAGACGAAGGTATCCGCGTTTGCGGACGACGTCCTCTTCACGATCACGGACCCAATTAATACCCTCCCACAGATCTAAACGGAGATTAAAACCTTTGGGTCCTTATCTAATTTTAAGATAAATGCGGACAAATTTCTGTACCCCCCTCCCTACAAACACGGATACAACGCACGCACACCTTCCCTTGGACTTGAACTGGACTAACCTACCTGGGAATCAAGCTAACCACTTCGCCCACGGGCCTATACAAACTCAACTATCCCCCCCTGCTAAGCAGCATTAAACAGGACCTTCGCAAGTGGGACCTTCCCCATTTCTCCCTAATGGGTCGGATCAACATTCTGAAAATGATGATCCTACCGAGAGTACTTTACCTGTTCCAAAAGCTACCTCTCCCCCTACCCAAGGACTTTTTCAAACAAATGCGAACCATATTTACAACCTTCACCTGGGGCAACAAACCAGCCAGAATAGCCTACGCCACACTGACATCCCACACGGGCAGAGGGGGCCTGGGTCTCCCCCACATATACAAATACTATGTGGCAGTGCTATTTACCCGCATAAAGGAGTGGACAAGCACAAGTAAGAAAAAACCATGGTATGAATTGGAACAGAGCTTTATGCAGGCTCCACTCCATACATTACCATGGCAAACTTGTCAAATCAAAGAACTCTCCCCAACGCACCACCCACTCACTCACAACATCCTCACAATCTGGAGACGGCACAAAGACACATGGGGTCTATCCCCGGGACTAAGTTTTTCCCCTTAGCAGGCAACCCAGATTTCCAGAGAGGAAAGGGGAGCTCTACCCTGGTAAGGCTGACAGGTTCGACAAACCCAGCCATCACGGAGGTTCTGACAGCCGAGGACCCGCCCACATTAAAAACCCTCTCTAGACAGAACAGGCAGGACACACTCCTTGATATCATGGACAGAACACAACTTAAGAATTTTTTAAATAGGTCAGTCATCCCATTCTGGCGTCCAAGAGACACTACTACCTTTGAAAACCTATGTGACCCACAGAGTGCCTCAAAACGAACCTTATCCAAAATATATAACATCATTCAGACAGCTAAAATCGAGCACACACTACCTGCATTCCAACAGAAATGGATGAGAGACTTACACATACATATGACGGACAGAGACTGGACAGACATTATGGAAACAGGGATCAAAACCCCTATCAGTGTAGCCCGTAAAGAGACCTTCTACAAAAGAGTCACTAGATGGTACAGAACACAAGCAACAATCCACACATTCTGGCCCACCATTAGCGATACATGCTGGCGATGCTTTGGGGGTCAAGGAGACATGGAACACATCTGGTGGAGCTGCCCGAGCATAAAACCATTCTGGCAACACATACTGAAGGACATAGCGGAAATTCTCGCATTGCGAGTCCGTCTGTCCCCATCACAGGTCCTACTGGGCTGGCCTCGCTCCTTTAAGGAGCCGCACAAACAACAACTCCTACAGATTCTGCTCGGGGAAGCCAACGCTCTAGTGCCAACGCATTGGCGCCGACCCAGCATGCCGTCTAGGGAGCAGTGGGTACGACGGATTGAATGCACGAGAGAAATGGAAGAGATACACTGGTCTGTACTAGGAAGACGGCACAGATACCTTAAAATATGGGAGCCCTGGATAGAATTTTGGAGGAGCCCCCTAACTAAAGGGCGAACACCCCTGCATAGACTAGGACTGTCACAATAAGACCATAGGAGTACCCACAAGGATCGAATTTAGCTTCACTAGGCAGGACAATACCCCCCCCCCCCTACCCGTCCCTCCTAACCTACCACCCACCCAGGTTTATTGCCCTATAGGACGCCCACGCCATAGTAAATACACCATTGTAACTGAAACGAGCTAAGCTGTAAACACCTGGCAACATAGAACCAAATCCGGCGCTCCGGAATCCCGCAATGACAGTTGCCCCAGCAACCGACTATGACGAACAGAAGTAATATTGGTGTTTAACTATGTGCTAATGTATTGCCATACCCCACTATGTTACATTTAAATGATCCTTCTTCTTTCTTCTGTACCCCATGACTTTATACTCTTGAAAATAAAGAAAAATTTATTTAAAACATAAAAGAAGTCAGGGGCTCACATCAGTGTTTCTACCATGATTAATTGCCAACACTACAGGAAGCGGTCACTACCTAGCAACTTTAGATGGGAACAGAGAAGTGAGGGAAAATATTGTAATATTGATCAGTCTGTTAAAGAAACCAGCAAAAAAAAAGGTTTTAATGGGCGATATACTATGTCCAAAACCATGGCGATTGGCAGAGTTGTGGCTGTGGAGAAGCACTGATCCTGCTCCAGGAAGGAGAACGAGATGGTTCCGAATTCTGCAAGCAGTTTCTGGATATCACACACAGATCTGAAGGATAGTTTAAAGGTGTGTGAGGTTTACATATGGATTCAAGTCTAAGGTGCATTCAGGGCAGGGCAGAGCGTGAGTGAGTGTTCTCTCTCATTGATGCACAGAATGGGGTTTAGACTGGGCAGAATCTATAGGTTGAGAGTCCTGAGCACAGAGCCAGAGAAAGACCTGTAGGTGTTGAGATGGACCCCAGTTTAGCATAATGATGGCCATTCCCATTAGACTTCCCAAAGAGGTTGCAGAAACATCCCGATCTAATAAGGCAGCAAATATCAGTAAGAGCTTCTCAGTGTGTGTGAAGAAATGCCTTTTTTTTTAACTGTATATGCCCTCTTTGTATATGTGTTAATAGCAATGTTTCCCTATGGCATTCGGTAGGTAAAACTACCGAATGCAGACCCCCTGTCACCCCTTTATACAGACTGTACCCCCTTGCTGGCTGGATTACGTTCGGCAGAAGTTTTGCACGAACGGCAGGTCTCGCCACCATTTCGGGACTTCGTGTTCGCGGCCATTTTAGCTCCCGAACAATAATTCGCCCCACAACCCAGCAGCAGCACCCCGACAACCTGCAGTGTGTCACTACTGCAAACAACCAGGACACTTTAAAAATCAGTGCCCACATTTAAACCGGGGAAGCTGGGAAAGGCAACCTCCACAGTCACAACCCAGGGCCGCTGCTCATTGTTTACAGCAGGAGAGTACATCATGGGTACCTCCCCTCGAGGAACAATGGAGTTTGTTGCACGAAGTCAACCCTGTGCAAGCCGGGGGTGACAACCGGGACCACCACCGTCAATGGATTACGGTAGACGGGGTGGGGGCCCGCGCCTTAAGAGACTCTGGGGCCACGTTAACTGTGGTTCAACCGCATACTGTCAAGGCTCAAACTCACACGGGCCGCACTGTGGCAGTAAGGGTCGCCGGGGGTGCCATCCACAAATTACCCACGGCTAAAGTTCTTGTGGATTGGGGCTCGGGATCTAAACAACTAGAGGTTGGCATTATGCAGGAGCTACCAGCCGAAGTACTGTTGACTGTTTAACTTCCCAGCTAGCCCGAGACACCACAGCTGAAGCGTATCCGGTTACCACCCGAGCTCAAGCCAGACTGGAAGCACCGCTGCACTCTGAGGAAACCCAGGTAGGAGTCGACATCCCCCCTTTACCCGACCCCCCCTTCCTCGTTCTGGGATACTCCCCAGGGGTTTGAGCAGGAACAAAGGACTGACCCCACTCTAGCCGGGTATAGAAAAGCAGTAGGGGACAATAGGGGCGACAACCCCCATGAAAAGTTTGAATGGCATAAGGGACTGTTGTATAGGGTGACAGATGGGGCGGGCCACGGAACCGCCCAGGTTACTAAAAGACAACTGGTAGTTCCCCGCAAGTTTCGGGCTGAGTTACTAAGACTCAGCCATGATATTCCCCTAGCCGGACATTTAGGGCTTAAGACGACTAGGGACCGCCTGACCCAAACTTTCTTCTGGCCCAGGATCACTCAAGACCTCAAATACTATTGCAGGACCTGTGACGTTTGCCAGAAAATAGGGAAACGGGGTGACCACCAAAAAGCGAAGCTCCACCCGTTACCCATCATAGACGAGCCATTCCACCGGGTAGCGGTAGATTTAATAGGACCCCTCAGTCGGCCCAGTCAGTCTGGTAAAAGGTTCATACTCACCGTAGTGGACTATGCCACTCGGTACCCCGAAGCTGTAGCCCTTCCCAATATAGAGGCCGAAACGGTAGCCGAGGCCCTGGTCAAAATATTCTCCCGGGTAGGTTTCACCCAGGAGATCCTATCCGACAGAGGAACTCAGTTCACAACTCTCCTGACAACAGCTGTGGCAGAGCTGTGGAGTGAAAGCCCTCTTTAGCGCCCCATATCACCCCCAGACCAACGGTCTCTGTGAGCGTTTTAACAGCACGCTCAAGCAAATGCTAAAAACGTTCGCAGAGTCCTGCAGGAACTGGGAAAGGTATCTTCCCCATCTCCTGTTTGCCTATCGTGAGGTGCCCCAGGCATCCACAGGGTTTTCCCCCTTCGAACTCCTGTTCGGGAGAAAAGTTCGGGGGCCCCTGGATCTCGTATGGGAGCACTGGGAGGGCAACACGGATGATGGGGGGATCCCTATAGTCCAATACTGATTGGAGTTCCGCGACCGGCTGTGAACTCTCACCGAATCAGTTCGGGAGAACCTGCAGGCGGCCCAGGACTGCCAAAAGAGGTGCTACGACAGGGGTGCCCGGGACAGAGTCCTAGACTTGGGCCAAAAAGTATTAGCGTTGAGACCCGCCAAAAGGGATAAGCTCCAGGCGGCCTGGCAGGGACTCTTCAAGGTGGTGGAGCGAATGAGCGAAACCACCTACATTGTAAGCAAATGTTCGGATGAGAGACTGACCAAAGTCTTCCATGTAAACATGCTGAAGCCTTACTACGAACGGACGGAAGATGTCGGCGCTGTATGCGCCCCCTCTTCCGAAGATAGCGAGGGACTCCCACTCCCCGATCTGTTAAGACTCCTCTCCCTGCATTATTGACCAGGTCAGTCTTGGTCAGAACCTACAACCTATAGAGCGACAGGAAGCGGCCGGCTTACGTCGGGAATACCAGGGCATGTTTTCTGCCATCCCAGGCTATACCTCCGCTGCGGTACACCGGGTAGATACCCAGGGAGAGACGCCACTACGGCAGGCGCCATACCGCATTCCCGAGGCCATGCGTGAGAGCATGCTGGCCGAACTTGCCGACATGCTCAAGTTAGGGGTAATAGAACCCTCTCAAAGCCCTTGGGCCTCTCCGGTAGTACTAGTACCGAAGCGTGACCACATGCTTCTGTGTAGACTACCGGAGGCTCAACGACCGCACCATAACAGACGCCTACCCCATGCCCAGAACAGATGAGTTACTGGACCGTATGGCCGGAGGTAATTACTTGACCACTCTGGATTTGTGCAAAGGGTACTGGCAGATCCCCCTGGAGTCTGCCGCCATCCCCAAGTCGGCATTCGTCACTCCTTTTGGGCTTTACCAATTCAAGGTTATGCCCTTTGGGATGAAGAATGCCCCGGCTACGTTTCAGCGGATGGCTGACAGGCTCCTGGAGGGACTCCAGAACTTCGCATGTGCGTATTTAGACGATATTGCTGTCTACAGCCGCACATGGGGAGACCACCTAGGCCACGTGTCCAGGGTGCTCGAGAGAATTCACCAAGCAGGGCTTACGTTGAAAACGGACAAATGTCACGTGGGTATGGCGGAGGTACAGTACCTCGGCCACAGGGTAGGGTCAGGTAAACAGCGGCCTGAGCCTGCCAAAATAGAGGCCATAGCGAATTGGCCCCAACCTCGGACTAAGACCCAGGTCTTAGCCTTCTTAGGAACAGCCGGTTATTACCGGAAATTTGTCCCCGACTATAGCGCCCTGGCCAAACCCCTCACTGATCTCACCAAAGGCCCTTTCCAAACAGGTTACCTGGACCCCAGAGTGCGCGGCAGCCTTCCAGAAACTGAAAGCAGCATTGAGTGAGGCTCCTGTGTTGGCAGCACCAGACTACTCTAAACAATTTCTTGTCCACACAGATGCCTCCATGTTTGGGCTGGGAGCCGTGTTAAGCCAGGTGGGAGACGACGGCATGGAACACCCGGTGGCCTAAGTCGTAAACTGTTGCCCTGGGAAGTCAGCTATGCCACCGTGGAGAAGGAGTGCCTAGCCCTGGTGTGGGCCCTTAAGAAACTCCAACCTTATTTGTACGGCCAGCCGTTTACTCTGATGACCGACCACAACCCGTTGGTGTGGTTAAACCGGGTGGCTGGCGACAACCCTAGACTTTTACGGTGGAGCCTAGCCCTTCAACCGTACAACTTCACCATGCAATATCGTCCGGGCAAACAAAATGGTAATGCAGATGGTTTGTCCCGCCAAACGGAATTGGATACTTAACCTGGACTGTTTCGTTGTTGCCCCTAGGACATCCCCAAGCCAACCCGTCAGGGTCTTGGCGGGTATGCCGACCTATGGACTTATAGGGGAGCAGTGTGAAGAAATGCCTTTTTTTAACTGTATATGCCCTCTTTGTATTTGTGTTAATAGCAATGTTTCTCTATGGCATTCGGTAGGTAAAACTACCGAATGCAGACCCCGTCACCCCTTTATACAGACTGTACCCCCTTGCTGGCTGGATTACGTTCGGCAGAAGTTTTGCACGAACGGCAAGTCTCGCCACCATTTCGGGACTTCCTCGTGTTCGCGGCCATTTTAGCTCCCGAACAGCGGTGTTTGCCATTGAATGTCTGGAACTGAAAACGGACACTCAAACAGGCGAACACAGCTGAAGCCTCCAGACCTTCGGTAAAACCCCTTCCAAACTACCGAACGACCGGGCGTTCGGTAGAAAGACTTACCAACAGATGGGGAATCCAGCGAACCAAGGATGGTAGCTGGATGGCCGGCCGTTCGGGAGGTTTTTCATGCGATCTAAGACCGACTGCAGGGCCAGAATTCATGGAACTGTTTTCGGCTACTTTACCCGTGCAGTCGGTCAAAACTTCTAAGTCCTATATCTCCCGAACGGCTGAACCGAATGGCCTGAGATTTTAATATGTTGGTCTCCCAGACAATAGCTATCTGGGGACACACAAGTCCTTGGGGTGCATCCAAACTTTGGGGAATTTCTGTTACGTTTTAATTGTATTTAATGGTTATCTGAGGGGAGGAGATGTACAGTATGTATATTGTTAGGATTGGATGTATGGCTAATTATATGGGAGGCTCCCTTGCATCGGCTGAATTCCATAAAAAGAGCATGCCTGTCATTAAACCTCAGTTCATCTTTGTACCCTTATTCTGACTACATATGCTGTTTGGGAGTTCGTGTGTTTTACTGTGGGAATTATCCAGGAACACTATTGGATTTACAATTGGGAATTCGTCTACTATAACTACCGAACGGAGGGCTATATTCACTGGGCTCTGGCTGTTCGGGAGGAAACTACCGATTAAGGTTTAAATGTACTTGGTTTCCTTACAGTGTGCCTGTAGCATGTGTAGAGGGAAACACACACCGCATGAAAATCCCGAATAAGAGACCTGACCTGAAGGTAGCACAGACCTCTGCTCCTTTTTAACGGAAGAAAAACTCAAAAATCGTCCCATGCCTTGGGAAGCCAGGAATCAACTGGACTCTCTGCTATAATACAGCCTGCAGGGACTGTGGTAATACAGACACTGCCTGACCTGACACAAAGTATGTTATCCAGTCTAATCTCAGGGACTGCGGTAATACAGACACTGACTGACCTGGTACAAAGTATGTTATCCAGTCTAATCTCAGGGACTGTGGTAATACAGACACTGACTGACCTGGTACAAAGTATGTTACCCAGTCTAATCTCAGCACTCCGATAAGCTGATTTAAAGTTACAGAGATCGGCTGGGGGAGTTCAGCAGAACCACCTTGCATGATGAACTCCCGGATGCACTCATCTTTTTGGCTCTTTAACGCTGGTTGTGCCAGAAACACCAGAAAGGGCAGCAACTATCATCGCCATCGTTCCTATCATATCTGACGGTCTCAGAGAAATTAGCGTTCGAGATATTGGAGGGCTGTAGCTGGAAACCAGTGCTTAAACTTTAACAGCAGCAAGCCTTCTTGTAAAGGGGACTAGAAGTCAGGGTCTCACGTCAGGGTTTTAACCACGATTAATTGCCAACATTACTGCAAGCAGTCACTACCTAGAAATATTGTAATATTGATTGGTCTGTGAAAGAAACCAGCACGATTGGTTTCAATGGGAGTTATGCCAACTATGTTAGAAATCTTACAAGTAAGTCATGGAGAAGGAAATAAAACAAATTTGATGTACATTTAGAAAACAAAGGATTTGCATTTATTTAACCTTTCTTTACCCAGCGTTCAGCCTGCTCCGGAAATCCTCCTCTTCTTCCAGCTGATCAGATTCCAACTCTGCTGCCTTCTCCAGAGCCATCTCGCTGAGGCGCTGGGCCAGTATTAGTCTCTTGGAGCGCGAGGCGTACTTTATGGCAAGGTTCATCACATTTTGAGTCATGAGATCAGCAAGCTCCACGCACCGGAACTCACGCTCCAATTTGCATGACAACTGCAGATGAAGGAAACAATTTAACGTTGTGCGCATCGGATTTATTGCATGAAGAAACAGTGACACTAAAAGTGGACAGGGTGACAAAATGGGAATTGTGGAGAACAAAAATTGCAAATATTAGCCAAGTTGGAGAATTTTCTCTCTCTCTCTCTCTCTCTCTCTCTCATACACGGACATAAAATAAAAACACACTACATTAAAAACCAATTGTATTAAAGGGGCAGTTTATCACCATAAAAACTCTACAATGGCATGTAGTGGTTATGGTGCTTGTGACAGAACCATCTGTCTGGTTATTGCGGTGGATTCGTCTGATTCTGCCCAGTTCGTGTAAATGGCTGTTTTCTATAGCACAGCCATACGAATGACTGTTTTTCCCGAACAAAACTACAGAACGGATGGCCACCCAGGAGAGAAGTGTGCTGCTGGATAACCTCTTGATCCCAATTAGAACGTTGTGGTTAACCGCAGACACTTCTCAATTAAACCGAATTCAGGGTGGTAGTCGTTTGTATGTCGACCACGAGGCAGCGGTCATTTTAAAACACGTGAAAGCCCAGCGGTGTTCGGCTCTATTTTCATGGAACTAAAAACGGACACTTTTTCTGCCGAACACCGCTGAAACAACGGAACGCCTGGCTGCCTCCACGAAAGCATACGAATACCGGCCGTTCGGGAGTTATGAAACACACGAAAGGACTTAACCCAGATAGCCTTCGCATGGAGTCATTCGTATACCGAAAGACTGTAAGAACTTTGACTCCATGGCGATTGAACTATGTGTGTGGGATCTGAGCACTATTCGCTAATAATATGCACTCAGATCCAGGCTATCCGGGGATATGTGATACGAATGGGAAATGTTCGGTTATTGTAAAGTTATAAATTTTTATGTATTTTCTGGTTTTATATTTAAGATGGCGATTGTCTTTGTCCTGGAGATAATTGAATTACTTCTCAATTATCTCCAGGGCAGAGGGGAGGAAACCATAGTGCATTGTGGGTAAAAGCTGTGACTATGTCTGGAATGTCTTTATGTCCATCTGTAATTCCAGTCTCCCATTTGGTCCCCTAGGGGAGTGTCCACCAAGTGGGAGACCTGCATAAATACGGGCAGGTAGCCCACAGTAAATACAGATCCTGTTTGACCCTCAATGCGGAGCTTCTGTCTCGTTATTGGGGGGGATTTCTACTTTGCGTTTAGAGACAGCTGGATGGAACCGAAAGCCGCTTGGTGGATATTGTTGTTCGGCGGCTAGCAGCAGTTCGTGGATTTCCGTTCGGGAGTTTGGAGCCTTTCACGAATCCCGTTCGGGAGATTACCGCTTCCCCTGGTTATGGTTCGTGGATTATAATTAATGCGAACGGTTTACGGAATTACGAAAGGGGAAGGTGAACTAAACGGCGGTTTCCCTTAAAGACACCAGGGGTGTCTTAACAGTGCTTCTAGAATGCATCACTATTTTATGGTTCTAGGTCAAACGGTTTTAAAAGTGACAAAAGACTGGAGGTTCCAGGAGGTAGCTGGGGCCGATCTAGTTGCCATATTGTAGATTTTCCATATCCACATTTACCATAACAACTTGTTCCATTTGAAAGACCCTGATAGGCTGAGCACATGAGCACTCTAGTGTGTGAGGAGGATCAAAGCTTCATATTAATCTAGCGAATAAACAAAGAATATATATATATATATATATATATATATATATATATATATATATATATATATATATATATATATATATATACATACACATATATACATATACACATACATACATACATTTTTTTTTGGTCGGGTTTACATTCAATAATTTCTTCACACCAAGTGCAATTAGTCCTCATTGTTAAAATGCCCAATATGTCTATGACACTACGGGGCAGGCAGGGCGGGCAGAGGCCCACTGCGGGGCGGGGGAAGGCAGAGGCCCACTGCGGGGCGGGGGAAGGCAGAGGCCCACTGCGGGGCGGGGGAAGGCAGAGGCCCACTGCGGGGCGGGGGAAGGCAGAGGCCCACTGCGGGGCGGGGGAAGGCAGAGGCCCACTGCGGGGCGGGGGAAGGCAGAGGCCCACTGCGGGGCGGGGGAAGGCAGAGGCCCACTGCGGGGCGGGGGAAGGGAGAGGCCCACTGCGGGGTGGGGAAGGGAGAGGCCCACTAAGGGACGGGGAAGGGAGAGAAACACTAAGGGACAGGGAAGGGAGAGAAACACTAAGGGACAGGGAAGGGAGAGAAACACTAAGGGACAGGGAATATAATATAATCTTTCAATGTAGGGTAATAATTGCTTGATCCAAGGATAAATCTGACTGCCATTCTGGGGTCAAGAAGGAATTTTTTTTCCTAGCTTGTTGCAAAATAGTGCTTCAAACTGGGTTTTTTTGCCTTCTTTTGGATCAACAGCAAAATACAAATGTGAGGTAGGCTGAACTTGATGGACGCAAGTCTCTTTTCAGCTATGTAACTATGTAACTATGTAAGGGAGTGGAACAATATTCTTGAAAACAAATCTGACTGGCATGTATATTTTGTGTATATACTACTTAATTAAAAATGATTTGTAAAAATAAATAATAAACATGTTCAATTAACAGTAGATTTGTGTAGAAATGGTTTCTTTTTTCAAAAAGGTAAATGTACAGAGTATCGGTAAGTTATCGGCCTGCAAATTTACAGATTATCGGTATCGGCTGAAAAAATAAATAAAATAAAAATCAATATGCGTTGAGCCCACGCAGTATAGAAGGGCTCTGTGAGCACTCTGTACAGTGTGATTGCAGCATGAGAAGGGAGAGCCCAGCAGAGTACAGAGAATAGTGCGGCTGGGTGAGATCTCTCATCCGCAGTATTTAAAAGGTTTTGGGCGCTGCTCACAGCTTATCTGTTACTCTAGGGCCACTAACTCTGGCACAAGCTGACCAAGGGGACACCCAGAAATCGAAGGATACCTAGGTATCTTTGGTTCCAGCAGTGATTCAGCCCCTATGGCACCTTTACCGTCATGTGACCCTTAAGTGGTTAAACAGACTTTTTTCCTAACGAAGTATCCAGATGTAAAATGAAGTAGATAGTGCATGCACTGTAAGATGTATTCTACAGCAGCAACACAGAGAACAATAAATTAGTCAGCGCCTGGAAAACTATTATTTTACACAACTTTAACACATTATCATAGATAATACTTTACCAAATGGGCCACTCATCCCTCCCAAGGCATATTATAAATACATCTCAAATCAGAATATAATTTCTTATTAAATGGACACTATAGGCACCCAGACCACTTCAGCTAATTGCAGCTAATATCAGGTGCAGTGCCCCTGTCAGTTTAACCCTGCATTAGTAATTATTGCAATTATTGAGAAACTGCAATAATTACTATCCAGGGTTCACTACACCTCTAGTAGTGGTCTACCAGACATCCACTAGAAGGACTTCTAGGTCATAAGCCGACTTGATTGCTGGGCGTGAGGACATCCAGCGTCACCCAAAACCCCATAGGAAAGCATTATACAATGCGTTCCTATGGGGCTGCTCTAATGGGAGCGTGGGGCTTGCGGTACATGCGCATTGGGCCCCCGACGTTGACTGAGGAGCCAAGGCAGAGCCGGACCCATTTACTGTTGCATTTTGTCATTTATTAGTCTGTTATTCACTGAAACGTCAGTGTTATAGCTTGAAAATCACACTCACTGCGAACATCTTCATTAGCAGTTCCTGCTGCTCCTTCTCAGCATCTGCTTTTGCATTTTCATCATGTTCGTAACCGTTTTTAGACAAGTAGTCAAAGTGACCAGTGAAGAGGACAGACCGCCAATATTGTTCCTGAGAAGGACAGAAATATAGATTACAGGTGAGCATTACTTATTACATACAGTAATTGCCCCATACACCGGGCGAGATCTAAACCTCTCACATATGGTAATTACCCCGATCAACGGACGAGATCTAACCCGTCACATACAGTAATTACCCCAATCAACGGACGAGATCTAACCCGCCACATACAGTAATTACCCTATTCAATGGGCGAGATCTAACCCCTCTCACATACGGTAATTAACCCAATCACCGGGCGAGATCTAACCCTTCTCACATACAGTAATTACCCCATACACCAGGTGAGATCTAACCCCTCTCATATACAGTAATTACCCCATACACCATGCGAGATCTAACCCCTCTCACATACAGTAATTACCCCATACACCAGGTGAGATCTAACCCCTCTCATATACAGTAATTACCCCATTCACCGGCGATATCTAACCCCTCTCACATACAGTAATTAAAGGGACACGATAGTCACCTGAACAACTTTAGCTTAATGAAGCAGTTTTGGTGTATATAACATGCCCCTGCAGCCTCACTGCTCAATCCTCTGCCATTTAGGAATTAAATCCCTTTTTTTTTTTTTTTTTTAACGAACCCTAGTCACACCTCCCTGCATGTGACTTGCACAGCCTTCCATAAACACTTCCTGTAAAGAGAGCCCTATTTAGGCTTTACTTATTGCAAGTTCTGTTTAATTAAGATTTTCTTATCCCCTGCTATGTTAATAGCTTGCTAGACCCTGCAATAGCCTCCTGTATGTGATTAAAGTTCAATTTAGAGATTGAGATACAATTATTTAAGGTAAATTACATCTGTTTGAAAGTTAAACCAGTTTTTTTTTTTTTCATGCAGGCTCTGTCAGTCATAGGCAGGGGAGATGTGGCTAGGGCTGCATAAACAGAAACAAAGTGATTTAACTCCTAAATGACAGTGAAATGAGCAGTGAAATTGCAGGGGTGACCATTGTGTTCCTTTAATCCATTTACCATGCCAGATCTAACCCCTCTCACATACAAGAATTAATTCACTGTGCGAGATCTAACCCCTCTTACATACAGTAATTACCCCATACACCAGGCGAGATCTAACCCGTCACATACAGTAATTACCCCATACACCGGACGAGATCTATCCCCTCTCACATACAGTAATTACCCCATACACCGGACGAG
The DNA here is from genome assembly GCA_933207985.1 of Pelobates cultripes. Classification (NCBI taxonomy): domain Eukaryota; kingdom Metazoa; phylum Chordata; class Amphibia; order Anura; family Pelobatidae; genus Pelobates; species Pelobates cultripes. The sequence continues at coordinate 94,531,013 of OW240924.1, read as the reverse complement.
ATCTATCCCCTCTCACATACAGTAATTACCACATTCACCGGGCAAGATCTAACCCCTCTCATATACAGTAATTACCCCATTAACTGGGCAAGATCTAACCCCTCTCATATACAGTAATTACCCCATTAACTGGGCAAGATCTAACCCCTCTCATATACAGTAATTACCCCATTAAATGGGCAAGATCTAACCCCTCCCACATACAGTAATTACCCCATTCACCGGGGCGAGATCTAACTCCTCTCACATACAGTAATTACCCCATACACCGGGCAAGATCTATCCCCTCTCACATACAGTAATTAATCCATTTACCGTGCCAGATCTATCCCCTCTCACATACAGTAATTAATCCATTTACCGTGCCAGATCTAACCCCTCTCACATACAGTAATTAATCCATTTACCATGCCAGATCTATCCCCTCTCACATACAGTAATTACCCCATACACCGGGCGAGATCTAACCCCTCTCAAATACAGTAATTACTCAAGCCAGCCCTCACACTAGCCAACACAAACTACAGAGCAGGCCGAAAAATACATGGAAACACGACAGATCATTGTTCTAAATTTAACATCCACTTAGGACCCTTTAATGCACTGCCAAAAGAAGCGATCACAGTTACCTCCATCTGTCCTTTCTCTGTGGCAGTCTGACAGTAAGGAAGTTTAAAGGGCAGAATCGCCACAGCCGGGCGCGGGAGAGTCGGAGGGAATCTTGCACCTTTACATGGAATACATCTAATGCAAAAAAAGCAATGTAAACATTTTGAAACCAAAGTGATGGTATTTTCAGTTTTGATACATATTCAGCAAGAAACTGTGTGTGTACTGTTCGCATATCTGCATACCCAACACACTATGCACTATTAAGGAGGAATAATCTGGGCACCATAACTGCCTCATGTCGATTAAATGGTTATGGTGCTTGGAGTCCCCTGGCACTTACTTTGAAGAAGTAAATAATTTTTGAATGGTGTAGCACTGCAGTGACGTTCCCAGTCACTGGTCTGGCGTACTCTCTGTAAGCGTATCACTGCTGTGTGAGCAGATACTTTGCCGAGCAGTTCCAGAGAAGAAACCGGACATTAACTTAGGACGCCACTCTAAGTGTTAAATTGTTCAAACGTGGTTTAATACTTGACAAGTTAAGAATCTGCCAGGGGACTGAGCACCATAACCACTTCAGTATCCTTTTAAAGGACCACTATAGGCACCCAGACCACTTCAGCTTAATGAAGTTGTCTGGGTGCCAGGTCCAGCTAGGGTTAACTTTTTATAAACATAGCAGTTTCAGAGAAACTGCTATGTTTATGTTAGGGTTAATCCAGCCTCCAGTGGCTGTCTCACAGTGAGAAGACACCAGCGTCCACGCATGCGCATTCAGACGAAGAAGAGGAGGAGAGCTCCCCGCCCGGCGCTGGAAAAAGAGTTAAGTTTAACCCCTTCCTCTCCATCCACCCTCAGGGCACTATAGTGCCAGGAAAAAGAGTATGTTTTCCTGATACTATAGTGGTCCTTTAAGGCTAACCCTTTTGTTACCAAACATATACATTTGTCAGAAACCAATCAGTAAACATCAAGTTACTGAACGTACTATATCCAAATGCCATGTTCCTAGCATTGGTGCTTACTTGCCATAACTCAGCCTAATTCCATCTTGTTCTAAGGTTTATTCAATCTTGACCCGATACACAAATCAGTCTTTTTAATGAGCCCTGGGATTGGCTTTTTTTTTTTTTTTTAAATAAGATATGTAATTCCAGGATACATGTGGATGGCTGGATCGCTTTTAAGACTGACCTTCAGTAACTGAAGGGGCCAGCAAAACCAATCACACTGTCTGAAATAGGGTTAACAGGGTAGGCAAACAATTAAATCAGCCGTCTACTTTAGGAATAGGGGATCACAAAGCTATATGGGTGACACTCACCGCAGCTGCTGTGGGTTCTCATGGACCCCAACCACCCAGTAATGGTCAGATTTCCCTTTGCAGTGCTCCCGAGTATTACATACAGGTGTCCACAAATTGCCAAGGCTCCGATTCAACATCCGCAGGATGCCCTCTGAATCCACATAACACGGGCTGCCTAATGAAAGATGGAGGCTGAAATTACAGTTGGTGCAAACAGCCGGAACAGAAAGCAAATTGAGGATACTGCTGACTAATATTAGAGTGTAGGTCTCTGTCATAGTGGTTACATGTCAAAAGGAAACACAGCAAAGGTTTCTGGGAGCTGCAGTTCACCACATTAAAACTGCTTCATTAAGATAAAGTTCTTCTTGTGCCTAGAGATTATGCCCAAGCTGTCTCACTGCTCAATACTCTGACATTTAGAAGTTACATCACTTTGTTTACACAGCCCCAGCCACACCTCCCTGCATGTGACTTACACACCCTTCCTAAACACCTTCTGTAAGATATTTAATGTATAGTCTGTTTAATTTAGAATTTCCTGCGCTGTTAACAGCCTTTTAGAGGCAGGAGCCTCCAGTATGTGATTAAAGATCAGTTTACAGAATAGAAGATAAAAACTTCTAAAGTAAATTAGCAGATTGAAAATGAAACCATTTTTTAATGCAGACACTAATTTAAAGAACAAGAGTCACAGCCAGCATAAACAGAAACAAAAGGGATTTAACTCTTGAATGGCAGAGAAGAAATGAGACTTCAGAGGCATGGTCTATACACATAAATTGCTTCATTAAGATAAAGTTGTTTTAATTACCATAGAGTCCCTTTAAAGTTAGGGCAAGGCTTGACAAATTTGTTTAGAAATCTAAATGCCAACTTAAAAAGTTAGCCAATTTTATTAAAGTTTAATTTTCAACGTGAAAAGTGCAATTCTTAAGGGACAGTATAGACACCAAAACCATTACAGCTTAATGTAGTTGTTCTGGTGTCTATAGCCTGTACCTGCACACCTTTCAATATAAACACTGTCTTTTAAGAGAAAATGCAGTGTTTACATTGTTGTGTAGCAACAGTCACTCAGATGGCCACTAGAGAGTCCTTGGTTCAGCGCCTCCACACACTGTATGGAGGCGCTAAATGTTCCCCATAGAGATGCATTGATTCAATGCATCTCTAGGAGGAGATGCTGATTGGCATGCGCAATATTCTCCCTTAGCGGAGATCATTATTACTGACCAACCATTGTGAAATTAACACGGCATGAAAAAAAAAAAAAAGGAAAACAAGCAGCTCTTCTCTCTTCCTGTGTGCGAGGGAGCATTAATCTGCAGCTCTCCTCTGCTCCCTCGCGCTCTCTGTAGTGATGCCAGGGTCGGAATGAAATCATATTCTGGCTCCCAGCATCATTAAACAGTGCGTGAGGGAGCAGAGAGGAGCTGCAGGTAGCTTACTGCTCCCTTGCACGCAGCCTACAATGCTCCTGCGGGCGGGTGGCTCCCACGCTCCTTAAAGGGATAACATTTCTAGTCGTCATGTTGACCTGGTATTTGTAGAGCCCTGGGTTCGGGAACTACAACTTATAGGGCTTATCAGATAAAAGCTGCACTTGTCTCGGTTATACAATACAAAAAGCTTGGGATTTTATTACAATACTTCAAATCACAGGGTGTGATCAATAAACAGGCAGATTTTTATTTTTAATGGTACAGATTTTCAGCTGCTGTGGGAATACAATTCTTTGCCAGGGATTTGGAGTCAAATAACAGCTGTAAATTCTTATTTTTTAATTGGAGTAATAGAGAAACAAGAATGCAGGTAAAGGGCTATTAACACCCTTTTTTAGCAAGGAGGGAGGCAGCAAGTATGGCTGGAGTATCCCTTTAAAAACCAAACCAAGACTAAAAAAAGAAAAGAGACAAACATAAAGATAGCACTTTAAATAAATGTAATAAACGATTATAAATAATGATGGGTAAGATTTTAGAGAATGCAGTGATTAGGCATCCCAAAGAGGGGAGGTAGAGTTCTGTTTTGCACATTGTCCAATATTGCACAACCCATAGATTTGTTTTCCTAGAAATCAGATACTGCTTGCTGTTACTGAATAACACATGATAATTGTTTAAACACAGCAGCACAACATGTTTTACTTTGGGGTTACTGATGCCACCTTGTGGTAGAATCTGGTACTAATTGTATTCTGCAAAATAACAGGTAAGTTATTAAACTATGTGTGGGCTAACTGAAACGAACAATATGGATTGTGACATCTTACCTTCTGCTGTGAAACCAAGCCACATCAGGAAACTTTTCCTTGAAACAGGCAGGGGGTCTCCGTGCAAGACCTGTCTCTTCTTTGTGCCCAGTTCTAATAGTTGCACCCCTAGGCACTGATCCCCATCAAATCCTGTACCTAGAGAACAATCAGGGCAATTCTACATTACAACAACATCTACAAAAAACCTTGCACAACCACACATCTTGGTAAAAATATTCCTACGAAAATAAAAAAGTAAAATAATTATCCATCAAGTTATTACACTTCCAAAACCCAAAATGATTCCAAATCCTAGTTATTTACATATCCAGTGATGCATTTCATTCACAAGTCCCCACAGTTTTCATTTCAGATTGTAATCCTTAAAACAAACTTCTAGTCACCAGAACAGCTTAATGTATTTGTTCTGGTGAGTATAGTCAGTCCCTACAGGCTCTTTGCTATAAATATTGTTTTTTTGTCAGAGAAAAGGCAGTGTTTACATTACAGCCTAGAGACAGCTCCAGTGGCCACTCCTCAGATGGCTACTAGAGGTGCTCCCTGGGGCAGTGCTGCACAGTGTGAATAACATTCAGTGTCTCCACCCTCTGCATGGGGACATTGAACTTCTCATAGAGATAAATTGCATTTCTAGGAGGATATACTGATTGTCCAGGGCTGTTTGGCTCCGCCCCATTCCACCTACTTTATTTAAGCCAATCCAATGCTTTCCTATGGGAAAGAACTGTGATTGGCTGAACTCTTCACTTCTGATGAGGTCAGCCAAGGAGGTGGTTCAGAGGCAGCAGACTGAAAATAAGGCAAGATTTTACTATATTTAGGGAGGCAAGGGGGTGGGGGCTAGATGGTGGTTTTAACACTGTAGGGTCAGTAATACATGTGTGTTCCTGACCCAATAGTGTTCCTTTAATGAACGCAACTTTGTTTGGTTTATCCCCAAAGAAGACAGTCCCTGGAATAATGGATTTCTCTCTAAATTAATTATTTAATGCACTGAAATGCGTTAAGAAATATCGACACTGGAATATAAAGAGTTAAGACTGACACAGGAAAAGTCTCAGAATATGCAGAAAGAGTAGAACAAATTCCAAAGTCTAGTTTGTCTTTTTTCGGATATCAGCAGACATTAAAAATGCAAACAGATGGATCTCTCTTAAGTCACAAAAAAAAAAAAAAATCAGTCAGTTATTGACACAGAAAGGAACTCACCTCGGTGATAAACCACCATGAGCTGGTCGCCATGCGCGGCCATACAGACCACAGGCCCAAGAAGACTTAATATCTCCCTCTGTACACCCCCTACCGAGAACACACGAATTAGCAGAGCGCTGGTAGCACATGCCACCCAGCCCTGCCCAAGGCATACTGCTTCAATGTCTTCACCCGGAGGCATGTCCACCATCCACTCCTTATTGGTGTCCCAGGAGCTGAAATGCAGACACTGCAACTTGCTGCATGAACACAAAAATGGACACAATGTCAGAAAGCTGCAGTCACATTAAAAAGGGAAACAACAGTCTGTAGCCTATTTTAAAAAAGTTATACAGGGAGAGATTTTATATTGAGACACACACAGTCCGTATACAACTATATACACACACACGCACAGTCCGTATACAACTATATACACACACACGCACAGTCCGTATACAACTATATACACATACACACACAGTCCGTATACAACTATACACACACAGTCCGTATACAACTATACACACACAGTCCGTATACAACTATACACACACAGTCCGTATACAACTATACACACACACACACAGTCCGTATACAACTATACACACACACACACAGTCCGTATACAACTATACACACACACAGACAGTATATAACTATACACACACCGTCAGTATTTAACTATACACACACCGTCAGTATTTAACTATACACACACCGTCAGTATTTAACTATACACACACCGTCAGTATTTAACTATACACACACCGTCAGTATTTAACTATACACACACAGTCAGTATTTAACTATACACACACAGTCAGTATTTAACTATACACACACAGTCAGTATTTAACTATACACACACAGTCAGTATTTAACTATACACACACAGTCCGTATTTAACTATACACACACAGTCAGTATATAACTATACACACACAGTCAGTATATAACTATACACACACAGTCCGTATATAACTATACACACACAGTCCGTATATAACTATACACACACAGTCCGTATATAACTATACACACACAGTCCGTATATAACTATACACACACAGTCCGTATATAACTATACACACACAGTCAGTATATAACTATACACACACAGTCAGTATATAACTATACACACACAGTCAGTATATAACTATACACACACAGTCAGTATATAACTATACACAGTCAGTATATAACTATACACACACAGTCAGTATATAACTATACACACACGTCAGTATATAACTATACACACACAGTCAGTATATAACTATACACACACCGTCAGTATATAACTATACACACACAGTCAGTATATAACTATACACACACGTCAGTATATAACTATACACACACAGTCAGTATATAACTATACACACACCGTCAGTATATAACTATACACACACCGTCAGTATATAACTATACACACACCGTCAGTATATAACTATACACACACCGTCAGTATATAACTATACACACAGTCAGTATATAACTATACACACACAGTCCGTATATAACTATACACACACAGTCCGTATATAACTATACACACACGTCAGTATATAACTATACACACACCGTCTATACACACACAGTCCGTATATAACTATACACACACAGTCCGTATATAACTATACACACACAGTCAGTATATAACTATACACACACAGTCAGTATATAACTATACACACACAGTCAGTATATAACTATACACACACAGTCCGTATATAACTATACACACACAGTCCGTATATAACTATACACACACAGTCCGTATATAACTATACACACACAGTCCGTATATAACTATACACACACAGTCAGTATATAACTATACACACACAGTCAGTATATAACTATACACACACAGTCAGTATATAACTATACACACACAGTCAGTATATAACTATACACAGTCAGTATATAACTATACACACACAGTCAGTATATAACTATACACACACAGTCAGTATATAACTATACACACACAGTCCGTATATAACTATACACACACGTCAGTGTGCAGTTCTCCCTGCAGAATCCTATTATCTGGGATATTACTTCTTGGTGGATAATAAGGGCAGCAGATATAGGACACATTTGAGAGGTTACCTGGGAGGTGTGGGCCTTGTTAATGAATCAATCTACCTGCTGCTACTTACCTGGATAGTTCAGCTGTGCTCTCACATGCCAGCAGCACAGCCTCTTGGGATAGATCTGCGATAGTATGGTTTAGTGTGTTTGTCAGATGTAAGGCATGGTGTATTGAGGTATCATGAAACTCCACATCTATAGCATTGTCTTGTTCGTCATTGTAGCAACGGATAACTCCAACAGAGTTCCACATCTTAGAGGTGAATACATTTTAAAAAACAAAAAGGAGATATACACAGTTAAACACATATTTCCACATTCCCCTGTGTGCCCCTTCCCCTGTGACTTCATATACTAATTACTTACCATGAAGCGGTGCATGAGGTGTGATGGGGTAGATCCTGCCTGGAAAGGCTTCTGTGGGAGTGTTGGCTTGGGGCCATCATAAGAAATCTTTTGAGGAACAATGGAAAGAAGGGATGATTTGTCATCTCCATCAGGCTTTTCTGTGTCTCCGGGCTTCAAAGAAGGAACATCTAGTGCAAAAATATTTATTTTTATTGCATATTTTAAAAAATAAAAAAAAGTCACCATAAGTTGCAATAGAATCTTAATCACATGCCACCAGTAGCAGCAATGTTTCGGCATTCCAAACTGTAAACTTGTGGGGAACATTGCATGCATGGAAACCATGAGACTGGAGCTCCAGCCCAATCAAGGCCTACAGCTGGTCTTATCAGTCTAGAACTGAAGGCAAAATCCAGCGAGGTTAAAGGCACTTAAAAACTTCATGTAAAACGTTACAGATTCTGCCCCAAAAGTGATCATGTCTGATGCCACTTGAGAAACTCAAAGAAAAACCTTTAATGGATCTAAAATAAGGGGAGGGGGGAAAAAAAAAAAAATTTTTATAACTATTAATGGAATCATGGAAAATTAAATACTGGGCTTCAAACTGCAGATCCACTAAGCTAGTCTGGATTTTTTATTTCATATTCTACCTAGAGACACTTCCTCAGTCTCTTCTAATCACACTAAATATAATTTAGTAACCGGAAAAATCATCAGGTTCATAACACAAAAGAAATCTAAATGCATTGCATGTTAGTGTTAACATAAAGGACTAGTGAGGCCACACGTTTTCAAGCACGTTGTATTAAGCAAAATCTTAGCGAACCTAGCGAACTATCGTTGTCATCATCCAATAATCCCCGTTGTCTCCCGCGTACAGACACAGGCATTAATGGCTCATCGTCATCATCATCTTCTATGCCAGCTGATCCTTGATGGTCAATCATATCTCCATTCAGAAAATCTTCCTCGTCTCCATCAAAAAGAGCATCATAATCCTTAGTCGCAGGACTTGGCACCTGACAGAGAATAGGCTTTAATAAGCTCAAACATCACTGATGGAGAGAATTTATTTACCTATTTACCAATTTATTTACCTCAGCGGTTCTGCCAAATATTTAGAGGAAACAAAAAACCCATCTGCCACATCCACGAACACTGAAGGCACAGCACAACGGATATGTAGACTTACCAATGTATATTAAAATATCAGATGGTCTAGATTACAAACATATTTCTTTGTGCCTGGTATTTCTTGTGGTCAATTGGGGATTTAGCATGATTAGCAGGTTTAGATTTGCATTACACAACGTATTAATCCAAGTGTCATTTACAGCAACACATCGTAACAATGACCCAGATTTTCCTCTACAAAGATCAGTTAATGGAACGCCATCATTTATATATCTTGTTCCTACCCAGGAGAAGCCGCACAAAGAAAAACATGTTAGTCTTAAAGCAAATAACATACTAACCATTACCACCGGGAGTTATGGGCTGTAATATAACATACTAACCATAACCACCAGGAGTTATGGGCTGTAATATAACATACTAACCATAACCACCAGGAGTTATGGGCTGTAATATAACATACTAACCATAACCACCAGGAGTTATGGGCTGTAATATAACATACTAACCATAACCACCAGGAGTTATGGGCTGTAATATAACATACTAACCATAACCACCAGGAATTATGGGCTGTAATATAACATACTAACCATAACCACCAGGAGTTATGGGCTGTAATATAACATACTAACCATAACCACCGGGAGTTATGGGCTGTAATATAACATACCAACCATAACCACCGGGAGTTATGGGCTGTAATATAACATACTAACCATAACCACCGGGAGTTATAGGATGTAATATAACATACTAACCATAACCACCAGGAGTTATGGGCTGTAATATAACATACCAACCATAACCACCATGGAGTTATGGGCTGTAATATAATACATGTAATATACCACTAACCATAACCACCGGGAGTTATGGGCTGTAATATAACATACTAACCATAACCACCAGGAGTTATGGGCTGTAATATAACATACTAACCATAACCACCGGGAGTTATGGGATGTAATATAACATACCAACCATAACCACCAGGAGTTATGGGCTGTAATATAACATACTAACCATAACCACCGGGAGTTATGGGCTGTAATATAACATACTAACCATAACCACCAGGAGTTATGGTCTGTAATAGAACTGTAATAGAACATACTAACCATAACCACCAGGAGTTATGGGCTGTAATATAACATACTAACCATAACCACCAGGAGTTATGGGCTGTAATATAACATACTAACCATAACCACCGGGAGTTATGGGCTGTAATATAACATACCAACCATAACCACCAGGAGTTATGGTCTGTAATATAACATACTAACCATAACCACCAGGAGTTATGGGCTGTAATAGAACATACTAACCATAACCACCAGGAGTTATGGGCTGTAATAGAACATACTAACCATAACCACCGGGAGTTATGGGCTGTAATATAACATACCAACCATAACCACCGGGAGTTATGGGCTGTAATATAACATACCAACCATAACCACCAGGAGTTATGGGCTGTAATATAACATACCAACCATAACCACCGGGAGTTATGGGCTGTAATATAACATACTAACCATAACCACCAGGAGTTATGGGATGTAATATAACATACCAACCATAACCACCAGGAGTTATGGGATGTAATATAACATACCAACCATAACCACCGGGAGTTATAGGCTGTAATATAACATACTAACCATAACCACCGGGAGTTATAGGATGTAATATAACATACTAACCATAACCACCGGGAGTTATAGGATGTAATATAACATACTAACCATAACCACCGGGAGTTATGGGCTGTAATATAACATACTAACCATAACCACCGGGAGTTATGGGCTGTAATATAACATACTAACCATAACCACCGGGAGTTATGGGCTGTAATATAACATACTAACCATAACCACCGGGAGTTATGGGCTGTAATATAACATACTAACCATAACCACCGGGAGTTATGGGCTGTAATATAACATACTAACCATAACCACCGGGAGTTATGGGCTGTAATATAACATACTAACCATAACCACCGGGAGTTATGGGCTGTAATATAACATACTAACCATAACCACCGGGAGTTATGGGCTGTAATATAACATACCAACCATAACCACCGGGAGTTATGGGCTGTAATATCGATACTACAACCATAACCACCGGGAGTTATGGGCTGTAATATAACATACTAACCATAACCACCGGGAGTTATGGGCTGTAATATAACATACTAACCATAACCACCGGGAGTTATGGGCTGTAATATAACATACCAACCATAACCACCAGGAGTTATGGTCTGTAATATAACATACTAACCATAACCACCAGGAGTTATGGGCTGTAATATAACATACTAACCATAACCACCAGGAGTTATGGGCTGTAATATAACATACTAACCATAACCACCGGGAGTTATGGGCTGTAATATAACATACCAACCATAACCACCGGGAGTTATGGGCTGTAATATAACATACTAACCATAACCACCGGGAGTTATGGGCTGTAATATAACATACTAACCATAACCACCAGGAGTTATGGTCTGTAATAGAACATACTAACCATAACCACCAGGAGTTATGGGCTGTAATAGAACATACTAACCATAACCACCAGGAGTTATGGGCTGTAATATAACATACTAACCATAACCACCGGGAGTTATGGGCTGTAATATAACATACCAACCATAACCACCGGGAGTTATGGGCTGTAATATAACATACTAACCATAACCACCAGGGAGTTATGGGCTGTAATATAACATACCAACCATAACCACCGGGAGTTATGGGCTGTAATATAACATACTAACCATAACCACCGGGAGTTATGGGCTGTAATATAACATACTAACCATAACCACCGGGAGTTATGGGCTGTAATATAACATACTAACCATAACCACCGGGAGTTATGGGCTGTAATATAACATACTAACCATAACCACCGGGAGTTATGGGCTGTAATATAACATACTAACCATAACCACCAGGAGTTATGGTCTGTAATAGAACATACTAACCATAACCACCAGGAGTTATGGGCTGTAATAGAACATACTAACCATAACCACCAGGAGTTATGGGCTGTAATATAACATACTAACCATAACCACCGGGAGTTATGGGCTGTAATATAACATACCAACCATAACCACCGGGAGTTATGGGCTGTAATATAACATACCAACCATAACCACCGGGAGTTATGGGCTGTAATATAACATACTAACCATAACCACCAGGAGTTATGGGCTGTAATATAACATACTAACCATAACCACCGGGAGTTATGGGCTGTAATATAACATACCAACCATAACCACCAGGAGTTATGGGCTGTAATATAACATACTAACCATAACCACCAGGAGTTATGGGCTGTAATATAACATACTAACCATAACCACCGGGAGTTATGGGCTGTAATATAACATACTAACCATAACCACCGGGAGTTATGGGCTGTAATATAACATACTAACCATAACCACCGGGAGTTATGGGCTGTAATATAACATACCAACCATAACCACCGGGAGTTATGGGCTGTAATATAACATACTAACCATAACCACCGGGAGTTATAGGATGTAATATAACATACTAACCATAACCACCAGGAGTTATGGGCTGTAATATAACATACCAACCATAACCACCATGAGTTATGGGCTGTAATATAACATACTAACCATAACCACCGGGAGTTATGGGCTGTAATATAACATACTAACCATAACCACCGGGAGTTATAGGATGTAATATAACATACTAACCATAACCACCGGGAGTTATGGGATGTAATATAACATACCAACCATAACCACCAGGAGTTATGGGCTGTAATATAACATACCAACCATAACCACCAGGAGTTATAGGATGTAATATAACATACTAACCATAACCACCGGGAGTTATGGGATGTAATATAACATACCAACCATAACCACCAGGAGTTATGGGCTGTAATATAACATACTAACCATAACCACCAGGAGTTATGGGCTGTAATATAACATACCAACCATAACCACCGGGAGTTATGGGCTGTAATATAACATACTAACCATAACCACCGGGAGTTATGGGCTGTAATATAACATACTAACCATAACCACCAGGAGTTATGGGCTGTAATATAACATACTAACCATAACCACCGGAGTTATGGGCTGTAATATAACATACCAACCATAACCACCGGAGTTATGGGCTGTAATATAACATACCAACCATAACCACCGGGAGTTATGGGCTGTAATATAACATACTAACCATAACCACCAGGAGTTATGGGCTGTAATATAACATACTAACCATAACCACCAGGAGTTATGGGATGTAATATAGCAGACTAAACATGAAAGCAAAAGGATGAATGGTCATTCCATAAAAATCCATCCCTACAAGTGAATTGTAACAAACCCAATATGAAGGCTTCACCTTTGGGACGGTTGATTTCCCCTCAGCGTGGCAGACATTTTGTAAAAGGCCCAGGTTCCCTTCTGTGTCAGTGTAGGCGACCTGAGGAAGTGCTGGGTGCCAGGCCAGGGCACATATGGTGTAACCCTTCTCATGTTTGATTCTGGGAGGACAAAAAATAAATAAGGGGGGGGGGGAGCTTACAATACAACTTGGGGACTACTTTAAAAGAGAAAGGAACAACTTCATATCCTGCAAATCCCATCAAAATAGAAATAATCAACAGCAACAAGTAGAAGACACTCAGAGTTTAAAATGCAAATTAAAATGCCGGGCTCGTTATGGCAGATAGAACACGCCCATGTTAAAAGCCACACACCAAGGTGCAAGACACTATAAAACACAGTCAGCTTGGTTCAGTAATATTGGAAATATAAATCAGGGCTTTTAGAGCTTAGAGTATCCCTTTAAAAAGAAAGCCCGAATAAAAGTTGCAAACATTTTGGGCAATTGCCCTTTATCAATGCCAATGTCCTTGATAAAGCATGGCTACAAACACATATATAAACATGGATTGCAGTGCCGACCACCCACATATCAGACAGGATTAAAATCACCGCGCAGAACTATATCCAGTGACCATCCACCTTACTGAGTGCTCCATCCACTTCCTGGTTCGTCAGTACGTGTGTGATGACGTCAGACGTTGCGTCCATAGCGTGTGACGTCATCACGTCCAGTTGCTATGATACAGATAAACAAAAAGATTGTTCTAATGAAAACAGTCAGATTAACAATCTGCATTAAGGAAGGACAATGTATCTTACTCATCAAAATAAAATATAAAAGAAACGTGGGCAGTCTATAAGGGATGAGATAGTAAGGGCAGATACCCAGACTAATACCAGACAGACGTTCCTTTCAAAACCTGTACACGGCACTTATCCCTGCTTAAGCTGTAATCACTGCAAAGGGATAATCAAGGGCAAATTTTGCACCCATCACAGAACTGGCCACCAAATTAAATTGAAAGGGTTCTTTAAGTGTCAGACTGAATTTGAGGTCTTTTTCCTGAAGCGTCCTTGCGGCCTGGGTTATGTGGGTAAAACTATACATGCTCTAAAACAGGCTTCACCAAACACCGGCCCTCCAGATATTGCTAAACTACAACTCATTCTATGAATGAAATAAATGGGCTGAGAATCATGGGAGTTTTAGTTCAGCAACATCTGGAGGGCCGGAGTTTGGGGAAGCCTGCTCTAAAAGAATAGGGTTACCGAACATAAAACCACTATTCGAAGTGTTAACTCCGATGCGCCAGTCGCACGGCACTTTAGGGGGAAAAAAAACACACAAAAAAAAAAAAAAACACATTTCACAGCTACGGTACCAAGTGCTCGAGAGGGTATCCCCTGTGATTAGATGATGGAAGGGAGAGGAGTTATTGTTACAGAAGGAAGCCTGCTGGATGCACCTGCTGGATAAAGTGTCCCCTCATGGTCTCAATGAGAAACTTGAGTGGCACTGGTTCCTGTAGGTGCTTCTGTCTGGTGCCTGCCAGGGGACGTGTCCTGAATCTGGGTATGTACTATACTTTATGTTAAGACACTCACAGCTTAAATGGATGAAACAGCCGTTTAGCCGATATTCCCCCTTTCCAGAGACACAGGCTCTATACAGCAGACCGCCAAACTCCCAAGCGGAGTGCAAGGGAATGCGGTAAATCCACGAACACACAAACCAGCCGAATCCCTTCTTCGGCTAAAACAGGCAAAAGGAATCCTTCAAGAAGCAATCCCCCCAAACACGAGACCAAGCTCTGTCTTGAGGGTAAAACAGGAATCTGTTTAATGAGGGCTACCTGCCTGGTATTTATGCAGGTCTCCCACCTGGTGGACACTCCCCTAGGGGACCAGATGGAAGACTGGGACAAGTATGATACATTAGCCAATCACAGTGGCCCAGGTTTAAACACTCCCCTTTATATCAGTAAATCCCTCCTCTCTATCCTGGAGATAATTGGGAAGAAATTCAATTATCTCCGAGGATAGAGGCAAATCGCCATTTTGCATGAAACATTAAAAATGCATAATATATAACTGTACAAATACCGAATACATTGGATTCGTGTAACGTATCCCCAGATAGCCTGGATCTGAGTGCATATTACTACTGAATAGCGCTCAGATCCCATACACAGTTCAATCGCCATGGAGTCAAAGTCTTTCACAGGTCTTTTGGTATACGATTGACTCCATGGGATGGCTATCTGGGTTGAGTCCATTCGTACTATCCAACCTGCCGAACGGACCGGTGTTCGCATGCCTCGACGAATGAGAAGGGCGGTCGGTAGTTTCAGCCGTGTTCGGTAGGAAAAGTGTCAGTTTATAGTTCCATAAGATCTGCGCCGAACACCGCTGGTCTTCCGCATGTGTTAAAAATGGCCGCCGCCTCACGGTCGGCATACGAACGTCGACCACCCTGCATTCGGTTGTAATGAAGAGGTGTCTGCGGTTAACCACAACATTCTAATTGGGGCCAAGAGGTTAACCAGCAGCACACTTCTCTTCTGGGTGGTCGTCTGTTCGGTAGTTTTCATTCGGTATAAGTCTATAATAGCGAACAGGGGTATACGGACAGGCAATTCCGCGAATGGAGGCAAATTAGACGAACCAGCAATACCAGTCACACAGATGGGTCTGTCACACTTTATATATTTACCCCACCATCCGCTACTCTCTTTACTACATATACTGATACACCATATGGGGCATGCTGTATATCCTCACACTGGATGAGGTTGTTTATTGTTCTTTTTGTATAATCACTGTATATATTTACGTCTTATTTGTTGACACCTAGAACAGCTGTGCTAAACCCTTGCCACTGCCTTTTCTCCTTTGTTTTATTTATGTGTGTGATGGAGGCATTAGTATGCATATAATTGAATATGCTGAGTAAGAAACATTGTCCTTCCTTAATGAAGATTGTTAATCTGACAGTTTTCATTAGAACGATCTTTGTTTATCTGTATCATATCAACCGGACGTGATAACGTCACGTTATGGACGCAACGTCTGACGTCATCACACACGTACTGACGAACCAGGAAGTGGATGGTAGCTGGAAATAGTTCTGCAGCTGATTTTAATCCTGATATGTGGGTGGCAGCACGGCAATTATCGTGAGCACTTTCCATGTTTATATATGTGTTTGTATCCATGCTTTATCAAGGACATTGGCATTGATAAAGGGCAATCACCCAAAACATTTGCAACTTGTATTTTGTCCTTCCAATAAATATGGTAGCACACGGGTGTGCACTTTAAATACCAGCTGCGCATTGGTCCATTTTTTTCTTGCTTTGATATACACTGGAGGAGCTACAGTGGGAGTTTGTTTGCTGCACGGTTATACTGTTACCACCACTTATTGAATCAGTGCAGGCAGATTTTCTGCCTCCACCTCTTACTACATAGTAAAAAGAAAGCCTGATAAACTTTCACCAGGCAGATTTCAAAATATTGCTTATATTGAGGCACCGCTGACCTATAATAGGACACAAGGGACAAATTTAGTAGTGGGAGTGTGGAGAGGGTATGGTTTTATAGGACATGTATCAAGAAATATTGCTTTAATAATAAATGAGAGACGTTACCTTTCTATGCAAGCTTTGGTTGCTACATTCCACACTACAATACAGCCATCAATGCTCCCCCCTATAAGGTAATGCCCACAGGGAGACCAAGTCACCACATTAACTGGCTGGGAATACAAAAACAGAATCCGGTTAAAATATATGCAAAGCAAGCAGAAACATATTCAGATTTAAATCAACAATAGAGATATAAATAGAGTAACCGTCCTTTCTCTGTCTTACTCACATGTTTAATAATATCCTGAGTTAATGACAGCCATTCACCAGATGTTTTGCCAGGAAAGAAACTGCTCTTGGTCCAAAATGATGCAATAATAGAGTATGAAACCAATGAGGTGTGAAAGTGGCACCAAGCTAACTACAATAATCAGGCTCATGGCTGCAGCCATTTTAATATATGGTCTCCATTGCTAAAATTAATAGGTTTCAGGGTCATGCACCATGAAAAACCATTAATGCAAATGCAGTGATAAGCCACTATGTTTAACACACATGAATCCCACGGACAGACATGATTGTTTTGCAACCCGTATATAATTACTATGAAGAAATACCTTTATATAGGGTTACATCCACTCATCCATAAATAGTAGGATTTAGGAAGTCACCATTAGACAGATCTTATCCCAGCGAGCAATGGCTTCCTGCTATTGCATACACATTTTCAAAAGAATCTAACATTAGGCAATGGACAGCTAACAAAACACAAGAAATTAGCTTTACCTGAGTAATAAAATCATCCGATAAAGTCAAGCTACTCTTCCAGCTGTCTCTTTCATAAAGATGAATGGCTTTGTCTACAGGAACGGCAAGTAACTGGCAGAAGGAAAAAGGAACGTTTACATCAGATACAATCACATTGCAGATGGAGTAGGATGGGGCAATACATAGCCATTACTACAGCTTATCTACAGATCAAAGAACATGCTTCCAGTACTGGTACCTAGCGATACAAAGTGCCTGCTTGAGGAATCTAATACATTCTTTCAAAAATAATGATATGTCAAAACTATTTCTGCTTTCAAACGGTTTCCTCCTAAAAGTGTTTATAAAAGTCTGAAGCACAAAGTACATACCACAACAATCTGTGGATGAGTAATTTACATTATGGCATATTTTGAAGCTCTGAAACAAAAGGCACAGATTTAATATCCAATCTAGGGCAAGGTAATAAAACTGTATTGCTTTTAGAATAATAGTTGTAACTACTTGAGTTTCAGAAAGGGATTCATCCTTCTGCTCCAGCCAGAAGCCTTAGAAGACAAGGCATTTTATATTAACATTCCGGCTAAGAAGAACTGGATTTGGTGTGTAATAGGGTTAAATTGCGGGTAAATTCTTACAAGATAAAGAGCAACTGTAGGCATTGTACTTGCTACATTTCTTTGAAGTGGTTATAGTGCCTGGAGGCCCCTGGTGCTGTCTTTTAATTCAGTGTTAAACAGTTTCCCAAGCCCCCTGGGCTGCTTAGATCGATTCATGAAGTATTAACCTGAGCAGTAATGGGTAGCTGTGAATGGCTGACTGCATTCAGTCTATAACAGTTTTCATTGCTGGTTTGAATCGGTATAACTACAAGGAAGTGTGTACTCTGCCTTAGCTGCACCTCCAGTGGGGCTGAGCTATGGGTCGGGGACGCTCATTTAGTTTTTTCAATGGTTTGAAAATGGAGGGACAGCACCAGGGGACTGCAGGCACCATAACTACTTTAATGAGATGAATAGGTTATAGTGAGTCCATTGTCCCTTTAAACAAGCAGCTATGGGTGCTGGATAGAGTATAAAGGGGTTACATTCTGGATATAATGAGCATGTGCAGAGACCTGACAAGTCAGCTCTGAAGGAGTTAAACACAGCATGGCGGTTGGTAAAACCCCAAGCAGCCGTTATCCAGGTTTGCTGAAAGAGTAAAATGCAATAGGACCTTAAAACAGGTACAAATAAAATGAGAAAAATTACAAAGCAATGAACAACTCACCTTCCCAGCCTTTGGCTGCCACTCCAGGCGGCAAATGGACTTGGCATTGACCACATCATTACATTTCTGTAATAGGGGTAGGTTGGCTTCACAGCTCTGAACAAAGAATATAATAAACAAAAATTAATCAACAGCTCATTTCTCTCAATTATACGTCCACATATACTGCAAAAAGTCATCTTAGTGGTAGTTAATGGAGGCTATACATGTTCATTTCTCCCGGTTACTGCTGGATGGTTTCCCTAACCTAGCAGACTAGGTCACACAACGCACTGTTTGACAAGCAGGATTGCAACCCTTTAACAATGTCAGACAGGGATTAGTAACCTTTGGCACTCAAGGCTGCTGAAGACAAACAGTCTCTGGAGTATCAGGGGCCCCAGTAAGACTTTAGAGCGGTGATTGCAGGTGGTGAGGGACAATCCTCGGTTTACATCAAAGCAGCACTTTGAGATATCACTCCCTCCCAGCACTTGTTAACAGGAATCCGCACTGGAGTAGAGCAGGCATCGCAGCTCCTGTCATCAACTTGTACCTGACCAGCCCAGAACACACGGGAAATCAGGGAAGCCACCGACACTGTTAGATGAAACAGATGCAGATAAACCTCTCACACACACACACCATTGACAATCCACATACACAACCAGCCTCTCATATGCAATACTATAAACAGACACACACCATCATCCAGACATACAATTCCACAAACAGGCCTCATACACAACCAACATTGATAGGAATCACACACAGTACCACAAATGTCTCATGAGCATATAACAGCCCATCTACACACAAATACATTACAAAGCAACTGCAGCAAGGCGGGCGGGGCCTGACCGGCATGGCGGACGGACGCAGTATGCAGGAGCTCCTCACTTACCTGTATACCCAAGCGACTTGCTGGCACTCCTGCTGCCCAAAACCTGACTCCAACGGGTACCTACCAGTCACAGACAATGGCTGGAATGTCCAGAAGCGGAGAGCCGAGACACCGACCGATGAAAGATACATGGAGCGGCTGCAGCCTAGCGGGGGCACTGGACGGGGGAACTGGCCGATCCCCTGCCCCTCACCTCTTCAATTAACAGGACCACACGTAGCCCCGTTCCACCCCCTCCTCTCCTGCTCTCCTCCCCCCCCTCCCCCCCCCGCAGGGCCGGGAAGGATATCCCGGTCCACTAAACACAGCATGGGGTCGGTCCCGACCCGTATTCAAGCGACCACACTAGCCGCATGGCGGGGGAGGGAGCACCAACCACTTGACTGCCCGATGAAACAGACGAGCTGAACTATGAAACCAGGCTGGAGAGGATATTCCAAGACTTTTGGCACAAACTAGAGGTAAAAATCACCTCTCCAGCCCAAACCCACCTGAATGCTAAACCCCCACACCATCGACTGATTCACGGCAAGTTAGATCGCAACCTGTCACTAAAGGATATCCAGCATGGCGGTGGTATAAGAAATGCCAGACTACAGCAGAGAGCAGGGGCACCCCAAACACAAACCAAAACGCCTAACTCAGTCGGCATTATCCCAGCCAGGCCTAAGGACTTACCTCAAGGCCCAAAGCTCCACATACAGCGGCAGGGATGCGGCACTTACACAGTACCACAGACTGCCCAACGCCTCAATTACTTACAGAAGGCTACAACCATGGGCTGCCTACAATGCCTTCCCAGGCCGAAGAACGCATGGAGTCAGACTCAAAGACACCGACCACACCGCCTGAGGCCTGCCCACTGCTGGCAGCAGAACATCCGAGCCCCACATGGCGCCCAACGAAGGGACGACCCGGCCTCTTTGAGCAACCAAGTCAGTGGATCACAGGTGAAGGCCTTCACGATGACCTGGGGCTGGCAGACGGCCGACACCAACCCGCACCCCTGTGGAACCTACAGAATGCCAGGGCCATCTTTGCCACCTTACTGGCCAGCCCTACCTAGCAGCGGTATAGGCTTAACTGGTCCCACTAACAGTCCCACTACTCTCAGCCGAGGGCTGACAGGACATAGCCTGAACGGCCCACACCGACTCCCCTTGCTAGACTTCCACTTGTAGCTACACTGACCAACTTACCTAATGGTTTAATTTTTCAGTTGTACAAATTCAAAGGGTCAGGGACCAGTCTAGCATGACTTAATTAGATTTGTTATACCATTTATGTTTCAATGCCTGTTCTACACAATTGTCTACACACAGTTTTGATAAATTACATATCGCACGCTACTAACAAGCAAAACTAGATTATCTCCTGCATTAGAGAGGTGTGAAATAGCTGTAACGTCTGATCCAGTACCAGCACTTTAGTCTACCTCAATACAAAAAGAAAGCAGCCCGATCCTCCTTTTCCTACAGAGCACCACAATTATGTAACGACCTCCCGCACACTTTCAAATCTTCCCGAAGCCTAAAATCCTTTAAGAGATCCCTCTCTACATACCCCAAAACAGAATGCACCAGTCCTGGTTGATTATATGTGTCTTACCGGTTCTATGTTAAATTTTGTATTTTATTGTACCCTATTGTATCAATGCAATGTTTTGTGGTCCCAGGACATACTTGAAAACGAGTAGGCCGGGGCTGGACCGCCATGCTGAACGGTCACACAATAGAGCAGCTCCTGCAATCTTTTCCAGTTTTAGCTTTTTTTTTAAAAAAAAAAAAAAAAACACGACTTAATACTTACCTGATGACTGGCAGCTGTGACCCAGTGCAAGAAGCCACCCTGGTCCCGAGGAGACGCTTGCTGTAAAGTTCTAGTCCCTTGGAGTGGTGCTCTCAGTCATCCACGATGGGGACCGCTTGGGCAGTGAGAACTGACTGCCTGCAGCGTTGCACCTGAAGAACAGCATGGCTATTGGGATTTATCTCCCGCCCGAGGCAGGCACTCGACTGAAACAAGTTAACCACATAGGGACTATCACGCAACTGGACTACAACTATTACAGCAGTCACCAGGCTTTTGTCCCTCTTTATTATTTTATTTAGGCTGTTCTCATTGTGCACATCCATTGACTCATCTTGCTGGCATGGGGTTCACCTGGGGTGGAAAAACTTAGTGCATTTTCTTCTGTTTGAGGCTTTCTTTTATTGTCTCCACGCTACCAAGAATCTAGTTTAAGTCTAGCACGTAATGCAACCGCTTATTCACTGCCTAGTCAGACAAGAGATATGTTTAACCTTCTCCCTAATCAGCCCAGCGTGTCCTTAATTGTATATTCTTGTTCACAAATCTCACAGTCAGTATAGACAGATATCTACAATATGCCGCTTTGTCTCTACGCTGACTACTTTTCCTACTCATGTAATTAACCAGGCGCAGTCTATCCACACTACCCTAAACATAAAATTTCATGCTTCTCTCTCGTAAAGATGCATATTATCTCTAACTGTTCCCGATATTATCCTATATGTATCATTGTATGTTTTACATATCCATGCATTTGCCGTCGGGGCAATGCAAGATGCAATGTATTCTCATGAACAACCAAAAATAAAGATTTAAAAAAAATAAATAAAAAAAAAATCTCAATGTATCTTTCCTGGTAAAATATTTTATAAAATAAATATAAAGAAGTCTCTTTTTATAAAAATAATGTGTCTAAAACTCAGGCATTACCTATAGGAATCTCCCGTGAGGACAAGTTGACGCTCCTACTCATATGATTGGCGCAAAAAAACTCATTTAGGTATTAAACTCACAAAAGCCATTCATCTTCTTACACAAGAAAATCATTATCCATTAATACATAAATTACAGATGGACAAATGGGAAGGGTTGGAGGAGTCATGGCTGGAGCAGGTGAACTCTATTAAGATGATGGTGCTTCCACACATCTATTTCAAACACACAAACATGCCCATAGCTTTACAGAACTCTTAAGTTAAAAAAAAAAAAAAATAAAAAATTCCATCTTGAGTGAATGCACATATATTGAAGAGAAGAAAAAAAAAAAAAAGTGCCAAGGATTCAATACCGCCTTATGTGATTACCACATATAAAAGAAGGACTGGGCATCCCCAATATTCGCACATACTATAGGGCATGCGCATGATGTCAGGGGATACACAACCATAAGGCTTACATTTGAAAATGCGTGTGTCTACAATCACAAAGGTTAGAACACTTACTGTGGGCATCGATACAGCCCTCTTCTGTGCCAAGCTGCAAACTATCCACTTCCCATTTTCTGTTAAAAAGCTGGCAAATCTGGACCCCATCACTCCTTGATCGCAAAAGATTAATGGTGGTGGCCCCGCTTTTAACTCTAACATCTTTGTCATGTGATCTACATGTAGAGGCTTGGTGCCAGGGAGGTGTTACCTCAGTTAATGATTTATGCACAGATACTGGGATTAAACCATTCCCACAGTTTTACCCCTCGACTAGGGAACGGTTCACGTACCTGCGTATTAAAAATATCCTATTGTCTAAACACCTACTCCACGTAGACACCCCCAAGCTCCCTTTATTTGGCAAACAATGTCTTAAGCTCCCAAAAAAAAAATTAAAAAAATAAAATAATAAATCGCCAAACCGTTGTCTGTTAAGGCATTAATGAAAGAACACACTAGGGTCAAACTACCATATATGGAGGCAGATCTGGAGAAATTATTCCACCTCGACAGCTGGCATACAGTTTTCTTATTAACTAAGCAATCATCAAAAAGCATCTCTTTATGAGAGGAATATAGTAAAATATTATTAAGATGGTATCTGGTTCCACAGAAGTGATCAAGCATATACTCGGGGGTTGATTACAGATGCTGGAGGTGCGGGGTGTCAACAGGATCTGTTACACATATTTTGGGATTGCACAACTCTGCATGCTCTGTGGCTACAAATTAGAAATATGATCAAAATGATCACCAAAGTAGAGGTGCCACTAGTATCGGAATGCCTTCTGCTACACCTAATACCCAATCTGGCAGAGGACCGGCAAAGGGTGGTCATTAACAATTTCCTCACGGCTACCAAGTCTAACTTGCATCACATAGGAAGAGTACGACCATGCCATCCTTACAAGATATTTTACACAAAGTAGAGAATGTTTACCAATGTGAACTAATGGCGCACAAAGTACTAGGCACACTGAGTAAACATACACAAATGTGGACCAGCTGGACAGATGCTAGAATCGCCAATATCACTGGCACATTATGACAGGGAATATAACACTTCCTGCCTTACTAGGTGATTGGAATCCCCCAATGACAGCTAGATCTACAATGTGTCGGACGCCAATGCGAGGCTCACGAACCATGCAGAGAATATAGTATGTTGGATTAGTTGAGAATCCAAGTTTATTTCTTATGTACTATTTCTTTGTTTTGTTTAAAAAAAAAAAAAATAATAATAATTTTAATGGCTGTAACGGATCACCTGGCACCCCGACTGGGTACCTCCGTTGAAGGATGCTCCTAGCGCTTACAGAGGGCTCCAAGCACTCCGCCAGACACCATAACCACCCCACGAACCACCGCAGCTTGGTTGGGGTCTCGCCGTCTCCTACCCACCCTGGACCTACGACAAGGCTCCAGGTTCCAGTGGGTGAACCTCTCCAAGAGAGGGAAGCAGTTACAAGCTCTTAAAAGAGCTTAGTAGTGATTAGCTAAGTGAATATGCGCAGCATAGCAATCCCTTGTAGTGTAGTGATATAGCAATTCCCCCAACAAGAAACAGGACTCTAGATTGAGGGTGAAGTAGAACTCTGGTTTAATGACACACACTCTGCTTTTATGCAATTCTCCCATGCAAGGGAGACGCCCACAGACAATTATACATTAGCCAATCACACAATGGTTACATCCCACACATCTCCTCCCCTAAGCCTGAGAGGTAACACAATTAGCCGTACAGTTTAAGACATACTTTTTACCCAACTTTTATAACTCAAACTATACATCCAATATTAATAAAAGTCACATATCAATCAATCAGCACATTTCAAATACAAACATACCCAAAAATCATTGGAATCCGTTCAGCCGCTCAGAAGATAGATATGTCACTTTTGACCGACGGCAAGCACATTTTCATACCCAAAACAGTTCCATGGATTTGGGCTGTGCAGTCGGTCTATTTTACACTGAGAAAATGACTAAGTCCCATTCGAACAAGCGTTCGAATCTTCAAACAGGACTTAGTCTCCAGCCGCAGTGTCGAAGTAGAGTAGAAGGTACGGGTCAGCGTTGTTCGTGCAATTGGGTAGCCGAAAACAGTTCCATAGATTTGGCTGCACACACCGCTGACCACGTTCGAATTAGTTAAAATGGAAGCCGCCACGTGTTTGGTTTTCGAATGGCGGCCACTTTGACGACTTCGGCACTTTGACTGCATCTGAAGTGCCAGTTTAAAAGTACAAATCCTCTCTCTGGGAATTAAAGGGCCAGAAACAGCATTCTAGAAATCCATTATGCCCAAATCAGTTCCTTGAAGGGCAATACATGCCAGGGCCATAGTCGCATGGCAGGAGGCTGGCAAACAGACCCCTCCAAAAACCAGTGGTGAGGTTACTTTCGCCACAATGGATTCTCTAAATCATGGGATGGAGCACATGCATTCGCCGGTCGACGATGCGTACAAAAAAAGCAAGACGGTCACTGCAACCTAAGTGGTGTATCATCCCTTACACTACGAACATAAGTGCCTGAAGTGAAGGGATGCAACAGTTCAATGTGCTTCATACTCATAGCGTATGACTACTGTGTTCTACAGCATCCTCATTTTATATTTTCATGCAAAAACAATGTACTTGAAGCCTTTATGCCCACTTGACGCAATGTATGGTTTGTTAATATGTATGAAAACAAAAATACTTAAAAAAAATAAAATTAAAATAACCTCCAACAGGATCAACCTTGCAACTTCAATGCCCTTAAGCTTGAAAGTGTCTAGGGTTTGTAGTGGTAAATCCTTGTTTTCCCTATGTTTGTTGATTCAACACAAGTTCCCATGGTCTTATCACTGCTAAACAGAGGAGAGGAAACAAGCTTCAATTCAGTAAAAAGGGAATGGTTGCCAGAACAGAGGCTCTGTCCTTTTGAATTGTCTGCAGAACCTTTGGAATAACAGACACTGGGGAGAAAATGTATGCCCTCTAAAATGTCCATTTCACCGAGAAGCTATCTAGGGTATATGGATTGTCTTGACTGTAGAGAAAAGCAAATTTTGGAACCTTTTGATTGAATCTTGTCGCTATTAGGTCTATTTGTGGTAATTCTTATTTTTGGACTACTGTGTTAAAAACCAGTTTGTCCATTACCAGCCGGATCTGCGGTTATCGTTTGCTGGTTGAGTTTGTGCCTTTTATGAGAACAGCTGAAATGTACCTTTCTGCGTATTCGAAAATGAGAACACAAATCTGCCAGGGATTGGCTTCTTGTTCCTCCTTGTTCATTACGATGATGAGGTCATCTGACTTAATCTGTATGGCTTGATTTTGTGTCTTTTTAAATGATAAGTGCTTTCCAGGCGGCTTTCTTTTCTTTGAAGTTAGATGATTTTTGAAAATCTTTTGCAGACCAACTTTCTTGAACCATTAAGGAACTCTAGTGAGCACTCATCCTGTATCAGAGGTACCTGTTGTAATTCTTGCAAATACTGTTTGTGAGAAACACAGGCCTTGATGAATGAATGTATGTCTGAAAGCAATTCATTAGCAGAGCAGGTGAAATGAGGGCTTGGTCTTCAGACAAACCGGATTTTGTACCCATGCAGATTGGTGCTTAAAACACGGTGGTTGTCTGTAGTCTGACTCAATCTTTCTGCAAAATGCCTCAGCCATCCACCTATTTTATTCAGGCAGCAGAACTTTCTGGTTTTATCAAATCTAGATGAAGCACCTTTTTCTCTTGGTTTGTAATCCTTGGATCTATGAAAGAAGTGATTATTTTCCAATCAGTAGTTATCTTCCCACTAGTAGCGAAGCTAAAAGCGTTGATTCCATTTAAAGCCTCTTACCTGTAGGAGAGCCATTTTTAGTATCCAAAATTAGTTTTACCAGAAGATCCAGGGCAGAGACATAATTTTTCACATTCGAACAGTAGTTCACAATGCCAACTTAAAAGGCAGGATCTTCAGACCAGGGCTTTATCAGACAGTGCTACGAGCAAGAGAGGAAAGACTTATTCCTTGCAGCTAACTTCAAGGATTCATCAGTCATCTCACATAGATATTCATTAGCCAATCTTATATTTTTAAATAGTGAAACACCCCTTCAAACATTCTTGGCACTGGATACAGTTGAACCTGAAAATTGCTTTTAAAAAAATTTTTTTAAAAATGCGCCAGCAGGACATTTCAGCCCTATTCTCCAATTGGTCCAGTGGCTTCTCCAATGGGTAGAGTAGTATAGATAGCTGCACCATAGAAACATCTACTTTAGGAATTGTTTCCGAAGGTTCCGTTTCTTGTACCTTAACCAGTGTTGAAACAAAGGTCCTATTTTCTAAATGTTTGCACACCCATTAAATCATGTTATAAGGTCAGGATGAATAGTAAGATAAAACAATATTTCTGTATGTAATCACAATCTGAAAGATTAACAACCCTCAGAGTTCTCGGTGTTGCAGTCCAGCAATTTTAATCTCATTTTCCCCCGTCAGGTGTGTGTAGTGATCCAAGTTAGGTCAATTTTTTTTTATTATTCTTGGCGATTTTTTTTGTGAGAATATTGCGCTTTTCCATTTATGCAATACGGAATTCACAAAGCAGACATGATTTATCAAATTGTACATTATGTTTACTGGCCAAAAGCTGGTCAGTTTATAAAGAATTTTTGCAGACATGGAGTTGTGTAAATATGAATGAATTTTTTATTTCTCTTGCAATTAGAGAGAAAGTATGTCAGTGTTTAGCTTGGCGTCTTGCAGATTTGCTTTATTAAGCAGCAAAATAAAACAGTATCTTACATAATACTAGCTTAAAGAACAGTTGTATTAATCCAGTGATGCAAATGTAAGATTTCCCATCATGCATTGTTGAATGACCAGCTTTCAAGCTTTGTCAAGTCGAAAACATTTTTGAATAAAATATGTCAGGCTTGAGTTGTGCCATATTGTTCAGAAATGCTTTAGACTAAATAAAGAGAGGATCTCCAGTTAACATGGTAATTGTTTATAACTGCATCAGTGGGTTAATACAAACATTTCTATATATTATCTGTTCAGAGAAACCTTAACAGATTTAAACCATAAAGCTTCATATACAAATATTACCAAAGTTCCTCTGCTCTATCAAATTAGGGAAATAAATCTAAAACAGTTTATAAATATTGATGGTAAAAAAAAACTAATGCAATTATGGGAAAATGCATGGGAAAAGAAAAAACCTGTTTTATAAAATTGTTAAATGTTTCAGAGGATAAAAACCACAAAGAAATGCAAACTATTCATGTTCTCTTGGACAACCTTAGTAGGGGACCCATAGAAATAGATAGAAATGTCTTTTCAACTCACCTTTTGACATCTAAAATAATGTAATTGCAAAATAAACATGATTGTTCTTTAAACTATATTGTCCAAATAGGAAGAGCTACGCTTGGCACTGCAAGTTTCCTACAGCACTGTGGAAAATGTAGTTAAAAATCCTCTGCTGATCCAAAGATAGCCAAAATTACAGGAAAGTAACTTAGAAACAGAAACATAGAATGTGACGGCAGATAAGAACCATTCGGCCCATCTAGTCTGCCCAATTTTCTAAATACTTTCATTAGTCCCTAGTCTTATCTTATAGTTAGGATAACCTTATGCCTATCCCACGCATGCTTAAACTCCTTTACTGTGTTAACCTCTACCACTTCAGCTGGAAGGCTATTCCATGCATCCACTACCCTCTCAGTAAAGTAATACTTCCTGATATTATTTTTAAACCTTTGTCCCTCTAATTTAAGACTATGTCCTCTTGTTGTGGTAGTTTTTCTTCTTTTAAATATAGTCTCCTCCTTTACTGTGTTGATTCCCTTTATATATTTAAATGTTTCTATCATATCCCCCCTGTCTCGTCTTTCCTCCAAGCTATACATGTTAAGATCCTTTAACCTTTCCTGGTAAGTTTTATCCTGCAATCCATGAACCAGTTTAGTAGCCCTTCGCTGAAGTAACTTTAAGTTCACATATAAACAAACAACAAGCTTCCTGCTTTCAAGGAACACTATAGGGTCAGGAACAAACATGTATTCCTGACCATAGTGTTAAAACCACCATCTAGCCCCCCTGATCCCTTCCTTACTCCCTAAATATAGTAAAATCTTACTTTTATTCCAGTCTGCAGCTGCTGGTTCTGCCCCTGACATCAGAAGTGATTCTCCAAACCAATCACAATGCTTCCCATATGATTGACGGAGACTGTCAAGGAGGCAGATCAGGGGCAGAGCCAGCACAAGTCATACAGAGCCATGGCCAATCAGCATCTCCTCAGGCATACATTGAATCAATGAATCTATGAGGAAAGTTCAGTGTCGGCATGCAGAGGGTGGAGACACACACAATGTAAGCCACTCTGTGCAGCCATCTGAGGAGTGGCCAGTGGAAGAATCCCTAGAGTTTAAAGGATCACTATAGTGCCAGGAAAACATACTTTCCTGGCACAATAGGGTCTCTAGGTCCACCCTCCCGCTGGGCTCTAGGAGGTGGAAGGGGTAAATCTTACCTGTAATCTTACCGGCGCGGGTAACTCTCCTCTTTTTCGCAGTCATCGGCTGAATGCGCGGCAAGAGCAGCGCGCATTCAGCCAGTCCATAGGAAAGCATTCTCAATGCTTTCCTATGGGCGCTGGCGTCTTCTCACTGTGAAAATCACAGTGAGAAGCGCCTCTGGCGGCTGTCAATGAGACAGCCACTAGAGGCTGGATTAACCCTATTGTAAACGTAGCAGTTTCTCTGAAACTGCTATGTTTACAGTAGAAAGGGTTAAACCTAGATGGACCTGGCACCCAGACCACTTCATTAAGTGGAAGTGGTCTGGGTGCCTATAGTGGTCCTTTAATGTAAACACTGCTTTTTCTCTGAGGGGAAAAAAAACAAAAACAGTGTTTACAGCAAAAAGCCTGAAGGGAAGGATTATAGTCACCACAACAAATAGAAGCTGTAGTTGTTCTGGTGACTATAGTGTCCCTTTAATGTTATTAGTTGTAAGAGAGTAGTAGTGAGAAAATAAGAGTACTGTGGAGGAAGATTGCAGGTTTGAATCAGTGAGCTAATTGAAGAGGGGCGACTATCTGCCAAGAGACAGCAAACTGTCACATCCTTACCTCTGAACTCAAGTACATTCTACGCTCTACGTACCTGATATGCAATGTTCCAAACCCTCACAGATCCATCACAGCTTGCAGAGGCCTAACAAGAAAAAAATATTTAAAAATCAGAGGCAATGGGAGGGGAGAGGCATTATAGAATTAATGAAATAATTGGTTTAAGTAATTAATAGAATTCATTGAACTGTCATTTCTCCACATGTGACCGTTTGTTATTCACTTACACCAGTAAACGGGTTTTGTGGTGGTTATAGAATTTTATCACATGACAGGAGGCTTCCTATTTTGCATAACTTTCTTTACTTATGCCTCCAGCAACACAAGTCAATCATTAAAGGACCACTCTAGGCACCCAGACCACTTCAGCTTAATGAAGTGGTCTGGGTGCCAGGTCCAGCTAGGGTTAACCCATTCTTTTATAAACAAAGCAGTTTCAGAGAAACTGCTATGTTTATTAATGGGTTAAGTCTTCCCCCTCATTGACAGCCGCTAGAGGCGCTTGCGCGATTCTCACTGTGAAAATCACAGTGAGAGCACGCAAGCGTCCATAGGAAAGCATTAATAATAATCCGCGCGTGCGCATTCAGCCGACGGGGAGGAGAGGAGGAGGATCGGAGGCGGAGAGCTCCCCACCCAGCGCTGGAAAAAGGTAAGTTTTACCCCTTTTCCCCTTTCCAGAGCCGGGCGGGAGGGGGTCCTTGAGGGTGGGGGCACCCTCAGGGCACTATAGTGCCAGGAAAACGAGTATGATTTCCTGGCACTTTAGTGGTCCTTTAAACCAATCATAACATGTATCATATCCATATATAAAGCCCTGAACATCACGACTTCCTCTTTCTTTGCTGCTTCCAGTCAAGGCACAGGTCAGAGTATTCTACTCCCACTTTGTTATATTATCAGTACACCTTACCCTTTATGGTTTCATTCTTTGTCTCAGTATTTACCCCTGATCTCCTTCATCCTATCCTCCTTTTCCCTGGACTTGTGTGATTTTATACCACAGGATTTATTTCTGTTCTCTTCAGTCTGTTTCCCTGCCTGCTTGTATGTCGCGATTTGCGGCATTTTACCACGATCACGCTGGACTCCCAGGCTATTTGTACAGGACTCCCTGTATTTGTACCAAGGTACGGAGGGTGTGGGGGGTGCTCAGGGGGCACCGGCCTGTACAGACGGGCCACAATCACAGACCGCGCACCAATTTTGCGCGCAAACGGCGGCCATCTTGGATCTTGAGATCCAGCGAGATCCTCGGCGGCCATCTTAGTTTGCCAATTAGTGATTCCCACGAACTGGCACATGTAATATTTCAAGTCTTATTGTCCTTTCCATTACATGTTCTGATTCCTCTAGCTCTGTGCAAGGGAATCCCTCTTATGTGAAGTATCATAGGTATTGTAGCAGGACATACAGGAATAAAGGATTTATTACTCGAAGTTATCAGGAATTCACCGGTATTAAAACACTACTATTCTGTTACAACTGGACTGTTTTCCACACACTGCTCTTAAAAGGAAAATTACACTGTTTGCTGGAACTCCCATCCTGCTCAGGCTGCACTACCCAGTTGGTTATCTCTCACAGAGTTTATCAGTGCTCAACCCACACAAGTGGAGGCCTTGCAGGATTATCATCATCATTACAGGGGTGACCCCCCTTCACAAAAAAACCCAGACGAGTCTGACACCGGTCCTAGTGACGTATTTACACAGGGGTGATGCACCCCTCTCAATCAGGGGCTTATAATGAAGTACGCTTTAATTGTATGCAGCACCTCCATGCTACAACTGGGGTGATCCACGCAAACCCTTGCCTGTTGGCAAGAGAACTCAGTGTTGCTATACTTCCACTAAATTTCATATACAAAAGTGACCCCGTAAAAAAGCATACTGAGGTTTTGATACCTCCCATTACTGGGCTTTTGTCCCGACCATTAACAGGCTTCGCCCCAACCTTACTGACCGCTCATCCCGGTCGATACGAGAGTGACCCCCTCCCCAGACCACTGTTCAGACTTCTAGTGGTACTGATTATATGATACCTGGGTGACCCCCAGTTGTACGTGGAAGCCACTGTGTAACTACATACGCACTGACGTATACTCTGTCTCTCCACAAACGGGAAGAATTATCTGCCATTATGTCAGACGCTCCATCACCAACAATGGATTTTCAAGCTACGATCAACGCCTCGGTGTCTGCTTCCGTTGAAAAGGCTTTGGCCAAAATGATGACAACCACCACCTGACGAGGCGGACACCACGACTCCAACTCGGCCAGATGCTAAGGACCCTGCCGATTTCAGGGCGGAGGCTGGGTTGTCTAAGCGGCATTGGAAAGGATCCAACACGGCCCTTCCAAGGTGCGAGGGGGAAGACCCTGCTGAAGCGAAGCCGCCAATCGGGGCGACTGGATCGCTCCCCTCCACAACCCCCTTCAAGTTATGGACGAATGGAGGGCAGAGGATTCTCCCTCGGAGGAGGAGGAGGAATGGCAAGACCTACCTCAGGAAGGCGGGGAAATCAGTCAAAGCCCCGAACAGGCAAGCCGCTCAGGCAGAAAGGACCTGGTAAAATGACTGTGGACGTGTATGAAGACGGGGTGTTCCTGGACGAGATGGGCAACCTCATGTTTGATCCGTGTAAGATACGTCACCCAAGATCGTCGGAATGAAACCTGCCGGACCATCTGACTTCATTTATACATTTTTTGGCTGAGGAAGTCGATGGACAAAGGGGGTTCGGGCCAAGCTCAGAGCAGAGTGCCCACGTCCCTTGCTTCCAGACAAGATCGCCATCACTGCAGAGTGGTGGTGTTTATGTCCCGCTCGGGCAGGGACCCACGGAAAGGCGTAGAGAAGGGCATGAAATTGGTCCAAGACAAAATGTTGGACATGATAGGCCCACTAGCAAAGATCCAATACTTCGCAGATTTGGCACTCTCTCAGGGGATGACCTCTGAGGAACACTATATTAGAGAATGGGCACAGCGAGCGATCTGCCTTTTAGGTAACTAATGCTGCCATGTGTGCAGAACGACGTAAAGCAGCCCTATTGACCATAGACTCCAAACCGTTGGACCTGGGAAAGAAGGAGCTAGGATCTCTGGCGAATGGTCTGCTATTTGGCGAACCGTTTCTAGCGGAACTGAAAACACGTCGGCCTATTCACTACACTGAACAAGGCCCAATCATCCATTAGACAAGTCTTCTGGAACCCACAAACAACTCGAGGTATTTTTGGCAGGGCTAGTCGGCAGAGGGGTCGAGCCACCAGCCGCTTCTGGCCATCCGGCCCCAGACGTCCAAATGCTCCACAGCAGTTCTTCCCATCCGCAAGAGCCTCCTTTACAAGGGGATCCTTCCGTACAAGGGGCACTCGAGGCAGAGGACGAGAACGATTCAATTCAGGTGAGCATGAAAAGGTTTTCCATTATGTCACTCAAATATAACTGCTGGCAGACTGTCCCTCTTTCGACAGGAGTGGGAACGCATCTCCACAGACGCCTGTTACAAAAGACTGAAACTATGTAACTGTTTGCTAACCGATGGATACCGTTTGTCACTGCATAAGTTAAAACGAAAAGACGCACGAATGGATTACCCGAACCATTATAAAGACCCCATTCGTGGTACGAACAGGGGACCCCCCAGAATTGGCGTGTGCCGCCACTTAACCCCGTCACCCCGCAAACTGCCGAACACTCGACCACCCGGCCAGCGGCGTGTGGCAGCCATTAACCACACAGGCGGCTGCGGTTTGCGGTTAACCACAACTTAATTGATAGGCCTGGGGGCATCGACGTTCGCATCTAAATACCGAACGGGATCTACCGAAATACCAACCGAACAGCGACCCCCTACAGCGGGCCGCGTGGCGCTCGTTAACTTGTGGTTTCTGCGGTTAACCGCAGGTCAAGTACCCTGCTACCAGGTGGTCCTCATTCACGTACCGAACGAGCTCCACTACCAGACAGACAGCGGGACTTCGCATGAACTGATACCGAGTTTGGGTCCACAAGTTAGAAACGAAATCCCGCTGCCCGCTAAACCATCAGAAAACATGGCCGCCAACAGAGGCTAACAAAATGCCGAACGGACGTTATACGACAGAAACAGTCCATTCTGTTCGTGGGATTAGAGCGCCATTCGCATGTTTTATATACACGAACGCGAGCCTTCAGATGAATGGTAGAATGAGTGGTTTCCCTGTAATGTAAAAGTTATAGATTTTTATGCAGTTTTCTGGGACATAATAAAACGTGGTCTTTTGTGCGCTTGGAGATAATTAGATTGTATAACTGTTGGCCTCATTATCTCCAAGCTGGGCGGGTACTGATTCAAATGATACAGTGTACTGTGATTGGTTACCTGTTTGTACTGTACCTGTATTCCATCAGGTCCACAGGGGGCTGTCCTTGGACCTGAGGAATCACATAAATTGCCATGCTTTGGGCCAGTAAAGGCAGTTCGTTTTGACCCTCAACTTTCAGCCTCGACTCATGTTGTAGGGATCCGGGATATTGATGCTTATTTCGTGCTTGGGGATATTCTACATTTGCAGCTTACTACCGAAAGACCTCCGTTTGACTCTCTGCAGCGGGAACCAGGACATCCAAGCGATCAACCCTCCTGCTAGACCGGGGGCAATCGTAACAGCCTGGATCCTCCAGACTGTGCAAGGGTATGTGATAGAATTTGCCTGTACTCCAATTCAGACCACACGACCACCGCCTCTCCGGTGCGGCAAAGAGCCACATACGCCTCATAGACAAGGAGATAGAAGCACTGTTCGCAAAGGGAGCTGTGGAATTCGCTCCAGACGATCAAGGTTACTTCAGCAACATGTTCGTGGTCAGAAAAAAAAAAAAAAAAAATTAAAAAAAATGGGAGACTACCGTCCGGTCATCAATTTACGAGAACTCAATGGATTTGTGGCTTATCACCACTTCAAGATGGAAGGTATTTACCTTCTGGGAGACTTACTGAACGAACGCGACTGTTTCACACGTCTAGGCTTAAATGACGCATACCTGTCAGTCCCCCTGGCGCAAGAAAGCCGCTCCTTCGTTTCACCTGGAAGGATCACTCCTGCCAATTCACGTCTGCCATTCGGCCTAAGCTCGGCCCCACGGTGTTTTACGAAACTCCTCAAACCAGTCATGGCCCATTTGAGAGAAAGGGGATGCTGCCTCGTGTATCTGGACAATTTGTTGACTTTCTGCAACTCCAACTCCAGAACTCGATCTCAGACGAGATTTATCATTCACTTTCTGGAATCATTGGGGTTTGTAGTTAACAGAGAAAAATCCTTGTTGACTCCATCCCGAATAGTTCAATTCCTCGGGTTCGAGAGACTCCAACTCTTGCGTACTATGTCTCCCCGCATCGAAGATAGCGACAATTCGGAAGGAAATTCGAGGGATACTCAGGTGAGACACCATACCTCTCCGACTACTACCGAGGATAGTAGGTCTACTTTCCTCATCAATACAGGCGATTTTTCCAGGCCTGCTCCACTACCGAGGCATGCAGAGATTGAAAGCTCAATATCTACAAGGCAGATCAAGAGCATTGACAGAGGCAACGAGGGACATCAATTCTGTCTTCCCCGCAACATTACAATCAAGGCAAAATATTTACCGGGAATCAACCTCACAGCGGATTGGTTTTCCAGACACTGGCGAGACGGCAGCGACTGGCGACTGGCCACATCAGTATTCTCAGTGGTGAAGGACCTCAGGGGCCCATTGGTCGTGGACCTGTTTGCGTCTTGGATGAACACACAGTTACTGCGATATTACAGTTGGCTTCCAGACTCAATGCGAGGCAATAGATGTCTTTCTACAACCGTGGCCTCCGAAGGGAGTGTACGCATTCCCACCATTCTCGATGATAGCGAGAGTAATCCATCGCATCAGAGCGACCAAGATTTCGATGAGTCTCGTCACACCGTTGTGGAAAAGTCAGGCGTGGTTTGCGGATTTATTGGCTCTAACACAAGACCATCCTCTACTTCTTCCATCGTTCCCCTTCCTGCTGACAGACCCAAAAGGGGAACCACATCGACTAGTGGTACAGGAGAATCTGGAACTTGTGGTCTGGAATCTTTCAGGGGAGCCTGGTCCGTCGAGGGACTATCGCAACCGGCTAAAGATCTTTTATGGGATTCATGGGCACCAGGTACCCGGAGTTACTTATCAGCATGGAATTCATGGAACCACTGGTGTGTGGGAAGGAATTGTGATCCCTTTACAGCACCTGTCACCACGGTGGCACATTTTTTTGTCCCATCTTTTCACGGAAGCAAGATCCTATCGTTCCATCAATGTGTCACGCTCTGCGATTTCGGCGGTACACGTTCCAGTACAAGGCTCCCCGGTCGGTCAAGACCCTTTGGTATGTCGCCTGTTGCGAGGTATCAAATTGTCCAGACCACCGGGAACCTAAGTATAATCGTTTGAGGGATGTAGAGGTGGTCCTCCGTTTTCTTCGGAATTGGCCGGACAACCCAGATTTATCTCTGCGCCAGCTGTCAGCCAAACTCACATTGTTTCTATGTTCAGTATCCTTTCGACAAGTTTCGGACGTGCGAGCGTTCGACGTGGACAGTTTCTCGATTTAACCAGAAGGAGTTACTTTCACGTAGAACTAAAACAAATTCAGCATCTATATCCTACCACTTTTTCCCTACAGTTCCCCGTTTATGTGTAGTTTCCACACTTACTCGATATGTAGAGGCCACTGCAAAACTTTGAGCTTCTAGTATTGGACAACTGCTGGTGTCTTATACCAAACCCTACAAGCCGGTTACCTCTACTACTCTGGCTAGATGGGTTAGTTGGATCTTATCCCTAGCAGGAGTGGAGACGTGTTCCGGGGATCACTCTGTTCGGGGCGTGGCCCCTTCGAGCGTTCTCGGTGGAAGCTTCTCTAGCTGATATCTTACGTTCCGCAGATTGGACACGTGAAGACACTTAGCGATTATTTTATTTTCGTCAGACCATCTTTCTAGTTATTACCTCAGCTTTAGAAATGCAAAATAGGAAGCCTGCAGTCATGTGATAAAATTGTAGATTATGCTAACGTAGTGTACCTATAATCAATTTTAATAATGACAGGAGGCGAGTATTTTCCCTCCCTTTTTTCTATGGGTTATCTTATTTCACCGTTTCTTTTGCTCAATTATAATATGTATAGTTTATCTATATTATATATGGATATGATGTTTTATGGTAATATACGAGTACTCCGTGATATTATTGTTTAATGCTAGTATTTAAACGATAGGTTATTATTTGTATAGAATATGGATAGAT
This sequence comes from Pelobates cultripes, assembly GCA_933207985.1. Lineage (NCBI taxonomy): Eukaryota > Metazoa > Chordata > Amphibia > Anura > Pelobatidae > Pelobates > Pelobates cultripes. The sequence continues at coordinate 94,493,409 of OW240924.1, read as the reverse complement.
ATAGTATCACTGATATCATGATTGGTTTAAAGTTTAATGATTGATTTGTGCTGCTGGAAGCATAAGTAAAGAAAGTTATGCAAAAATACTCGCCTCCTGTCATTATTAAAATTAAGATTATAGGTACACTACGTTAGCATAATCTACAATTCAACAGTAGATCAACACTAAAAAAAGGATTTGGCTACCGTGCACTGTGACACTTCTGCTTTAAGAAATGCAAAACAGACCAACTTTTCAATTATATTAGAAAACCATCAAAAATAAAAAAATCATTAAAAAGAACTCGATTTTAGTAATATTTTACTGCAAATCCATGGTAAAACAACATTTGCAAACTGTTCCTGACATTAACAACCATGTTATTCACTAAAGGGAGGAATTCAAAACAAGGTTCATATTTTATGTCAAGTGGAATAGGTTTTACCACTTTGTCCTGAAATGTGAAAATTCACAGCTAACAGTTTCATTAGATTATTAACTTATACCTGCAGGTTTAGACCAGAAAGCGAAGTTTAATACACACACACATAAATGGTATCACTCTACAAAATAGGACAATGTTGGTATCTGTATTTATTTTTAATCTTAGTGTGTTCTTTAGCACATTTTAATTTAGCTGTCATTTTAAAAGGGCTGCCAAAAAACACACTGTAGTAAAAGCTTGATGTACTGCGGCTGAGACTACTTTAAGACCGCAATACTTTTTATAAATAACCCCCAGTGTTTTTTCTTTTGTTTATTTGCTACATGTTGCAAAGCAGTGTCATGTATGCTACAAATTTCTATCTAATTAAAAAAAAAATAAAAAAAATTTTTTTTAATGAGAATTCCAGGATAGTTACAGACTAAATTCCCCTTTAACAGGTGGATTGACTCCTACTCGCTTCCTGCGTTTACTGTTTAAACTACAACCCTCAAACTACTCTGCCAGGCTTCAGCCCACAGACAGATGATGAACAGGAGTTGTAGCTGGAAGAGTTCCTGCTTTGCCAACTATTGCCCTTAAATTGAAAAAAAAAAAAAAAAAAAAAAGTACCACATAGACATCTTTGGGGTCAAACGAAACACTTAACACAGGTGCTTCATGTCCACGCATAGTTTTTTGCTGACTGCTGTCTTCTACATTCACCACTTTCACCAAGAAATCCCTAGAGAGGGGAAAAATTTCTTTTTTATATATATTACACTGTTTAGGAGGAATATACACACATACATTAATTTAAAAAAAAAAGTGTGTGTATTTTTAATGTGAGTGCGCTCCTTTAAGACTGCAAATATTGTCCAAAGAACACCCATAAATAGTTTCAGAATTCAAACACAGAACAGAAAGCCCCCTCATAAGGACACTGTTTCTCTGCCTTACCCTGAGCCTGCAGCGATTTTAGTGCCGTCCCCATTGAAAACTACGTGATTAGCATGTGTAGTAAAACGCGTCAGGATTCCATCAGGGTCACCATCCGGATAAGTGTGCAGCTGAATAGCATTGTTGTTTAATGCAGTAACCACTTTACCATTCTACAATAAAATAGAAAATTAAAATGACCAATTCCAAAACATTTACCTCTGATATTAGAATTTATATCACTCCTCTATATTCCACAAATTATACAATGGGGATAGATAACAGAAAGTAAGTGACAAAAAGAGAAGAGAGATCTGCTCAAGTGAGCATGCATTCTAGGAGAAAATTTTTTTTCCAGGATTTGTTAAATGTTACCTTTAAAGCAAAAGAATAAGCCTTTTCACCAACGTTGACTGATCTGGGATCATCATCTAAGCTTTCCCAAATACGTATATCTCCATCACTTCCACAAGTCACCAGACAGCTGAATAAAATAAAATAAATAAATTTAAATTAATGGATAAATAGGTTTACAATGTACAATGCAAAGTCACATCATAGTGTACAGGCTTACACACAATACAAGCAATTGCTGTATAAAACCCACTGATAAACATGTGATTGCAGTGAACATTTTAAGTATGGATTTATAGAGGGCTGTAACGGACCCTTCCATTAATGGACGCTTCCTAGCTTGCGCCGAGGACCACAAGCACCGCACTGGACACCACAACCACCGCAGACTCGACAACCGCCGTAGCTTAACTGGAGCCTCGCCGTCTTCCGTCCACCCTGGATCAGCTTCTGTCCTCCAGGACCATGTGGGGAAGACCTCTCCTCCAGGAGAGTGTATCAGGAACAAGCTCTTAAAAGAGCTAAGTGTTTAAAAGCTCAGGGGAGTATGCAGAGCATTGCAATCCTCAGTGTGATGATAGCAGCTCCCTCCAATAACGAGACAAGGCTACGTATTGTGGGTCAAACAGGATCTCCGGTTTAATGACACACTCTGCTTTTATGCAATTCTCCCCTTCAAGGGAGATGCCCACAGACAACTATACAATACCCAATCACACAATGGTTACATCCCACACATCTCCTCCCCTTAGCCTGAGAGGTAACCCAATTATCCATACATTTTAAAACATACTTTTTACCCAACTTTCATAACTCCAAAACTATACATCCAATATTAATAAAAGTCACATATTAATCAGCACATTCCAAAAATACAAACATACCCAAAAATTATTAGAATCCGTTCAGGAGATACATATAAGTCACTTTTGACCAACACCAGTTCCATGGATTTGGGCTGTGCGGTTGGTCTATTTTACACAGAGAAAATAACTAAGTCCCATTCGAACGAGCGTTCGAATCTTCGAACGGGACTTAGTCTCCAGCCGCAGTGTCACAGTGGAGTAGAAGGTACGGGTCAGCGGTGTTCGTGCAATTGGGTGGCCAAAAACAGTTTCATAGATTTGGCTGCACACTCCGATGACCGCGTCCGAGTGAGTTAAAATGGCCGCCGCCACGTGTTCGGTATTCGAATGGCGGCGACTTCGACTGCATCCGAAGTGCAGTTTAAAAGTACAAATCCTTTCTTTGGGCATTAAAGGGTCAGAAACAGCAATATAAGCCTCAAGTATGCCCACATCAGTTCCTAGAAGGGCAATACATCCCAGGGCCATAGTCATAGGGCAGGAGGCAGGCAAGCAGGCCTCTCCAGGACAAAGTGGCGAAAGGTACTTCATCACAAGTACAAACACCAGCTTCTCTGCTTAGTTCACAGTGACAAAATATCTTCATACAAGGACTAGAATTTAAAGTAATGGGTGAATTACATGGAGCCCATTTACTAGCCTGAAATATTAGATGACAAATCTAGTGCATAAACCGGCTAGTAAGTGAATCTAGCTTTCACCACCACTGTCAATACTTTACCTAGCACGATCATCGAAACAGACATCGGTGTGACCTTCTGGATGTCCGTATCGCATTGGCAACTTCACAGCAGGCATTTTCTATAACAAGAGAGACAGACAGCTCAGTAAAAAAACACTAGATTACTTTAGCATTTTATTAAATTTTCCTAAATATTTATTATAAATTTCAAAGAAAACAGAATCGCATGAAAAGTTAAATGGGAGTTGTATGGTTACGAAGCCAGGTTCCCCTAAAATTACTTTTCCAGTCAACGTTACAGCCGGCAAGATATTACAGGCACTGTCCACCCATATATAATAATGAGTCCATGGAAACGTGGCGATAAACAAAGTTTCACTGCAGCCTTGGCCAGGGAGAGCTCAGCCTGCACTCAGTGAGCATCCCACTCACCTGGAGCGAGGCGGGCGGCCGGGGAGGGGGCTCAGCCGGCATCCCACTCACCTGGAGCGAGGCGGGCGGCCGGGGAGGGGGCTCAGCCGGCATCCCACTCACCTGGAGCGAGGCGGGCGGGCGGCCGGGGAGGGGGCTCAGCCAGCATCCCACTCACCTGGAGCGAGGCGGGCGGCCGGGGAGGGGGCTCAGCCGGCATCCCACTCACCTGAGCGAGGCGGGCGGCCGGGGAGGGGCTCAGCCGCATCCCACTCACCTGGAGCGAGGCGGGCGCCGGGGAGGGGGCTCAGCCGGCATCCCACTCACCTGGAGCTTAGGCGGCGGCTCGAGGGGTCACACAGCATCCCACCTACCTGAGCTGCAGGCGGGATGCACGGGAGGGGGCTCAGCCGGCATCCCACTCACCTGGAGCGAGGCGGGCGGCCGGGGAGGGGGCTCAGCCGGCATCCCACTCACCTGGAGCGAGGCGGGCGGCCGGGGAGGGGGCTCAGCCGGCATCCCACTCACCTGGAGCGAGGCGGGCGGCCGGGGAGGGGGCTCAGCCGGCATCCCACTCACCTGGAGCGAGGCGGGCGGCCGGGGAGGGGGCTCAGCCGGCATCCCACTCACCTGGAGCGAGGCGGGGGGCCGGGGAGGGGGCTCAGCCGGCATCCCACTCACCTGGAGCGAGGCGGGCGGCCGGGGAGGGGGCTCAGCCGGCATCCCACTCACCTGGAGCGAGGCGGGCGGCCGGGGAGGGGGCTCAGCCGGCATCCCACTCACCTGGAGCGAGGCGGGCGGCCGGGGAGGGGGCTCAGCCGGCATCCCACTCACCTGGAGCGAGGCGGGGGGCCGGGGAGGGGGCTCAGCCAGCATCCCACTCACCTGGAGCGAGGCGGGGGGCCGGGAGCGGTAGGTTCCCGCGGTGAGTCCCTGGAGCGGTTTGAATTTGGCGGGAATCCTGTCAGGTGGTGGCGGGAATCCTGTCAGGTGGTGGCGGGAATCCTGTCAGGTTGTGGCGGGAAGCTGCCCCGGGGGTTGCCGGGAGGGGGGGGTCCGAGCTCGGGGTGAGGCAGGGCGGGCCGGGCACAGAGCGGGCCGGGGACGCGATAAACACGGGTTAAATCCTGTAATTACCGAGTTCAGGGGAAATTAAACCGACCGGAAGTGCTCTTCTCACAGTACTGTGTAACCGGAAGTGACGATGCGTTCCAAGCCTCGTTTTCACTCGCACTGTGAGCGGGTCTGGTGACGTCAGAGAGCTCAGTGCTTCTGGGTAAAAAGGTTCCTAGAGTCTCAATAATCCCCACTAGTGGGACATGGCTACTAAACATTGAGCAGTCACTAGCCACCCACTCTGACTGTACACTAACCACACTGCGCCCCCCAATTAAACACCCCGATACCACCATACACCCCAATAAACCCCCCCATTACACTGCGCACCCCAATAAAACACCCCGATACCACCATACACCCCAATAAACCCCCCCCATTACACTGCGCACCCCAATAAAACACCCCGATACCACCATACACCCCAATAAAACACCACGGTACCACCGTGCACCCCAATAAAACACCCCGATACCACCATACACCCCGATAAAACACCCTGATTACACAGCGCAACCCAATAAAACACCCAGATACCACCATACACCCCAATAAAACACCCCGATTACACTGCGCCCCCCAATAAAACACCCGATTACACAGCGCACCCCAATAAAACACCCGATTACACAGCGCACCCCAATAAAACACCCCAATTACACCGCACACCCCAATAAAACACCCCGATTACACAGCGAATCCCAATAAAACACCCCGATTACACCGCGCACCCCAATAAAACAC
>OW240924.1:94470073-94487791 GCA_933207985.1 Pelobates cultripes | reverse complement strand
GGCCGGGGAGGGGGCTCAGCCGGCATCCCACTCACCTGGAGCGAGGCGGGCGGCCGGGGAGGGGGCTCAGCCGGCATCCCACTCACCTGGAGCGAGGCGGGGGGCCGGGGAGGGGGCTCAGCCGGCATCCCACTCACCTGGAGCGAGGCGGGCGGCCGGGGAGGGGGCTCAGCCGGCATCCCACTCACCTGGAGCGAGGCGGGCGGCCGGGGAGGGGGCTCAGCCGGCATCCCACTCACCTGGAGCGAGGCGGGCGGCCGGGGAGGGGGCTCAGCCGGCATCCCACTCACCTGGAGCGAGGCGGGCGGCCGGGGAGGGGGCTCAGCCGGCATCCCACTCACCTGGAGCGAGGCGGGGGGCCGGGGAGGGGGCTCAGCCGGCATCCCACTCACCTGGAGCGAGGCGGGCGGCCGGGGAGGGGGCTCAGCCGGCATCCCACTCACCTGGAGCGAGGCGGGCGGCCGGGGAGGGGCTGTCAGCATCCCACTCACCTGGTGCGAGGCGGGGGGCCGGGGAGGGGGCTCAGCCGGCATCCCACTCACCTGGAGCGAGGCGGGGGGCCGGGGAGGGGGCTCAGCCAGCATCCCACTCACCTGGAGCGAGGCGGGGGGCCGGGAGCGGTAGGTTCCCGCGGTGAGTCCCTGGAGCGGTTTGAATTTGGCGGGAATCCTGTCAGGTGGTGGCGGGAATCCTGTCAGGTGGTGGCGGGAATCCTGTCAGGTTGTGGCGGGAAGCTGCCCCGGGGGTTGCCGGGAGGGGGGGGTCCGAGCTCGGGGTGAGGCAGGGCGGGCCGGGCACAGAGCGGGCCGGGGACGCGATAAACACGGGTTAAATCCTGTAATTACCGAGTTCAGGGGAAATTAAACCGACCGGAAGTGCTCTTCTCACAGTACTGTGTAACCGGAAGTGACGATGCGTTCCAAGCCTCGTTTTCACTCGCACTGTGAGCGGGTCTGGTGACGTCAGAGAGCTCAGTGCTTCTGGGTAAAAAGGTTCCTAGAGTCTCAATAATCCCCACTAGTGGGACATGGCTACTAAACATTGAGCAGTCACTAGCCACCCACTCTGACTGTACACTAACCACACTGCGCCCCCCAATTAAACACCCCGATACCACCATACACCCCAATAAACCCCCCCATTACACTGCGCACCCCAATAAAACACCCCGATACCACCATACACCCCAATAAACCCCCCCCATTACACTGCGCACCCCAATAAAACACCCCGATACCACCATACACCCCAATAAAACACCACGGTACCACCGTGCACCCCAATAAAACACCCCGATACCACCATACACCCCGATAAAACACCCTGATTACACAGCGCAACCCAATAAAACACCCAGATACCACCATACACCCCAATAAAACACCCCGATTACACTGCGCTTTTAATAAAACACCCACAGTACCACCATACACCCCAATAAACCCCCATTACACTCGCTGCCCCAATAAAACACTTGATACCACCACTTACACCCCCAATAAACCCCCATTACACTTTCGCACCCAATAAAACACCCGATATACATACACAATAAGCCCCCATTACACTGCGCACCCCAATAACACCCGATACCATGCTTTATTGAGCACTTGGGTTTGCGTTGCTAATAAAACACCCACGATACACCACCATACACCCGATCTAAAACACCCTGATTACACAGCGCAACCCAATAAAAACACCCAGATACCACCATACACTGACCAAACACCCGATTACCTTTCGCCCCCAATAAAACACCCGATTACACAAGCGCGCCCCAATAAAACACCGATTACACAGGCGCTTTAATAAACACCCCAATTACACGCTTTTACCCCAATAAAACACCCCGATTACACTGCACACCCCAATAAAACACCACGGTACCACCGTGCACCCCAATAAAACACCCTGATACCACCGCGCACCCCAATAAAACACCCCGGTACCACAGCGCACCCCAATAAAACACCCCGATACCACCATACACCCCAATAAAACACCCCGATACCACCGTGCACCCCAATAAAACACCCCAATACCACCATACACCCCAATAAAACACCCCGATACCACCGTGCACCCCAATAAAACACCCCGATTACACAGCACACCCCAATAAAACACCCCAAAACCACCATGCACCCCAATAAAACACCCCGATTACACTACGCACCCCAATAAAACACCCCGATTACACAGTGCACCCCAATAAAACACCCCAATTACACCGCGCATCCCAATAAAATGCCCCGACACACCGCCAATAAAACGTCCCGATTACACCGCGCACCCCAATAAAACACCCCAATTACACCGCACACCCCAATAAAACACCCCGATTACACAGCGCACCCCAATAAAACACCCCGATACCACCGTACATCTCAATAAAACACCCCGATAACACTGTGCACCCCAATACAACACCCCAATACCACCGTAACCCCAATAAAACACCCTGATTACACAGCGCACCCCAATAAAACACCCGATTACACAGCGCACCCCGATAAAACACCCCAATTACACCGCACACCCCAATAAAACACCCCGATACAGCGAATCCCAATAAAACACCCCTACACCGCACCCCAATAAAACACCCCCCAATTACCACCTGCACCCCAATAAACTACACCGTGCATCCCAATAAACACCCCGATTACACAGCGCACCCCAATAAAACACTCCGATTACACCGCGCACCCCAATAAAACACCCCGATTACACAGTGCACCCCAATAAAACACCCCAATTACACCGCGCACCCCAATAAAATGCCCCGATTACACCGCGCACCCCAATAAAACACCCTGATTACACCATGCACCCCAATACAACACATTGATAACACCGCGCACCCCAATAAAACACCCCAATAACACTGTAACCCCAATAAAACACCCCGATAACACCGTAACCCCAATAAAAAAAACCTGATTACACCGTACACCCCAATAAAACACCATGATAACACCGCGCACCCCAATAAAACACCCGATAACACTGTACACCCCCCGATTACACCATGCACCCCAATAAAACACCCCGATTACACAGTGCACCCCAATACAACACATTGATAACACCGCGCACCCCAATAAAACTCCCCGATAACACTGTAACCCCAATAAAACACCCCGATAACACCTTAACCCCAATAAAAAAAAACGATTACACCGTACACCCCAATAAAACACCCTGATAACACAGTGCACCCCAATAAAAACCCCCGATTACACCGGGCACCCCAAGTAAACTGAGCCGGAACTGAGTGAATCCAGCTGGACGCACATTAAACTGAATCAGGACCGTGTGACTCCAGCTGGGCGCACATTAAACTGAATCGGGACAGTGTGAATCCAGCTGGGCGCACATTAAACTGAATCGGGGCCGAGTGAATCCAGCTGGGCGCACATTTAACTGAATCGGGCTTTGTGAATTCAGCTGGGCGCACATTAAACTGAATCGAGACCGTGTGAATCCAGCTGGAAGCACATTAAACTGAATCGGGAGCGTGTGAATCCAGCTGGACGCACATTAAACTGAGCCAGGGCCGAGTGAATCCAGCTAGATGCACATTAAACTGAATCGGGGCCGAGTGAATCCAGCTGGACGCACATTAAACTGAATCCGTCTCTATCTGTGGCTGTCTCTCTCTCTATCTGTGGCTGTCTCTCTTTCTGTGACTGACTGTATCTATCTGTGACTGACTGTCTCTATATGTGTCTGTCTCTCTATCTGTGTCAGTCTCTCTATCTACTATCTGTGTCTGTCTCTCTCTATCTGTGTCGGTTTCTCTATCTACTATCTGTGACTGTCTCTCTCCATCTGTGTCAGTCTCTCTATCTACTATCTGTGACTGTCTCTCTCTATCTGTGTCAGTCTCTCTATCTACTATCTATGTCTGTCTCTATCTGTGACTCTCTATCTGTCTGTGACTGTCTCTCTCTATCTGTGACTGTCTGTCTCTGTAACGGCTACCCCAGTTGGTGAGGGGGTATCAGCCGTTGGGGACGTCCTATTTTCCAGCAAGCCGCTGTTTTTCAGTAATGGAGTTCCTTATTCCCATTCACTGGATCCAAGTAGAGCGCAAGGCAGAGCTCTTAAAATAGCTAGGTGATTAAGCTGAAGATTCCCTTCCAAGAACGAGACAAGGCTAAGTTTTGAAGGGTCAAGAAGAACTGAATTTTAATGGCAGGTACTCTCCTTTTATGCGATGCTTCCCATGCAAGGGAGCCACCCATATAATTATTACAGTAACCAATACAGCACAAGGTACAACCCACACATCTCCTCCCCTTAGATAAGCGTTTAACATAATTAACAAGCACACATTTTTCCCCAAGTTTTGGATGTACCCCAAATATCTGGGGTACATTCATAAATCCGGTATCCCCTGATAGCCCTAATCTGCGGGAGCAACATATTTAAAAATCACCCAGATTGGGTCAGGGGTTCGGGAGTTATGGAACTTTAAAGTTTTGACCGACTGCACAGGCACAATAGCCAAAAACAGTTCCATAAGTTTTGGCCTTGCGGTCGGTCTCCATTCGTGGATTAAGAGTCCCGAAATGCTTGCCATCCGTGAATATCCTGAGGTTCGTTAGCGTCCCCATGTTTAACTTAGTCTCTCTACCGAACGGCGGAATGTTCGGTAGTTTCGGCACAAATTTATGGAAGTCTGGAGGTCTCAGCGGTGTTTGCCTAGTCGAGTGTCCGATTTTAGTTCCAGACACTGGACAGCAAAATACCGATGTTCGGGAGTTTAAGATGGTCACGGCCACGTGTAAAACTCCCGAAATGGCGGCCACCCAGGGACTTAAACTAATCATTCGTATGTTTTCAATATGACTGTATTAACCAAACAGGGAGGTAAATTGAAGCACAATTAGGTATCAGGGTGGTCCGGTGTTCGGTAGTTTTCCTTCGTACGGTGAATGCAGTGTCAATATAGTTTTGGTGAAAACAAACGAATTCTTTAATCTACCGAAAGTCTTTAAAGGACCACTCTAGGCACCCAGACCACTTCAGCTTAATGAAGTGGTCTGGGTGCCAGGTCCTTCTAGGGTTAACCCATTTTTTCATAATTATAGCAGTTTCAGAGAAACTGCTATAATTATGAATGGGTTAAGCCTTCCCCTAATCCTCTAGTGGCTGTCTCACTGACAGCCACTAGAGGCGCTTGCGTGCTTCTCACTGTGATTTTCACAGTGAGAGCACGCCAGCGTCCATAGGAAAGCATTGAGAATGCTTTCCTATGTGACCGGCTGAATGCGCGCGCAGCTCTTGCCGCACGTGCGCATTCAGCCGGCGGGGCGTAACGGAGGAGGAGAGCTCCCCGCCCAGCGCTGGAAAAAGGTAAGTTTTTACCCCTTTCCCCCTTCCAGAGCCGGGCGGGAGGGGGTCCCTGAGGGTGAGGGCACTATAGTGCCAGGAAAACGAGTATGTTTTCCTGGCACTATAGTGGTCCTTTAAAGAAAATCCACACAAATGCAGGCAGAACATACAATTTTCAGACAGCTTGATGTCCTTTGCTGGATAAGAGATATATATATAATCCGTGGTCTCTGTTACTTTATATGTCCCCGGCTAGTTCTTAAAGGGCCAGTAATGCCATATACGAACAGGCTTTGTATTTATGTGCAGGGTAAAGTGGAAAAAGGCAAGAAAATGGTTGATGTTCCCAGGCACATTGTAGGGATTTGTTACAATCTCTATCTGTGACTGTCTGTCTCTATCTGTGACTGTCTGTCTCTATCTGTGACTGTCTGTGTCTGTCTCTATCTGTGTCTGTCTCTATCTGTGACTGTCTCTGTCTGTGTCTGTCTCTATCTGTTACTGTCTCTATCTGTGTCTGTCTCTGTGACTGTCTCTATCTGTGTCTGTCTCTGTGACTGTCTCTATCTGTGTCTGTCTGTGTCTGTCTCTATCTGTGACTGTCTCTATCTGTGTCTGTCTCTGTGACTGTCTGTGTCTGTCTCTATCTGTGACTGTCTCTGTCTGTGTCTGTCTCTATCTGTTACTGTCTCTATCTGTGTCTGTCTCTGTGACTGTCTCTATCTGTGACTGTCTCTATCTGTGTCTCTCTCTATCTGTGACTGTCTCTATCTGTGACTGTCTGTCTCTATCTGTGACTGTCTCTATCTGTGACTGTCTGTCTCTATCTGTGTCTGTCTGTGTCTGTCTCTATCTGTGTCTGTCTCTGTCTGTCTCTATCTGTGACTGTCTCTATCTGTGTCTTTCTCTATCTGTGACTGTCTCTGTCTGTGTCTGTCTCTATCTGTTACTGTCTGTCTCTATCTGTGTCTGTCTCTATCTGTGTCTGTCTCTATCTGTGACTGTCTCTATCTGTGTCTGTCTGTGTCTGTCTCTATCTGTGTCTGTCTCTATCTGTGACTGTCTCTATCTGTGTCTGTCTGTGTCTGTCTCTATCTGTGACTGTCTCTATCTGTGTCTGTCTCTGTGACTGTCTGTGTCTGTCTCTATCTGTGACTGTCTCTGTCTGTGTCTGTCTCTATCTGTTACTGTCTCTATCTGTGTCTGTCTCTGTGACTGTCTCTATCTGTGACTGTCTCTATCTGTCTCTATCTGTGTCTGTCTGTGTCTGTCTCTATCTGTGACTGTCTCTATCTGTGTCTGTCTCTGTGACTGTCTGTGTCTGTCTCTATTTGTGACTGTCTCTATCTGTGTCTGTCTCTGTGACTGTCTGTGTCTGTCTCTATCTGTGACTGTCTCTGTGTCTGTCTCTATCTGTGACTGTCTCTATCTGTGTCTGTCTATCTGTGACTGTCTCTGTCTGTGACTGTCTGTGACTGTCTCTGTCTGTGTCTGTCTCTATCTGTGACTGTCTCTGTCTGTGTCTGTGACTGTCTGTGTCTGTGACTGTCTCTATCTGTGACTGTCTCTCTACATTCTGGGCTGCTAGGGGTTAAGATGTACAGGGGGAGGGGCTGAGGCTGTCTGGTGCGGTGCATGCTGGGAGCTGGAGGAGGCTGGGTAATGTAGTTGAGAGGACAGGAAATGGCTGCTGCTCCCTGTCTGGGGATACATTGTCAGAGCTCTCTGTGAGTCCTGATACATTGTGACAGCTGGAGGTCAGTAAATAGTGGGGCAATTAGAGCAACTACTGGATGGATATGATCTAATGCTAATAACAAGCTGTCTGTCTGTCTGTGCTGTCTGTCTGTGATCTAATGCTAATAACAAGCTGTCTGTCTGTCTGTGCTGTCTGTCTGTGATCTAATGCTAATAACAAGCTGTCTGTCTGTCTGTGCTGTCTGTCTGTGATCTAATGCTAATAACAAGCTGTCTGTCTGTCTGTGCTGTCTGTCTGTGATCTAATGCTAATAACAAGCTGTCTGTCTGTCTGTGCTGTCTGTCTGTGATCTAATGCTAATAACAAGCTGTCTGTCTGTCTGTGCTGTCTGTCTGTGATCTAATGCTAATAACAAGCTGTCTGTCTGTCTGTGCTGTCTGTCTGTGATCTAATGCTAATAACAAGCTGTCTGTCTGTCTGTGCTGTCTGTCTGTGATCTAATGTTAATAACAAGCTGTCTGTCTGTCTGTGCTGTCTGTCTGTGATCTAATGCTAATAACAAGCTGTCTGTCTGTCTGTGCTGTCTGTCTGTGATCTAATGTTAATAACAAGCTGTCTGTCTGTGCTGTCTGTCTGTGATCTAATGTTAATAACAAGCTGTCTGTCTGTCTGTGCTGTCTGTCTGATCTAATGCTAATAACAAGCTGTCTGTCTGTCTGTGCTGTCTGTCTGTGATCTAATGCTAATAACAAGCTGGCTGTCTGTCTGTGCTGTCTCTCTGTGATCTAATGTTAATAGCTGGCTGTCTGTCTGTGATCTAATGTTAATAACAAGCTGTCTGTCTGTCTATGCTGTCTGTCTGTGATCTAATGGTAATAGCTGTCTGTCTGTCTATGCTGTCTGTCTGTGATCTAATGGTAATAGCTGTCTGTCTGTCCATGCTGTCTGTCTATGATCTATTGTTCATAGCTGTCTGTCTGTGATCTAATGGTAATAGCTGCCTGTCTGTCCATGCTGTCTGTCTGTGATCTAATGTTAATACCAGTCTGTCTGTCTGTGGTCTAATGTTAATAGCTGTCTGTCTGTGCTGTCTGTCTGTGATATAATGTTAATAGCTGTCTGTCTATGCTGTCTGTCTGTGATATAATGTTAATAGCTGTCTGTCTGTGATATAATGTTAATACCAGTCTGTCTGTCTGTCTGTCTGCGGTCTGAATGTTAATACCAGTCTGTCTGTCTGTCTGTCTGTGGTCTGAATGTTAATACCAGTCTGTCTGTCTGTCTGTGATCTAATTGTAATACCTGTCTGTCTGTCTTGTTTTGATAGATATATCCAGTAATCATGGAATATGTATTGAATTGATGTCTGTGGAATGAATGCAGAGTTCGCCCCTTCCCCTATTTGGGATCGTGTTTCTATGCAGACAATGCTTCTTCACACAGAATACAATGGTCACATATTAATAGCTGGATTCACAGAATTCTTGTTACATTGATATGAGGACATACAACTCTCATAACACTGAGCCAGCAGCTATCTGTACTGGCAGTGGCAGCTGTCTGACCCCTTTCTACCTCGCCGTCCTTTATACCTTGTGGTATATGATGAGACAGTTTGGGAGTTTCTGACATTTTAATACAGGCTAGCAGCCTGGCCATCCTGAAAATAAATGCTGTGCTGAGATTAAGCACTTATGTTTTTGTTGGAAAATAGAAAAATGGCTGCAGCTTGCCTTGCTACTATTTGATCATTACACAAACTTTTCTCCAAAACATTTAGGGGAATTGGCACCAAACCCCAGCAGCTATAATTCTAACAAGGCACACGCAGGGCATTTTAGGATAATTAACAAGGCACACGCAGGGCATTTTATGATAACTAACAGGCACATGCAGGGCATTTTATGATAATTAACAATGCACACGCAGGGCATTTTATGATAACTAACAAGGCACACGCAGGGCATTTTCTGCTAATTAATAAGGCACACACAGGGCATTTTATGATAACTAACAAGGCACACGCGGGGCATTTTATGCTAATTAATAAGGCACACGCGGGGCATTTTATGCTTACTAACTGGCTATTTCTATCATGCTCTGGTACAGTGAAACTCTGCCAATATGTATTTCTAAATTCTTCCAATTTACACCATTTTCACTAAAGTTATGAAAAGTGAGTGGTTTGCCGTGCAGTCTAGAGTGTGGTGAGTAAACCTCAGAAGAAACTTGGGAATTGTAGATTTAAGGACAAAATCAATATATACATGGCGAGGTAATATGCCATCTTTTTGTTTTGACCTGACATTTGCTCATCCTTAGGGATTCTTCCATAAACCCCAAAGTTTATAGTGAATTGAATCGCAATTGATCCGATAATTCTGAATCTTTGTGGTTGGTTGCCAACTGGGAGACAACTTTAGGGAAACTGTATTTCCAAAGTTTAGTTACCATAATTTTTTGTTATTTCCTATTGCACGGGTATGTAGGTGGAAATTCGTAATTGTACAAAAGCTTCAATGTCTCCATCCCCCCCGCCTCCCTCCATTTTTAATATTGACACTTTTTTACTTTTTTAAATAAAATTCTCCATCCTGCCAAGGGGCACTCAGTTTCTCTGAACCGGTAAAATGACCCCATCAGTTGCTTCTCTTTGAGAAACATTTGATTGGACCACAGACGACGCGGCGTGAAGTGAGCAGGACATTGTTTTGCATCGTTTGTTCAGATATATAAGCGGAGTGTACATGATCAAAAGGAATTAATAACACAAAAAAAGTGTCAAGAATAGGGTTGTAGTAACCCTTTAAATGTCTTCTCCAATCACATACTGCCGTTATTACAGCACATTGTTCTGATAAACTGGGCTCGGGATCCTAGCCGAACCAATCAGTGGGGACCTTCGGCAATCCCAGAACTTAGATTCACTATGATAATCATCTGGGAACCACTGTCTGCTCCTACAATTCAGTCACGCTAAGCCTAAATGGGGTCAGTGATGTCGTTAAACCTTATGGCAGTGAGCAGAATGGGATTTCTAGCTTTTAGAATTTGCCCAGAATCATAGTTTTCCTGCTCAGTGTGGGGAGAATGACCATTACTGGCCGTGACTCATTGATGGAAACGAGGATCACAGGAAATTCCATCCTTTTTAGTTATTGTATGGCTGAGCATTTAACCCCTGCTTCTCCCTCGGCCCCTCACAGAGTGTTTCCTTGTCTTCGCTCTCTTCCTCCGTTTAGAAGTATCGATGTAAATATCTTTCTATTATCAGTGCATGTAAAGCCATGCTCTCCCTCAGCCCCTCACAGAGTGTTTCCTTGTTTTCTCTCTCTTCCTCCGTTTAGTGTGAGAAGTATCGATATAAATATCTTTCTATTATCAGTACACGTAAAGCCATACTCTCCCTCGGCCCCTCACAGAGTGTCTTCCTCCGTTTAGTGTGAGAAGTATCAATGTAAATATCTTTCTATTATCTAAAGACAGAGAAGGCAAGAAAGGGGGAGGGGTGGCCCTGTATGTGAAGGATAGCATAAAATCTAGCCTAATAAAAGTTAGTGAGGCGAACATAGAGTCCGTTTGGGTTACGTTAGTATTTGGTAATCACACAGTAACTCGTGTAGGTGTGATTTATAGGCCCCCATGACAAATTGAAGAGTTAGATAATCTACTAGTTGAGGAAATAGCTAAAATGACAATAAAGGGGGAAGTTATCATCATGGGTGACTTTAATCTTCCTGATGTGAATTGGAAAACAAAAATAGCTGCTTGTGCCGGGAGCACACATATTCTAAACTCACTACTGGGATTGTCTCTAAAACAAGTTGTTGAGGAGCCAACTCGTAAAGAGGCCATACTAGATTTAGTGTTAACAAATGGAGACTTGGTGGCCGCCATTCGTATACCAAACACGAGGTCGCGGCCATTTTAAACACGTGAACGCACAGCGGTGTTCGACGCCCAACTCATGGAACTGAAAACGGATACATTTTGGCGCGAACACCGCTGAAGCCACCGACCTCCCTTCTTGTTCGGTAGAAGTGCACGAACGGCCCTATATTCGGTAGTTTGCACCTGAATATACCATACCAGATAGGAATCCCGTGGAGCTCATTCGTATGAAAACTGACTTTGTGAACACTTTGGCTCCACGGCGATTGGACTGTGTGCATAGGATCTGAGCGCTACTCGGTCCTTTGGTGCGCTCAGATCCTAGCTATCTGGGGACATGTTGAATGCCTGTAAAATGTTATAAAATGTACCAGTTATGTATTTTTATGTCTTTTGTTATTTTCATCTAAAATGGCGTTTAGGCTCTGTCCTGGGAGGTAATTGAATTACTTCACAATTATCTCCCTGAGCATAGCAGAGGGTTCTGGGTAAGGAAAGGGGAATGGCTAAGTGTGTACCCTGTGATTGGTTGCTACAATGTCTTTGTCACAGTCTTCCATCTGGTCCCCTAGGGGAGTGTCCACCAGGTGGGAGACCTGCATAAATACTGGGCAGGTAGCCCTCATTAAACCAGACCACTGCTTGACCCTCAACACGGAGCCTTGTCTCGTCTTTGGGGAGATTTACTGTATGCTGATAGAGACTGATTGCTAGGAGTGTAAACCACTTGGGTGCTTTTCCTATTTGTCTGCTAGCAGCTATTTGTGTGGTTCCAGTTCGGGAGGTTGGAGTGCTATTTTGTATGCAGTTCGGGAGTTTAGAGCATTCCCTTATATGCGGTTTGGGAGTTTGGTGTTCTGCAGTAGCTGTGCCTGTATCTCTGGAAGGGGAGGATCTTCTAAACGGCGGTTTAACCCTTTTATGCCCGGGGTGCCGTTACAATTGGTGGCAAGCGGTGGGATCGTTCCTACAGCCAGAAGGACAACTACAGGAGACACCATTTCTTTGGATTTTACAAATTGAGGGCAACGTATGTCTTGAGTACAGCGACCCTGACAGCACCAGGATGGAACCAGCAGTGGAGTACAGATACTCTCTGAGAGAGTATGACCGTATGGTGTGGTTCTGGCTAAGCTTCTTCGGACCCGATCCACTGGAGAGATCTGTGCGGTTCGTGAGGAACTCAGTGTTCGCGACTCTGCTAGACAGGGCAGAGAGAGAGGGCCAGCTGGCACGTTGGGAGGAACTCCAGCGGCAGGTACAGTTACGGGAAGAGGAGAGTGTAGCGGAGTAGAGGTATTATCCAAGGTAGCTCCACTGGTAGACAGGAACAGCAATCCAAGACAGGTACAAAACAGGTAGCGTAGTTACATGTAGCGGAGTAGAGGTATTATCCAAGGTAGCTCCACTGGTAGACAGGAACAGCAATCCAAGACAGGTACAAAACAGGTAGCGTAGTTACAATCCCTTCCCTCCAAGAACTAGACGACACATAGCTTGGAGGTCAACTGCCAGGTTTATTCACACATTTGCTTTTATGACTTTTTCCCATGCAAGGGAGGTAACTTAACATATCCAATCACATCGTGGTTACCTCCTCTCCCTCTCCTCCCCTTAGATTAACAGTTAAGCTCATTAGTGGGGACAGAGTTTTCCCCCATTTCTGGATGTCCCCTAAATACAGGGGGTATGGTGACAAATGAGGGGTCTCCTGGTTGGTCTGGTCTGGGTGAGCAACATACTCAAATTTCACCCAGATCAGACCAGGGGTTCGGGAGTTACAGACATTCAAAGATTTGACCGACCGCAGGGATTTGGTAGCCGAAAACAGCTCCATGGATTCTGGCCCTGCGGTCGGTCTATTACACTGAACTGAAAATACCGAATGTTCAGCCATCCGGCTCTAATCTTAGGTTCGGATGAATCCCCTAGTCTGGGGGATTCATCCTACCGAACGGCGGGCCGTTCGGCAGTTTGAATCGGGCAGTTCCGTGGTCCTGGAGGTCTGAGCGGTGTCTGGGTAGTCAAGCGCCCGGTTTTAGTTCCAGGCGCTCGACGACCAGGCGCCGCTGTTCGGCAGTTTAAGATGGCCGCCGCCACGTGGTTTTTGTGCGAACGGCGGCCACCCACGAACCCAATTACCTCTCTGGCAACATTGTTTCCCTCTATACAGGGGAAGCACACGACCACAGCAGGGTGGTCGTGCCTTCGGCACTTTCCAGCGATTATTAGGACAAATACAAGGGAATAATAATGCAGGTACAGTCTCTTGTGGCTGCTTCTGCCACAGAGAGCACAGTCTCCATTCCCCAGCGGCAGTGTGATTTATTGGGAATTGGGAGCCCAAGCTCCATTCCCCAGTGGCAGGCTGAGTTACAGGTGACAGAGATAGTTGCTTCTGTCCCCCAGCAGTGGCGTGAATTGCAGGAATTCGGAGCCCAAGCTCCATTCCCCAGCGGCAGGCTGAGTTACAGGGGACAGAGATAGTTGCTTCTGTCCCCCAGCAGCAGAGTGAATTGCAGGGAATTGGGAGCCCATTCCCCAGTGGGAGATACAGCAGGGAATTGGGAGCCCAAGCTCCATTCCCCAGAGGCAGTACGACTTATTGGGAATTGGGAGCCCAGTCTCCATTCCCCAGCGGGAGATACAGCAGGGAATTGGGAGCCTAGTCTCCATTCCCCAGCGGCAGTATGATTTATTGGGAATTAGGAGCCCAGTCTCCATTCCCTAGCGGCAGAGTGTCCTAAAGGGAATAGAGAGCCCAGTCTCCTTTCCCCAGCAGCAGGACCCTGTATTGGGAGCAGAGACAGTCGGTCTCCCTTTCCCGCGGCTGGAGGTATGTATGGGAGAGGAGCGTGTTACCCCCTCTTTCCAGCGGCAGCTTAACATACCAGGGGGGACAGTAAACCCCACAACCGTGCAGATGGGACCGTGGTCTCTGCATTTACAGCATAGGGGATAGGGACGGTTGGTTCTGCCCCCCAGCGACAGGGCTGTTTAGCCAAAGGGGAGACAGTCGGTCTCCCCCTTTGGCAGCAGAGCTGTATATCTAAAGGGGAGACAGTCGGTCTCCCCCTCCACCAACCAGGCTACTCCTGTGGTAGCGCTGGCACCAGGGCAGAGTACCGCTGGTCTCTGCCCACTCAGCAACCCACCAAGTCAGCTTACCAGTCACCCACACAGCCATGGTGAGGCACCTGGACATGAAACATAGAAACATAGAAACATAGAATGTGACGGCAGATAAGAACCATTCGACCCATTTAGTCTTCCCAAAATACTTCCATTACTCCCTAGTCTTATCTTATAGTTAGGATAGCCTTATGCCTATCCCACGCATGCTTAAACTCCTTTACTGTGTTAACCTCTACCACTTCAGCTGGAAGGCTATTCCATGCATCCACTACCCTCTCAGTAAAGTAATACTTCCTGATATTATTTTTAAACCTTTGTCCCTCTAATTTAAGACTATGTCCCTCTTGTTGTGGTAGTTTTTCTTCTTTTAAATGGACAAAGTTCTCCTCTACCCAGGTGAAGTAACCATTTATTGTGGGTGGGCTGTATTACTGATTGTGTGTTGTGGGTGGGCTGCTGGACTAACAAGGGCACTGACCGGCAGGAGGTCAGATACCCTGTTAGTCTGTTTGGAAAAGGTGAGAGATGTGACGAGACCAATCTCGCCACATTGCATTGTAAAAGCCTGGTTGCTCGCCTGTTGCCTTTGGATTATGGCCCCATATTAAAAGCCTTCTTTTTCCCCTTTCTGCCCCGTGTTCGGTAGATTCAATCTACCAAACTAACACGCGAATGACTGGACCACCTGGGAGCTGGAGTGTGTCGGCAATTAACCTCCCAGAAGTGGCGGTTAACCGCAGCTTAATTGACGAATGCTGGGTGGCCGCCATTCGTATACCGAACACGAGGTCGCGGCCATTTTAAACACGCGAACGCACAGAGGTGTTCGACCCCCAACTCATGGAACTGAAGACGGATACATTTTGATGTGAACACCGCTGAAGCCGCCAACCTCCCTTCTTGTTCGGTAGAAGTGCACGAACGGCCCTATATTCGATAGTTTGTACTTGATTACACCATACCCCAGATAGCCATCCCGTGGAGTCTATTCGTATGGAGAACAGACTTTGTGAACACTTTGACTCCTCGGCGATTGGACTGTGTGCATAGGATCTGAGCGCTATTCGGTACTTTTGTGCGCTCAGATCCCAGCTATCTGGGGATGGGTTGCAAGTATATATTTTGTGTGATAAATGTAATATTGTGTATTTTATTGTGTTTTAGTATTTTACTGTAACCATGTGGTTAATGGAGTTTTGCCTCTGTCCTGGGAGATAATTGGATTACTTCCCAATTATCTCCAGGACAGAAGGAGGGAAGTTAGGATGCATTGTGGGGACGTTTTAACTCTGTGTGTCTGTCAGTAGTTCATGTCTGTCCTTTGTCACAGTCTCCCATTTGGTCCCCTAGGGGAGTGTCCACCAGGTGGGAGACCTGCATAAATACTGGGCAGGTAGCGCTTATTAAACCAGACCACTGCTTGACCCTCAACACGGAGCTCTGTCTCGTCATTGGGGGGGGATTTACTGTATGCTGTTAGAGACTGATTGCCAGGAGTGTAAGCCGCTTGGGTGCTTTTCCTGTTCGTCTGAGGTTCCAGTTCGGGAGTTTGGAGTGCTATTTTGTATGCAGTTCGGGCGTTTAGAGCATTACATTATTTGCGGTTCGGGAGTTTGGTGTTCTGCAGTAGCTGTGCCTGTATCTCTGGAAGGGGAAGATCTCCTAAACGGCGGTTTAACCATTTCATGCTGAGGGTGCCGTAACAGTATAAAATAGCACATTCATATAATAAGTCCTTTAATACATCATTAATTAGATCCTGGAAGACAGCTTGAGCATTGTATAACTCGAAAGGCATAACGGTATATTCATGATGTCCATAACGGGTGTTAAAAGCTGTCTTCCATTTTTATCATATGTAACCCCTTAAGGGTTAGTGAACAACAGAAAAAAAAAAATCCTATTTCCTCTTGAGTTGAGCTGCTTTTTAACTTCTGAATCATTTTTTTAATTTTAGAAATAACTATTTTATTGATGTTTAAAATGTGTTTGATATAGAGGTTATGAGCCCAATCAAAATAAGCTACCCCAATTTAAGCCAACAAAAATTTGTTCACAAAACTAGAAAAAGCTCTCACCACAGAAACTAAACTAAAATGGGAGATTGCTACATTAAAAAAAAATATATTGATGAACAAATTACTCCCCCCCCACTCCCCCCTCCGCAAGGTTTCAGATTATTAAAGTTACCTACCTCTGATCAAGATGATATAGAATTTATAGAAAAATGGAATAGCAAACTAGAACTTTGTACCCTTGGTCTCATAGAAACTCTGATTGTAAAAAAAAGTAAAAACTGTCCATCTTACACACAGAGATTAATGACTTAAGAGATAAGCTCCTGCCTTTCACTGAGACCAAGGCGTATAAACAAAATTCGGTACTAATCCAAAGCAAAATAGAAAAGCTTGAGATAGACACCAAACATAAAAATTAAGAAATATATTAGAGATAAAACTAACTATTCTAACAAGCAAGTAAGAACCTACCACTTGAACAAGAGATATACCTCACAAAATCCCCCCTCCCCCCCCACAGAAACTACTCCCATGCACAACTTAATCATGGGAGAATTGACACACACCATGAACCAAGAAGGTATGGTAATACAAATACACGTCACTACAATCACCAACCCGACCAATATCACAATTTCATTAAAAGACGACCTTCTGACTATTCACCACAAAAAATGCGACCCCTCAGAGCTCAAGCCAATCATTACCATGTTCCTTCACACAAATCTCATCACAGTTGTGTACTGAATTTCTCTGCTGAACAGTGTCACTCACTGTCACACAATCGTAAAACTTCACAACGAACATATAATAATATCCAACATTCACCAAAACATCACTACAAACACCCATCACCCAAACCTCAAAGATCATGGTACACTAATGACTACAAGGAATATTTAAATTACTCAAAATCACCTATCATTCCCAATCACCCAAACAGATATCAATTACTGTCAATAGACTGTGAATTTGAAAATGAAGACCAATTTTTAGAAATCAGAACACACCCCAATTCAAAAGTCCAAACACCATACCCACCACACTCACAAAAAAGAACTTTAAGTTTAGAGGAAGAATAAGTGGCAGACGTGAGCAAAAGAAAAGGATTAGAAAGACAATAACTAACCACAACGATCAATGCAATGGCATTTTTAACCTTTCATAAGATTTTAACCACTACCCAAATATCAGATTTAAACAAAGGTCTCAAATTTGCTTCAACGGATACTTTTAAACCATTTGAAGCCTTTTTATATGTTAACAAGTTTGTCTGGAAAGCTACACTCAAAAGATGTTTTATTGACAAAAATAATGAAACCCCAATTTTATCTCCCCCGCCTTCCCTAGTAGATCACCATATTATTAATACACACCTAAGAGAAAAATATAAATTTTATCCATCTCATTTTAAATCTGCCCCACTATGTTTGAAAAATTGGTTACAAAAGATCTTTAAAAAAATCAAAAGCAATAAATATGACCCCTACAATCTCACACAGGCAGAAAGAACTGCACTTAAAGAACTTCAAGAGGACACAGATATAGTTATAAAACCAGCTGACAAAGGGGGAGGGTTGGTAATCCAATCTAATACAATGTACATAGAAGAGGCATACAGGCAATGCA
>OW240924.1:94446292-94469973 GCA_933207985.1 Pelobates cultripes | reverse complement strand
GAACATTATGACATTTCATTTCAGTAGAACATCACTATCATTATTGTGGTCAGTCCATGGGAAATAATCCACAAACAAATATATATAATGGAAAAGTCAATGTTTTGGAAACATTGGAATCCTGTTTTATACCCAAAACAGTGGATTTAGCATAAGTGGACATATTAAATGGTATAGGTTGAATTTTACCAGAGCAGAATGGCCTCTGCATTATGGGGTGTTCTAGAAACTGATATACATAAGGTGAATGCAGAATGTTATTTCTGTTTAAGTACAGTTAATATTCCAAGTGAATTCATAAATTATTGATTTTATATATTAAGTGTTTGTTTTCTCCTTCTGATATTTTACCACATTTCATTCTCTCCACGAGACCAAAAACAGATGATCTGTTATCTCCCCGAATAATGTCCCCTCCAGGATGGACATCGTTCTCACAGATTTCTTACACTAACGGATTGTAGGAAGTGCAGATCCCTCAGGCACCCAGGAAGTAAAGCCCTAAAAGCTATGGATAGTGGTAATTACCCCTCCGTGACACTATGTAATGTACCTCGCTATTATTTTTTACACTTTGTATTCATTGTTATACATACTCTGTATTTGCTGTAATGCAGACAATGTTGGGTCCCTCTCTGTGAAGTCATTGGAGTGCTGGAGGTGTTGGTTTGAGCTCCATTTATCATTCTATCTCTGGGTTAAACCAGTTTGGTGATATTGAGTCACAGTTAATTTCCTTTAATCTTCATACAATGCCTTCTATATCTAACAAACATATAACGGCTGGCTTTGAGAGCCTCTGGGCTGGATTTGTCCATTTAATTGTTTCTAATTAGATATGAACAACCATATGAAGACCTTTTGACAGTAGATAGATGACATCTGGTCTGCCAACTTTATTCATAGAAAAGTACAAATTAAGGTGATTATATTTACTGCTTTTTTTTTTCTCCGTCCAGTGCCAGATTGTGGATCCTGTTCCTCTAGTTCTTTATTAAATCACCCCTCCCCCCCCCCTTTTTTTCTACAATACCCCTGATCTTCTCCAAGATATGCCTTTGGGAGCTTCCTCCATCCTGTAAACCCTGACTTTTCACCTGGGTACTTTGTGTTTCTGAAGATTAGATCTACAATGTGTGTTATGAACAATGATGCAATTGCTGATACGAAGTGTGATCTGTTATAGGTTTTACCTTTGTACTGTCTGTGTAAATGAGTCATAAAGGGCTTTATACGCATTAACCACAGACACTTATTGTGTCGCCTGCACCTCTTTTCTCCCAGAAACACATTTATATGGGGCCCCTTTATTCTCACCAATGATTGGTTTCAGCATTTTGTACTATTAAAGAGCAAGGTATCCTCCTGCTTGTTAAACTGACCATTTTCAGGCTTTGCGATGTATATTGTTAACTTATCTCTAGTTCATGTCTGTTTGTGAGGTGTGAAAAACCACGTGGAAGGAAGAATAGGGTATCTGCACATATTCCTAATATGCCGTGCATTCAGAAAGTATTCAAACCCATTTATTTACATTTTGCAGCCTTGTGCTTTCTTTAAATTATTTCCTCATAATGACAAAGCAAAAAAAACAAATAGATTTTTTGATGCAATTGCAAGTATAGTAAACAGAAATAACTGAAACACTGTGTTGACCTAAGTATTCCGACCCTTAACTCCGTACTTGGTTGAAGCACCTTTGGCAGTAGCCTCGAGTCTTTTTGGTTTTGATGTGTCAAGCTTTGCACACCTGGATCTCTGCAGATCCTATCAAGATATCTCCGGTTGGATGGGAGCTATCAGTGGACAGCCATTTGTAGGTTCCTCCAGAGATGTTCGATTGGGTTCCTATCAGGACTCTGGTTGGTCCACTCAATGACATTCAGAGTTGTCTCTCAGCCACTTTTGCGTTGTCTTGGCTGTGTGCTTTCGGTCTGGACAAGGTGCTGAAAAATATACCCAAAGTATGATTTGCGTACCATCCTGCTTCACTATGAAGTACTGTGCAGGTGACTGGTTTCTTCCAGACATGGCGCTTTAAGGCCAAACTGTTCAATCTTCATTTTATCAGACCAGAGAATCTCGTTTCTCACAGTCTGTGAGATGGTTACATAGGGGCTTTTCTGCACATTCCAAGTGGGCTTTCATGTGTCTCACAGTGCAGAGAGGCTTCTGTCTGGCCAGTCTGCCATAAAGGCCAGACTTGTGGAGTGTTGCAGCAAAGGCTGTCCTCAACTTTATCACATCTGCACGCATGATAGCGGGAGTCCATCGATCTCTTGGCTACCTCTCTTACCAAAGCTATTCTCTGATTGCTGAGAATGGCCAGACAGCCACCTCTAGGTGGTGTCCTGGTTGTTCCAAAATTCTTCCTTTTACGAAAAATGAGGTCACTGTGCTCCTGAGAACCTGCAATGCAGCACAAATTTTTATTGACTTTTTCCAGGTCTGTGCCTTGACAAAATCCTCAAAGCCAGCAAAATGGTCCAATCGAAGGCCTTTACTGACGTTAAATGGAGACGTGGAAGGCGGCAGTGCTGAGCGCTTCATCTGGTCCTGGATAAAAAAAATACAAAACTTATATTGGGGTGTCGGGGGCTAACGAATAGGGCCAATTCGTGAATTAAAAAAAAACAAAAATACAAACAGGTTAAAAAAAACTAAAGAAGATTGGAATAAACTATTAAAGCAATTGCTTCTAATGTAGCTTGTCAATTCATTGATGTTTTATTTATTTCCTCTGAGCTATTTTGCTTTTGAATCTTCCAAAAATAATTATTGGCCCTCCGTTACACTTCAGGTAATGTTCTTTATCCTATGCCCTGGGAATGCTTGCAGAAATGTTCCTTACGTCTTTGATCAGTCAAAATTGCTTCTTCTTTTTTTTTTTTTTTTGGGTAGCCATTACATCTGCAAAAAGAGTTGTGGAGCCACGGGCCCTCGCGGCCTCCTCTCCGGACAGCCACGGGTCTGTGTTTTTAGGGTTCTATAAAAAAACATTTTCTGCCTGGAGATAATACAGTATTCGACTCAATTATCTCCCAGGCAGAGGGGAGGGATTGTGTGTCGTGCATTGGAATACTGTTATTATTGGTCTGTGAATTTGTGCCAAGTGTGGCACCATTAAAATCAGTTCCAGCTTTTCCATTAACATAGAGCCTCGCCTCGTGTTTGTAGGGACCTGCTCTACAAGCAATACCTGCTTCTGTACCGTTTGGATTGATGCTTTGGGATACTTCAGCGCTCTTCTATGGGGAAAGGACATCGCTGGTGGCGGAAACCCCTCCGCTAGCGGGGTGGCCGTCAGTTACCAGCACTATCACCACTGCCAGAACTTCCAGGTTAATGTTACCGACACCATCACCACTGCCAGAACTTCCAGGTTAATGTTACCGACACCATCACCACTGCCAGAACTTCCAGATTATTGTTACCGACACCATCACCACTGCCAGAACTTCCAGATTACTGTTACCGACACCATCACCACTGCCAGAACTTCCAGATTATTGTTACCGACACCATCACCACTGCCAGAACGTAAAAAAAATCAAATAACCACCAGGTTCAGTGAAGAGTTTTATTGATTGTGCGAAGCAACTGTGATCACAGTGAGACTTTAGCAAGTATAGTTTAACATTGTAATAAAAACAAGGATTTTTATACATTGGAAATTGGGGAAACGGAAGCCATCTCCTAATATGGTCAATGTTCTTACAATTTAGGTTTATGCTACCGTTAAAAGATATAAAATCTCTCCTATACATGTGACTGTAAAACGGGAAGCTACAACTGAACAAGTAGGTTTAGAGATTTAACCCCTTCAGGTCTATTCTTCACCTTTAAACGAAGCCTTGCCGAGGTTAACATGCTTCAGTACCCCCTCCCTCCTGACGCCACTACTATAAACTCAACGTGCATCAAAACCACACATCCTGCACCCATCCCTCGGTCTGCTAACACTCTCTCTCTGGCTAACTCTGCCACAAGGTAAAACTGCTGTGACAAAATTGTTCCATCGTTAAGCATAGTTCAGAAAAAGGAAAAATAAATAATTTGAAGAGAAATGAAAATAGTTTGTTCTATAAAATGGCCGACAGCAGTGCAATAGCAGTTTCCACATTTTATCATTACCAGCACCATCACCACTGCCAGAACTTCCAGATTAATGTTACCAGCACTATCACCATTGCCAGAACTACCAGATTAATGTTAACAGCACCATCACCACTGCCAGAACTTCCAGATTAATGTTACCAGCACTATCACCATTGCCAGAACTACCAGATTAATGTTACCAGCACCATCACCACTGCCAGAACTTCCAGATTAATGTTACCATCACCACTGCCAGAACATCCAGATTAATGTTACCAGCACCATCACCACTGCCAGAACTACCATATTAATGTTACCAGCACTATCACTACTGCCAGAACTTCCAGATTAATGTTACCAACACATCACCACTGCCAGAATTTCCAGATTAATGTTACCAACACATCACCACTGCCAGAACTACCAGATTAATGTTACCAGCACTATCACCATTGCCAGAACTACCAGATTAATGTTAACAGCACCATCACCACTGCCAGAACTTCCAGATTAATGTTACCAGCACTATCACCATTGCCAGAACTACCAGATTAATGTTACCAGCACCATCACCACTGCCAGAACTTCCAGATTAATGTTACCATCACCACTGCCAGAACATCCAGATTAATGTTACCATCACCACTGCCAGAACATCCAGATTAATGTTACCAGCACCATCACCACTGCCAGAACTACCATATTAATGTTACCAGCACTATCACCACTGCCAGAACTTCCAGATTAATGTTACCAACACATCACCACTGCCAGAATTTCCAGATTAATGTTACCAACACATCACCACTGCCAGAACTACCAGATTAATGTTACCAGCACCATCACCACTGCCAGAACTTCCAGATTAATGTTACCATCACCACTGCCAGAACATCTAGATTAATGTTACCATCACCATCACCACTGCCAGAACATCCAGATTAATGTTACCAGCACCATCACCACTGCCAGAACATCCAGATTAATGTTACCATCACCACTGCCAGAACTTCCAGATTAATGTTACCATCACCACTGCCAGAACTTCCGTTATGTTACCAGCACCATCACCACTGCCAGAACCACCAGATTAATGTTAACAGCACCATCACCACTGCCAGAACTTCCATGTGTGTTAAAACAAGCACCATCACGCTGCCAGAACTACCAGATTAATGTTACCATCACCACTGCCAGAGCATCAGTTAATGTACCATCCACCATCACCACTGCCAGAACTTCAGATTAATGTTACCAGCACCATCGCCACTGCCAGAACTACCAGATTAATGTTAGCAGCACCATCACCACTGCCAGAACTGTAGTAATGTTAACAGCACCATCACCACTGCACCAGAACTACTAGATTAATGTTGCCATCACCACTTCCAGAACATCAGATTAATGTTACCATCACCATCACCACTGCCAAGAACATCAGGTCCAATGTTACACCATCACCACTTTCTTAGAACATCCAGATTAATGTTACCAGCACCATCACCACTGCCAGAACTGTCAGATTAATATTTACCATCACCACTGCCAGAACTTCCATATTGAAATATTTACCATCACCATCACCACTGCCAGAACTTCCAGATTAATGTGCCAGCGCCATCACCACTGCCAGAACTACCAGATTAATGTTACCAGCACCATCACCACTGCCAGAACACCAGATTAATGTTACCATCACCGCAGAACTACCAGATTAATGTTACCAGCACCATCACCACTGCCAGAACTTCCAGATTAATGTTACCATCACCACTGCCAGAACATCTAGATTAATGTTACCATCACCACTGCCAGAACTTCCAGATTAATGTTACCATCACCATCACCACTGCCAGAATTTCCAGATTAATGTTACCATCACCATCACCACTGCCAGAACATCCAGATTAATGTTACCATCACCACTGCCAGAACATCCAGATTAATGTTACCAGCACCATCACCACTGCCAGAACATCCAGATTAATGTTACCATCACCACTGCCAGAACTTCCATATTAATGTTACCATCACCATCACCACTGCCAGAACTTCCATATTAATGTTACCATCACCACTGCCAGAACATCTAGATTTATGTTACCATCACCACTGCCAGAACTTCCAGATTAATGTTACCATCACCATCACCACTGCCAGAATTTCCAGATTAATGTTAATGTTACCATCACCATCACCACTGCCAGAACATCCAGATTAATGTTACCATCACCACTGCCAGAACATCCAGATTAATGTTACCAGCACCATCACCACTGCCAGAACATCCAGATTAATGTTACCATCACCACTGCCAGAACTTCCATATTAATGTTACCATCACCATCACCACTGCCAGAACTTCCATATTAATGTTACCAGCACCATCACCACTGCCAGAACTTCCAGATTAATGTTACCAACACATCACCACTGCCAGAACTACCAGATTAATGTTACCAGCACCATCACCACTGCCAGAACTTCCAGATTAATGTTACCATCACCACTGCCAGAACATCTAGATTAATGT
Organism: Pelobates cultripes; assembly: GCA_933207985.1. Lineage (NCBI taxonomy): Eukaryota > Metazoa > Chordata > Amphibia > Anura > Pelobatidae > Pelobates > Pelobates cultripes. The sequence continues at coordinate 94,463,342 of OW240924.1, read as the reverse complement.
TACCATCACCACTGCCAGAACTTCCAGATTAATGCTACCATCACCATCACCACTGCCAGAATTTCCAGATTAATGTTACCATCACCATCACCACTGCCAGAACATCCAGATTAATGTTACCATCACCACTGCCAGAACATCCAGATTAATGTTACCAGCACAATCACCACTGCCAGAACATCCAGATTAATGTTACCATCACCACTGCCAGAACATCCAGATTAATGTTACCATCACCATCACCACTGCCAGAATTTCCAGATTAATGTTACCATCACCATCACCACTGCCAGAACTACCAGATTAATGTTACCAGCACCATCACCACTGCCAGAACTTCCAGATTAATGTTACCAGCACCATCACCACTGCCAGAACTACCAGATTAATGTTACCATCACCACTGCCAGAACTTCCAGATTAATGTTACCAGCACCATCACCACTGCCAGAACTTCCAGATTAATGTTACCATCACCACTGCCAGAACATCTAGATTAATGTTACCATCACCACTGCCAGAACTTCCAGATTAATGTTACCATCACCATCACCACTGCCAGAATTTCCAGATTAATGTTACCATCACCATCACCACTGCCAGAATTTCCAGATTAATGTTACCATCACCATCACCACTGCCAGAACATCCAGATTAATGTTACCATCACCACTGCCAGAACATCCAGATTAATGTTACCAGCACCATCACCACTGCCAGAACATCCAGATTAATGTTACCATCACCACTGCCAGAACTTCCATATTAATGTTACCAGCACTATCACCATTGCCAGAACTACCAGATTAATGTTACCAGCACCATCACCACTGCCAGAACTTCCAGATTAATGTTATCATCACCACTGCCAGAACATCCAGATTAATGTTACCAGCACCATCACCACTGCCAGAACTACCATATTAATGTTACCAGCACTATCACCACTGCCAGAACTTCCAGATTAATGTTACCAACACATCACCACTGCCAGAATTTCCAGATTAATGTTACCAGCACTATCACCACTGCCAGAACTTCCATATTAATGTTACCAACACATCACCACTGCCAGAACTACCAGATTAATGTTACCAGCACCATCACCACTGCCAGAACATCCAGATTAATGTTACCATCACCACTGCCAGAACTTCCATATTAATGTTACCATCACCACTGCCAGAACTTCCAGATTAATGTTACCAGCACCATCACCACTGCCAGAACTACCAGATTAATGTTAACAGCACCATCACCACTGCCAGAACTTCCATATTAATGTTAACAGCACCATCACCACTGCCAGAACTACCAGATTAATGTTACCATCACCACTGCCAGAACATCCAGATTAATGTTACCATCACCATCACCACTGCCAGAACATCCAGATTAATGTTACCATCACCACTGCCAGAACATCCAGATTAATGTTACCAGCACCATCACCACTGCCAGAACATCCAGATTAATGTTACCATCACCACTGCCAGAACTTCCATATTAATGTTACCATCACCACTGCCAGAACTTCCAGATTAATGTTACCAGCACCATCACCACTGCCAGAACTACCAGATTAATGTTAACAGCACCATCACCACTGCCAGAACTTCCAGATTAATGTTAACAGCACCATCACCACTGCCAGAACTACCAGATTAATGTTACCAGCACCATCACCACTGCCAGAACTTCCATATTAATGTTACCATCACCACTGCCAGAACATCTAGATTTATGTTACCATCACCACTGCCAGAACTTCCAGATTAATGTTACCATCACCATCACCACTGCCAGAATTTCCAGATTAATGTTAATGTTACCATCACCATCACCACTGCCAGAACATCCAGATTAATGTTACCATCACCACTGCCAGAACATCCAGATTAATGTTACCAGCACCATCACCACTGCCAGAACATCCAGATTAATGTTACCATCACCACTGCCAGAACTTCCATATTAATGTTACCATCACCATCACCACTGCCAGAACTTCCATATTAATGTTACCAGCACCATCACCACTGCCAGAACTTCCAGATTAATGTTACCAACACATCACCACTGCCAGAACTACCAGATTAATGTTACCAGCACCATCACCACTGCCAGAACTTCCAGATTAATGTTACCATCACCACTGCCAGAACATCTAGATTAATGTTACCATCACCACTGCCAGAACTTCCAGATTAATGTTACCATCACCATCACCACTGCCAGAATTTCCAGATTAATGTTACCATCACCATCACCACTGCCAGAACATCCAGATTAATGTTACCATCACCACTGCCAGAACATCCAGATTAATGTTACCAGCACAATCACCACTGCCAGAACATCCAGATTAATGTTACCATCACCACTGCCAGAACATCCAGATTAATGTTACCATCACCATCACCACTGCCAGAATTTCCAGATTAATGTTACCAGCACCATCACCACTGCCAGAACTACCAGATTAATGTTACCAGCACTATCACCACTGCCAGAACTTCCAGTTACCAACACATCACCACTGCCAGAATTTCCAGATTAATGTTACCAGCACCATCACCACTGCCAGAACTACCAGATTAATGTTACCAGCACCATCACCACTGCCAGAACTTCCAGATTAATGTTACCATCACCACTGCCAGAACATCTAGATTAATGTTACCATCACCACTGCCAGAACTTCCAGATTAATGTTACCATCACCATCACCACTGCCAGAACTTCCAGATTAATGTTACCATCACCATCACCACTGCCAGATTAATGTTTCACCACTGCCAGAACCATGTTACCATCACCACTAATGTTACCATCACCATCACCACTGCCAGAACTTCCAGATTAATGTTACCATCACCATCACCACTGCCAGCCAGACCACTGCCATCCAGATTAATGTTACCATCACCACTGCCAGAACATCCAGATTAATGTTACCAGCACCATCACCACTGCCAGAACATCCAGATTAATGTTACCATCACCACTGCCAGAACTTCCATATTAATGTTACCATCACCATCACCACTGCCAGAACTTCCAGATTAATGTTACCAGCACCATCACCACTGCCAGAACTACCAGATTAATGTTACCATCACCACTGCCAGAACTTCCAGATTAATGTTACCGACACCATCACCACTGCCAGAACTTCCAGATTATTGTTACCGACACCAGCACCACTGCCAGAACTTCCAGATTATTGTTACCGACACCATCACCACTGCCAGAACATCCAGATTAATGTTACCATCACCACTGCCAGAACATCCAGATTAATGTTACCAGCACCATCACCACTGCCAGAACATCCAGATTAATGTTACCATCACCATCACCACTGCCAGAACTTCCAGATTATTGTTACCGACACCAGCACCACTGCCAGAACTTCCAGATTATTGTTACCGACACCAGCACCACTGCCAGAACTTCCAGATTAATGTTACCGACACCATCACCACTGCCTGAACTTCCAGATTAGTTTTAAATTGAGAATTGACCGCTCTAATTATACTTTTCTTGAAGGGTGTACTTTGTTTTTTTGATGACAAGTCGTCATTGAATCGCTTTGTTACAATAATGTGGGGAAAGGGTTAATGTGTGTTGCCCCTGAGCTAGCAATCATTTCAGTAAAGTGAGGTTTTGTATAGCTCTCACGGTCTGTATGACTCCTGTATAAACAGAATCGGACACATTGGATTTAATAGGAGCTGTTACAATGTATCAAGGATGCAGCCGGGGATCTCAGAGCCGCGGGGGCACCTACTCTCCCAGGGAGGGGTGGGGGGGGGCACCTACTCTTCAGGTTGGAATGGTGGTGGGGGGCCCTGTCTCCCAGGTGCCAGGGGGCACCCTACTCTTCAAGGTTGGGGGATGGTGGTGGGGGAAGGAGCCACCCTATTCTTGAGTTGGGGGTTGCTGTCAGGTCTACTTGAATGAAGATGATATGGGTATCACCCCTCTGATCCTATTACCAGGAGCCGGCCGTGACGCACAGAGTATCAGCCAATCCTTGCCCTGGGATCGGCGGAGACAGCTGGAGCTCTATAAAACGGAGGGAGCTCGGTGAGGATCAGGTATTAGGAAAGCAACGCTGCTCCTTACTGGATCGAAGCTGCAGATCCCAGAGCTCCCCCGAGTACTTACAGCGCTCCACTGCTCCCCCAGCCCAGGCTCCACTGCCCCCTCTACCTCCCCCAGCCAAGGCTCCACTGCCCCCTCTACCTCCCCCAGCCCAGGCTCCACTGCCCCCTCTACCTCCCCCAGCCCAGGCTCCACTGCCCCCTCTACCTCCCCTACCTCCCCAGCCCCCCACTGCCCCCCTCTACCTCCCCCCAGCCGGGCTCCACTGCCCCTCTCCCCAGCCCTCCACCGCTTCCGCCACCCAGCCCAGGCTCCACTGCCCCCCTCTGTATCCCCTCTAGCGAACCCCCAGCCATCCCTCTGTATCCCCTAGCTGGAACCCCCACATCCTCTGTATCCCCAGCTGAACCCCCACATCCTCTCTGTATCCCCTAGCTGTACCCCCCTACACCTCTGTATCCCCAGCTGAACCCCCACATCCCTCTGTATCCCCAGCTGGAACCCCTGGGCCACCCCTCCCTGTAATCCCCCAGCTGGAACCCCCACACCCCTGTGTATCCCCCAGTGCACCCCCTACCTCCTCTGTATCCCCTAGGTGTACCCCCCACATCCCTCCCTGTATCCCCAGCTGTACCCCCCACATCCCTCTGTAATCCCCCAGCTGAACCCCCACACCCTCCTCCCTGTATCCCCTAGGTGTACCCCCCCACATCCCCCAACCCCCTAGCTGAACCCCACACCCCTCTGTATCCCCTAGCTGGAACCCCCGCCACCCCTCTGTATCCCCTAGCTGAAACCCCACACCCCTCTGTATCCCCTGTGGTGTACCCCCCACATCCCTCTGCATCCCCTCAGCTGAACCCCCACACCCTCTCTGTATCCCCCAGCTGTGCCCCCCACACCCCTCTCTGTATCCCCTGTAGCTGAACCCCCACATCCCTCTGTATCCCCAGCTGGAACCCCCACACCCCTCTGTAACTCCCCTAGCTGTACCCCCACACCCCTCTCTGTATCCCCTAGGTGTACCCCCACATCCCTTCCTGTATCCCCAGCTGAACCCCACATCCTCTCTGTATCCCCTAGCTGAACCCCCACACCCCTCCCTCTGTATCCCCCCTGAAGGAACCCCCACACCCTCTCTGTATCCCCTAGCTGAACCCCCACACCCTCTCTGTATCCCCTAGCTGAACCCCCACACCCTCTCTGTATCCCCTAGGTGTACCCCCACACCCTCTCTGTATCCCCTAGGTGTACCCCCACACCCTCTCTGTATCCCCTAGCTGTACCCCCTCTGGTCCCTGGAGAGGCTGTGCTATAGGGAGTTGTTAAGTTGGATATTTAAGGCTGGCTGAGTAGTTTCTGTGAACTTGGATTCCCTTCCCTTATACTTTAACTCGTAACTGATCAAACAGCCAGCTTTGCTGAGGTCACAGCTCCTGCAGGCAGAGCATATTGGAAAAGGACAGTCTACCTGGTGGGACAAACCACTTCCTGATCTCACTGCTCCCTCTGGGGTCTAGCTCTCTCCTCTCTGGGGGTCTCGCTCTCTCCTCTCTGGGGGTCTCGCTCTCTCCTCTCTGGGGGTCTAGCTCTCTCCTCTCTGGGGGTCTCGCTCTCTCCTCTCTGGGGGTCTCGCTCTCTCCTCTCTGGGGGTCTAGCTCTCTCCTCTCTAGCAGTTCTCTCTGGAGAGGATCAGTTAGTCAGGTTGACATTGTGGGACATTAGAAGATCTCTGGTGCCAGCCATGGATGGTACAAAGCCCCGCACCATGGCAGAGAATGGAGCTGTCAAATTAAACGGGTTCAAGTCAGAAAAGAAGAACCCAGGAACTGCCCTGAGCCGGGTGGGCAGATCTACAGTCAGCACCCCACCTGTGGACAGCTGGAGAGAGGAGGGGACCCGCAGCGAGGAGGACAATGAGCTGCCGCTTACAGCACCATCCTCAGGTCACTGGGAGAGGACCCCAGCAGGCAGGGGCTCCTGAAGACCCCCTGGAGAGCAGCCACAGCCATGCAGTACTTCACCAAGGGCTACCAGGAGACCATATCAGGTAAGTGAGTCCCAGGTACTTACAGATACCTTGTGCAAAAAGTAATACTGACAATTGTAAAGTGCATACCTGAACTAGGCATCTTATTTAACCAGTTACAGAGTGTGACCTGGACCCCCCATAGTGTCACCCAATGTCCTCTGGGTTATTTCATTGAATTTATTTCCACTCCTGGGTCTTCACGTGTGAGGCCACAATAGCTGAAAATATAATGAACTTTCGATTGATTCCAGTTTGTCTAATGTAGCTTCAAGTTTGGGATAATTCTCTCAATACTGAATTGCAATGCTTAGAGTAAAATTGGTCATTCTCCTTATTGGTTTATAGTCCCAGTGAATTTTTTAGAATTCCTAAAATTCCCACAATTACACGTTATTTTATCTGTATGTATATCCAAAATATAGTAAAGCACTGCGCCATTTGTTGGTCCTGTATACAGGACAATGAAACCTGTTTTGCTTAAGAAAGTCGCAGAGCTGTGACGTAGTCGTGTGAGCTTGGAGGTGTCATGGAAGCACTCAATCAGTGATTGGTTTCTACATTTAATACACCATATATACCGTCCGTCTAATAAACATAGAACACACTTACTAGAAATGAGCATTCAAACAAGCCACTGTTATTTAAGATAAAAACATACTTTTTATTTATTTTTATTTTTTTAAAGTAACCACATATATTAGATCTACCTCTGATTTCCATGTACACGTACAAAGTTACAAACTCCAGCTGCAGATAAGCTAGTGAACTGCAGGGCAGCGAAAAATACTGAGGACGTATTGACTCCATAAACAATAACTAGAGATGTGATAACTCTTGTCCCTGGGCCGCTTGCCCTCTAGTTAGTGGCCATTGGATTCCTTCTACCGGCACCTACTTTAGGCTTGTAGCTCTGGGCTGGGGGGTTACACACCACAGTACCCCGATTCCTTGGAGGCTGAATGAATAATTGGACGCAAAGTAGGCCCGGGTGACACCATGTGCCCAGGAAAGTTGGCAGGTGCTGTTGTTGGACAGCTCTTCTCAATAACATCTGTGAGCGGGAGGGAGGGCAGGGCGGTGGGGCAGAGAGTTTATAGATTTTACTAGAATGCACTGTTCAATGAATAAACCCTGGTGGTCAAGTCCTAGCCGAATTACTTTCCAGTAATGTCTTCTTTATTAGTGAGGGTCCTAACAAAAGTGCATTCCCTGAGAAACGGGCAGCATTTAATCTGATAAAATGTTCCATTTATACTTAACGAGGTATCGGTGGCATGACCGCCTTCCATCGCAGTATTTGGTTTTCTCGTTTGCTTTTGAAAACCAGACACGTTAATGAAAAGTTAAGTATTCTTACTATTTATAAAACCCTTATACTCCGCTAAGCTGTATATTCGAGGGTGCAGACTGTGCCTAAGAAAGAATCCAGGGACTCTGCTGTGAAATTAACATTTATAGCACTTTTAACCCTCTTAAATTTAGCAATTTTTATTCACATTTTAAAGATGGAATGGGCCAGCAGGGTCTGTGAACCCGGCTCCTTAACCCTTCCCTAGTTGAAGTCCTATTTTGGCAAAAAGCTCTGACTGTCTGTCATCATTTGACTTCACCAAAACTGGTTCCCAATGGGGCGAGGCTGTCAGTAAATCCACAGAATCACATATTCACTCACGCTGGGAAGGATTGCAGATCTGTGTTTATTCACTCTAAACACATTAGAACGTGTTAAAGGACACTATAGGCACCCGCACCCCTTCCTTTCAATGTTTATCTGGTGTCATACTGGTTGCCCCAGAGGCACTTTTTCCCACCTAGCAGAGTGGTGACCATCTGATTGGCACCGTGTTTTTTTCCATGCACACGCACTAGCTTCCTGAGGCTCTCCTATGCCAGACGCTATAATGCCCCGTTAATAAAGAGTGCACTCATTCCTGGCTATGAGTCTATGGAAAAATCTTTCAACTCTCATAAAATAAAAAACTGTAAACAAAAACCACAAACCGCAGAAAAAATAAACCCCAATGCGAGGTATTTCATGACTTCAAAGATTACTGCTAGCAGTCGGTGACATTTTATACACTTTCTACAGCCATTATTGGGGGACGTAGAATAGCACAGACAAAATTTGATTCCAAAAACAAAGGACTATTCCAGTTAGTGTCTAACAGGTGTAACTAGATTAAACACAATTAGTCAATAGAAGCAAAACAAACGTATCTTTCAATTCATTTTCTTTTCTTTCATTTTTGTGCAAAATATGTTCAAAGTAGCTAAAAAATGACATTAAACATTAGCCGAGATGGTGATCTCTCTCTAGCAGTGTAATTTCCAATCTATTGCATGCATGGCCCTTACTTTTCTGCATATTGTGTGAATTTTGGGTACATGGTGACTGTATCCTACGTGCTGTGTGAATTCTGGGTTCATGGTGACGGTATCCTGTGTACTGTGTGAATTGTGGGTTCATGGTGACTGTATCCTGCGTACTGTGTGAATTCTGGGTTATGGTGACGGTATCCTGCGTACTGTGTGAATTCTGGGTTATGGTGACGGTATCCTGCGTACTGTGTGAATTCTGGGTTATGGTGACGGTATCCTGCGTACTGTGTGAATTCTGGGTTCATGGTGATGGTATCCTGCGTACTGTGTGAATTGTGGGTTCATGGTGATAGTATCCTGCGCACTGTGTGAATTCTGGGTTATGGTGACCGTATCCTGCGCACTGTGTGAATTCTGGGTTATGGTGACGGTATCCTGCGTACTGTGTGAATTCTGGGTTCATGGTGATGGTATCCTGCGTACTGTGTGAATTCTGGGTTCATGGTGATGGTATCCTGCGTACTGTGTGAATTCTGGGTTCATGGTGATAGTATCCTGCGTACTGTGTGAAATGTGGGTTCATGGTGACGGTATCCTGCGTACTGTGTGAATTGTGGGTTCATGGTGACGGTATCCTGCGTACTGTGTGAATTCTGGGTTCATGGTGACAGTATCCTGCGTACTGTGTGAATTCTGGGTTCATGGTGATAGTATCCTGCGTACTGTGTGAAATGTGGGTACATGGTGACGGTATCCTGCGTACTGTGTGAATTGTGGGTTCATGGTGACTGTATCCTGCGTACTGCGTGAATTCTGGGTTATGGTGACCGTATCCTGCGTACTGTGTGAATACTGGGTTCATGGTGACCGTATCCTGCTGTAACGGCTACCCTGGTGTGGTGAGGGTACCAGCCGTTGGGGATGTCCTTTTCTTCCCGGCAAGTAGCTGTGTAGTGATGGAGTCGCCAATTCCCTTCTGCTAGATCAGGAGTGGAAGCAAAGTACAGCTCTGAAAAGAGCTAAGTGATTAAGCTGCATAGACTCCCCTTTCAAGAACGAGACGAGGCTATGTTTTGAAGGGTCAAGAAGAACTGAGGGTTTATTGACAGACACTCTTTTATGCGATTCTGCCCATGCAAGGGAGACACCCACATAATTAGCAGTACAACCAATCCATACAATATACATTCTGTACATCCCCTCCCCTCAGATAACTAAATAACACAATTAAAAAGGAACATATTTTCCCCAAAGTTCGGATGTACCCCAGATAGCTTGTATTTATGGTACTAACATATTTAAAAATCAGCCCATTCGGTTCAGCCGTTCGGGAGATATGGGACTTAGAAGTTTTGACCGACCGCACGGGCACAGTAGCCGAAAACAGTTCCATGAATACTGGCCCTGCAGTCGGTCCAAGATCGTGGGTAAAAACTCCTGAACGGCCGGCCATCCGTATGCCATCCTGGGTTCGCTGAAATCCCCATCTGTTGCTGATTCTTTCTACCGAACGCCTGGTCGTTCTGTAGTTTTGGCGAGGTTTTCCCGAAGGTATGGAGGTCTCAGCGGTGTTCGCCTGTTTTGAGTATCCGATTTTAGTTCCAGACACTCGACGGCAAACACTGCTGTTCGGGAGTTAAGATGGCCGCAAACACGTGGAAGTCCCGAAATGGCGGCTGAGCTTACAGCTCCCATAGCGTTCGTGCGGTCTTTCGACAAAAAGTGCCCATCAAGCAGGGAGGTAAATTAGTCTCAATTAGCAGTCAGGGTGGCCTGTTAGAGGTAGGTAAGCATTCTCATGGAGAATGCTTGAAAAATACCGAACAGCCTTATAATCCATAGGTCTTTTCCAGGCAAACTGTGCTTTTTGTTACATGGCTCCCCTTTTGTGGGACACCCCGGCAGACCCGGATTGATCCTTTTCGGGTCACCGTGGGGCTGTCTGGATTTTGGTTAGGGCATTAGTTCGGTTTGTCTGGACAGGCCATCCGCGTTCCCATTGAGTTTACCCGGCCGATATTGTATGGAGAAATTATAAGGTTGTAACGCCAGGCTCCATCTTAATAAACGGCCATTATCTCCGGCCACGCGGTTCAACCACACGAGGGGGTTATGGTCAGTGATGAGAGTGAACTCCTGACCATACAAATATGGAGTCAATTTCTTTAGGGCCCAGACCAGGGCTAAACATTCTTTTTCCACTGCCGCGTAGCTCACTTCCCTGGGTAGCAGTTTTCTGCTTAGGTACGCGACAGGGTGTTCTCCTCCATCTTCCCCGATCTGGCTTAAAACTGCCCCCAGTCCGTACATGGAGGCATCTGTGTGGATGACAAATCTTTTGTTAGGGACTGGGGTAGATAGCACGGGGGCGTTGATCAATGCATTCTTTAATGTCTGAAATGCTGTTTCGCAGGCGGGAGACCACAGGACTATCCTAGCTAGATTCTTTTTGGTCAAATCTGTTAAAGGCTTGGCGATACTACTATAGTCTGGGACAAATTTCCTGGAGTACCCTGCCGTCCCTAGGAAAGCCAGTACCTGGGTCTTGGTGTGGGGTGTGGGCCAATTAGCCACGGCCTCAACTTTGGCTGGCTACGGCCGTTGCTTCCCACATCCCACCCGGTGTCCCAGGTACTGTAATTCGGCCATGCCAAAATGAAATTTTGCTGGCTTCAGAGTGAGGCCTGCGGCCCTAATCTGATCCAGTACGGCCCCCACCTGTTGGAGGTGTTCTCCCCAAGTTTCGCTGTAGATCGCAATGTCATCCAGGTACGCACAAGCGAAATCCTGGAAGCCATCAAGGAGTCTGTCCACCAAGCGCTGAAAGGTAGCGGGAGCGTTCTTCATCCCGAATGGCATGACCTTGAATTGGTACAAACCAAACGGGGTGACGAAGGCCGACTTGGGGACAGCCTCCTTGGCTAGGGGGATCTACCAATACCCTTTGCACAGATCAATGGTAGTCAGGTATCTCCCCCTAGCAATGCGATCTAGAAGCTCGTCTACGCGGGGCATGGGATACGCATCGGTCACTGTTCGATCATTAAGGCATCTATAGTCGACGCAGAACCTGGTGGTCCCATCCTTTTTGGGTACCAGTACTACGGGTGAGGCCCACGGGCTGTCTGAGGGTTCTATGACTCCTAACTTGAGCATCTCTTGGATCTCTTTCCTCATCTCTTCTTTAACTGCCTCCGGGATCCTGTAGGGGATCTGTCTAAGTGGAGTCTGCCCTGGGGTTTCTACGTAATGGGTAGCTAATGTCGTGTATCCCGGCTTTTGGGAAAATGTCAGTCGCTTCTCAGTCAACAGCTGTCTTATCTGTCCCTTTTCTGCCGGGTTCAACCGCTCCCCTAGGTGGATAGTACCGAGGATATTATTTGGTTCGGGACCTGCTAACAAGTCGGGAATAGGTAGCCCGTCTGAGTCATCTGTACTTGGACTGCAGATGGCTGCAATATCCTCGGCCCTTTCCTGATATTCCTTTAACAAATTTACGTGGAAGGATTTCCGAATCCGGTCATCCTTGTTACTGGCTATTACGTAAGTGGTATCACATACTTGGGCTACCACCTTGTAAGGGCCCTGCCACGAGGTCTGGAGCTTTTTCCCTTTTACTGGTCTGAGGACTAGAACTTTCTGTCCCACCTGGAAGGTTCTCTGGAGGGCACCCCTATCATACCACCTCTTCTGTCGACCCTGGGCCGCCTGGAGATGGTCTCTAGCCATCCGAGCTAACTGCTCCATGCGGTCCCGCATCTCCAGAACATATGGCACAATAGGGACATCCTCATGTTCCATCTTTCCTTCCCAGTGCTCTCGGATGAGGTCGAGGGGGCCTCGAACTCGTCTTCCATAGAGCAGCTCGAACGGAGAGAACCCAGTGGATTCCTGCGGCACCTCTCGGTAGGCAAACAAGAGGTGCAGCAAGAATCGCTCCCAGTCTCTGTATTCCGCTGTAAAGGTCCGCAGTAATTGTTTCAGTGTACCATTAAAGCGTTCACAGAGCCCGTTAGTCTGGGGGTGGTATGGTGAGCTGAAGAGGGTCTTGATACCACAGACTTTCCATAACTATTGGGTCAGATCTGCGGTAAATTGTGTCCCTCGATCAGACAAGATCTCTTGAGGAAACCCCACTCTGGTGAAGATCCCGACCAAAGCACTGGCAACAGTGTCGGCCTGGATATTCGTCAGAGCGACGGCTTCCGGTTAGCGGGTAGCGTAGTCCACTACGGTAAGAATATATTTCTTACCAGAGGGACTGGGATTCGGTAAGGGCCCCACCAGATCGACTGCCACCCTGCTAAATGGTTCCTCGATTACAGGCATGGGTAACAGTCTTGCTTTTAGGTGGTCCCCTCGTTTCCCCACTCGTTGACATACGTCACATGTACTACAGTAGCGTCGCACATCCTTTGAGATTCCCGGCCAAAAGAAGGTCTGGGTAATCCTGTAGGTAGTGCGGTTACCTCCTAAATGTCCTGCCAAGGGAATATCGTGTCCAATTTGCAGAAGTTCCAACCGGTACTTCCTGGGTACCACTAGTTGGCGCTTCTGCGCTTTCTTTTTCCCTTCCCTTCCTTCTATACAGTCGGTCATTATCCTAGATAATCTTCCCAGAAGTCTGGGATAATTATCCCAGACTTCCTCCCCTGTACTTCTCATCCGCCCTACTATCTGCAAATTCCCTGTATTTTTGGAGGGTGTCTCCCTCCCAAATGCTTCGGGGGTGTCCCAAGCTAAGGGTCTCTCTATGGGGTCTGGCCTACGGGTCAGTTCTTGGCTTACTTGGGTCTCCCGTCCTGGTGCAGGGTCGTCTGTAGCATAAGCCTGGGAACGTGTGGTCACTGGGCAAGCGGCAGCAGTTGTAGGCAGATAGGCTGATGCAAGAGGGCCAATGTCAATGCCCAATACGACTTCCACAGGTAAATTGTCCATGATGCCCACAGTGGTCTTCCCAGACCCGACTCCCCAATCCAGGTGTACCCGAGCAGTGGGTAAACGAAAAACAGCTCCTCCGGCAACTCGTACAGCCACAGTGCGGTTGGACAAATGTTCGGGTTTTACCAGATGTCTCTTGCATTAAGGTAATGGTTGCCCCAGTGTGTCTCAATCCTTGCGCCACCTGCCCGTTCACCCGCACCTCTTGTCGGTGATGTTGCCGATTATCTGGTGATGCGGCTTGTATCGGGTCCGCCTCATACAAGATACCCAGGCATTCCTCTGGGCCCACCTCGGTCTCCAGCCAATGGGCGGCCGAGGTACGTGGGGTAGGAATGGGGTTGCGCGGTGAGGCGGTCTCTGTGGGTGGTGAGGGTTGTCGCCAATTGTTAGCTGCCGTCCCCAGGGGGCAGTGGCGGGCAAGGTGTCCTAGGTTGTTGCAGCGATGGCACGCCATCCGGGATACATCTCGTGGGTAGCTAGTGGACCCCTGCGGGCGGGGAGGTACGGGAGCACGGAACTCTGGACGAAAATTACTGGCTGGGGTACGTGGTTCTGACCTGCTCGTTGGGCGGTGAGAGTCTTGACTAACCCTCCTCGTTTTGGCATACTCGTCTGCTAGCCGAGCCGCCTCCTTCAGGTTGCTGGGTCGTCGATCCCTCACCCAGTCTTGTAGATCAGCTGCCAAATCCTGGAAGAAGTGTTCCATTAGGAACAATTGTAGGACTTCCTCCCCTGTACTGGCATTACATCCTTGGACCCAGTGGGAGGCCACTCGCTGTAGACGGTTGGCCCATTCCATGTGAGAGTCCGCGGCCTTCTTTTTAGACTCACGAAATCGGCGGCGGTATGCCTCCGGCGTCACAGCATAACGGGCCAACAGTGCCTTTTTGACCTGCTGGTATTGTAGTATATCCTCTGCGGTGAGGGCCCGAAATGCCTCGTTAGCTTTGCCTGACAGCTTCCCAGCTAAAATAGTAACCCATAGTTCAGGGGGTACCTGGTGTAAGGAGCACTGCCTCTCGAAATCTGCCAAATATCCGTCGATCTCCTCTTCATTCTCTACAAACACCATGAACGCAGTAAATGGCACCTTCTTTGGGGTGGTGGGCGAAGGGGAAGCAGGAACTGTATGTGTAAGGGGCTGTTGGGCTCTTACCAGTTCGATTTAGTGCCCCCTCCTCTCCCGGATATCTGCTTTGGCATCGAGGAACAGCCGCTCAATCATCTCCACGGATGTCTCTGGGTAGAAGGCCAGTCTCCTCTGTACGATACAGGCGACCTCGTCCTCCTCGCTGGATCAGGAGTGGAAGCAAAGTACAGCTCTGAAAAGAGCTAAGTGATTAAGCTGCATAGACTCCCCTTTCAAGAACGAGACGAGGCTACGTTTTGAAGGGTCAAGAAGAACTGAGGGTTTATTGACAGACACTCTTTTATGCGATTCTGCCCATGCAAGGGAGACACGCACATAATTAGCAGTACAACCAATCCATACAATATACATTCTGTACATCCCCTCGGATGTACCCCAGATAGCTTGTATTTATGGTACTAACATATTTAAAAATCAGCCCATTCGGTTCAGCCGTTCGGGAGATATGGGACTTAGAAGTTTTGACCGACCGCACGGGCACAGTAGCCGAAAACAGTTCCATGAATGCTGGCCCTGCAGTCGGTCTAAGATCGTGGGTAAAAACTCCTGAACGGCCGGCCATCCGTATGCCATCCTGGGTTCGCTGAAATCCCCATCTGTTGGTGATTCTTTCTACCGAACGCCTGGTCGTTCTGTAGTTTTGGCGAGGTTTTCCCGAAGGTATGGAGGTCTCAGCGGTGTTCGCCTGTTTTGAGTATCCGATTTTAGTTCCAGACACTCGACGGCAAACACCGCTGTTCGGGAGTTAAGATGGCTGCGAACACGTGGAAGTCCCGAAATGGCGGCTGAGCTTACAGCTCCCATAGCGTTCGTGCGGTCTTTCGACAAAAAGTGCCCATCAAGCAGGGAGGTAAATTAGTCTCAATTAGCAGTCAGGGTGGCCTGTTAGAGGTAGGTAAGCATTCGCATGGAGAATGCTTGCAAAATACCGAACAGCCTTATAATCCATAAGTCTTTTCCAGGCAAACTGTGCTTTTTGTTACACCTGCGTACTGTGTGAATTCTGGGTTATGGTGAACTTATCCTGCGTACTGTGTGAATACTGGGTTCATGGTGACCGTATCCTGCGTACTGTGTGAATACTGGGTTCATGGTGACCGTATCCTGCGTACTGTGTGAATTGTGGGTTCATGGTGACCGTATCCTGCGTACTGTGTGAATTGTGGGTTCATGGTGATAGTATCCTGCGTAATGTGTGAATTCTGGGTTCATGGTGACTGTATCCTGCGTACTGTGTGAATTGTGGGTTCATGGTGATAGTATCCTGTGAACTGTGTGAATTCTGGGTTCATGGTGACAGTATCCTGCGTACTGTGTGAATTCTGGGTTATGGTGACGGTATCCTGCGTACTGTGTGAATTCTGGGTTCATGGTGACAGTATCCTGCGTACTGTGTGAATTCTGGGTTATGGTGACTGTATCCTGCGTACTGTGTGAATTGTGGGTTCATGGTGATGGTATCCTGCGTAGTGTGTGAATTCTGGGTTCATGGTGATGGTATCCTGCGTACTGTGTGAATTCTAGGTTCATGGTAACCGTATCCTGCGTACTGTGTGAATTCTGGATTCATGGTGATGGTAACCTGCGTACTGTGTGAATTCTGTGTTCATGGTGATAGAATCCTGCGTACTGTGTGAATTCTGGGCTATGGTGACGGTATCATGCGTACTGTGTGAATTCTGGGTTCATGGTGACTGTATCCTGCGTACTGTGTGAATTCTGGGTTCATGGTGATGGTATCCTGCGTACTGTGTGAATTCTGGGTTCATGGTGATAGAATCCTGCGTACTGTGTGAATTCTGGGCTATGGTGACGGTATCCTGCGTACTATGTGAATTCTGGGTTCATGGTGACTGTATCCTGCGTACTGTGTGAATTCTGGATTCATGGTGATGGTATCCTGCGTACTGTGTGAATTCTGGGTTCATGGTGATAGAATCCTGCGTACTGTGTTAATTCTGGGTTCATGGTGACTGTATCCTGCAGTATCATTCACTAAGTGAAAGCCATTGGTTTGCAGTTGGATTTGTTTCTGTGATGGATAACCCGGCACCTCGACTGGACACCTCCGCCAACAGATGCTTCCTAGCTGACACTGAGGACCGTAGGCACCGCACCAGACACCACAACACCGCAGACTCCACAACCGCTGTTGCTTAGTTGGGATCTCGCCATCTTCCTCCCACCCTGGACCAACCTCGGATATCCAGGACTGTGTGGGAAAGACCTCTCCTCCAGGAGAGTATAGCTGTATAGCTCTTATAAGAGCTAGTGATATAGTAGTATAGCAGTTCCCCTCCAATCACGAGACCAAGCTACGTGTAGTGGGTTAAGCAGGACTCAATTTTAATGGTGTCACAGCTGGCCTTACATGCAAGTCCCCATGCAAGGGAACAGGATGACCATTGTTACAAGCCAATGATAATGCAGTACAGTAGGTGACACTCCCACACATTACACACAATCCCTCCCCTCAGCCTGGGAGATAATTGAGT
>OW240924.1:94411539-94446192 GCA_933207985.1 Pelobates cultripes | reverse complement strand
TGGGCGCCCGTCCTCCGCCACTTCGTGCAGCTGTGCAAGCGGGGTCTCCAGAAGCCAATTCCTGATGCGGATAGGTGGTAGGCGCAAGGCTCTTAAGGCTCGGGGCACATCTTCTGGCCAGCGCACTTGGATCCAGGCATTCCCCTGCCTAATCTGGAGGCTGAAGGGGAATCCCCACCGGTAGGCTATTCCCTTCTCCCGCAGGGTCGTCGTTAAGGGCCTGAGAGCCCGTCTGGCATCCAGGGTGAGGCCGGACAGGTCTTGGTATAGGGCCACGCTTGCTCCCCGGAAGGGTATATCCGCCATTCCTCGGGCAGCCGTCATGAGGCGTTCCTTAAGGCTGTAGTCATGGAGGCAGCACAGGACGTCTCGTGGCCTGCCATCAGGCCTCTGCGGCCCCAGGGACCTATGTGCCCGGTCCAGCTTGATCACCGCCGGGCATTCCTCTCCAAGAATCTGCCGGAAAAGGGCCTGCAGCGTGTCTTGTAGTGGTGCTGTGTCCGGTTCGGGTAGCCCCCGAATCCGGATATTTTGGCGTCTGCTGCGGTTCTCTAAATCTTCAACTTGGCGCCGAAGGGAGAGGAGCATGTTCCCCTGGCGCGTGGTAGCGAGTTCAGCCGCTTGGTGCTGCGCGCGGCTCGCTTGGGCCTCCGTTTCCAGTGCCTCCACTCTTACTTCCACTGATGAAAGATCCTTCCTCAGGGCTGCACCTTCCTCTTTGACGGCTGCCCGAAGTTCTCTCAGTAGCCCCCCTGTATCTGCCTTGGTGAGCATCTGTGCGGAGATCATTGCCAGCTCCTGTTTAATCAGAGCGAGTGTGTCATCCTGCGTGCCGTCCAGGGTGGGCTCTCCCGCGCTTTCACTGCCTGGGGAGCCGGGCGCCATGTTGTCAGTCGGTCGGCTGCAGCTTAGTGTGCTCGGAGTGCACACGAACTCATCAAGCGTCCCGGTCGGGCGGTGCGGGGTACCCCCCAGGGTGTGGGGCTTCTTGTTCCGGACCATGTTTGTCGGGGTAAGTGCCGGTTTTCGCGTGTTTTAGGGGCCAGGGGGAGTGGAGCTCAGGAATTAGGCGTCCTGTCGCATGCTCGGCTCGGCCACGCCCCCGAGATTTCTATTTATTTATTCCATTTAGGGGGGAGGGAGGGAGAGTGTATGCTTGGCCCATTGAGATTTCCATTTATTTATTCCATTGGGGAGAGGTATGCTTGGCCCATTGAGATTTCCATTTATTTGGTCTCCATTGGGAGAGGTATGCTGGCCCATTGAGATTTTATTTATTTATTCCATTGGGAGTGTATGCTTGGCCCATTGAGATGCATTTATTTATTCCATTGGGGGGAGGGAGAGTGCAAGCTAAATTGGAGGTTTCCATTTATTTATTCCATTGAGGGGGAGGGAGAGTGTATGCTTGGCCCATTGAGATTTCCATTTATTTATTCCATTGAGGGCAGGAGGGAGAGTGTATGCTTGGCCCATTGAGATTTCCATTTATTTATTCCATTGAGGGGGAGGGAGAGTGCATGCTTGGCCCATTGAGATTTCCATTTATTTATTACATTGAGGGGGGAGGGAGAGTGTATGCTTGGCCCATTGAGATTTCCATTTATTTATTCCATTTAGGGGGGAGGGAGGGAGAGTGTATGCTTGGCCCATTGAGATTTCCATTTATTTATTCCATTTAGGGGGGAGGGAGAGTGTATGCTTGGCCCACTGAGATTTCCATTTATTACATTTAGGGGTGGAGGGGGAGTGGGAGTGCAAGCTTAGCTGGGGGGCCCATTGGGAGCCCGTGCCTGGCTGTTTACTGAATAAACCTGGGTGGACTTTTCAATACTGTGTGATAGTGATAAGAGGAGAATCTTCTTTGGTTTTACTTTAACTTCGAGCATGGTGAGTTTTAATCATTCCAGATCTTTTCATGTCCTGTTACATTAATTAATAACAGAAGGAGCTTTACGATCTGCCAGTTATACAGTGCAGACAGTGGCCGGTATTATTACATCAGTGTTTGAATGTACAAATTATTGTTCAGAGCAGTAGGAGTTTAATATCCTGCCTGGGGCGGCTGAGCAAGAGTAAGGGGAATGAAAACACAAGATGCATGTAAAGATCAGCACAGTCAGAATGACCAGCGTCACCAAATATTGAACCTCCCCCCATCACCACCTACTAGACAATAACCAGCTCAAAATAAACCGCTCAACAGACAATAAACAGCTCAACAGACCATAAACAGCTCAAAATAAATTTGGGGATCTTCTACACATATTGAGTGCGCATGGACAAACTGGAGGAAGCTCGTTCCCCATCTTGAGGTCTGCCTTTGGCGTATCACTAGCATTCTCCCTCCTGACCTCTCTCCCACATTCGTATAAACGTGCACCAATTCCAGTGCTTATTAGCTCTCTAAAGCTACGCTGGGCTGTAACGATACGCTGGGCTGTCATGATACACTGAGCTGTAGTAGTTATGGTGCTTACATTGTCCATTTAAACTCAAGCTATGGTTCCTAAATCAATTAACACAAATAGAGCACAGAATGTCCCTTTAATGTCTGTGTAGATGACAGCATGGCGTGCGAGCGATCCATTTATCATCCATTCATTCCTGTCACTTTGCTCGTTTAATTCTCCTGCGTGAAACGTGTTGTGTGCTCGGCTCGCTAACACCTGGCGTTTATTTGGTTAGACATGAAATGCCCTCTGTTACAAAGTGTATTGTATTAACTAATAACCTCTCATTTAAACATGGTTTTATCTGACATCTGAGGACAAACAAAACTGCCAGCTTTTCTAATTAAAGGGAAACTGTCTAGACAAAATCCAGTCCCTTTTAGCCCATTGTACAGCGCTACAGCACATGTAATCGTGCCCTGAATGCCTTCTATGTGCAGTACTGACCAAACACCTATGTTGGCAAAGCTTGCTAGTAATTGGCACCCCTGCGGTAGGCTGGATGGGCCAGTTACAACAAACTAGTCTTATCCCTTTCAGTCTTTTGATGTAACACGTTTTAAAACAAATTTCTGTTCGTGTTTTATGTTTGTTTTGTCAGACTTTGCTAATCCGGTGTTTGACACAGGGACAGTTGAACCTTTCCAGAACCTGTTCGTTCATTAGCTTTTATCCAGCGGGTGAAGATCTTTTCTAAAAGATTAATTGTGTCTTTCTGGGACCTGTGATGGATGAATAGCCTGTGCTCTCAGAGGCTGGATGGAGTTTTCTCATCCAGCCTGTTACATGGATCAGAGCCTACTTGTTTTAATCAATTTGTTTGTTCTTCGCTGCAGAATCACTTTATGGATATTAACCCCTTAAGGACCAAACATCTGGAATAAAAGGGAATCATGACATATTAGACATGTCATGTGTCCTTAAGGGGTTAAAGGGACATGTCACCTTGCTGAAGTGCTTTGTGTGTCAGGATATGCTCATTTTAATTGCAGTTTAAAAAAGGTTTGTAATTGTCTCTCTAAGAAATAATTGCAGAAACTCCTGTGCTCCTGCCACTCGTGCATGGCCGCTCAGACACCCGGGGAGCAAAGAGCGCCTGCTGTCTATCCATGACCACAGGCTCCCTGACTTACCCAACTAGCCTGATGAATGTAAAGCCACGCTCTGCTCAAAATTAGAGGGTTCTCAAAAGAGGCACCTGATTGGTCATTTCCCAGTACAGACTGAAATTCTGGGCGTGCTTAGAAGGGGAGGGCTTGCAAAGACAGCAGACAAGAGATCTGCAGCTTTTTACAAGCTGTTTTTATATATACACCCAATGAAAAATGTATAAATAAATGCATGAATGTTTTTATATGGAGTATATCTACAGTGTTCTAATGATTTGGCCGGGGGAGTGACCTGGACTCCATGGGGACGGCCATCTTTCAGCCCTCACTGGTTGCAGTTTACACAACCAAACCCAGTGTAACAAACCGAGCGCTAGTGTGCGTTCTCAAACCCTGATCTCTTGCTCAGATACCAGCTATCTCACAGTTCTCTGCTCCCCATGTCTCCAGCCTCAGACTTACTGAGAGCTGCCCTGTATGTATCATTTGGGTGTTACTGTAACTGCTGTCATGCACATCCAGGGACAGGCTGCCTGGAGGTCATAGGATTAGAGTCCAGTCGTGTCTGGCCACCATTATTATTAGAGTTTATACGGCACCAACATATTCTGCAGGGCTGTACAATTCTAGATTGTTATATTCTGTATGTAAATTACTTGATAAGAAAGCCCTGCTCTAACAATCTTTAGTGGTTTATAATCCAACTTCATGGATCAGGCGTCTGGCAATCGAAGAGTTAGACCAGCACCATGAGGTCACAAAGTAAAAAATTAGAAATGTTTTACGTTTCTACTGACTGATGTTTGTTTTGTAATACTTCATTTTAATTCACGGTGAAATGAAACGACGAACCGCACTGAGCACGAAAGCTATCATTACCTTAATAAAAGAGAGAATATGACGCAGATTTGCGTTTCCATGGTTACCTGTCCACAGCTGCCAGTAAACCGGAAATGAAAGCATCTGATTTTCTGCAAGACTTGAGATAGGAGAGGCGCCCGTTATCACTGTCCAGAGGATCGATTCCAGGCAAAACTTCCATGTAACCCCTTCACTTCCAGGACCCAGTGACGAGTAATCTTTCTCTGCTCAGACAGCCGTAGCGTACCCTGAAATTCAACCTGCCCAATTCCTGCCGTGGAAACCATAAATAAACTTTACCATTAGAGTAATCATGGGGCCGTCAGGCTGATAAACTACAATTCCCATAATCCAGTGTAATCCTAAATGGTCAGAGGAAGTGTCCTGGCTAATCTCAGTGTGTGTGTATATAATATTATATATCTACCCAGCCCAACACACACACATAGAATGAATTGTTACAGCTTGTAAAGCGCTCCGGATGCGAGTGTTATGTAAAAAATGTTTGACACAAGTACCATGTTCTCAATCGGAGAGAGAAATCATTTAGTACAATAGGATTTACCACCGGTACATACTGAGAACAGAATTCAAGCTTTGCCACCTCTGAGGGTCTGTGAGTCTCTCCTCCAGTGAAATCAGAAACTGGCCGAGCGCTAACGCTGAGTCTCCCCTCGCTCCCATAAATGAATGAAATGCTGATGGAGACAGAATTGCACAAGCATCGTGTGAATCCTTTGGTTCTACATTTTTTCTGTATGTCTTATCACTAGGTGAGTGCAATTTAACATATGCTGAAAAGCACCCCAACATCTTATAAAACAACATTTATTTTGGAGCCTAATTTTCTCTTCCTATTGGAAGATGAAGGCAACAGGGAGTTAAGTTTTATGAAGATTTTATCTTAAAGGACCACTATAGTGCCAGGAAAACATACTCGTTTTCCTGGCACTATAGTGCCCTGAGGGTGCCCCCACCCTCAGGGACCCCCTCCCGCAGGGCTCTGGGGAGAGGAAGGGGTTAAAATCTTACCTTTCTCCAGCGTTGGGCGGGAGCTCTCCGCCTCCTCTTCGGCTGAATGCGCATGCGCGGCAGGTGCTGCTGCGCATTCAGCCAGTCTCATAGCAAAGCATTCATAATGCTTTCCTATGGACGCTGGCGTCTTCTCACTGTGATTTTTACAGTGAGAAGCACGCAAACGCCTCTAGCGGCTGTCAATGAGACAGCCACTAGAGGCTGTATTAACCCATAGGTAAACATAGCTGTTTCTCTGAAAGTGCTATGTTTATAGAAAAAAAGATTAACCCTAGCCGGACCTGGCACCCACACCACTTCATTAAGCTGAAGTGGTCTGGGTGCCTATAGTGGTCCTTTAAACCAAAACAAAATCACAGAAAATTAGTTGTGTTTACCGCCTTGTTTTGCCTGCCAGGGCTGGTTGTGTTTATTACTGTTAGTTGGAAATTCCATTTGCCCATAAGGCGGCCGATGTAGCTCTGTTTCATATCCTCCGGCCCTTGTGAACTGGAATTCCTAGATGAAGAATGTAATGAGAAAATCCAAGTCATGGGGGGATTCTACAACTTTTACCTGGGGAACAAGACGATTTGTCTGTCATTCTGAGCCTCCGTTAATGACCAAATCGCAGAGTTATTTGAGGTGTTCTGTATTTAAATTTAATTGTAATAGTTTTATTTAGCAACAGTATGTTTTATAGCACTGTAGAATCACTAATTGAGATTTGTCTTGTTCCAGATGTGCTGAATGATGCCATATTTGATGAGGACCACGATGAGATGGTGATTGTAAAAGATATCGACATGTTCTCTATGTGCGAGCATCATTTAGTGCCCTTCATTGGGAAGGTAATATGGCGGAATGATGACGGTGATTTACTTCTAACTCTTTGTAATGGACACAGTAAGAAATGATTGGATAGTTTCATAAAATGAATATTAAACACAAACTCTGGAAATAGGTTCACTTCCCCATCAAAAATAATGAACTGGCACATAAACTGCAAATAGGGGTTTATTATGATATAACCTCACAATCCTGAATGTTAAAGGACCACTATAGGGTCAGTAACTCCAACATGTATTCCATGTATGCAGAGGGTGGAGACACTGAATGTCAGTCACACTGTGCAGCACTGCCCCAGGAAGCATCTGCCTCTAGCAGCCATCTGAGGAATGGCCAGTGAAGTTATCACTAGGCTGTAATATAAGCACAGCATTTTCTCTGAAAACACAGTGTTTACTACAAACAGCCTGAAGGGACTGATTCTACTCACCAGAACAAATTCAATAAGCCGTATACCGTACATTAAGCTATATACTGTGAAATAAGCCGTATACCGTACATTAAGCTGTATACTGTGAAATAAGCCATATACCGTATATTAAGCTGTAGTTGTTCTGTTGTCTATTGTGTCCCTTTAAACATAATCCGTTGGGCTGTAGAGGATATTTTTTCTGTTTTGGCGCACCGATGCCAGTTTGTGGTGGTAATTATTTTTACACCCAACCCTCCCTTTTCTTAGGGAATTCTTCCCAATTTTTCCTCGATTGCATTTTTGTTAGATGAGAGTCACAAAAGTTGTAGGACATTTCACACTCAGACAGCGCCCTGGAATGTATTTTTATCAGTATGAAAGCGTGTAGCGCAGACCGGCACGGTGACAAATTAATAACCTGGAAACCATGCCACGGCCTCTTCAGTGTTTCCTTATTTTAGCCTGAGCCACAACAGGATTTTCAAAAAAATGTATTTTATTCAGTATGTGTCTTTATATAAACGTTAACATTTTAATTGGCCAACCGATTTTGTTATGGGGCAGGATGTTCCTTTGGTAATATTCTGAACAGGTTAAACCTGATTTGTTTTGATAGTGACAAAACATATATCAAATCACCCACAATTAATTTTATTTCTAAACTGGAGATTGTGGAGAAATTGCAATTGCACATTTCCTGACGGTTCAGTGTACTGATTGGCATGTTTTGCATAATGTTATAGTTTTTTATCTGCGAGAATTGAATATGATCAGATGTGGTCACACCGCGCTGCCGATCGGGTACTGTGACAGTGTGACCTCACTGATCACGTCCGGTCACACTGAGTTGCCGATCGGGTACTGTGATGGCGTGACCTCACTGATCAGATGCGGTCACACTGAGTTGCTGATCAGGTACTGGGACAGTGTGACCTCACTGATCAGGTGCGGTCACATCGCGCTGCCGATCGGGTACTGTGATGGCGTGACCTCACTGATCAGGTGCGGTCACATCGCGGTGCCAATCGGGTACTGTGATGGCATGACCTCACTGATCAGGTGCGGTCACATTGCGGTGCCAATCGGGTACTGTGATGGCGTGACCTCACTGATCAGGTGCGGTCACATCGTGGTGCCAATCGGGTACTGTGATGGCGTGACCTCACTGATCAGGTGCGGTCACATCGCGGTGCCAATCGGGTGCTGTGACACAGTTCAGTTATTTTGCCCTAATAATCCGCTTTATCCCATCCTCCACACAAGCAAGTTTCAGTATGCGAAAGTTCTAGCTATTAGTCCAGTCAAGCAGAGTTGGATTATTTTTCCTTTCACGATTTAGGATTGTTTTTAAATACAAGTTTTGTAAATCTGAAAGATGGATTCTCCTATATTTCAGGTGCACATCGGATATCTGCCAAACAAACAGGTTCTTGGTCTCAGCAAACTTGCGAGGTAAGCGATTTGCACATCAGACTCTTATTTACAGAATCCGCTCATTCGTCATCTGTTTATCAATGGGAGCATTGACATGTGCTAACAGACTGTCTTTTTCTTCCTAATCCTTGTATAAAGACGCAGAAACGGTCCGCTTGCTATTGTCCTGCTTCCACTAACACAATCAGGAAAACCGTCTCCCACACTTAAAGGACCACTCTAGGCACCCAGACCACTTCAGCTTAATGAAGTGGTCTGGGTGCCTGGTCCTTCTAGGGTTAACCCATTTTTTAATAAACATAGCAGTTGATTATTTTAGACTTAAATAGCAAAACTGTAAATATTTTACAGCTCTCCTTGATCTCTAACAATATGCAACACCATTAAAGGACCACTATAGTGCCCCCACCCTCAGGGACCCCCTCCCGCCCGGCTCTGGAAGGGGGAAAGGGGTTAAAACTTACCTCTTTCCAGCGCTGGGCGGGGAGCTCTCCGCCTCCGTTACGCCCCGTCGGCTGAATGCGCGCGCAGCTCTTGCCACGCGTGCGCATTCATCCGACGGGGCGTAACAGAGGCGGAGAGCTCCCCGCCCAGCGCTGGAAAGAGGTAAGTTTTAACCCCTTTCCCCCTTCCAGAGCCGGGCGGGAGGGGGTCCCTGAGGGTGGGGGCACTATAGTGGTCCTTTAATGGTGTTGCATATTGTTAGAGATCAAGGAGAGCTGTAGAATATTTACAGTTTTGCTATTTAGGTCTAAAATAATCAATTACACCGTTAAAGGGACACTATAGTCACCAGAACAACTACAGCTTATTGAATTTGTTCTGGTGAGTAGAATCGTTACCTTCAGGCTTTTTGCAGTAAGCACTGTCTGTTCAGAGAAAATGCAGTGTTTACGTTACAGCCTAGTGATAACTTCACTGGCCACTCCTCAGATGGCTGTTAGAGATCCTTCCTGGGTCATGGCTGCCTAAAATGCATCCAAACATTCAGTGTCTCCTCCCACTGCATGCACTGAACTTTCCTCATAGAGATTCATTGATTCAATTCATCTCTATGAGGAGATGCTGATTGGCCAGGGCTGTGTTTGAATCATGCTGGCTCTGCCCCTCATCTGCCTCCTTGTCAGTCTCAGCCAATCCTATGGGGAAGCATTGTGATTGGATCAGGCTACAACTTCTGCTGATGTAAGCAGGCAGTGGGCAGGTCTAAATGAAAAATGGACAAAGCCTGCAGCTCCAGACTTGAATACAAGTAAGATTTTACATTTATTAGGGAGGTATAAGGGCCTAGATGGTGGTTTTACCACTATAGGGTCAGGAATACATGTTTGTGTTCCTGACCCTATAGTGCTCCTTTAATTCTTAAAGGAACACTATAGTCACCAAAACAACTTTAGCTGGATGAAGCAGTTTTGGTGTATAGATCATGTCTCTGCAGTCTCACTGTTAAATAGTCTGAAATTTAGGAGTTAAATCACTTTTGTTTCTGTTTATGCAGCCCTAGCCACACCTCATCTGGCTGTGACTGACACAGTCTGCATAAAACCAATGGTTTCATTTTCAGTCAGATGTAACTTATTTTAAATGTTTTTATGTCCTGCTCTGTAAATTGAACTTTCATCACATGAAGGCTCCTGCAGGGTCTAGAAAGCTATTAACAGAGCAGAAAATAATGAAATTCTAAATTAAACATAATTTGCAATAAAGGAAGTACAAACATTAGATGACTCTTTACAGGAAGTGTTTAGGAAGGCTGTGCAAGTCACGTGCAGGGAGGTGTGACAAGGGCTGCATAAACAAAGTGATTTTACTCCTAAATGGCAGAGGATTGAGCAGTGAGACTGCAGGAGCATGATCTATACACCAAAACTACTTCATTTAACTATTTTGTTTGGTAACTATAGTGTCCCTTTTAAATCACAGTTTCAAGATTACGCAAGTGAGAGGTGATATTAAGTTACCTGTATTCAGATGAACATGCAGAGAATCATCCTTCCTGTCTTCTGGGTTTAAGCCACCACCTTGTCCCAGGGCCCTACCAGAAGGATTGTCTACAAACTGGTTTTCTGCAAAGCCATCTAGGGCTGGGCAAATTGTTGATAAACATACTACAGGGGAAATAGCAAGTTGCAGTGTAAATCATCTGGGCATCCACCATTTGCCCAGCCCTACTCGACAAACAGGTAAAGTGTCCTGTGCTATGTCCATGTAAATTCTTCAGCTCTTCATAGCCTTATATGTACAGCCGGGGTCATTTCTCGTGTAATGAGATACCAGGGTTTAACACCGACATCCGGAGAATTCAGCCAGCTGGAATATAAGGTCAGGTAACCCAGTGCAGTAATAAATGCACATTATGACACAAAGTTTTACCGCATGAGACTATATCGCAAATCCCTGCCTCTCCCTATATTCTCAGCATGTTGTGTAATGTGTGGAGAATCATGGGAAATGTAGTCCAGTGAACCTGGAGTGCCTTTATCAGTTATGTTTCTCTAGTGTGCTTGCATAGGACATTATATATTCCTGACCTTTTCCTGTTTAGCAAATCATAAAAAAGGATAATTTGCTTTAATTCTCTTATTCTATCTTTTCCAACACGTGAACAACACTGTATCAACATTTTCCAATTAGATTTGACATTTAATCTGACTGCAGTTTGGTGTTCGAGCACCCGCAGCTGGGATTAAGGAAGTCTTTGTGTATTTCGGCAGTGCTGGTCATTTTCACATTTATTGTGTTTGTTCTGCACGGAGAAGGGTTTTGATGGGACAAGTGGGCAAATCAGCGGCCAGTGAATGTGAGATTCATAGCGATTGTTTGTGTCGTTTTCCCCTTATATTTATACTGGGCCATTCTCTCTCTCTTCACACTGTAACAGAATTTCAGCTTGTTTCACCCATGATCATTCTGTGTCTTTCCTAAGGTCCCCTCTCCATGTCATCCATAGGTCCTATTCTCCTTTTTGTTTCACACTCCCCCCTTTTAATGTTCTTCTTTTCCTGCTGTGATCTCTTCCTGTGTTTAAGATTCAACACAACAGCTCCAAATACCTTTTATAGCGTTGGATTACTGTCCCTTTCCCTCTGTTTGTGAGAGAGTCTCTTGCCGCAGGTATGCGGTCCAATCATTTGGTTCTCCGAGAGGGATTCTGTGCCAGCATTGCTTCTTTCCAAATATAGGCAAAAAAAAAAAAAAGCATTATTCGCACTTAGCAGAAATTCTCTTATAACACAAAATAGGGAAAAAGCAATAAATCCAAATCATCATGTAAGTTCTTATTCGCCTCTGCATGCTGTTGTACATGTAAGCACTCCAAAAAAATAAATACAACTAAATCTTTAGAGTCCCAACATTAGTATAATGTTTAAAAAAAATAAAAGGCTATTTCCAAGTAATAGGGAATTGAATAATAGTTGCACAATAGTCTGTATATTCAGTCGTTTAAATTGATCCAATCCAGGTGTAACTTTGTATCCACCTTAAATTAGAAAAGACACAGACCTAGTGTAACACTGCAAATATTTTATTCTCCCTTAGAAAACCCTTTTGTGGAACTCTTACAGAATATGGTGGTGGAACTTATCTCTAAGGACCAGTATTAGGCATTGATACAGTACAGATAGCAAGTAAAGATAGAAGTGGCGCTTTAAGGATAAAGGTAGGTGACTGGTGCAGCTATACCCAAGTATATCACCACTATGTATACTTAGAACAGATACAATAAAACACAAAAAAAGGTAACAGCGCACACACACACACTAGTGGGTGGTTTACCTGACCAATAAATAGCAGGTATCTCCTCCTTATATACAATAAATGTATCGAATATTGAAATACCTATACAGAGGGTATAAACATAAAACAGAACATAGTGAAATCTGTATATTACACACAATTAAAATGAAAGTTCTGAGTTGGAAACACTCACACTTTAATGAGCCGTTTAAAGTAGGCTCGGGACTTATATGGCTTTTATGTCACTTATATGGGACATACGCATATTCTTTACTCATCAGGCAGGTTCTCCTTTGATGTTAGTGGTCTTCTATAATGGAGCAGGAATCAGAAGCCAGGAACCAGGAGTATCAGAATAAAATATTTATTTGAAAATAAAAAATGATAAGAAATATAGCACAACGCGTTTCAACCAACTAACAGTGGTCTTCCTCAGGTGCTGTTCACAGCTCAAATGAATATACTATTGTTTATATAGGGAACTGTGTTCCAAGCTTAATTGCTTAATTTATTGCACATAAAAAACTAATTACAATTATTATACCTTATATGGTCCGGACCGGATGTGTTCTGCCACCTCCAATATGGCTACACATCCGGTTCGGAAATACAATAAACCAAAGAAATACGTATACAGATATAAAATAAAATCTATCATCCCCATCATAATCTGCCCTCACAGAATATATAAATAGTAGGTAACCATCAAATATAGGGCGTAGTAAGTCAATCACGATCTGCGTTATGTCACTTCCGGTTACGAGTGTCATAATGGAATCCGTCCGTCGCGTCACTTCCGGTTTCGCTGAGAATAAATCAGCAGGACGTTCTTCTTCTTTTCCCATATTCTGACAGTGTTCATGCATCCTAAGGCCAAAGTGGCCATCTTGGAAATGGGCAATTAGTCCACATATGTACACCTCGAGCAGACATAATTATAAAGGGAAAAATCCAAAAAATAAAAATGGAAATAAATAATAAACATTAATTATATATAACATATAAGAATAACATACACATATTCATCATACCTAACAAATAAGGCATAATGTGTATATAAAGTGCTTATCAAAATATAAAATACTATTTAAAATATAAGTTGTAAAATATGACTAAAACTAGTTGTCCAGCAAAATAGTCATAAATAAACACAGGAACAGGAAACTTTAAAAAAGAAAAGAAAAAATATAAATAAGTATAAAACTAAATTTATGATTATTATAACAATTTGTTGATTTCAAAATCAATATTTAGTCCTTTTGGAGTTAGAGACCGTAATTCAAAAATCCATTTGGATTCTTTCAGGCCCAGAGCTCTAGATATATCTCCCCCTCTCCAGTTTCCTACCACTTTTTCAATCGCAAAAAAACTTAGAAATTTGGGGTCCGAACCATGGTGTTGTAAGAAGTGCCTTGATACACTATGGTTTGGAAAACCTTTCTGAATGTTTCTAAGATGTTCATTAATTCTTATTTTAAGCTGACGGGACGTCTTCCCAACGTATTGGTACCCGCAGCTACATTCTAAAAGATAAATAACGTAAGTAGAGTGGCATGTAATTAGAGATTTAATGTGATATTCCTTCTTGGTAACTGAAGTTACCAAGAAGGAATATCACATTTTAAGTGAGTTTTTTTGCGATTGAAAAAGTGGCAGGAAACTGGAGAGGGGGAGATATATCTAGAGCTCTGGGCCTGAAAGAATCCAAATGGATTTTTGAATTACGGTCTCTAACTCCAAAAGGACTAAATATTGATTTTGAAATCAACAAATTGTTATAATAATCATAAATTTAGTTTTATACTTATTTATATTTTTTCTTTTCTTTTTTAAAGTTTCCTGTTCCTGTGTTTATTTATGACTATTTTGCTGGACAACTAGTTTTAGTCATATTTTACAACTTATATTTTAAATAGTATTTTATATTTTGATAAGCACTTTATATACACATATGCCTTATTTGTTAGGTATGATGAATATGTGTATGTTATTCTTATATGTTATATATAATTAATGTTTATTATTTATTTCCATTTTTATTTTTTGGATTTTTCCCTTTATAATTATGTCTGCTCGAGGTGTACATATGTGGACTAATTGCCCATTTCCAAGATGGCCACTTTGGCCTTAGGATGCATGAACACTGTCAGAATATGGGAAAAGAAGAAGAACGTCCTGCTGATTTATTCTCAGCGAAACCGGAAGTGACGCGACGGACGGATTCCATTATGACACTCGTAACCGGAAGTGACATAACGCAGATCGTGATTGACTTACTATGCCCTATATTTGATGGTTACCTACTATTTATATATTCTGTGAGGGCAGATTATGATGGGGATGATAGATTTTATTTTATATCTGTATACGTATTTCTTTGGTTAATTGTATTTCCGAACCGGATGTGTAGCCATATTGGAGGTGGCAGAACACATCCGGTCCGGACCATATAAGGTATAATAATTGTAATTAGTTTTTTATGTGCAATAAATTAAGCAATTAAGCTTGGAACACAGTTCCCTATATAAACAATAGTATATTCATTTGGGCTGTGAACAGCACCTGAGGAAGACCACTGTTAGTTGGTTGAAACGCGTTGTGCTATATTTCTTATCATTTTTTATTTTCAAATAAATATTTTATTCTGATACTCCTGGTTCCTGGCTTCTGATTCCTGCTCCATTATAGAAGACCACTAACATCAAAGGAGAACCTGCCTGATGAGTAAAGAATATGCGTATGTCCCATATAAGTGACATAAAAGCTATATAAGTCCCGAGCCTACTTTAAACGGCTCATTAAAGTGTGAGTGTTTCCAACTCAGAACTTTCATTTTAATTGTGTGTAATATACAGATTTCACTATGTTCTGTTTTATGTTTATACCCTCTGTATAGGTATTTCAATATTCGATACATTTATTGTATATAAGGAGGAGATACCTGCTATTTATTGGTCAGGTAAACCACCCACTGGTGTGTGTGTGTGCGCTGTTACCTTTTTTTGTGTTTTATTGATACAGTACAGTGCACTAGTCGAAATAGATGTATTACCGCTCCGTCGATAGGATATTGCAAACCGATCCTGTGCACTGGAACCGGTGCAGACCTCTGTCTCCTCGGGAAGAACGTCCACTGGGAGTGCCGCTGGACTTGCTCCCAATGTTACCACCAGGCTCGATCTACGCTTTTCGCCTTTTAGATTGGGCTTTCTCAAGATAGGATATCTGGCAGAATTGAATTAAAGTCCGTATGGAATTTCTCTTGTAAACGGAAAAAGTCCAAATAATAACGAGGGGGTATAAAACCATTACAATTCATAAATATCAAACAGCATAGAAAGTATGTATGGAAAAGGTTAATTTGGTATACGGTTTTTACACACTTTACATATATCAAAATAAAATACATTAAAAATAACATAATTAAAACAACTTATGTGTCTCAAAAGGAAAAAACAATTATGTAGCAGAGGGAAGAGAACCCAGAATGGTAGATATTGCAGGAGTTTGTAATTGATCTAATGCTGTGCTGACTAAAGACCAAATTAAGGTCATTAATAAGAATAATTTTCAGCATACAGCCTTGCAGAATAAATCCATTGTCTGCCCTAACAATCAGATGGGCGCACCCAGGAACGCTCTAATGGCAGATCTGGACAAAATTCCAGAAAGAATTCCTGGCAAAAAATCGAATCTAACTATACAGGAAAAAAGGCGTTACAAGAACTACACGGTAATAAAGCAGTACCTGGAAAACCTGCAGACAAAACTGGAGGGTGTTAATCAATACAACAGATGATACAGAATGTAAACTAACTCTGAATGATAAAGACCCCACTATAGATACCAAATAATTACTCCTTACAAAAGGGAAATTCATGGGAATTTTAACTAAAAAAAAAAGTTGCTCCAAGGAGACAGAGGTCTGCACCGGTTCCAGTGCACAGGATCGGTTTGCAATATCCTATCGACGGAGCGGTAATACATCTATTTCGACTAGTGCACTGTACTGTATCAATGCCTAATACTGGTCCTTAGAGATAAGTTCCACCACCATATTCTGTAAGAGTTCCACAAAAGGGTTTTCTAAGGGAGAATAAAATATTTGCAGTGTTACACTAGGTCTGTGTCTCTTCTAATTTAAGGTGGATACAAAGTTACACCTGGATTGGATCCATTTAAACGACTGAATACACAGACTATGGTGCAACTATTATTCAATTCCCTATTACTTGGAAATAGCCTTTTATTTTTTTAAATTTCTTTTATTTAACATTATGCTAATGTTGGGACTCTAACAATTTGGATTTATTGCTTTTTCCCTATTTTGTGTTATAAGGGAATATCTGCTAAGCGCTGATACTGCTTTTTTGCCTATATTTAGCTTTGAAACTTGGGAAGGTTTTTATTGTATTTAGCGGCTCTCTTACACTGTTCTATTTTAACTGATTTGCACTCTTATTTTTATTATTCTCTTCAAATATGATGACACCAAGACCCATTTATTAAATCCGACCCCTGGAATTGTATAATAACACTAAGACGCCCCCCTTTCTTCTTGGCTTTAAAGCAATGAGGAATTATAAGAAATCAGATGACCATTTCTTTGTATTTGTTTTAGGATTGTGGAAATCTACAGCAGACGACTGCAAGGTAAGTACTCTTCCATGATGTAAGTCGACTGATTCTGACATTGAAAGTGCACCCCAGGGCAGATTATTTTTAGATAAAGGTTATGAAAGTCCAGTTTCTTTATATATATACAAGCTTATCTCCTGTCTCGTTATCAGTGCCAGGTTCAAAGGTACATCTTTCCACAGCTGAGCTCCGGCCGCTGCTTACTTTGACATAAAATCTTTTGACAGTGGACAGAATGTCTGTATATTAGCTGTCAGCAATGAAAGGCCAAAATGCAAATCAAACACGGTGGAGCCTGCAGTCTTTTTATTCTATTCTATATTTTATGCTGGTGATTTTTGGATTATTTGAAATAAAAATCACATGCACAAAATAATTATTTATGCATATTTTAAGCTTATATCCAGATATAAAATTATAATCCGTACTTTTATTAAAAAAAAACAAAAATCAGATGTCTGTTGAGCAACACTCAAAACTTAACGAAATCTTATATTCTCCTTTCACTTATTTTTTATTTTTTTTTGAATTTGACAATTTTTATTGTACAATGCAACGAGATACCGTCATGACAAATCAGTGTAAATCACATGCTGACAACACAATCCAACACTTCACTGCTTGTTGTTACAGATATTAGGTAGTTGTTCTTATTCTCCCATCTCCCTCTGAGGGTTCAGGAAGGTAGGCGGTTATGCAGGAGTGTGTCGTGCATGTCTTTGCCAAGGTTGCCTTATACCACAAGGTGGCCGGAGGCTCTGTGTATATCATCCTCAATGTTT
This sequence comes from Pelobates cultripes, assembly GCA_933207985.1. Classification (NCBI taxonomy): domain Eukaryota; kingdom Metazoa; phylum Chordata; class Amphibia; order Anura; family Pelobatidae; genus Pelobates; species Pelobates cultripes. The sequence continues at coordinate 94,428,902 of OW240924.1, read as the reverse complement.
TAAGATTATTTTTATTATTCACATGGCTTATACAAGATTAATAAAATAATATTCTTATGTAATCCATGTGAATAAGCAAAAAATTCCCATGGATTTTATATTTTTATTATTCCCATAGATTTTATAAGATTATTTTTATTATGGTTCTTCGAGCCATGTTTGTTTGTAGTAAACAATTTTGCACAATATTTGACGACTCAGAACTGCTTGTGCCTCAGGTGTGATGTGTACATTGCTGTGTGAGGGTAGGCTATGACCTGGAGGAACAGATCGATTACATGGTTTGGTGAACATGTTGGATTGTGTAAAAACAAAAATAGTAATCTCTGAATCAGTGCTAGAACAATCCGAACAATGTGAAAGGTCACATGTCCAAAGCCAGGCATCTCCAAATTGTGAAATAAGTGCGTGACTTGTTATATGACATCGGCATTTTATGGGTCAATACGCCACTCACTGCTTACCGATATATTTACAGTTTGTATCTGAAAGTTCACTCTCATTTTGTCCTTTCTACATGGTGAGAGGAACACGTTTATTGTATATTTTTATTCCCGTGTCACAATGCAGGATGGTTTATATGGCTATGGACTCCTGTAGTAAGCGCAAGTGTATATAATAAATGTGGCACTGCCTAGCTCTGACATCGTGGCTGTTATAGGACATTAAAGGGACACACAAACTGGGCACTATAGTGGTTATGGTGCCGCTCCTCACCTTTCTGTAGGCAGTAGAGCCAGAACTCCTGGCACCATAACTATTACAACTTCCTGTAGTTATGGTGTTTGGAGGGCTTTGTAAGGTGTAAATGAGCTAAACAGGTGAGAAGTAGACCCTTGAAACATCTCCTCTGTTTATTAAGCTGCGTATTAGGGCACAGCGGACTATATATCCTTTATTTCATCTTACACCTGTGGCCCTTAAACATTAATGCTGACTCTAATGCAGAATTTACGTATGCTGCTATATCGGAGGAGAGGGCTGAATACATTCTCAGCTGTTCCTCTTCGTGCAATAACGCCTGGGAAAATGAGCCGGAGAGACTTTTATTAAAATGATTCCTTACAGCTCTGCCTAACTCAGGCATTTAACCTGGTTTTAGACCATAATAGAAACTGCATTTTCAGCTTAGGGTAAGCCCCGAATTGCATCATACTGAATTGTGAATGGTAAGTTATTCTAAACCGCAGCACTAGAGCCTGGTACCAGATCATCTGCGTTGGCTTACATTTATCCTTTACACGGAATTCACTATTAACAGAGTTCTTTACCAAAGGCAGAGTTGTCTGAATTCGACGTGAATCTTTCAGATACTGAAACCATTCTCCAAGTCTTGGTTTCCAGTTCACTTTTGGTGTAAAATGTAGAATTAAGTTTCAGGGTTATTCAAAGTCAAATGTAGGACATGACGTTACACCCAAGCTGCGCTGTAATGGTGGGATCTCATGAAAGGCTGGTCCCACTTTGATTTATTAAACCACAAACTCTGCAGCGCTATAAGTAGGTGGACATTGAATGAAAAAGTCTTGTATGACTTATTTATAATGGGGAGAAAAATAGCTTAATTATACAGAAAGTAACTGGGTTTATCTTACCAGCTCTTGATTTTGTTCCCTTTTTTTGCAGTTCAGGAACGTCTTACGAAACAAATTGCCATAGCAATCACTGAAGCGCTGCAGCCGTCTGGGGTCGGAGTCGTCATAGAAGCCACGTAAGCTGCACTGTTTATATCCTTACGATGGATGAAAACATAAAGTATAAAATAATTGTGGAGCTTCGAGCCAGCACGATGGACAGAGAGCACACTGCGATAGCTCTCTGATTTCTTTCCCTGAACTAATAACTTTACTTTCATTTGTAAAGACCACAAGAAAAATGACTCCCAGAATTCTCACTTGAATAACCCTGTCTGTATTTTCCTCCATGTGCTATATGGGTTAAATCTTCCTTTGAAAACTCTGAATTGAAAATTAAATTACCAGATTTAGACAAAGCAGGAGAATTATTTTGCCAATGTTGTCTGAACTGAATATTTGGGCATAGAATAGTTGATTCTTATGAGAATAAAAAAAAATAGTTTTAAAAGCAGAATTAGTGGATGGGTAGGTGAGAGTATGAGGGCGAATGGGAGTATTAGAGGCAGACTTGTACGTGTGAGCCCCGTGTAAATACACGCCCTTGCCAAAGATCTCCAGATAGGTGAGCATTAAGGCTCCCTGCATTTAGACACCTTAAAGAGGTGGGATTCCCTGGGCGCAATAGTCTCACAGAGATGAGGGGAATGCTGAATACGGCCCAGGCCCGCTGGCTGCTGTACCAACCTCTGCATCTAGAATTACAACACACCTTTCATGGAGTCCCCCTGCGATAGCGCACTGGGTTTAAACAAGACAGTATACCTAGGCAGAGCGCAGTGCGATGGTGACATGGAAGGGGATGAGATAGAGGAGTGGGCTTTGGATTACCCTTAAGGGCTCTGTTTTTATTGTTTCTCTCAAACTTAGTTTCTTTGTGTCATGTACCTGTTTTTATGCTGTAATCAGCCGTATTAATTCATGCAATGTCTGAAATTTCTGCATTACCAAAATGTGTGGATGTAATCCACATCAAAAATAAAGAATTCTAAAAATAAATAAAATAAGCAGAGTTAGAACCCCTTTTCAGAACACTTGGCAAAGTCTTTCCGAATGTGCCAGTTTGAAGCAGTTCTCTAACTTGGCTATAGGCACAGCTAGGCTGTTTTAGCTGCAAGTCTTACCATTTGGATTTTAACTACATGAACAGAGTGTATTGCAGCTCCTGTATCTGCTCCCTTGTGATCGGATGATGTTAGCTCAGCTTGAAAAGCCAATAGCAGAGATCACCATCATACCAAACAAAATACGCTATATTAGAATGGAAGTGAAAATAAATCCTTTCGTTTATATCTTTATAATCTAGTGTGTGCACCTTTATGAAAAATAATTTACAACATGGTGTAAAACCTTAAAACTGCTAATATCAAAATGTCTATAATAGAACACTCACGTGTTGTAGAGACGTTTGGGTCTGTATGGGACCGTGAACACTCCTCTCGTTATAGGTAAATTGAAAGAGATATCTTTTCCTTCCCAGACGAGATGTATAAATGGTGTAATATTGCTTTAAAACCACACAACTATAAATGAGGTTATTGTACTCACAAGCTTGGAGCCCATCAATTGGCTCAATAAAAGTTTATATATATATATTTAATATTGAGTTATTGTACAACAAGTTTATACTTTATTAAAGCAACAATTATAAAAATATATATCTCTATCTGATTCCCTGAGCGTGTTATAATGACTGGCCATCGTTCCTGCATATAAACCTCCTTAATCCTAGTAAGCTGCTTTGGCCGTTTCTCCACTTGTTCCTGAGACAAACTCTATTTTACAATCCTCCTTTTCAGACGTAACGTCACTTCCGGTCTTATCTGCGTTGTCTTTTTTTATTTTATTTTGTCCCACTGACAGAGGAAACCACGGCCGGCCGTTCCACTGACAGAGGAAACTGCGGCCGTTCGTTTCACTTGCATCAACAAATGTGTCAATATATTTTAAATGTGTGTGTGTGTGTATATATATATATATATATTACACAAGATCCAGCGCACTCACCTATCCACTAAACAGCAACTTCAATGTTGAAAGATTTTATTTGTTTTTTTAAAAACACCTAATCTAGGCAAAAATAATGGGGGTTTAGTTACATTATATGATCATACATTGCATAAGCCTGCCACAACGTCAATGTACCCCATCTTTGGCAGGTCCTACACTACATACACAGGTGAGTGCAGCCAACCCCCTCTTGTTTTATTTATATATATATATAAAATATCTCATATATGGGAAACAGAAACCAGTATAAAGACTCCCACAATCCACATTTCTAAATATAAGATAAAGAGAAATAAGACAATTATAAAAAGTACGTCATCCACATTCTTATATCGGGATATAAATAGATATATAAAAGTCACTGTATGATCCCAATACTGAAATATCATCTATTATGTATAAAACTATATAAATCTCGGAAAATTCCATCTAAAAACCGTTATAAATGATTAATAAAATACACACAACTGATAAAGCAAGTTTCTTTTAAAATTTATATAAATTATCTTAATAGTGATTTGGAGATTGTTTGTTTTGTTTTGATTTTGTTTTGGTTTGTTTTTTAAGATCGTGGAGAATCAAATTATTTAAATGAAAGATCCAACATCATTTTATTATTGTCTGCATCCGTAAAAACCAATATGTATTTTTAAAAATGTAGCAGCCTGATCGTGGCTCTTTACCAATATACTTTACTTTTACCCTTTTAGGATCTTTTACGAAAAGTATTTTCCCAGAACAACCAATTTCACTCAACCAGCCATAGAGGAGTAAAAAAAAAAGTATATTGGTAAAGAGCCACGATAAAAAAAACATATTGGTTTTACGGACGCAGACAGTGTTTGGCATGTTCTAGGAGAAAAGACAACGATTGTAACTCTATTATTTAAAAGTTGCACTACTGAAGGCAACAGAAAATTGCATTAGGCTTGTCAGTAAAAGCAAAAAATTCAAGAAACCACTGTGGTACTCCGCAGATGTGGCCAAAATAGTAAAAAAACTAAAAGTTTGCATTTAGTAATTATAAAAAAAAAACAGAATGAGGAAGACAAAATGATCGATAAGATTAGGCAGAAAGAGGCTAAGCAAGTTATAAGAGCTTCCAAATCACACACAGAAGAGAAAATAGCACAGTCAGTAAAAAAGGGGGATAAAACATTTTTTAGATACATAAATGAGAAAAGAAAAGTAAAACAAGCATTAGTTATATTAAAAACAAAAGAAGGAAGGTATGTAGAAGAGGATAAAGGTCTAGCTGACTGCCTCAATGAATATTTTTGTTCTGTATTTACAGATGAAAATGAAGGAAAGGGACCTCAGTTGAGAAAAAGGATAAATGAGTCATTTATTACACGCGAGTTTACAGAGGAAGAGGTTCTATTTCAACTGTCAAAAGTAAAGACAAATAAGTCAATGGGACCTGATGGAATACACCCAAAGCTATTAAAAGAGCTTAGTGGTGTACTAGCAAAACCATTAATAGATTTATTTAACCAATCATTGTTAACAGGAGTAGTCCCAGAAGATTGGAAGTTAGCGAATGTTGTGCCCATTTACAAGAAAGGTAATAGGGAAGAGTCGGGCAACTATAGGCCAGTAAGCCTTACTTCAGTAGTGGGGAAAGTGATGGAAACCATGTTAAAGGATAGGATTAAGGAACATCTAAAAACACATGGATTTCAAGATCAGAGACAACATGGGTTTACTTCAGGGAGATCATGCCAAACTAATCTTATTGATTTTTTTGATTGGGTAACTAAAATTATAGATCAGGGTGGTGCAGTAGACATTGCTTACCTAGATTTCAGTAAGGCTTTTGACACTGTTGCACATAGAAGGCTTATCAATAAACTGCAATCTTTAAGTTTGGATTCAAATATTGCTGAATGGGTAAGGCAGTGGCTGAGTAACAGGCAACAGAGGGTTGTAGTTAATGGAATATATTCGAAGCTTGGACTTGTCACCAGTGGGGTACCTCAGGGATCTGTACTTGGACCCATTCTCTTTAATATTTTATTAGTGATATTGCAGAAGGTCTTGATGGTAAGGTATGTCTTTTTGTTGATGATACTAAGATATGTAACAGGGTTGATGTTCCAGGAGGGATAAACCAAATGACAAATGATTTAGGTAAACTAGAAAAATGGTCAGAATTGTGGCAACTGACATTTAATGTGGATAAGTGCAAGATAATGCATCTTGGACGTAAAAACCCAAGGGCAGAGTACAGAATATTTGCTAGAGTCCTAACCTCAACATATGATGAAAGGGATTTAGGGGTGATTATTTCTGATGACTTAAAGGTAGGCAGACAATGTAATAGAGCAGCAGGAAATACTAGCAGAATGCTTGGTTGTATAGGAGAGGTATTAGCAGTAGAAAGAGGGAAGTGCTCATGCCATTGTACAGAACACTGGTGAGACCTCACTTGGAGTATTGTACACAGTACTGGAGACCGTATCTTCAGAAGGATACCTTAGAGAGGGTTCAGAGAAGGGCTACTAAACTGGTTCATGGATTGCGGGATAAAACTTACCAGGAAAGGTTAAAGGATCTTAACATGTATAGCTTGGAGGAAAGACGAGACAGGGGGGATATGATAGAAACATTTAAATATATAAAGGGAATCAACACAGTAAAGGAGGAGACTATATTTAAAAGAATTTGAACACACAAAAAAATGTGGAATGATGGCGCTATATAATAAGTGAATTTGTGATTTTTAGCTGCTATATACACTCCGTGGGTACTCCTTATAACCCACCATTCATAGATAAACACCAAAAAAAAGAGAGAGAACTTTGGATTTAGGTAGATACTAAAAATCCCCCAAATCCCTAGTTTCTCATGAGTGTAGCGCTGAATATAAAGTGAAAATTTCAGTGAAGGAATAGTGCTAGAACACGCACTTACCCTATATATTGTGCTTTAGTTTTCTTAATGGTATACCAAGAAAAAAGAACATAAAAAATACAAATAATAGTGTAGTATATTAAATGGATATTGTATAAAGTCTTTTAGTTGTAAATGATGAATTGAAATGAACTCACATTTTTTAGAGCCTTTTCCAGTTATAAGGCTCTAAACTTCCAGGTGTCTGTGTCTTTTTTAGGGGTAGATCACACGACCCGTCTCCCAAGATGAAAAAGGGCGTAAATTTCTCTCCACGTTGCATAGAAAAGAGACACAGATATCCCCAATCTAAATGTAGTATTTTAGATTCTGATGTAGATCAATGTAAATAAAATACAAAAGTGCTCACCTTCTTTAGAGCCTCTGGTTACCGGCTCTAAGTATTTTAGCCTAGTGTCAAATTAATAGGGATGACACTGCCCCCTTCTTGGAATCACTTGCGCAGAGTATGATTGAATAGTAAATAAAATGTATATATTTATTTTGAAAACTATAAAAATGTATACATGATACTAGAAAATAATAAAAACAGTTACATAAAATATAAATATATTGGGTGGTCTATTTACAGGTCCACCTAGTTAGCCAAAACGCGTTTCACCGATCAGAACGGCTTCCTCAGTCAGCTTCAAACAATATTGTGCATCCAGTCTCCTTTTTATACCTTCAAATTTCCCGCCAGAAAATTCCTCTGTTCGTTGGTTTAATTGCGTCCAGTGTCTCCAGTATGGCGTCACGTCACTTCCGCCCTTTAATCCTACAAGTCCCATCCTGCTTTGGGTTTACTGGTGTCACTTCCGGTTTTCGCGGGCAAAAATGCCGTCGCGTCACTTCCGGTTTCGTGAACTACACGTCCCATGGTGCACTGCCCCTAAATCTCAGTTCCTAATAGTAGTATTTGTTTCACTGTTGCCCCTTTTCTCTGAAGATACATTCCGAGTACATTTAGAAAATAAACACATCAGTGATATGATTCATAACATAAAGGAAAAAAAAATAGAAACAGTAAAGACAATAGAAAATGACATTGTATATACAGCAAAATATCTAATCAGTATTATATTTTGATGTATTGAAGAACTTTATATAATTCCAGTGTTGAAAATATATATTGCCTGGAATATTTATATGGTTCTATAATTGTGTAATAATTTATTCTTATAGTCATTTACAATTTATTGGTGTGCAGATCCCTATTTGGTATATTTCTTAGGTCCTACAACAGTAATATGTATTATTAATTATGATGTTTAGAATTATAAAATAGTATGTTTTTTATATGAAATAAATTAATTAAAAGATAAATAAATTTTAATTAATAGACCAAACATCTAAAAAATAATAATTTTTGAAGAAGAATAATTATAAAAAATGACATAATTCGAAATCTGCATTCAAGCCTTGGGGGGTTAGAGTGTTTAAATTAAATATCCATTTTGTTTCTAATTGACCTAATTTTCTTATTTCGTCCTCCCCTCGCCAATTTAAGGTGACTTTTTGGATAGCATAAAAATCTAAAAATTGTGGATCTTTGTCATGTATTAATCTAAAATGGTCTGAAACACTATGTTTATCGTAGCCCTTCTTAATGTTCCGTATATGCTCATTTATTCTCACATTCATTGAATGTGAGAATAAATGAGCATATACGGAACATTAAACCAACGAACAGAGGAATTTTCTGGCGGGAAATTTGAAGGTATAAAAAGGAGACTGGATGCACAATATTGTTTGAAGCTGACTGAGGAAGCCGTTCTGATCGGTGAAACGCGTTTTGGCTAACTAGGTGGACCTGTAAATAGACCACCCAATATATTTATATTTTATGTAACTGTTTTTATTATTTTCTAGTATCATGTATACATTTTTATAGTTTTCAAAATAAATATATACATTTTATTTACTATTCAATCATACTCTGCGCAAGTGATTCCAAGAAGGGGGCAGTGTCATCCCTATTAATTTGACACTAGGCTAAAATACTTAGAGCCGGTAACCAGAGGCTCTAAAGAAGGTGAGCACTTTTGTATTTTATTTACATTGATCTACATCAGAATCTAAAATACTACATTTAGATTGGGGATATCTGTGTCTCTTTTCTATGCAACGTGGAGAGAAATTTACGCCCTTTTTCATCTTGGGAGACGGGTCGTGTGATCTACCCCTAAAAAAGACACAGACACCTGGAAGTTTAGAGCCTTATAACTGGAAAAGGCTCTAAAAAATGTGAGTTCATTTCAATTCATCATTTACAACTAAAAGATTTTATACAATATTCATTAAGTGTTCTTGCATAGCAAGACCACTTAATGTTATCTCACATATATATTATTAAGTGTTCTTGCATAGCAAGACCACTTAATGTTATCTCACATATATATTATTATTATTAGTGTTCTTGCATAGCAAGACCACTTAATGTTATCTCACATATATATTATTATTATTATTATTATAGCAAAATTTGCCACCCTAACTCCTCCCACAGTTTTTACACTACATAGACAAAAATTTACCAAAACGTGTAGATTGTTCCCGATCGGATTGCTATTACTTTGTGGAACGTTTCGCCGAATGGTTCACGGAATATCGTCGTTCTTGTGGCGAAATTTGTCCCATAGGAATGAATGGCAAAGCTAGAGTGGGAGCTGGCAAAAGCTGAAAAATCAGGACATGATTTCTAAACTGCCACCACTCCCTTATTTTCAGGCCCACCTACACAAATCTTATATCAAAACGTTCAGCTATCCCTGCTGCCACTAAACATGTCAACGGCTAAGCCGTAGTCCTGATAGTTTTCACAATATAATCATTTGTTTGCAACGCCGTCCATTGACTTTCATTGAAACTTCACTCTGCAAAGCTCAAATTTGAAGTGCAATTTCCAAACTGCGACTGTGCCTTCAATTTTAATATTTCAGAGACATACTATGCATCAAAATGTAGGTCTGGGTCTTGTGATTCTCACAATATAAAGCTCTTCGCTGTAGGATTTATAGATTTTAAAATATGACCGTTTGAAGATGGCAACCGCCAAAATACTCTGACCTGTGTCAAGCTGCAGCAGCAAGTGATGTCATAGACAGGGACTTTTAAACACCTGCTAATGTTTTTATAAATGTATGGTTTAATGTAACTGTGCAACAACGTTGCAATTAAATGTGCTATGTAAATGATAACAGTTACTCCGCCCACTCCAGTTGTAGACTACTGGTGGAGGCAAGAACACTTCACACAATTTCCCCTGAAATTGTAACTTTCTAGTTATTATTTATTCTTATTCTTATTATAGCCAAATTTGCCACCCTAACTCCTCCCACAGTTTTTACACTACATAGACCAAAATTTACCAAAACGTGCAGATTGTTCCCGATCGGATTGCTATTACTTTGTGGAACGTTTCGCCGAATGGTTCACGGAATATCGTCATTCTTGTGGCGAAATTTGTCCCATAGGAATGAATGGCAAAGCTAGAGTGGGAGCTGGCAAAAGCTGAAAAATCAGGACATGATTTCTAAACTGCCACCACTCCTTTATTTTCAGGCCCACCTACACAAATCTTATATCAAAAACGTCAGCTATCCCTGCTGCCACTAGAAATGTCCACTACAAGCCATATAGTCCTGATAGATTCCACAATATGACCATTTGTTTGCAACTCACGCCTTCCATTGATATTCATTGAAACTTCACTGCCAGCTCAAACTTGAAGGGCAATTTCTAAATCCTGCGACTGTGCCTTCATTTTTAATAATACTTCAGCTTACATACTATGCATCAAAAATGTAGGTCTGGGTCTTCTAGGATTCTACAATATGCTTTCTTGCTGTAGGATTTATAGTTTTAAAATACTTCACTGCTTTGAAGATGGCAACCGCCAAAATACTCTGACCTGTGTCAAGCTGCAGCAGCAAGTGATGTCATAGACAGGGCCTTTTTGAACACCTGCTAAATGTTTTTATAAATGTATGTTTATCGTAACTGTGCAACAACGTTGCAATTAAATGTGCTATATAAATGATAACAGTTACCTCACTTCACTCCAGTGTTGTAGATTCCTGGTGGAGGCAAGACTTCACACAATTTCCCAGAAATAGTTTTTCTAGTTATTAAGTGTTTCTTGCATAGCAAGACCACTTAATGTTATCTCACATATATATTGGTTATTACATATTATTATTATTATTATTATAGCAAAATTTGCCACCCTAACTCCTCCCACAGTTTTTACACTACATAGACAAAAATTTACCAAAACGTGCAGATTGTTCCCGATCGGATTGCTATTACTTTGTGGAACGTTTCGCCGAATGGTTCACTGAATATCGTCGTTTTTGTGGCGCAATTTGTCCCATAGGAATGAATGGCAAAGCTAGAGTGGGAGCTGCCAAAAGCTGAAAAATCAGGACATGATTTCTAAACTGCCACCACTCCCTTATTTTCAGGCCCACCTACACAAATCTTATATCAAAACGTTCAGCTATCTCTGCTGCCACTAAACATGTCAACGGCTAAGCCATAGTCCTGATAGTTTTCACAATATGACCATTTGTTTGCAACCAACGCCGTCCATTGACATTCATTGAAACTTCACTCTGCAAAGCTCAAATTTGAAGTGCAATTTCTAAACTGCGACTGTGCCTTCATTTTTAATACTTCAGAGACATAATATGCATCAAAATGTAGGTCTGGATCTTGTGATTCTCACAATATAAAGCTCTTCGCTGTAGGATTTATAGTTTTTAAAATATGACCGTTTGAAGATGGCAACCACCAAAATACTCTGACCTGTCAAGGCTGCAGCAGCAAGTGATGTCATAGACAGGGCCTTTTGAACACCTGCTAATGTTTTTATAAATGCATGGTTTAACCCCTTAAGACCGCAGGGCGCACTATTACGCCCCAATAGGCGTGTTTCTAAAACGCCGTACTGGCGTAATAGCACGCCCTCCCGCCTTTCTGGCAGGTTTTGACCGTCGCGCCGGCGTAATCCCACTGCTATCATGTAGTGGGGACTCCCAGGGAGCCCCCGCGGCACGTCCGTCCTCGTCGAAGCCCCCCGGCCATGTGAGAGTGGGGTCCTAGCGAGGACCCCACAATCACATGGCCGGGGATAGCTGGCTTCTGTATTGCCGGCAGGGGGGCTGCCTGTAATGACAGGTGGTCCCCTGCTGGCTGAAAATAAAAATGAAATAAATAAATAGTGTAAAAAAATAAATAATATATACTTAGATCATATATATATATTATATATATATGATCGCATATATATACACATATACATACACACATGTACAATCGCCTTGTGTGTATTTTTACTATTAATATATATATAATTATATATATATATTAATATCAAATTACACGTACACTGATACTGATTAAATATATATATAATTATTGTTATATATATATTTATATATATTATAAAAAAAATTAAAATGTAAATACGTTAAAAAATAAAATTACAAAAATAATTAAAAATAAATAATTAAAAATATATAGATGTGTGTTATTTCGTTCTAACTGTATTGTGAAATTAATATATATATATATATATCAAAAAACACATAGAACGAAATAATATATATATTTATACACATAAATATATACGTATATATCACTATATATATACCTATATATAAATAAAAATATTTAAAAAAAATTATATAGATATATACATATATATACACATACGTATATATATACATATATTGATTCTACATATATATTTATGTAATATTTTTACATACTTAGGTATCTTAATTAATTACAATTAGCAGGACCTGCATGACAACCCATGCCGAAAGTAAAGGGAATTTAATTTGCTAGCACTATATTTAACTCTATAACTTTCCAAGACACCATAAAACCTGTACATGGGGGGTACTGTTCTACTCGGGAGACTTCGCTGAACACAAATATTAGTGTTTCAAAACAGTAAATGTATTACAACGATGATATCGCCAGTAAAAGTGAAGTTTTTTGCATTTTTCACGCACAAACAGCATTAAACGGACAATATTATTGCTATGATACTTTTTACTGTTTTGAAACACAAATATTTGTGTTCAGTGAAGTCTCCCGAGTACAGCAGTACCCCTCATGTACAGGTTTTATGGTGTTTTCAAAAGTTACAGCGTCAAATATAAGGCTTGTGTTTCATTTTTTTCACATTAAAATTCGCCAGATAGGTTACGTTGCCTTTGAGACCCTATGGTAGCCTAAGAATGAAAATTACCCCTATGATGGCATACCATTTGCAATAGTAGACAACCCAAGGTATTGCAAATGGGGTATGTTCAGTCTTTTTTAGTAGCCACTTAGTCACAAACACTGGCCAAAATTGGCATTTTTTGCATTTTTCACACAAACAAATACTAACGCTAACTTTGGCCAGTGTTTGTGACCAAATGGTTACTAAAAAAGACTGGACATACCCCATTTGCAATACCTTGGGTTGTCTACTATTGCAAATGGTATGCCATTATGGGTGTAAATTTCATTCTCGGGCTACTATACAGTCTCAAAGGCAACGTAACCAATCTGGCGAATTACAATTTCAAATGTAACGTGCTATATTTGACCCTGTAACTTCCCAAAACGCCATAAAACCTGTACATAGGGGTACTGTTTTACACGTGAGACTTTGCTGAATACAAATATGTGTATTTTATTGCAGTAAAAGCAAACAGTATTATGACATTGACAGTTAAAATGTCATGTAGAACTAAAAAAATCCAAAAAAATCGTATTTTCTCCCATTTTTTTCATATTAAATTATGTTTCATAGCTAAATATTTGATATTAAATGAAAGCCCTGTTTCCCCTGAATAAAATGATATATAATAAGGGTGGGTGCATTTACTATGAAAGAGGTGTAATTACGGTTGGACAGACATGTAGCGCAAATGCCAGGTTTTGTTTACATTTTGTTTTGTTCACAACGTGTACATTTGGCTCCGTCCTTAAGGGGTTAATGTAACTGTGCAACAACGTTGCAATTAAATGTGCTATGTAAATGATAACAGTTACTCCGCCCACCCCAGTTGTAGACTACAGGTGGAGGCAAGAACACTTCACACAATTTCCCCAGAAATTGTAACTTTTCTAGTTTAATATACTACACTATTATTTGTATTTTTTATGTTCTTTTTTCTTGATATACCATTAAGAAAACTAAAGCACAATATATAGGGTAAGTGCGTGTTCTAGCACTATTCCTTCACTGAAATTTTCACTTTATATTCAGCGCTACACTCATGAGAAACTAGGGATTTGGGGGATATATAGTATCTACCTAAATCCAAAGTTCTCTCTCTTTTTTTGGTGTTTATATTTAAAAGAAGAAAAACTACCACAACAAGAGGACATAGTCTTAAATTAGAGGGACAAAGGTTTAAAAATAATATCAGGAAGTATTACTTTACTGAGAGGGTAGTGGATGCATGGAATAGGCTTCCAGCTGAAGTGGTAGAGGTTACCACAGTAAAGGAGTTTAAGCATGCGTGGGATAGGCATAAGGCTATCCTAACTATAAGATAAGGCTAGGGACTAATGAAAGTATTTAGAAAATTGGGCAGACTAGATGGGCCGAATGGTTCTTATCTGCCGTCACATTCTATGTTTCTATGACAGGAGAGGGTCTATCATTATTAATAAATATATAAATAATGTTTTGGATGTCTCTGCGGATTACGCTATGTAGGAAGAACAAGGGCCCAACATATCCGTATTGGGGAACATTATCAATGGATTCATCATAGTGTATCCTCTCACTTTAAACATTGTCAGAATAAGGATCCAAAAGGCCCGAAGTTTAGAGGGATAAATAAAATGCAGAAATATTGGAGGGTAATAAAATTATTAGAATTGATCTTTAATTTAAATAAGTTGATTTTCCACAGTCTTAGAAAAAAAAATCTCCAAATCACTATTAAGCTAATTTATTTAAACTGATAAAACAAGTTTTTTTTGTTTTTGTTTTTTTTAAATTGTGTGTATTTTATTAATCATTTATGAAGTTTTTAGATATAATTTTTTGGACATGTATATATTCACATAATAGATAACATTTCAGTACTGGGATCATACAGTGACTTTATTTATAGATCTATTATGAAGAATTTGGATGACGTACTTTTTATAATTGTTTTATTTCTCTTCATCTTCTGAGATCTCGTATTTAGAAATGTGGATTGTGTGCATCTCTTTATATTCGTTTCTGTTTCCCATATATGAGATATTTTATACATAAGGACATTAAAAGGCACTGACACACATTTATTGATACAAGTGGAACGCATGTACGTGGTTTCCTCTATTAGTGGAACAAAAGAACACATTTCCTCTGTCAGTGGCACGAACGGCCGCGGTTTCCTCTGTCAGTGGCACGAACGGCCGCGGTTTCCTCTTTCAGTGGCACGAAAGAAAATCAGAATAGACGCAACGCAGATAAGACCGGAAGTGACGTTAAGTCTGAAAAGGAGGATTGTAAAATAGTTTGTCTCAGGAACAAGCGGAGAAACGGCCAAAGCGGCTTACTAGGATTAAGGAGGTTTATATGCAGGAACGATGGCCAGTCATTATAACACGCTCACGGAATCAGAGATTATATATATATATTTTTTTTTTTTATAATTGTTGTTTTAATAAAGTATAAACTTGTTGTCCAGGAACTCAATATTCTATATTTTATTTATATATACATATATTATAGTTTTATTGAGCCAATTGATAGGTTTCAAGCTTGTGAGTACAATAACTTAATTTATACGTTGTGTGGTTTTAAAGCAATATTACACCATTTATACACCTTTATCAGGAAAAGATATCTCTTTCAATTTACCTATAATGAGAGGAGTGTTCACGGTCCCATACAGACCCATATGTCTCTACAACCAGAGCTAGTTTTTTTCAGCTCTGGAACATGTGAGTGTTCCATTATAGATATTTTTAGATTAGTTTTAAAAGGACACTATAGTCAGAACATCTACAGCTTATTTAATGTGTTCTGGTTAGTCTCTTTTCAGAGAAAATGCAGTGTTTACATTACAGCCTAGTGATAACTTCCCTGGCCACTCCTCAGATAGCTGTTAGAGATCCTTCCTGGGTCATGGCTGCCTAAAATGCATCCAAACATCCAGTCTCTCCTCCCTCTGCATGCAGACACTGAACTAAGAGATACATTGATTCAATGTATCTCTATGAGGAGATGCTGATTGGCCAGGGCTGTGTTTGAATCATGCTGGCTCTGCCCCTGATCTGCCTCTTTGTCAGTCTCAGCCAATCCTATGGAGAAGCATTGTGATTGGATCAGCTACCACTTCTGATAATGTCAGCAGACTGCTTGTTTTTCTGAGTCTAACAGCATGCAGAGTTACAGCTTCAGGCTTGAATACAGTAAGATTTCCTATATTTATGGAGGCATGAGGGGCCCAAGGAGGCTAGATAGTGGTTTTAACACTATAGGGTCAGGAATACACGTTTGTGTTCCTGACCCTATAGTGATCCTTTAAGGTTTTACACTGTAACCGCAGCCGGCTCCCCTATTTACCACTATAACATCTTAAAGCATATAATTTAGCAAGGCTAACCGCACAGATATCTTAGCCATAATATTATATAGTTAGTAAGAGTTCCTCTATTTAAAATATATAAATAATTAAGAATACAATATAAAATAGGGGTTATCTTGGAAGCAAAATTTTGTCTTTTTAAATATTTTATTAAATAAAAATATAAACTTATATAAACATAATAATCCATTACAATAATTCATAGCAGAGTTTATAAGATTAATGTATATGCTTGCAATATAAGTGAAATAGAATAACATACCCAATTAAAGAAGTCAACCTCTCAGTCATGGTAAAATGGAGCAGCGTCTGTCTCCGAAATCTCTCCTGTTTCCTAATATTAATAAGTACATGTGGCCACGGGCTCTTGGAGGGGCCTGCTGGCCACCCTCTTTCCAAGAGACTATGGAGCCTTTAAGAATGTATGTTATTTATGTACTTTTGTACTCCAGACAGAGAGACCGACCGTCTGTCAAAACTATGACTTCCATGGAAATCCCAAACCCCTGAACCGATCTGGGTGATATTTGGATATGTTGGTCCCCCAGATCGGGGGATGTGACTTTTGTGGGGTTTCCATGTGTTTTGGGGGTACTTTTGGAATATTGTAAAATTTATGTTTTCTGTACCTGGAGATAATGGAGTTCGTACAGTTCCTGACTCAATTATCTCTCAGGCACAGGGGAGGGATTATCTTATTTTTTGTGGGAGTGTCCTGGACCTGAGTGACCAAGTAGACATTGTAATGACATTGGCTTAGAAAACCCCTTTGCACAGAGTACTTCCAAGCACTCCATCAGACACCATAACCACTGTATGTCCCACAGCCAGCGTTACAGCCTGGTTGGGGTCTCGCTGTCCTCCACCCACCCTGGACCCAAGTCAGGGATCCAGCTTCCAGTGGATAGATCTCTCCTACTCCAGAGAGTATAGCAGGATAGCTCTTACAAGAGCTAGTGATTCTAATCCAAGGGAGTATAATGAGTATAGCAATCCCCAGAGTGAATATGGCTGTCCCCTCCACACATGAGATGAGGCTCTATGTTGAGGGTGAAGGGTAACTTGTTTAATGGGAGCCACATGCAGCCTTATATGCAACTCCCCATGTAAGGGGTTTCTGGATACTTATTCCAGGGGCATTCCCCTCTGGACCTGAGAGGAGACTACAGTAAACATACACATAATTACATTGGCTCTCAGGTCCAGGAGAGAGGTAATTGCCTGAGAG